>JAPTYO010000027.1:3054321-3654321 GCA_036873135.1 Clarkia xantiana subsp. parviflora | reverse complement strand
CGGTCCGAACTAGTCCAATAAAAAAATAGGGTTCGGTTCGGTTCAACACTCAAAACCGGTTCGGTTAGATCCACTTAGTTACCCCGGTCCGACCCGACCCGACTAGGTCGAACCGATTAAGAAAACCCGGTTCGATCCAATGCGTCCCGATTTGATATATTGGACCGGCCCAATAATTAAATCAAAAGGGTTTGGGCCGAAATGTTTACTTGTGGGCTAAGTAGGGTTTTAAAGTCCACTAAATATTTTAACTTAGCCACCAAGTAACATTAACTATATAAAATAATTTCCAATATTAAATATTTACATATAAATTTTGGCCATACATCAAACATATATATATTTATCGCCAAGATTCTATCTTTAAGACTAAATCAATCAATAATATATATGTAAAATTTCGGCACATAATATACACATATATATTTTATTTATTGACAACATCTTAAATAGGGAAACACATATACTGACAATATATTTTCTCAATCTTTTAGGTAACTAAATCTATCAATAATACCTTTAACCCTATTAAATATTTAGATATATTGATAGTTATATATATATATATTTCTATACATTAATGTAAATCTATCCTTATGTTTCCAATTATAAATATATTGTTACCTTGAACAAAAAATTAAAATATGATCAACACTATTTGATTAGGTTCGGCCGAAATACACTTACTTGGGGCCTAAGAAATTAAAAAAAAAATTACCTTGTAATTTACTTAGGGTTTCGGCACAAACACCAAATTGGAAACAAGTGGTCAAATTTCAAGATCAAATTTTAATAAGATCTACAATCCAATGTTCGATTTTGATTAAAAAAAAAAATCATCTTTTCTTAAAGATCATGAACATCAAATTTACCAAGAATATCATGAAAATTGCGGCTCTACCCAATTAAAATAATTTTGAAAATTTTAATTTTCCACCTTAAAATTTTCGTTCAAAATCATATTTTCAAGAACTCCAATTTATCAAAATCATGAACTCCTAACACAGGCTCTGATACCACTGTTAGATTACAGGGAGTAATCACAACGGATACTATAAACATGGTACATGCTAGTAATCGATATTACGCAGCGGAAGATTCGCACATACCTCAGAAGTAATCCGTAGTCCCAAGATCCTGCAGCAGGGAGTTCACGGTCCTCCGGTCGGCACCCGTAGAGGTTCTTGTTAAGGAAGACCTAAGAGTTATATTCTCCACAGCAAAGCCTCTGATCTATTCTTGACAGAAACGGATCTTCGGAGTGTTTGATCGAAGGCAAATTGGCACACCCTTTGGTGAAGTGTGAAGTTTCGGCTGGACTAAGGGTGTTATGGGGGAAGCTTTTTCTCTCTAAAACACTCTAAGGAGGAATTAAGGATTAACCTAATAAAACCTCTAACGCCTTTTATTTATAGGAGGAGTAAAGTGGACAAAAGTCCACTTTATACCCGTAGTAATTAGTTCGGCCGGCCACGTGTATAGGGAGGCCCAATTTTGGGCCTCTCATGTCAATTGGGATTTGGGTCTGGCCCAATGTCCTAATGTGACATTTACCCAATTGTCTTAGGTAACATATACATATAATGGGCTTCCATTTACGCCGCCCATCACCATATGCTTACAAGGGGTATTGTCTGTCAAACGACGATCACTTCTACGCCAAAACAGAACGAAGTTGCGGAGCAATGAATCGTACACTCTTGGACATGGTAAGAACCATGATGTCGCAAGCTCAACTTCCAATCTCCTTTTGGGGTGATGCGTTGTTGACAGCTATTCGTGTAGTAAACCGTCTACCCACAAAATCGGTGGACAAGACACTATATAAGCTGTGGACTGGTAAAGAGGTGGATCTTACTGTTGGATTACGTGGACATAATACTACATAATGCTAAACGTGTACTTGTAAGTAATCTAATTACGCAGTGGAATAATGTACACATACCTCAATAGCTTTCCTGCACAAGAGCGTTGTGGAGGGAGTTCTGATCCTGCGCTCTGAATCCGTACAAGTTCGTCGCGAGAAGAAGTCCTACGCGGTATAAGCTCCACAGAAAATCCTCCGATCGCTTCTTCAACGGGGACAGAACCTCGGACTGAATGCTCGGAAGCAATTTGGCACACCAATAGTGGTGCTTATGGGGCCGGCCGAACCTACTATAGAGAGAAAGGGATTTCTCTCAAATCATAACTTAGGTGGAGTTGTGATCAATATGTGTTTTGGAGGTGACCCAAAGACCTCCTTATATAGTGGGAGGAGGAGAAAATCCTCCTCCCTACTATTAGGGTTTCGGCCGACTAATCATGTGGTGGGGGAGGCCCAATTTTGGGCCTTCCATGTCACATGGGAATTGGGTCTGGCTCAATTAGCCCTAATGTGACATTTACCTAATTATCTTAGGTATCCACATATATTAACGGGCTACCAATTACGGCGCCACGTCACCATATGCTAACAGCTCCCACTCGCCGGAATGGGAGGGTGCCTGTTAATGTATTGTCATCCAATAGCATCAACATTTCAGTCTTCAGTTATTGTCTCCGTCTCCGAATAGTTCATACAAGGTTTGCCGAGCGACCGGCGGATACGATGGGCATCGAGCTACTCATTTGTTAGGAGTGTTGTAGTGCCCGCAGAACGTTGATTCCCTTTCGTAAATCAATCATGTCAAAAATAAAATATGTACCGCACTGTATCTTTGGTCAACTGATAATTCTCCAATTGCCCAGTTTTCCACGTAGGAATACTTCTCTAGGGCATCCGTACAAGTGTTCACAACCTTCAACTAATATCCGGTTGGTGGCCACCATGTGAACAAAAGAGTCGGTGAATTATAGATGAACATAACCATCCCCATAACTTACACCCTTAGTCTAACTCAACCGGTTTCCAAGACGTGGTCACATGGCCGTTTTCTTTGGCTATACGCTCGAACGCCGGGAAGCGAACATTGAGCTAGACCTTAGGTATAAGTTCTGAGTACGAGAGGATACTTTGGGTGCCTCTTCATAAGACACCCGGGATCAATCACACGCTCAAGGTGAAGAAGTATGCGCCCTTTGAATCACAAGGATTCTAGCTAGCACAACCGAGCATGAACCCTTGGTCGAACATGGCACGCGTAGAATGAAGCACGCGTCGATAGCACACCTGGACAAGCCAGGGGTTGGATATGTCAAACATACTATCGCAGAATCTTTCATCTGGCAATGAATGTGATTTTAATGATGGAAAGAGTCCAACACGGCGATTTATAAAACGATAATTAAGTCATGATATAAGCGTGACCAAGTTATCGTTTCGTTTAACCAGGTTTATCCTCCTGGTTCTTAGCCAATCTTGTTGTGGTAGAGGTCCCTTCTCCTACAAGATGACCGTGCTTGTGTGACAAGGCAAGGTTCACATCTGACATAATTTTGGTGGAAGAGTTTTACCTTTTCCTACGACTTAGTTTATAGACTGTAAAATCCAATGTTATTTATCATTATGACGTCGATAGATCATATACTCAATTTGAAATTCTACTATTCAATCGAAATATAATTTCAAATGTCAAAATTCCATCACTCATACAAGCCACTTATTAAGCCCTACGTAATCCAAGCAGTTTTACGTGCTTTTCAAAAATTTCTCTACGTAATGGCTTAGTAAATGGGCCTGCGACCATATTGTCTCTGGACAAGTATTCTAAAGCGATTATATTGTCTTCAACAACATATTTGGCATAATTGTATTTCACATCAATGTGTTTGGTCCTACTATGGTACTTTGGATTCTTAGCTACTGCAATGGCTGCCTGACTGTCGGAGTATACCTTCACAGGTTTGCTCTTCTTGTCAGTGTCAATTAATGCAGTAAAAAGCCTTTTCAGCCAGATTGCTTCTTGTGCGTTTTTAGAAAGGGCAACGAATTATGATTCTATAGTGGAAAGCGCGACACATGATTGCTTCTTGCTTACCCATGATATGACAGCATCATTAAGGAGGAAAACTCCCCCTGTGGTGGACTTACGATCGTCCGGATCGCCACCGTGGTCGGCGTCACTATAACCAGTCAATTCGATTTGCCTGCCCTTATAACACAGAACATAGTCGGCAATACCTTTCAGATATCTTATAATTCGTTTTACGACCTTTAAATGCTGATAGCCAGGATCTGATTGGAATCTTGCTACTAGGCCCACAGCATAACAAATGTCCGGCCGAGTACATAGCATGGCATACATTAGACTTCCTACCATGCTTAGATACTCTGCATTCTTAATCTGTTCACGGTCCTGCTGGTTCTTCGGGCCGTTACGCTTTGACAACGTGCACCCGAATACAACTGGCGTATCCACGGGTTTGGCATCGAGCATTCTGAATCTTTCAACAGTTAGTAGATATATGATTCCTGAGACAGACACAATCTCCGGGCGGCACGATCTCGGGCAATTTTAATGCCTAAGATGTACGTGGCCTCTCCCATGTCTTTCATCTCAAATGCTGATGATAACCAGGAGTTTGATTTGTTCATGAAACTCACATCGTTCGCAGCAATGAGTATGTCATCCACGTATAAGGTTATGATGACACACTTAGACCCGGAGGTCTTGGTGTAAATGCAGGGATCGTCGTGAAGATTCACAAATCCGTTTCCGACGATTTCCTTATGGAATCTGCGATACCATTGCCGAGACGATTGTTTAAGACCGTAAATAGATCGTTAGAGTTCGCAAACTTTACGTTCTTTGCCAGGAGTAATAAAACCCTCTGGCTGCTCCATATAGATCTCATCCTCCAGGTTTCCATGGAGGAATGCGGTCTTAACATCCATTTGGTGTAGCTCTAGATCGAGACATGCAACAATGGCAAGGATGGCCCTAAATGCGCTATATCGCATAGTTGGTGAGTATGTTTCATCAAAGTCCACTCCGTGAATTTGGGTATATCCTTTCGCAATCGTTCGAGTTTTGCACCACTTAAATTTTCCATCAGTAGTGAATTATAAAATTTCACTTTCTAGCTCTGTGGTTAGTAGGTAAATCAACTGAAGACCAAAACCGAATACGTTCTAATTTAGGCATTTTCATCCTCCATTGTTTTCCTCTATTCTAACGTTTGAGGTTCTTCCAATACTTGCCGAACCGTCACTGGTTCGTGAATGAATGTCTCACTTGATGGGATACTTCTTAAAAGAAGTTCGTCTCCTTAGACTAAGTCTAGGCTAGATAATCTCATCTTGAGTCTGATCGTTACTCCCACTCGAAATAATGCTTCTTCTCGGAGCATAACTCCCACTGTGAACAATGGCGGTGCTAGAACTTTGGTCTACAACTTTCTTAGAATGACCTCTTGGTCTCAGGATTTCACCTCTGAGATTTATTCCTTGATCACTAGGATCTGGAATCAAGTTAGTCGTTTGCTCCCACTAGGAATAATGGGCAGTTGTGACGACAATTGGATTTTCATCCAATGGTTCAGCATTATGATTATCAGGTCCGACTTGATTCGCATTAACATTTATTGATGATTATGTGAGGGGGAGTGAGCCCTCCCACTGGATTTATTATGAGGACGTTTCCATCAACATTTACCATGTCATTCACGAATGCATTCTCCTACTCGAAGTAAGTGGGACCTGAGAATCTCCGTTATCCATTTTAATCCGATCAGTACTTTGGTTCGTTTCGTTCCGCAAAGCATTGGAAGTCCATCCTCAAATTTCTATAATGTGTCATGTTCGACCACCACGTTACCATTAATTCAAGCTAATCTTAAACTTGTATTCTTTAAGAGTAGACCGTACTCTTGATAAATACATGTTTAATATGCAAATTAATGCTGCTTTATGATAAGGTTTCACCTGTATCATTTCTTAGCTTTTATGGTAACGCGTCAACCGATCTTATTAGAACATAGTGTTACATTAATATGAATCAACTTAATATCATTCCGTAGGAACAATTAATGTTAGATCCTAATTAAATGTAATTTTAGACTATGTTTCTTGAAGTATTTTAATAATATGATTGCTTAGCCAAACTTTTCGTTAAAGGCTTAAAGTGGGAGTGTCATTTTACTTACTACTTCCGTTCGTTTATTAACACATCCAGAGACTTATCCACCTCATGGACTATACATCTGAGCTCATTCTTAATGCTATAGTTGATGTATTACTCGATCGTAGTAGCATTAAAGCATACATATTGACAATAGTAGTCATCAATTATTTATTTCCAAGGAATCATAAACGAAAAATCAGCATTCATTTAAAAACACTTCATTATTAAATTTGTACTTTAAAAATATGTGTTCCGTCTTTCGAGGTACACGCGCGTACGGCGCATAAAACCAATTTTATCCCATGGTTTAAATCGTTTTATTTTCAAATTTAATTTGATCGGTTTTGACCATTCTTAATTATTACGTAAATAATCGATTTAAATGGAGTACTAATAAATAAGGATGGAATTTACGGTCGGTTTGATTTTGGAATTACGCAATCGATGGATGTTTGATTAGGTGATTGAATGTTATGTTATTTGATCCAACCGTTTTACTGGAGGATTCACAGATTAGTTATTTGTTCCGGATCGGTCCCGTTTAATCAGGTCGATTAATTTTGATAAGTAGGCCAAATCATGAACTGAATGGTTACTACTTTATTCAAAAATTCTGAATCATCAATAACTAAACATAAACATTTATTGATAATAAGAGAACTTGTAGACATTGATACTGCACTGAGATACATCACAAAGATTTTAGAGGTAAAGAAAAAGTAAAGTCGAAAAGGAAAACTCCAGCCATCTTCACCAACGTCCCTGAAAGAAATTCACAAGTGAATCATATCAGTAGACTTAGTGATATAAAACGTTTAATGGTTTCATATATGTGGCAAACGAGGCGTATCTTTTACAGTACTTCATCAGTAGTATTTTTCATACTACGGATCTCGTTTGAGGACCAATTCGATCTTGTTTCCTCTGTTATTTCCTTTGTCCTCTTGCGGTGGCGCATGTAGGAACTTTTCATTTTCCTTTGGTTGCTTTCCTTGAATAGGAACATGGAGTACTTAACTGAATCAATTAAGTATCCTAGTCCATAATCGTCAGCAAACCATGATATCGTATATCCATGTGCGATATGGATTATCTTTCTCCAATTGGATCTTTCGATCCTTCGGTTACACACAGGTTTTACTCTGGTGTTGTTTGAGAGTAGGTCATCATACTCCATTATTACTTTTCTTGCTTCGGCTGCCTTTCCACTACCAAAACGGAGCTTAAGGGCAGCCCAAAGCTGAATAGCAGAATAATTGTGCGTGAAGTCCTCTGCAACCTCTTTATCCAAGGATGCCAATATCACCTTGCAAGCTTTCTTATCTCCCAAGCCTATGTTCCCTATTATGGGAACTAGGTTGTGGTCCGGCGGTACCAACATTTTCTCTTTTATAGTCATGATACAACCGTGTGTATCGCATGCTATAAGACGCTCTCTTACCATCTCACTCCACGCTACGTAATCCATACTATCCAGATTGCATGGTTTATAAAAGAGTACCGACCCAGCCATTAGAACTATTACAATTATAATCATGCAAAGTTAGGAGACAATAACATTTTTACAGAATTGCAAACATCGGATTATCTAATAGGATGGAATACGACAAATAGTGATCATTCAGTCACTAAACCAAACCGACTGCCAGTAAACCGAGGGAAGGGGGTGTTGTGAAAGAGTTCACACTATTGTCGTCCTCAATCCAATAGATCAGTCTTTTGAAAACGACTATTATTTTGCAAATTACCGGAACGGGAATTTTCAAACAAGCATACCCGATCTTGGCTTTCCCATGGCCCTTTTTTTTTTGTAAAATTATCCGATAATTTAAGCATGCATAATACTATATCACGCCATAAACATCGAACAAACCAAAACAACATGCTTACGCGTCATGCGTCTAATGTTACTTAGCATACATAATTCTACTGAAAGTAAATTACCACATGCTTTCTTTCATGAACTTTCTAGCATACGTGTCAAAACATGCAACTTCCGCATACATCATGCATAATTGGCGACTGGTATTTTCAGTTTTAAAAACTTTTTTAAAATATTAGGGGGGTTGTTTTGCAATTTGTGCTTACAATCAATCATGCGAAATTTCTAGACATGGATTTGATGGGTTCTGCTATGGCCGTTAGGCCCCTTAACGGCGAGGAAACGGCGAACAGGCCCATTGGGCCCCAAATGAAGGTCAAGATGACCCAGGTGAAGGGTCCCAACGTAGGGAGTCCCGATGATGAAAGGTCCCGACAGAGTCGGTCCCGATAGGTGAGCTGGAAGCTCCCGATGAGAAGCCTTTAAGTAGGCCCCGATGACGAATCCCTGAGAACGATTGGCCCTGTCACGATGACGAGGGGCCCCGAGCGGTGACATAACGAAATAACTCTGGAGTCCCCGATGTTAGCCGGGACTTGCCATCAGAGGTTAAGGCCGAGATACGCGGGGCGTGGCCGAGATAAGCGAGATCTGGCCTAGATAGGCGGGATCGTGCACGAGATACACGGGATACGGGCTAACCACCCCAACGGTTCACCAGGTAACTGAGGTACCTCTCCGCCTATAAAAGGGCAGAGGTCACCTCAGGTCTTTTACGTTGTGTTACACACTTTGAGATTACTGCTTGCCAGTCCATACGAGATACTCATTTAAGCATCGGAGAGGGATTCTGGGTCACCGCCCGGTCTATCCCCTCTTTGCAGGACCACGTGGAGCAAAGGAGCTAGGATCGCCGTCAAAGACCGTACCGGAGTTCCACCGTGATCCAACATTGGCGCCGTCTGTGGGAAGCGTAGCAAAAGGCTGATATGCCTTCTACTCGTTCAATGGTGGCTGGCAAGCAAAGAAGACAAGGACAATCTGGTGGTTCCCGTCATCCTGCTGCGACGACTTTGAATTCACCACCAGAGCATGCTGAGGACCAGAATCTCCCCGCGGAGGTCTCTCGGACAGGGGGGCATAATGAAGCTCTTGAAGATACTGCTGCTCAACACCAGGAGAATAGGGAGCAGGTGGCTCCTCCAGCTGCGGACCTGACGAGGGCTGTGGCGGAGGCCATGCCAATGTTTTTGGCAGCTGTGGAGGCCCTCTTAGATCGGAGGGAGGTTGCAAAGAGGCAAGAGGAGATGCCTCCGTTAGAAGAGGAAGCGCCCCCACCAGCAGAGGTTTGGAACGAGCGGGAGGCTCAACCCCGAGGCCAGGGCAGGAGTGGGGAGTCTGTTCAGCCAGAGAGATTCGTGGTTGATGGGCCAGGACCAGTGCAGCACAGGACCATTCCCCTTAATGGTCCCAACCCCCGATCAGGTGGTGAAGATCGTGAACATCTGCATGGGAGAGGAGAAGCCGCTGGTGTTGGAGCTGAGGGATCGATCTACTCATCCCTTCGTTCCTCGACTCATTGATACCCTAGCCCCACCAGAGCTGGGTATCCCCACGATAAAGGAGTACGATGGCGAGGGAGATCCGGTTCGTCATGTTCAGAAGCACCTCATGGCGTGTCTGGGCAGAGCCCCGAATGAAGATATTGTGTGTACGCTGTTCCCGAACACACTTGGCGAGAGAGCCCGGACCTGGTTCTTCAGTCTGCCCCCAGGCTGCATCACTTGCTGGGCTGATATGCACGGCCGGTTCATTCAGCAATACCAAGGTCGCAGACGTTTGCTGAAGAGTGTGAGGTCCCTGACCCAGGTGGTACAGAGGCCCGATGAGTCGCTGGCGCACTATTACCAGCGATACACTGCTAGCGTGGCGGAGATTGACGAGGAAATTTCGGAGGGTGAAACCATCCGCACCTTCATTCGGAACCTAACGGCCCCTTACGGTTCCGACCTGATGCACAGCGTGGCTGAGAAGGCTGTGTGGAATATGGAAGCACTGCAGAAGCGAGTAAAGCGGCAAATCGATGTCCAGGAATCGAAGATAGCCGCTGGAGAGCTTGAGCCCCCGAAGTCGAATAAGGGAAAGCAGTCGGTCAAACCCCTAGACGAGCGTAAGTCGAAGGATAAAGCCGAAGGATGTCGGGGTCGAGGTCGCTCTAATCGGAGGGATGATAGGCGTTCCTCGAAAAAGGACAGACGAGAGGATCATGACATTCCTCTCAACAGCTCTATGGCAAAGGTGCTGACGGTCATGGAGCGACAGGGTATCTCTAGGTCCCCCCCGAAGAAGGAGGGAGAGTTTTTGGGATCCCGCACCGACCGCTACTGTCGATTCCATCGCGCGAATGGCCACGACACCAACCATTGTCGGGAACTAAAGAAGGAGATCGAGAAGCTGATCCAGAAGGGGAAGCTTAAGGAGTTTGTCGGGGAGAAACGGTGCCGATCCCGTTCACGATCCCGATCACGGTCCCGTTCCCGATCCCGTGATCGGTCCCCAAAGAAGAAGAGATCCGACCCGGAGTCTTCTAGTGCCCGTAAGGGGAAGCGGGGCACTATAAATGTGATTCATGGAGGATTTGCCGCAGGGGGAGATACCTCGTCCTCCCGAGAGGTTTATGCCTCTAGAATTCCTACTGCTGTGGTGCTGGGCAAGAGGTCCCGATCCTGGACCCTGAAGGAAGAAATGGTGATCTCCTTTTCGTCGGAGGATCTCATAGGCGTGGAAACTCCGCACGATGATGCTCTGGTCGTGACCTTGGATGTGAACGGGTACGAGATGAAACGGATTCTGATAGACGGAGGGAGCTCCTCCGATATTCTGTTCATGGATGCACTAGAGGCCATGGGGAAAACGAAGAAGGACTTGAAGGAAGCGAACTTCCCGATGGTCGGATTCTCTGGCTCCACCTCCTATCCGCTAGGGGTGATCACCCTACCAGTGGAGTTTGGTAGCGGATGGAAATCAGATAGGAGGAACGTGGAGTTTGTAGTAGTTGATTCCGCGGGGACTTACAACGCGATCATCGGGAGAACTACCATCAACCCCCTGATGGCGGGTGCCTCGACTGTACACCAGAAGATGAAGTTCCCGACTGACCATGGAGTCGGAGAGGTCAAGGGCGACCAGGTGGCTTCCCGAAAATGTTATGTCAACGCCACCCGAAGGAGGAGACGAGAGGCCATGACTGTCCTCCAGAAAGATACTGATCCCAGAGAGGAGTTTGGCGTCCCGCCCCCGTGGAGGATCTAAAAGAAGTTGAGATTGACGGACCTCAGAGGAAGGTGAAAATCGAGTCTGCTTTGACCGAAGAGACAGCACGAGAGTTGATCGATCTGCTGAAAAAGTTCAAGGAGCTGTTTGCCTGGTCCCCGAGTGACATGCCAGGAATCAGCCCCGATGTGATCGTACACGAGTTGAAGATAGATCCCGCGATCAAACCTATCACGCAGAAAAGGCGTCCGATGGGCACAGACAAGAGGATCGCGATCCAGCAGGAGGTGGGCAGGTTGCTCGATGCTGGGTTTATCAAAGAGCTCCGATTCCAGACTTGGGTTGCTAATCCGGTACTGGTAAAGAAAACCAATGGGAAGTGGCGGATGTGTGTTGACTTCCGCGACCTGAATAAAGCTTGCCCGAAGGACTGTTACCCGCTCCCGAGAATCGACCAGCTGGTGGATGCCACGTCGGGACATGATCTGTTGAGCTTTATGGATGCGTATTCGGGCTATAACCAGATTAAAATGGCTAAAGAAGACGCTCCTCATACAGCATTTTATGCAGACAGTGACATCTATCACTACGATGTCATGCCTTTCGGGTTGATCAATGCCGGGGCAACCTACCAGCGGGTGGTGAACAAGCTGTTCGGAGATATGCTAGGGGAGACCATGGAGGCTTACGTGGATGATATGCTGGTGAAGTCCCGACAGGCTGAGGATCATGTTCACAACCTAGCCATGGCGTTTGAGCGGATGAGGCTTCATCAGGTTCGTTTAAACCCGACAAAATGCGCCTTCGGAGTTCACTCAGGGAAATTTTTGGGCTTCATGGTGAGCCAAAGAGGAATTGATGTGAACCCTGAGAAGCTGAGGGCGATCGAGGAGATGCAGTCTCCGATAAACCATCGGGAGGTGCAAGTGTTGAATGGCCGACTGGCTGCAATGAATCGCTTCCTGTCCATGGCAAGTGACCGATCAATGCCATTTTTCGAAGTCCTGAGGGCCAACAAGAAGTTTGAGTGGACCGCCAAATGTGAAGCGTTCCAGGCACTCAAGCAGCACCTCCGCACCCTCCCGCCGTTGGCGAAACCGGTTCCAGGCGAGCCGCTCTATCTTTATTTGGCTGTTTCTGAATTTGCCATTAGCTCTGTATTAGTGAAGGTTGTCGAGGGTAATCAAGTCCCCGTCTATTATGTAAGCAAGGCGTTTGCCAAGTCTGAATTGAATTATCCTGCCGTTGAGAAGTATCTCTTTGCGCTGATTCTAACTGCTCGGAAGCTGAGGCCTTATTTCCATGCACACGAGATTATTGTGCTGACAAACCAACCTCTGAAGCATTTTTTGAACCGACCGGATGCGTCGGGGAGATTAGTGAAGTGGGCAGTCGAGCTTAGTGAGTTTCGCATACACTTTGCTCCGAGAACGGCTATTAAGGGCCAGGCATTGGCGGATTTCATAGCAGAATCTACAGCCCCCGATCTGGAAGAAGCGGGCTCTGTAGAGGGGGCAACCATGGAGGTCCCGACAGAAGAACAACCAGAGATGGCAGAGCAATCAGAACAGCCAAACGAGGAAAATACCTAGGAGATGTACACGGATGGCTCCTCAAGTTTAGACGGATCAGGAGCAGGCTTTGTGTTGATACCACCAGGCCAAGGTGAGCCGCTCCGATATGCCTTGGCTTTAGCGTTTAAGGCCACGAACAACGAAGCGGAGTATGAGGCTCTTATCACAGGCCTGAAAATTTCCAAAGGTACGGGAGTTGCTCACTTGAAAGTAAAGTGTGACGCGGCCTTGATCGTAAACCAGGTTCAAGGGCGATACGAAGCAAAGAGCCCGATAATGAAGAAGTACCTGCGCGAGGTACAAGCCTTAAAGGAGAGCTTTAAAAGCTTCGACATCGAGGCGATCCCCAGGGAGGAAAATGTGGAGGCAGACGCCATGAGCAAATTTGCCCTGGGGGCACCCTTGGAGGAAAATCGGAAGGTGCATTTCTTGGAGAAGGTGATCTTATCGACCACCGACCCGACACAGGTGTGTGCCATTGAAGCAAGATCGGAGGAGGAGCCCACTTGGATGACCCCGATAGTCGCGTACCTGACTACGGGGGCAGTCCCCGATGATAAAGTAGTAGCCGACAGGATACGTCGGATCGCGGCTAATTACGTGATGCTGGACAGTCAGCTATACAAGAAGGGCTGGTTCTCGACTCCGTACTTGAAGTGTGTGGCTGAGCCCGACACAAATCGAATCCTGAAGGAGGTGCATTAAGGGGTCGCGGCTTGTCATGAAGGGGCTTGATCCATTATGAGGAAAGTGCTGAATTCGGGCTATTATTGGCCTACGATGAGCAAGGAGGCGACGGCGTTGGTCCGATCCTGTGACGCGTTTCAGAGGTACGCCCCGAGTATCGTGGCTCCGGCTGCCAATCTGACGTCCATCAAGAGCGCTTGGCCCTTCGCACAGTGGGGCATCGACTTGGTGGGACCTCTTCCACAAGCACAAGGTCAATGTAAGTATTTACTTGTAGCTATCGATTATTTTTCGAAATGGATAGAGGCAAAGGCATTGGCCAGAACGACAGGGAACCAGATCGTCAAGTTCCTCCAGACCCATATTGTGTCCAGATACGGGATTCCTAAGGTAGTGATCAACGACAATGGTCCACCGTTTAACGGGTCTCAGGTGAAGGAGTATTTGGAAGAGTTGAATATCGAGCATCGGACAGCTTCTGTACGCCATGCTCAGACTAATGGCCAGGTGGAATTAGCCAACAAAATCGTGATGGATGGCCTGAAGAAAAGGGTCTATGCCTTGAAGGGCAGGTGGCTGAACGAGCTGGAAAACGTGCTTTGGGCCGTTAGAACGACGCCCAAACGAGCAACTGGGGAGACTCCGTTTGGCCTAACTTATGGCACGGAGGCTGTGGCTCCCGTGGAGGTGGCCGTAGCATCACATCGGATGAAATATTCCGAGCCTCTGACGAACGATGAAATGAGACGTCTGGACTTAGACTTACTCGAAGAGAAGAGGCGGGAAGCCAACGAAGTCCAGGCTCGAATGCGTTTAGCGACGGCCAGGTATTACAATCGGCGAGTTAAGTCCCGACAATTCTTCGTCGGGGAGCTGGTTTGGCGTCGCAACGAGTTTACCCTTTTGGATCGGATCGGCAAGATGTCACCAAAATGGGAAGGACCTTACAAGGTCTTGGGGATGCCAGCCCCGAATGCATACAAGTTGGAAGACCTCGATGGCAGAGTATTAAAGCATTCTTTTAGTGGCGAACACTTGAAGAAACACTATGCTTGATGAAAAGTTGCCTTAAGTGGTGCCCGATGAAAAGTCGCCATAAGTGGTGCCCGATGAAAAGTCGCCTTAAGTGGTGCCCGATGAAAAGTCGCCTTAAGTGGTGCTCGATGAAAAGTCGCCTTAACTGGTGCCCGATGTAAAATCGCCTTAAGTGGGGTATGTTATTTATCGTTTGATTCGATGTAAATGAATTATTGTGCCATCAATAAATAAAGAGGTTGCTTCCAAACAGAGCTATTCTTAGATTTATTCTAAGCGTTATAAAGTCACCTTGAGTGGTGCGTGAAAAAAGTCGCCTTAAGTGGTGCACGAAAAAAAGTCGCCTTGAGTGGTGCACGAGAAAAGTCGCCTTAAGTGGTGCACGAGAAAAAGTCGTCTTAAGTGATGCACGAGATAAATCATCTTGAGTGATGCACGAGATTAAGCCGTCTTAAGTGATGCGTGATTCTTGGATTTATTCCAAGTATTGGAAAGTCGCCTTAAGTGGTGCATGATGGTAAGTCGCCTTAAGTGGTGCAAGTTAGTAAATCGTCTTAAGTGATGTATGAGAATATCTTAAGGGTCGAGGTTTCGACTTAAGAAAGTATAGTAAAGCCACTGGGAGAAGTGCAATGAAAGAATCGGAACTAAGAAAGTCTGATATTAATAGGGCTCGAAGGCCCGATGATTACAAAAAGAGGAGAATACAAGGACTCTAAAGATAAGCAGTCAGGCTTGGTCCTTGTTGGCGGCATCAACGGGAGCTGGGTCCACGAGATCGGTGGCCGAAGGCTCCACAGGTTCAGCCGCTGGAGGGTCGATTATCGGAGCGTCGGCGCTTAGAGGCTCTGCTGCATCTTCAACAATCGCGGGAGTGCTCCCTCCATCACTCTCCTCCGAGAGAGCAAAGTACTTCTTCGCAAAGGGAGCAAGAGAGGGAAACTTGTCGAAGTTGATGGCGTCGCCATACTCCAGGTAGAGTTCCTCGACTGCGTTAAAGAGGGTGTTCTCCACCTCCGCGCTGCAAAACTTTACAGCATCAGCCTGGAAGTCTGCAGACCCCCGATAATCCTCCCGGCCCTTGGTCTCGGCCGCGACCAGCTGCGCAGGAACCCCCGCAACTTGCTCCTCCAGAGCCTTCTTCTCGAGGACCAGCTTGTCCTCAGCAGCCTGCCGCTCTTGTTGCTCCCGCCTCAGGAGCTCCTCGAAGTCACCAACCTGCTTTTGGAGGTCCCGAGCCTTTCGGTCAAGGATGGCCTGCTCCTTGGCCAGCTTCCCCCGCGAAGAATTGGAGGCCGCGAGATCCTCCTTGAGCTTGGCGATGGCCGCTCGGTCTCGCTCCCGGGACTCCTCAAAGGCGAAGAGGTATCCATAGAGACGGTTGATGTCCCCGATCTCCTGCGATAGAAGAAAGAGAAGTGTTAACGGATAAACAACCAGTTTTACTGATGAAAGAGAGAAGCGAATCTTACCTCTATCCGACGCATGGACATTTCTCGAACATCCCGACGCATCGCCTCCCCATTCAAGGAAATCGGATACCGCATGCTGGGCAGAATCGAGCCTGCCAGCAGATGCAGAGCCAGCTCCGGGTGGGCATCCCCTTATCGAAGCTGGACCCCTTGCAGCGTTTGGATCGGGGTCCAGGGAGCATCCACTTGCGCGGGGTCGAAGGCCCTGTAGAAACTCCCGTCGAGAAGGAGAGGAGAAGGGCCAGCACGAGTCATGGAGGGGCGCGCCTCCAGCTCGCCCCGGGCGGGGGAAGGAGTGAAGTCCTGGATGGGCGACGGCTGTCGCTGCTGCGGAGAAGACGAGGGGGCAGCCCCTGGGAGGTTGGTTTCAGGGGGGACTGCCCCGTCTTCCGACGATGACGAAGGGAGCCACCCTCATCAGTCTCCTCGGAGGAGTCCAAGGTTTCCACCCGACGGAATTGTTCGCCGGTCGGGGTTTCCTCCCCTGTTGAAGAAGGTGCCCCTGTTGAGGGTGGTGCACCCGCTGAAGCTCCAGCACCCGACGGAGCCCCTGAGCGACCTGCACCTAAAGGACGAGAAGAGGCCTTAGAAATGTAATCAGGAAGTTCATCAGATCCCTTACACCAAACAATACGTCGGGAGACATATTGGTCCTTCCCGCGATAGTTGTAGTAGCCCGCCTTCAGGACACGAGGAGTTTCCCCCCGAAGGACTCGTTTGACATAGCGATGCGGGCCTCCATAGTCAAAGGAATCAACTCCTTCGGGACCATCCTCCTGTACGATTTAATAGCAAGACGGAGCTTTTTACCTTCTTCAGCGCTCTGGACGTCAAAGAGCTTATCCACCTCCACGCGGCTCCGCTTTGGTTGCTCCGCGGAAGGAGATCCCAATGAAGCAGCAGCCCTCTTGGCTGACTTCCTCTTCCGCGTGGGGCGGACAGCATCGGTCTCCCCCTGCTTAAGGATCAGATTGGTCAGCACAGATACCTTCTTGGCTGCAAACAGTAAAGGAAAAAGGGTTAGAGATTTACCCAGGAAACCATATTGGAGGGGCCGTCGAAGAGCTGCCCCCCGGAGATTATGTCGAGGAGTCGGATCCCGGCATTCACCAGGTCCCGCTCCACGAGAGAATTGGCGTCAAGGGGAGTGTCAGACTCCCCCCACTGGTAAAGCTGGATGAGCTGAATAGTCTGGAAGTCTTCGTCGGTATAGGTGTGGAAGGCGGGAGGAGAATCCTCTTCCACCTCCCATCGGGGCCACGGGATCGAGGAGTTTTCGATGAAGAAGTAGCTCCTCTTCCACCCGCTGTTGTCGGACCCCGTATCAACCAGGAGTCCCCGACCCTTGACCACCTTCCAGGTGTCAGTGGTCCAGTTGCACAACCCGAGTTGCGTCTTGTTCCACTTCGGCATCCGGGGATAGAGGGCGCAAACCCCTGCCTCGTTGCACTTCATCCCGTAGAAGGTCCTGAAGAGCTTGAGGCTGTATACCCACTGCTGTCGGAAGCAGAGGACCTGGAAGGCGTTCCACAGGCGTATGGCATGCGGAGAGAAAGTGGTCGGATGGGTTTTGTAGTGCTGGCACATCTCGACCAGATTACCACAGAAGGGAAATCTGATCCCCGCGGATACTTGTCCCGTAGAGACAAATACCTCCCCTTTCCGGGGACGAGTAACCTCAAGGCTACCCGAGGGACGAGGCCAGGGATAGGGGAAACGAGGTTCCCAGGAAGAGGTGATGCATCCCTCCCGGAGAGATGCATCATAGGCGGTGCTGGAGATTTCGTTCATAGCATAGTCGAAGTTAAAGGGCTTCCTTCCCTCGGAACCGGATTCACTGTCTGAAAGCAGCCATGGAAAGGTACATTCGGTTTTCCGGGAAATTGCGAACAACTCAAGCAGAAATTAAGGGAGAAGATAAGCGAACAACAAAGAAGAAGCCCTTACCAGACATGATGATTGAAGGTTGAAGGAGTGAACTTGGCATTGCCGGAAAAATGATCGGAGGAACACCAAGATCTTCAGAATCGCAGAGCTTGAATTTGCAGAGAAATTGCAGAAAGCTTTTGAAAATTCGGAGACGGTAAAAGTGAAACTATGCCCACGGTTAGGGTTTTATAGACGAAGAGGACAGTCGAAGGGACGCTTCGATCTGAATCGTCAAAGTTGAAGCGTTCTGATCTGAACCGTTGAGATGAAACGTGCAGAATGGGAACAGACGCAATGATGAAACAGCCTGAAAAGCACTTTTCAGAAAAAGCAGGCGCGAAAAATCAGGCACGAGTACTTAAGACGTCGCTTCGTTATCTACTGCATTAAATGGCTGGGGAACCGAGGAGTCCTCTCGGATTTGGCAGTTATCCACAGGGTAGTGAGGAAACGTAAACAAGAAGACTCACACTAAGTGACCATACCAAGGGAAAGATCCCCGACTTCGACGTCGGGAGGTCGGGAGTTGAGAAGACACGACGAACTGTAAGTCCCTCATGTCTTGGGGGCAAATGATGGGTTCTGCTATGGCCGTTAGGCCCCTTAACGGCGAGGAAACGGCGAACAGGCCCATTGGGCCCCAAATGAAGGTCAAGATGACCCAGGTGAAGGGTCCCGACGTAGGGAGTCCCGATGATGAAAGGTCCCGACAGAGTCGGTCCCGATAGGTCAGCTGGAAGCTCCCAATGAGAAGCCTTTAAGTAGGCCCCGATGACACATCCCTGAGAACGATTGGCCCTGTCACGATGACGAGGGGCCCCGAGCGGTGACGTAACGAAATAACTCTGGAGTCCCCGATGTTAGTCGGGACTTGCCATCAGAGGTTAAGGCCGAGATACGCGGGGCGTGGCCGAGATACGCGGAGCGTAGTTAAGATACGCGGAGCGTGGCCGAGATACGTGGGGCGTGGCCGAGATACGCGGGGCGTGGCTGAGATACGCGGGGCGTGGCCGAGATAAGCGAGATCTGGCCTAGATAGGCGGGATCGTGCACGAGATACACGGGATACGGGCTAACCACCCCAACGGTTCACCAGGTAACTGAGGTACCTCTCCGCCTATAAAAGGGCAGAGGTCACCTCAGGTCTTTTACGTTGTGTTACACACTTTGAGATTACTGCTTGCCAGTCCATACGAGATACTCATTTAAGCATCGGAGAGGGATTCTGGGTCACCGCCCGGTCTATCCCCTCTTTGCAGGACCACGTGGAGCAAAGGAGCTAGGATCGCCGTCAAAGACCGTACCGGAGTTCCACCGTGATCCAACAGGATTCTAGGCACTTTCAATCAGCATAGCATGTCTATCCTATTGCGCATACCATATATTTAAATCCCAGAGCTCAATGCTCGCAATTTATTATCCAGCTCGCTTGACTAAGTCAAGACGACAGTTCTAATATATGTTACAGAAAGTAAATAATTGCAATTTAGCCCATTAATTTAATCCAGTCCCAAGAACATGCATATCCGAGATCCATCCCCATAATCGTAACCAGGTATTAGGGTTTTATCCGAAAACGTGTTTAAACGTAAAACCTAAGAGCACTATTTAGGTTAACTTTTAAAGTTCGAAAACATTTTGGATTTAAAATTTGACATCCTATTTTACTGAACATTTAAAATTTCCGAAAAATTTTAAAATTTTGTTCGGTCCAATTTAAAATCCGGTCTGAGTCAGTCTGATTTTAAAAATCCGTTTTGGTCTGAAACGGTTCAATAAAATAATATTGTGGTTCGGTTCATCACTTGAAACCGGTTCGGTTTAGATTCACTTAGTTACTTTGGTCCGACCCGACCCGATTAAAAAAAACCTGGATTGGTTTAACGTTTTCAAGTTTTGCAAATTGGACCAGCCCAATAAACCCGTAGGGCTTTAAAATACACTAAAAACTTAACTTAGCCACCAAGAAATATTAATTATTTAAAATAATTTCCAAAATTGCATGTATATATATATATATATATATATATATATATATTTCGGCACAATAATTAAATAACATATATATAATTATTGTCAAGATTTTATCTAGAAGATGTAAATCAATTAACAATATAAACATATATATCCATAATTTCGGCCACATATATATATATATATTATTGTCAAATATATCTTTAGGGATTAAAATATATGTTGACAATATTTTTCTTAATCCTTTTAAGTAACTAAATCCTATCAATATATCTTTATCCCTATATTTTAGCTAAATATATTGATAGTTTATATATTTTAATATATAATGTGAATATTTCCTTATCTTTCCAATTTATAGATATATTTTCTCCTTTTAATAAAATTAAAATATGGTAACAAATATATCCATATGCTAGGGCCGTCCGAATTTTACTTAGTTGCACCCTAAGAAATTAAAATTTTTACCTAATAATTCACCTAGGGTTTCGGCCATAACACCAAAAATTGGAAAAATTGTCAAATTTTAAGATCAATTACTACTATGATCTTGAATCCAAATATTGTTCTTGATAAAACTTATCGTTTTCTTGAAGATCATGAACATCAAACTCAAATTTAAACATGAAATTTCAGTTTTGATCTATAAAAACATGTAAATTCCGAAAATTTTAAGTTTTTAAAGATTAAACATATGAAATTTGTTTAAAACTTTCGGATTACTCATGGTGTTCATCATAAGAATTTTGGTTTTTAAATTTTTTTCAAGAATATCAGTTTATCAAAATTTCAAGAACTCCTAACACAAGCTCTGATACCACTGTTGAATTACGGGGACGTAATACTACGGAATGCTAAACGTGTTCTTGTAAGTAATCTAATTACGCAGAGGAATAATGTACACATACCTCAATAGGTTTCATGCCCAAGAACGTTGTGGAGGGAGTTCTGATCCTCCGGTCGGAACCCGTACAAGTTTTTCGTGAGAAAAAGTCCTACGCGGTATAAGCTCCACAGCAAATCCTCTGATCGATTCTTCAACGGGGACAGAACCTCGGACTGAATGCTCGGAAGCAATTTGGCACACCAATAGTAGTGTTTATGGGGCCGGCCGACCTCACTATAGAGAGAGGGATTTCTCTCAAATCACAACTTAGGAGGAGTTGTTATCAATGTGTGTTTTGGAGGTGACCCCAAGACCTCCTTATATAGTGGGAGGAGGAGAAAATCCTCCTCCCTACTATTAGGGTTTCGACCGACTTATCATGTTGTGGGGAAGCCCAATTTTGGGCCTCCCATGTCACATGGGAATTGGGTCTGGCCCAATTAGCCCTAATGTGACATTTACCTAATTATCTTAGGTAACCACATATATTAACGGGCTACCAATTACGGCGCCACGTCACCATATGCTAACACTTACCAGGCTGTGACCTTGGGGTTGTGCAGCATACACGTATCAGAACGACAGCCGATTTGACAAGTTGGGACCTAGAGGATTGAGAAGTATCTTGATAACATACACGGAGAACTCTAAGGATACGTGTTTGTGGCGGCTCAAGAAACTGGTGGTGTGGTCAAACATGAGTCTAGGTACGTTACATTTTTGGAGGATGAATTTCCTAAGCTTGGTGACATCAACATGAATGAAATCTTAAAAGAACTTGAACAGGACGAGGATGATCAAGTCTCACTTACTTCGAGTGGGAGAACTGAGGGAACAACCATTGTGAATGAAATGGTAAATGAGAATGAGAACATTTTAATAATAAATCCAGTGGAGTGAGTCAATCCACCCCCAGTGGAATGTATTGACTTCTCCCACTGGATTTACTATGAAAATGTTCCCATTCTCATTTACCATTTCATTCACAGTTGGTGCTCCCTCAATTCTCCCACTCGAAGTAAGTGCGACTTGTTCATACTCGTCATGTTCAAGTTCTTTTAAGACTTCATTCGTGTTGTTATCACCAAGCTTAGGAAATCCATCCTCTATAAAGGTAAAATCCTTAGACTCATGTTCGACCATGCCATAATTTTCTTGAGCCACCACAAAATGTATCTCTTAGATTTTTCCGAGTATCTTATAAAGATACTCTTCAATCCTCTAGGACCCAACTTGCCGAATCGACTTTTGTTCTGATGCGTGTATGCTGCGCAACCCCAAGGTCGCGGCCTGGTAAGATCCACCTCTTTACCAGTCCACAACTCATATGGTGTCGTGTCCACCGATTTTGTAGGTACACGGTTTACTACACGAGTAGCTGTCAACAACGCATCAGCCCAAAAGGAGATTGGAAGTTGAGCTTGCGACATCATGGTTCTTACCATGTCCAAGAGTGTACGATTACGTCGCTCCGCAACTTCGTTCTATTGTGGCGTATAAGGGATCGTCGTTTGACGAAGAATGCCCTTCATTGCATAACTTATCAAACTCATTAAAGAGGTATTCACCACCTCTGTCAGTGCGTAAGGTTTTCACCTTTCGCTCCAGCTGATTCTCTACGAGATACAGATAGCTCTTAAAGCACTCAATGGCATTAGATTTACGAGTAATCAAATGAGTAAACCCAAAATGGGAAAAGTCATCAATGAAAGTTATTTTGAGTTTCAAAATCATACATATTTATATTAAATTTGTACTTTCAATTGATGTGTTCCGGTTTTACGCCGAATCCTTGTGGTGCGCACACCACACATGGGTCTTACCCTTGGTGAAATTGTTTCATTTCCAAAATTTAATTATCGGTGTCATACATGTTTGTCGTTACGATATCAGTCATATTTATGAATTACTAATAAATAAGGAATACAAAACGTTCGTCCTAATTTTGCAATGTTCAAAACGGTGAAATTAAGATTCGGCAGTGCAAGATGAAACAAACATAACTTGGTTCAACGAATCAAATTATGCAGAATGTCAATTCTCATAAAATGCATAAACCACATATGTATCAAACTGAAAGACCGAATTTCTCTAGCAAGGAAAGGAAATGAAGAGTTCAAAAATAGATTTCTGCTCAATTTTTTATCAACTTTATCCTTTTATACTGGGGACGTCCTCATTTGGTCTCCCGCTGCTTCCTCACCTCGGTTCATTAATTCATAAGTGGGATTGAACTACTCACCAGGTTACAGGAATATAAAGAGAATTTATGACTTTCGTCATTGTCTCCCAGAACGTACCTTTGGAGGATTAGTACAGGTAGCGTTTAGATGACATTTTACCCCACAACTGAAGCACGTTCGAGATTCCTCTTTACATGCTCTTTTCTTCTGCATGTTCTTTCCATCAGCCTTCTTAGGTTTTAACTTTCTTTGATAATACTGACCAGATGACCTGTTAGTATTTCTTGTGAAATCTTTGCCCTTTCTCTTGGGCTTACCATTTTGCTGTGTTGGAAAGGTTGATGCGATATGCATCTCAGCCCTTAGATTTTTAGCCTTGAGCCGATCCTCTTCCAACTTGAGATGAACTCGAATCTCCTCGAGAGTATCGAGATGAGTAACATGGGTAAGGTGCATTTTCATGTTGTTCCAAGAGTCGGGCAAAGAGAGAATGACCCATTGGACCTTCTTTTCCTCAGTCAGGGTTTCCCCTGCTTCCTTGAGTTCAGAAAGCATATTAGACATGTGTCTAATGTTCTGCTTCATGGTATGCTGAAGATTCATCTTGTATGAGTTTGAATATACTTTTTAACGGCCGCTTCTGGGAAATAGATTAAACACCAAACCCTTCCTTAACACCATCACACAGATCATGAGCAGACTCATAATGATCATACTCATAGAGTATGTCATCCTCCAGCAATGTCATCAAGGTGGAACGGATTTCAAGGTCCTTGGAACTCCATTTTTCATGGAATTCCTTTTGCTCATTAGTGAGGTCAACCTTAGGCCTATTATGTTTAGTGGTCAAATGATCCAGACTTTTTATTTTAGTTATCACCATATTTGCACGCTTTTTCCAAATCTTATAGTTATCACCATTCAACCTCATTCCCGTGTTCATTTGGGAAATGACATTGGTACTTGCAGCCATTGAAACTTACACATTTACAAACAATTGCGAAAATCAGGGTGACAATTTAAAACATTTTGAAAAGAATTGCTTACATCGGATATCTACGAAATAGGAGGCGACAAACAATGATTCATCAGTCTTATAACCTAACCAACCACCAGTAAACCAATGGAAGGGAGCTTTGTAAAGAGTTCACACTGCCGACGTCTATTTCTAATAGATCAGTCTGTTTGAAAATGGTTTAATCGATATTTTAACCGGAACAGAGAGTTTTTACATACACCCGATCTTGGCTTTCCCAAGGATATTTTTAATATGTTTTGAGGATTTCTCATTCAGTCATACATAATTCTACTTCACTAGCAAATTATCGCATCCGGTCATATCCTGAAACTATCATGCATACGCATCATGCGTAGTCACTCGACATCAACATGCATATCTGGCAACTGAATACCGTTTTAAAATATTTGGGGCTTGTTAAGTCTGCATGCACTTGGGTAGCTTCGGGCTTCTTTTCTACGAACGGGCTCTGGATGTGTGCACGGGAATGGGTATCTGTCTGAATGCCGCGATCCTTGAAACACGATCCTCGAACTAATCTTCAACTTCCCGACCTTGATCTCTCGAACTCTGGATCCTGCACAAGGGGCAGTAACCAGCGTGGGAGAAGGGGGGATGCTGGTTGGGCCCTCTCCGACGCTCTAGTCAAAATCTCTAGAGAGAGTAAGCCTTTTAGAGAGAAGTTAGAGCATCCAATGTCCAAAATGAAGGAGTTGTCTAAAATGGGAGACCTAGGCCCCTATTTCTAGGTAACCTAAGGATCATGCCCAGTTTTGAACGGCTTGATGTCGGTGTTAAGGAAAACGTATACCGTCACCAAGGTGGACTATGCGTGCACTGACTTCTCGCACTTGGCAAAATAATCGGGATAAGCGCACGGAGAACATCGGCAATCCGGATCTACTCGGATTGTTTAGCTATCCGGACCGGGTCCGGATTGCCTTAGGGCAATCTGGAAGTCCTCCGGTCCGGGTACTGCGCGTATTCCGGACCGTTTTGAAGTTGGGTGTCCGCGGAAGAGTTCTTTTACGGGTTTTGGGGTATTTTGTGAGGCCCGAAATGTAAGCACAAACCCGAATTAGACAGATATCTAACACTTGCCCCCGAGTCAAGTAGCGGTTCAAAACCCATGCTTGACTCTTTTTAAGATAAGATATTCGTCCAATTTTGGTTCGGTACTGACCTTAGGGGTGGCCTGTTTGTCAATTCAAGTGTTGGGATCATAAATTTGACCAACTTCAATTATCCGCCGTATGTGCGTAATCTGTTTACAGGGTTAGCGTAGCGGACAATATGCGTATAACAACATGCAATTAACGATATATTCGCAATATCATGTAATGAGTGAAATACTTGTAATAATAAAGAATTATACAACATGATAATATCATGGTACATGATGGAAGTATATAATACGTTGTCAACATGTAGATGACGACATAGTAAACGGATGACGTAATCATGCAATAAGCAAAACACTTAGAATAATATGAAAATGGAGAGCATGCTTGTCAACATGAAGCATGATGTAAACATAGGAAATGATGCAAGCATGTAATATGATGTAAGCATGGAAAATGATGCAAACATTCAATTCATACTTAGATTGTAAAAATAATCACATAACAACCAAGAGTTAGCATCATGTACATATATATAAATAATAACATGTGTAATGATCTACGAAGAGCGTCATGCAACACTAGGGAGCATGTATGTAAAACAAGTATAGGAGAGATGTAAGTATGCTTATACATGATACTAAGGACTTGTGTGAAAATATATATTAGCTTAGTCCTTAGCACATGGTGTAGGTACTATTAATGAGAAATAGGAGAGAGAATACTCATTATCTTATATCCTTTATAGATTAATCCCCAAGAAGCTCTCCATTCTTGATGAAGAGGGAATTCATGGAGGTGTGAATTTGGAGTAATCACATCATATTTGACATCGATCAAGATCGACTCCGGGCAAGGAGGGGACCAAGGTGGCGCGTGAGGAAGGGGGGACAGCATGTGAGACTGCAGCGGCGGCGCGCGAGGTTGCAGTGGTGGCGCGTGGATTGCAGCAGCGGCGCGTGGGTTTTCGGGTGAGGGTGAGTAGCAATTCGAACTTGCTTCGTGTCGGTGAGTCCAATTTCGTACATGGCTGGACCTTTCGTGACTTCGTTTGGCCTTGATTTAGTCTTGAAATCACTATGTACCTAGTAATCTTACCATGCATACAAGGTGTTTGATAAAATGCATTAGAATACTTAGTCCCAAATCGGTCAAAAATTTTCTAAGTGCTGAAAATTTTAGAAAAGTGCAAATGAATCGTTATACTTCCCTTATGCATAGTGTTCATTGCCGACATGTTGTTCCATGCCTTAGTCGTTGTTTTAGTATGCTCGATGTTGATGATCGGTAGTTGTACGTACATGGCCGTCAATGGTTGTATGTTAGTAATGATAGCTTAGGCAATGTACGTTGAGCATCATGTATAGACTGTCGGTCATTGTCTGCAAACGTGCTAAAACACTTAGAAAATATATTTTAACAATATCTAATGCTTGTTACCATAGATGTCGTCATATGAGCTTTGTCGATAAGCGTCGTAGGAATGCTTAGAAGGTATTGTGTAGAAGTTGATAATAGCTACTTAATGCCCGCAATTCATCCTTGTTGACATGTATGTACGTACATGGACACTTAGAAAATATTCTCCCATTGTCGACATGTATGTACGTACATGGAAACACTTAGAAAATATTCTCCCCTTGTCAACATGTATGTACGCACATGTAAAAACTTAGAAAATATTCTTCACTTGTCGACATGCCTCCTTGTCGACATGTATGTACGTACATGGAAATACTTAGAAAATATTCTTCACTTGTCGACATGCATGTACGTGCTTGTATGTGCGCACTTGCCCCCCCACTTAGAATTTTTTCTTTATCCCTGGCTATGTACGCTGTATACATATGCTTGATGTAAACGTAGGTTGTATGCCAACACCTTGTTGTATGCTAACGGTTGTAATATGCTGACATATAGTAGCATGCTGACAGCTTACAATATGCCGACTGTCATCCTGAGCAAAACACTTAGAAAATATTTCGCCCTTGTAATCATGTATCCATGTTGACATGCGTGCACATACATAGTGCTCACACACTGATTGATTTGTTGTTTGTAATTTTCAGGATTCCAAGTTATGCAGTCTTCTTTTCAGAGTTAGTCTTCTTGCCGCGGTTACTATGAGTAAGTCTTCTATCCCCATTCCGCGAGTGACATTATGTTCAGATGTTGGTGACGAGTTACATATTGATGGTCCTCGTAATCTTTTTTATATCATCCTTGTAGACTGGTTTATTGGCAAGAAATCTTCCTTACACGCGGAGTCTATTCGCAACACTCCTCTATCCGAGACGTCCGCTTCATCACTTGTTCTTGCTGCCCCCGTGCTTCTGGATATGGTCGCGGAAAGGGGCTCATGGGTAAGATGTTTTTCCTTGTAACTTTTCCTTTATCTTTTACTTATTTGGCTCATCATTTGTTTTGTCTTTTTTATTATTCATTGCGCTCCCCTGTTCTTGATGTTTCCGTGGATGATTATCAACTTCCTATCAAGCGATCCGAGGTGGTGTCGCATGTCTCGAGTGATCCTAACTGTGTAAGGACAAATGCTGCCCTTCCTCCCTCCACCTTTGATAAGGGAGGGGAAGTTACTGGATGCACAACGGTATCTTCCACCCCCCAGTCGAGAGATCGACTCGCAGAGGATCGCTCCTCGTCCGTCGGTATGAGATGTACTTCGCATTTTTCTTTATACTCTGATTTTTAACACTTGTTTTTTATTCTTTATCTTTTCCTTGCAGTGATCCCAGCTTTGAAGCGTGATCATCTTCTTCGTCCCTTGGAAGGTGATATATATGGTGATGCTTGGAAACCTCTTGGTAGGGGTGGTCTTCGCTTTCCTAAGGAGGTGAAACTTAATATACCGGAGGTTGGTGTTCGTGTGCTGCATAAGAGTGTGCCCCAGGCGATCGACGTGCTTGTCCGAGGACTGATGAAGAAGCCGAAGAGTGTGTTGAACATGCTTTGGCCAATTTTTGCTCCTGTAAGTGAACAAGTTATGTTTCCTGATAACTTTCGTGTCGTACGCCTTTGTTGTGTAATGTTTATGGCCTTGTGTTCTTGTATGATTTTCAGGCTGTGTCTCAGATGGTTAACATGTCGTCGTATGTTGTGGAGTTTGTTAGTGCTAGAAGAGCCGCTGTCAACAGATGTAACACCGTTAGTCTTGAACTTGCCCGTCCTAAAGAGAAGGTGTGTGCACTTGGCTTGAAGATTATTGATTCCGAGACTAAGTATCAGGTGCAGGAGACTCAAATTTCTGATCTTGAAGCTGAGATGATTGCGCTTGAGAAACAGATTTTTGATGACATCCCATCTCGAGAGGCAGCCTTGATTGCCGCACGTGAGGAACATTATGCGCTTGGAATTGAAGCGGGTTTTTCCCAGTATTTGAGTACTCCTGCTTTTAGTCTTGCAGCTAAGAAGATAACTGATACCATGATGGGAAAGTGTGCCGAGGATTACTTTCGTCGTGTCAACGCGCTTGCCCCCAACTTTCCTTTTGACTAGCTTGGGCCTTGTTCTGACTATGCCGTTAACTACCTTAAGGCATTGCACACTTTGGGGCTTGATGTATCCGCCTATGATATGATTGAAGATGGAGGAGGTGATGATGTCATTGTTGCTTCTCCCGAGATTATGGATGTTGTTCCACAGCTTACCGGGAATAGTGGAACTTCTCGTGTATCTTTAGTTGATGTTTCAACTTGGTGCTGATTTCCTGGACATGCTATGTTAGTCCATTGGAAATGATAGTATGTTTGCTTGTATGGTACTTCGTCCTTGGTACTTCGTCCTTTGGACCTATTTTTAATAATAATAATCATGTGATAACTTGTTAGTAATATTTCATACCTTGCGTTATGTTCATTGTCCGTATGTATTGGACTTGCATGATAGGATTGAACTCTTTGTTGTGATGGATAGAACATACGATGTTGCGACTTGCGCATTGCATGGTGCAATGTACACTTGGTACTTGTAGCATAGTAATATACTTGGCACTTGGCCTTTGACGTGCAGCAGTGTCGTCTTGACGTAGCAAGACTTAAGTTTATACCGTCTCTTAGTTCCACTCTAAGGCGACGTTGTTGCAAGATATTTCTAGGTTATTTTGCTGTGTTTACGTTAAATGCTAAAGAGCAAGATAACGTTATACAAGACTCGACTTGTAAGTTTGATGAGTTTTGTACACGGTTTGCTTTAAAAAGCGTATAACATGAAGCTATCCTTTTTTCAGGCTAAGTCTTCATGGTGTATGTACCCTTAAGAGAGTTTGCATACTTTTAGTGTGTGGGGTTGTCGTCTATTAAGAGGATTTCCGCCACGGTGGGGTGATCAGTCCCATAATGTATTTGCCGCATCCTGTTTTTATTTAGGGAATGGCTATGAACATGAGGATTTGCCCGAAGGATTTCACAACATGCCATTTTTTAGAAGTAAACATGGGGTTTGCCCTTTTGAAAAGGATGTCGCAACGCGTTACTTTTGATAGATGTGAACATGGTTTTATCCTTACAAAGAGGACATTGCACCATGTCACTTTTGGAGCATTCCATAATGTTGCTTTTGAGTGAATATTACTTTGGATTTGTTGAAGATGAACTTGTTGATGTCGCCTATTATAAGTTGCATGGCGTGATGACTTGTTGATATGAGTAGTATGCACGTTGTTTGCAACATGATGTTAATCCAGAGTATAGTGCATAATGTGGGAAGGTACCTACGAGAGTAAATTGACTTTATTAAATGATTGATGTGATTACATGATGGTAAACAAACTTGGAGTTAATAAATCTCCCCCTTTTTTATATAAGAGTTTTTAAGACAAAAGAGCTTGATACAATAGCTCCTTTGTAATATAATATTCTTCCTTCATCCGTGGAATTTCTTCAAGTGCCCCCCATTGAATGTGTTTGGAAGGATGTTGCCTTCTGTATCTTGGAAGCGGTATGCGCTAACATAAGGGACTGAGATAATCTTGTATGGGCCTTCCCACTTTGGAGATAACTTGTTGATTTGATCTAAGTGTGAGAATTCATTCCTTCTCCACACCATCTCGCCCACATGGAATTGTCTTTCTTTAAATTTCCTGTTGTAGTGTCTCGCAGTTATTAAGCGCATACGTGCTTGGTTAGCTCCAAGTTTCGCCTTCTTTCGTCTGCCAAGTCCAAGTCTAAACGCATTTCCGCTTCATTGTTTTGGGGATTGAAATGAGTTGTGCGGTATGATGAGACAGCGATTTCGATTGGGGCTACGGCTTCTGTTCCGTATACTAGGCTGAATGGTGTTTCGCCTGTTGACTCCTTTGGGGTTGTGCGCACAGCCCAAAGGACACTGCTAAGCTCTTCTGCCCATCCTCCCTTCAAAGCATGAACTCTTTTCTTAAGACCATCCAGGACGATCTTGTTGGCGGATTCGACTTGTCCATTGGTTTGGGCATGACCCACTGACGCAAAACGGTGATCTATGTTGAGTCTTTCGTAGAACGTCTGAAGTCTTGAACTCCTGAATTGTGGCGCATTGTCACTGATGAGTACTCTTGGTATGCCATAACGTGCAATGATGTGGTTTCGTATGAAATCCATTATTTGCGCGTCCTTCGTACGTGCTAACGCCTTAGCTTCAATCCACTTGGAGAAGTAGTCGATGGCTACTACAATGTACTTTGTTTGCCCCTTGGATTGTGGAAGTGGAACCACCAAGTCAATTACCCATTGTGCAAAAAGCCAGGAACTTGCAATTGGACACAATTCCGTTGCGGTAGCCGTTATGTTCCTTGAATATAGTTGACAGGATTCGCATTCCGTGACCATGTTTGTTGCCTGGCTTCTCATTGTTGGCCAATAATATCCTAGACCTAGCGCTTTTCGGATTAAGGATCTTGCCCCCTCGTGACAAGCTGCTTGGCCTTCTTGCAAATCATTCAACACTGTCATGCCTTCTGGGAAAGTTAAGCACTTTAGGTATGGTGTCGAGAATCCTTTCTTGTATAGCTGGCCTTCGATCAATGTATAATTGACAGCGATTCTTCTGATTTTTTGCGCTTTAAATCTTTCTTCCGGGAGAACGTTATCTGTGAGGTATGCCAGAATTGGAGTCATCCAGGTAGGCTCTGTGTTGATATTTAACACCTCTAGTTTGTCGATTACGGAAATGATCCTGTTTTCGACGAAGTGTGTTTCTCGGCCTTGCTCCCTTCCCTGCGCGAACTTGCTTAACGCATCTGCCTCTTGATTTTCTTCCCTTGGAACGGACGTTATATTGAAAGTTTGAACCTGTGGTAAGTTCCTTTGCTTGTTCCAAGTATTTCTGCATGTTCTCTGACTTGGCTACGTACTCGCCTTTGACTTGATTGACAACTAGCTGTGAGTCGCACTTGACTCTTAAGTGTTTGATTCTGAGGCCTTTCGCGATTCTTAAGCCTGTTATCAAGGCTTCGTATTCTGCCTCATTATTCGTTGCTCTGAATGTTAGGCTTAGAGCATACTTCAACGGTTCCGACCCATCAGGCGGAATTATGAGGAATCCAGCTCCTGATCCTTCAACATTTGAGGAACCATCAGTGTACATTTGTCATACTTCAGTGTGCTCCTCACTTTGTTGTGCCCCGTCTTGAATGTCAGTTTCCGGAGTTATCCCTGTGAACTCCGCGATAAAGTCTGCCAATGCTTATCCCTTGATTGCTGTTCGTGGTGCAAAGTGAATGCGGAATTCACTTAGCTCGATTGACCACTTTGTTAATTTTCCTGACATGTTTGGCTTTGACAGGATGTGCTTCAAGGGTTGGTCCGTTAGGACTGTTATCTAGTGTGCATGGAAGTATGGCCTCAATTTCCTTGCCGCCACTATGAGAGCATATAGGTACTTCTCGATTGGCATATAATTCACTTCGTACTTTGCCAAGATCTTTCTCACGTAGTACACTGGGAGCTGTGTAGTGCCTTTTTGCTTGACGAGTACCGAGCTGACTGCAGTATTGCTTACGGATATGTACAGGTAGAGCGGCTCGCCTTCGATTGGTTTTGCTAATGTTGGGAGCGTTCGCATGTGCTGCTTCAATTGTTGGAATGCTTCTTCACATACTGGTGTCCACTCGAACTTCTTGTTTGCACGAAGCACTTGGAAGAATGGAAGGGCTTTGTCTCCTATTCTTGCGAGGAACCTGTTAACAGCTGCTAAACGTCCATTTAGTTGCTGGACTTCTTTGTGCTTCTTGGGAGACTCCATTTCTTCTATCGCCTTTACTTTTTCCGGTTTTGCTTCGATCCCTCTTTCACTGACCATGAAGCAAAGAACTTTTCCTGATTGTACGCCAAAGGCACACTTTGTTGGATTTAGTCTGACTTGGAATTCTCGCATTCTTTTGAACACCTGGCGGAGGTTATCAGCATGGTTACCCCTTTTTGTCGACTTCACGACCATGTCATCCACGTATGCTTCCATGATTCTCCCGATCATATCTCCGAAGATTGTGTTGACCATACGCTGGTATGTTGCTCCAGCATTAATTAGTCCAAATGGCATGACCTTCTAATTGTAGATCTCGCTGTCTCCGTAGAACGCAGTGTGAGGTGCGTCTTGTTCCGCCATTGGAATTTTGTTGTATCCTGAATACGCATCCATTACTGACATTAGCTCGTGTCCTGCGGTGGCATCTACTAATTGGTCGATCCTTGGCAGCGGATATGAATCCTTTGGACATGCGTTGTTGAGGTCTATGTAGTCGATACACATTATCATCTTGCCGTTAGGTTTGGGTACCAAAACTGGATTCGCAACCCATGTTTGGTATTGCGACTCTTCAATGAAGCATGCGTTTAGCAACTTGTCCACTTCTTCTCGTATTGCGAGCTTTTCGTCTCCCCCCAATGGACGTAGCTTTTCTGTTATAGGCCTGGATCCTGGTTTGATGTTGAGCTTGTGAGAGATTATGTTTGGGCTTATTCCTGGCATATCGCTTGGTGACCATGCGAACAGCTCCATATACTCTACTAGAAGTGCCTTGATTTCTATCACTTCATCTTCTGACAGTGATGCTCCCACTCGAACCATCCTTTTGGACTCATCGATCTTGATTTCTTGCAATTCTTCAACAGGAGCAGGACGTGCATGATCCATCCTTGGGTCTTCATCAATGATGGGAATTTCGCAATTGTTAGTCTTGTCACTATGTTGGAGTGCAACCTTGTAGCAGTCTTTTGACAGCTGCTGATCTCCCTTTACTTCACCAACTCCTGCCTTGGTTATAAACTTGACTTTTTGGTGTGATGTTGACGCTATCATACCCCATTTGTTCATGGTTGTGTATCCCAGGATTCCATTATATGCGTCAAGCTTTTCTACGATCACGAATGGTACGTCTATTTGGAGCTGTTGCTCTCCCTCTCCTATGATGACTGGCAGAGTTATGAATCCTAGCAGGTAGCTTACATCTCCCATGAATCCCACCAAGGGTGAGTCCATTCTTTTGACGTGCCTCTTTCTCCCCAAGGCTAAAATGATAGCCTTCGTAATGATGTTGGGCGAACTTCCACCATCTACCATAATGCGCTTAACGTCCATGCCATCAATTGTCATAGTTATAACCAACGCGTCGGTGTGCGGGTGCACAATGTGGACTTTGTCTTTTGATGAAAAGCCAATGAAGTCTTTTGAACAATCATCCTCTTCGTCAACATCTATCATGACAGCATCCTGGCATATGCGCTTTGTGTGGGTAGCGTATATTTCTCGTTCATACGACGTTTCTCCTCCGGCTCCAAAGCCTCCGTGGATCACGTGCACATTTGCCATCTTCTCCGTAAAGAATGCATTGTACGCATTTTGGACTTCACAGCCATACTGTGCGGAAGGCACATTTGTGGATGGTACGGTTGAAGCGGTGGATCCTGTATCTGGAACGTCAGAACGTCCTGGTTGGCTTCTTGCCGTCTTCGGTTTGCTTGCACCTGCCTTCTTCGTTCGTCTTCCTGTCATAGCTTGTGGTATGGAACGGCTTTTTGTTCGAATCACTCAGACGGCGCCAAATGTTAAGTCTGCTTCCACTTGGGTAGCTTCGAGCTTCTTTTCTACGAACGGGCTCTGGATGTGCACCAAATGTCGTGATCCTTGAAACACGATCCTCGAACTAATCTTCAACTTCCCGACCTTGATCTCTCGAACTTCAGATCCTGCACAAGGGGCAGTAACCAGCGTGGGAGAGGGGGGGATGCTGGTTGGGCCCTCTCCGACGCTCAAGTCAAAATCTCTAGAGAGAGAAAGCCTTTTAGAGAGAAGTTAGAGCATCCAATGTCCAAAATGAGGGAGTTGTCTAAAATGGGAGACCTAGGCCCCTATTTATAGGGAAGCTAAGGATCATGCCCAGTTTTGAACGGCTTGATGTTGGTATGAAGGAAAACATATACCGTCATCAAGGTGGACTATGCATGCACTGACTTCTCGCACTTGGCAAAATAATCGGGATAAGTGCGCGGAGAACGTCGGCAATCCGGACCTACCAGGACTGTTTAGCAAATCGGACCGGGTTCGGATTGCCTTAGCAATCTGGAAGTCCTCCGGTCCGGGTACTGCGAGTATTCCGGACCATTTTGAACTTGGGTGTCCGCGGAAGAGTTCTTTTACGGGTTATGGGGTATTTTGCGAGGCCCGAAATGTAAACACGAATTGGACAGATATCTAACAGGGTTGACTTTCAATTCATTCTAATAAAATCATGTATACTTCTAGACATGGATCCTATAAAGATTACTCAACATAGCATGTTTATCCTAGTGCACAACTCATTAATTGACAACATGGCTCTGCCCCCAAGCTAGCAATATCCAGCTAGCTTGACATAGTTAAGACTCAATTCTAACATGCATTCATATTAATATATAACAATTGCAATTTAGCCCACAAAATGATTCAGTCCCATAATCATGCATTTTCCGAGATCCATCCCCATAGCCGAAACTAGGCATCAGGTTTGATTAAAACGTGTAAATATCAAAACAAATCGCGTTGTGTAAGTTATTTTAAAGTTAAAAAAAATTTGGATTTTAAATTTGACATGACCCAATTTCAGCTGACCCGGACTGGTCCGGTTAAACCGGTTTGGTCAATCCGGTGCGGTCAACCCAGTCTGAATGGTCCGGTCCAATTCAGTCTGACCAGTCCGGTCCGATTCGGTATGTTCGGTTTAGTTTTACATAAACTGGGTCAGTTTGACCCTGTTGGCATTTAGTGTAAATGGGCTTCCGTAATAGGAGCCCATTAATATAACCCCAACATGTTAAGTATAATTTGGGGTATGGCACATAAAGGATTTCGGGTCATGCCGAAATCCCCATGGGCCATGTGCGACCCAAAAGGGCCGGCCTAATTTGGACTATAGGTTCAGCCGATGTGAGCATAAAGCCCTAGGTGGGTTTTGCTAACCTCTTCTTACAAATATGAGGTGTTAGGGATTTCTTTGGGTTTGTCACTCTCTCCCTTTAGTTGTCAGAAAAGAAATCCCCTATCCCTATTTCTCTAAAGTTCGGCTGAACCTCCATATACACCAAGTAGGTGCCGAATTATGACAATCAATTCACACCCGGAGATCTATCCAGCAACCATATTGAAAAGGCTTTGCTGTGGAGACCATTGCTTGCGGATTGCTCCTTAACCAGAGTTCCCGTATCATCTGTATTTGAGATGAAAGACATGGGCGAAGCCACGTACATCCTAGGCAATAAGATTGCTAGGAATAGGGCAGCTCGTAAACTATGTCTATCTCAGGAAGCCTATATCAGCAAATTGTTGAAAAGGTTTTGACTACAGGATGCCAAGCCTGTGGATACGCCGGTTGCGCTCGGGTGCGCGCCGTCGAAGCGTGATGACCCGAAGAACCTGGTGGAGCTTAAACAGATGGAAAGTGCAGAATACTTAAGTATAGGTGGCAACTTAATATATGCCATGCAATGCACTCGACCGGACATCTGTTACGCTGTTGGCCTAGTAGCACGATTCCAATCAGATCCTGGCACTCAACACCTAAAGGCTGTGAAACGGATAATTCGATAGCTGAAAGGTACTGCCGACTACGCTCTGTGCTATGAGGGTGGAAAACTTGAATTTTTAGGATATAGTGACGTCGATCATGGTGGCGATCTGGATGATCGTAAGTCAACTTCAGGAGGAGTATTCCTCATTGCTAATGCCGCCATTTCATGAATGAGCAAGAAGAAAACATGTGTCACGCTCTCTACTATGGAATCCGAATTCGTGGCCCTCTCTAAGAACGCACAAGAAGCCAGGGTGAATAATTCACCTTTCTCGACAAGAAGCAAGGACTCTCGGAGGTATAAACAAAAAGGTTGTTTAATCGTTACCGGTCCATCAACCGAAGTCAGGGTGAATAATTCACCTTTCTCGACGGGATACTTCTTAGGAGAAGTTCTCTGCCTTTGAATATGTATAGGCTCATTATTCCCATCTTGAACAACGATCCCACTAGGAACAATCCTCCTACTAGGAACAATGCTCCCACTAGGAACTAGGGTGTTACTTGAACCTTCTCCTACAACTTTTCATGGACGACCTCCTGGTCTCGGGTTTATACCTCCGAGATGAATTCCACGGTCATTTGGACCAAACCAAGTTGGTTGTCCAACTCCCACTATTACCAGCAGGTAGTTGAGGAATTATAGGATTCTCATCTAACGGTTCATCAACTGGATGATCAGGTTCTATTTGATTTGCACCAGGATCAACTATGATTTCTGTGGTTGGATTGACTCCTACCTGTTGGATTATGGTGACTAATCCTACAGAAACGAAACCCTAGATATGTTCATGGTAACTAATTACGCAGCGGAAGAAAGTGCACATACCTTTAACGATTTCTGTAGCCCAAGATCTTCGAGGAGAGTTCTCGATCCATCGACCGTTACCCCGTAGAGGTTCCTGTTAGAGAAGCCCTGCGCGGTTTGATATTCACAGCAAAGCCTCCTTCGATTCTCGCGGGATGGATCTTACTTGGAGTAAATTGCTTGTCGCAAATTAGGCACCTCCTGTAGGTGTGTTTCGGCCGAACTAGAGAGGGACTAGGGGGAGGGTTATAATCTCAACACTTGGGAAGAGAGAATGAGCACTTAATAAGTCACCCCAAGGTCCCTATATATAGGAGGGGAGGTGGGAAAAATCCCACCTCATATCAAGTTCGGCGCCGACCTAGTAAGGGATGGAGGCCCAATTTTGGGCCTCCCATTTCACATAGGATTTTAAGCCTAGCCCAAAATCGCTAATGTGACTTACTCATAATTTCTAAGGTACATGGCCTTTAATTAATGGACTAACAATTACGGCGACCCTTAACCCCAAATTCTAACAGCTCCCACTCGCTGGAATGGGAGGGTGCCTATTAATATGTTGTCGTCCAACACATCCGCATTTGGTCTTCGATCCAATACCTGCTCTGAATAGTTCATACGAAGTTTGCCGTGCGACCGGCGGACATGACGGGCATCGTGCTACTCATCTGTTAGGAGTATTGTAGCGCATGTGGAACGTTGATTCCCCATGTTTAATCAACCTGTTAAAATAAAGTGCCGCTAGTATCCTAGGTCAATTCAAATTTTCCTATTGCCCAGTTCCCACTTAGGAACACTTCTCCAAGGCATCCATACAAGTATTCACAACTTTTCAACTAATGTCAGGTTGGTGGCCACCTAGTGAATACAAGAGTCAGAAAATTTCAGATGTACCTGACCATCCCCATCGCTCATACCCTTAGTCAAACCCAACCGGTTTCTAAGACGTGGTCAATAGGCCTTTTTGTTCGGCACTGCGCTTACACGCCAGGAAGCGAACATTGAGCCTGACCTTAGGTATGAGTTCTGAGTCCGTGAGGATACTTTGGACGCTCCTTCATATTGCATTCGGGATCAGTCACACGCTCTAGGTGAAGAAGTTTGCGCCCGTACGAATCTCATGGATTCTATCTAGCACAACCGAGCATAACCCCGTGGTCGAACATGGCACGCATAGTATGAAGTGCGCGTCGATAGCATTACCTGAGTTTAGTCAAGACGTTGGGAAATGTCATACGCAATCGCAGATTCGTCATTTGGCCCAGAATGTGATTTTATTACTAACGTGGTTCGTAACGGCGATCTGCAGAACTTTGATCATTGTCGTGTTACTCCAAAAACCAAATGATCGTTCTGCTTAACCAGGTTTGCCACCGTGGTTCTTAGCCAGTCTCGACTTAATAAAGAATCCCTTCTCCGTCAAGACGACCGAGCCTGTGTGACGAGGCTTGGTTCACATTCGACATTATTTTATTGTGGAGGTTGGCCCTCCTACGACTAGTTTATAGACCATAAATTCCGATGAATATTCAAACATTATGACGTCATAAGAATCATAAACTCAAACTGCAATTTATTTTCATTATATTTCAAAAAGTTTCATCACGATACTGTCTACTTAAACCCTACACATTCCCATTATTTTTAACATGTTTTTCGAAGACATCCCTGCCTAGTGGTTTAGTCAATGGATCTGCCATCATACTTTCAGTAGACAAGTATTCTAAAGTGATAACATTGTCCTCAACCATATTCTTAGCAAAATTATATTTTATGTCAATGTGTTTGGTCCTATTATGGTACTTGGGGTTCTTAACTGCTGCAATTGCAGCTTGACTGTCAGAGTATACATTCATAGGTTTACTCCCGTCCTCGTCGCCAATGTTGGATCACGGGCGAAGCTCCGTTACGTCCTTGACGGAAAGCTTGGACTCCTGGGCTCCGCGTAATCCTGCAAAAGGGGATGACTTGGGTGGTGACCCAGAATCCCTCTCCGATGCTTAAATGAGTATATGATCAATGGGGTGGCAGCAGTAATCTAAGTGCATATTAGATGATGTGTTTTCTGAGGTAACTTCCTCCTTTATATAGGAAGGGAAGTTACTCAGTTACCTGTGGCCGTGATTGGCCGTTTTGCCCATGATTCCGCATATCTCGCTACGATTCCGTATATCTCGTTCAGGATTCCATATATCTCGCCCCACGCTCCGCGTATCTTGCCCACTCTCCGAGTATCTCGGGCACGCCCTGCGTATCTCGGGGGAGTTTATCTATATCTTTAACCGTCATCCCACTACTCTATCTAGTAGGCGGGTTCCTCGGTCTTATCCTCTGATCACAAGTCCCAACTCTTGTTGGGGACTCCAGAGTTGTCTCATTCTAGGTCACCACCCAGGACCCTTTGTCTCACGAGACAGGTCCAGCCTCTGCGGGGCTTTTATCATCGGGGCCTTTACAAAGGCATATCGGGGTCTACTCAGAGGCTTCTCGTCGGGAGCATTCAGCTCATGTATCGGGACCGCCGAAGTCGGGACCCTTCGTACTGGGCCTCTGAGCCTTCCAGGCTTTTCACGAGGCCCACTGGACCTACTCGCCGTCCATTGGCTGTTAAAGGGGTTAACGATTACATCGGAACCCATCATTTGCCCCCAAGACATGGGGGACTTTTAGTTCGTCCTGTCTTCCAGTTCCAGACCTTCCGACCTCGCTGTCGGAGGCTTTTGTCTCCATACCTTTTGATACTACCATCAGAGGCTTTTGTCTTCATACCTCCCGATACCGCCGTCGGAGGCTTTTATCTTTACACCTCACGATACTGCCGTCGGGGGCTTTTATCTTCAGATCTCTTGATATCTTGATTGGAGGCTTTTACCTTACGCGCAATTGTCGAATGATAGAGTTTCTCACTCATGACTGCCTTGGGCCCACTGGACTCTATGGGCAGTTGCCAAATCCGAGGAGACCCCTCGGTTACTGTAGCATTAAATGCTAGGGATTATGAAACGACGCTTAAATCGGCGTGACTGTTGCTTTCTGAAAAAGCACTTATTACGTCACCGCGTCTCTTCCGTACCGTCCTCTTAATCTCGACGATCCGGATTGAATCGTTTCATCTTCTACGGTCAAGATTAAATCCCTCCAGTTGTCTTCTTGCTTATAAAAACTAAAACCCAGGCATTATTCACTTCTTCTTCACCCTCTCAGTTTCTGGAAGTTCTGCCATTCTCGAATTCGAAGTTTTCTACTTCGAGGTTCTTCTGCTCTTCAAGTGATCCAAGGCCTTCAATTTCCCGGATCCTTCTTCATCTTCACCAAGCATCCATCGACAATGTCTGGTAAGGTTTCCCTTCCCTGTTCTCGTGATCTGCTAATATTATCCTCTCTTCTTTTCTTGAATTTTTCTGTCTGTGACCGTTTTTAGACGAGGCTAGTTCTGAGGCTAGGGCCCCTTTCACCTTTGAACTTGCTGTTAACGAGATTTCTGAGACATCGTATGAGGTTGCTCTCCGAGAGGGCTGCATTACCTCGGATTGGGAGCCTCGTTTCCCCTATGAGTCTCAGCCTGCTGTCAAGAGGAAGCATATCGTCACACGTCCTCGAGAGGGAGAAGTGTTCGTCTCCGCCGGACAGATAAGCGTGGGGATTCGATTCCCTTTCTTCGGGAACCTGGTGGAGATGTGCAACTTCTACAAGACGCACCCTTGTACCTTCTCTCCACAAGCCATCCGCGTGTGGAATGCCTTCCAGCTCCTGTGCCTCCGCCAGCAGTGGACGTACAGTCTACTGCTCTTCCGCACATTCTACGAAATGAAGTGCAATAAGGCTGGTGTTTGCTCCTTCTCCCCCCGACTCCCCAAGTGGACAAAGGAGCAACTTTCACGTTTTGGCTGGGACAGCGAGACCTGGAAGTTCCACAAGGATCGGGTGTTGATTCGCGACTCGGGGTCGGATAATAGCGGGTGGAAGAAGTACTACTTCTTCGTCCAAAACAGCTCTGTCCCATGGCCCCGATGGGAGGTCGTGGCGGACCCTGCCCCCAAGCTTGAGGTCTACAGCGAGGATGACCTCAACACACTTCAGCTGGTTCAGCTTTACCGTTGGGGGGACTCCTTCATACCCCTCGACGCCAACAAGCTTATGGAGAAGGACTTGATTCATATCGGAGTCCGGCTCCTCGATTCTGTCTCCAAAGATTTAGTCATCTGGGTAATTCTTCTAACCACTTTGTCTTTTTATTTTTGCAGCCAAGAAGGCTTCTCTGCTGACTCATCTCATGTTGAAGCAGGGCGAGACTGATGCCGTCCCAGGTGGCTCCAAGAGGAAGCGGAAATCGCTGAAGAAGGGAGCTTCCTCTTCCGCCACTCCTTCTGCTGCCCCTCCGACCGAGGAGCAGATCGTGGCCAAGCGGGCCAGGCGGGAGGAGATTGACCAAGCCTTCGGGGTCACTACCGCCGAGGAAGGTAAGCGTGTCTGTCGTGCTATTAAAAGATATAAAAAGCTGGTTCCCGAGGAGTTTATCCCCGCTGATCGGGAATAGCGGGTTCGAGAAATCAAATACATCCGTTCTCAAGGCGGGATACTACAACATCTTCGGAAAGAACCAACACCTCGATCGTCAAATCATCTGGTGTCCTCGTGGTACTCTTCCTGACTTTATTCATCCCGCCACCGCAGGTCCATCGGAGGATGTCACTCCGAGGCGAGCTGCTACCCCAGCACGGGCCACGACTCCACCGGCGCCGGTGACGGAGGAAACCCCGACGGAAGTTCAGTTCCGTCAGGTGACTGATTTGGAGGCTTCTCCATCCTCCGAGGAGCCCAATGAAGGTGGCCTGCTCCGCCGCAAGCCAAGCCGGAGCATCCTGAGGCCCGTCGTGGAGGACGTGTCACGGAGTCCTCCTCCCGAGCTCCGCACTCCTACTCCCGAGCCTCCGGCCGAGGTGGCTCCTCCAGCTGATGATTCCAGGGTCATCCCTCCTCTCCCGGTGGATGAAAATCTTTACAAGATTTTCACCCCCGACCAGGGGACGATTCCCTGGAACCCGATCGAATCTCTCCAAGGGGTCCCACTTCAACGGGGGGACCTTCATCCTGACTTGGCCCTGCATCTGCTGGCAGGATCAATTCCTCCCGCCTTGAAGCGGCCAATATCCTTGGCGCGGGAGGACATCGAGGAGGAGCTCCGCGCTATGGCCATCCGTCGGATGGAGGTAAAACTTTACCCTTGCTTTATTTTCTTCACTCTTCTTTGCCTTCGACCATCGGATTCTAATCCTTTTTCCCTTCCATCTTAGGAAACCGCGGACCAGCAGCGCTGCTTCGGCTTCATCCTGGCTCTCAAGGGTGCTTTGGAGGAAGCTCAAGCTAAGTCGGACCCCGACGCGTTGGCCAAGCTCCAGGAGGACCTCGACGAGGCTGTGGCGGCCAGGAATAAGATGGCCAAGGAGAAAACTCTCCTTGACGAGATGGCTTCGGGCCTGCTCAAGCAGGTTCAGGATCACGAGGCTGTCATGCGTCGGGAGCGGAAGATGGTCCAGGCGGATCAGCAGCGGAACGAGTCGGAGAAGAGGCAGCTGATCCACGAGAAGGGTGTTCTCGCGGAAGCTCTCGCGGTGGCCAAGGCGGGGCTCGAGGCCAAGCTAGCTGAGGCCAAGGCCCAGGGCCACGAGGAAGGTCGTCTGCAGGGTCGCGAGGAGGGTCGTCTACAAGGCCGCGAGGAGTATCGGAATTCTGAAGACTTCAAGGTGGATGCTGTAGGGTTCTGCAAGTCCGAGGTGGAGAACGTCCTGTTCAATGTCGTCGAAGAACTCTACACAGCCTACGAGGATTCCATTGACTTCAAGAAGTCCGAGACTCTCGCTCCTTTCACGGAGAAGTACTTCAACCTCCCAGCGGAGAGTGAAGAGACTGATGCCGTGGACCCGACTTCGCGGACTGCGGAGCCTTCTGCCCAGGCCCCTCCGAACCTTGCTCCCTCCAACGCTGCTGAGGACCCGACTTCCAACAAGGACCAAGCTTAATGCTCTATCTTTTTAGTCCTTGTAGTTTTTCTCCTTTGTCTTTTTGTATCGGAACCTTCAGGCCTTTGAGCCTTTATATAAGAAATTTCTTCCATCTATTTTGGTCCCGATAATCGTTTGTGCTATTAAAAGCGACTTTAGACTCGTTACTTAGAACGTTCCGATGCGCCATTTAAGGTTTTCGTCCTATCGGGATTTCACCATTTAAGGTTTCTCATCCAATCGGGGCTTCACCACTTAAGGTTTCTCATCCAATCGTGACTTCACCACTTAAGGTTTCTCATCCAATCGGGACTTCACCGCTTAAGGTTTCTCATCCAATCGGGACTTCACCACTTAAGGTTTCTCATCCAATCGGGATTTCATCACTTAAGCTTTCTCATCCCTGCCTTTAAGGCCATTTTACACATCACTTAAGATGATTTTTCACACCCCTTAAGGCTTTTACCACGCCAAATCAGACGACTTTAATCGCGCCCCCTAAGAGCTTTTATCGCGTCTTAGTAGACGACTTAATCGTACCCTTTAAGGCTTTTGGCCGCATCATATAGACGACTTACGCGGACCCGTTAGGGCTTTTTCGTACCCGTTAAGGCTTTTGGCCGCATCATATAGACGACTTACGCGGACCCGTTAGGGCTTTTTGGTACCTAGGCTTTTGGTTGCATCATAAAGACGACTTACTCATACCCCGTAAGGCTTTTGTCCGTACCTCGAAAGGCTTTTTGTCGCGCCATAAAGGCGACTTACTCGTACCTCGTAAGGCTTTTTATCGTACATCGGAAGGCTTTTGTCGCGTCCTTCAGGACGTCTTACTAACAGTTAGAATAAATCTAAAAGCAATTTGATTGGAAGCAACTTCTTTTATTCATAAATAACTCAAAGCTTCGCTTACATCGGATTGATAGATAATTTGCGCCGTTCGCGGCGACTTAATATCAAACATGATACTTCTTCAAGTGTTCGCCACTGAAGGAATGTTTCAACGTCTTGCCATCAAGGTCCTCTAGCTTGTATGCGTTCGGGGCAGGCATCCCTACGATCTTGTAAGGTCCCTCCCATTTGGGCGATAGCTTGTTGATCCGATCTTGATGAACGAACTCGTTCCTCCGCCAAACAAGTTCTCCAACGAAGAATTGTCGGGACTTGACACGCCGATTATAATATCGGGTTGTTGCCAGACGCATCCGAGCCTGAACTTCATCAGCCTTCCACCTTTTCTCCTCGAGCAAGTCTAAAAGTCTAGACGTCTCATTTCCTCGTTCGTCAGAGGTTCGTAATATTTCGCGCGATGGGACGCCACCGCTATCTCCACGGGAGCGACTGCCTCCGTGCCATAGACCAGGCCAAACGGAGTTTCCCCCGTCGATTGCTTGGGTGTGGTTCTAACCGCCCACAGCACGTTTTCAAGCTCATCCAGCCAATGGCCCTGCAAGGCGTAGACTCTTCTTCAAGCCATCCATCACGATCTTGTTGGCTGATTCTACTGGGCCATTGGTCTGAGCATGGCGGACGGAAGTTGTCCGATGCTCAACATTCAATTCCTCCAGGTACTCCTTCAACTGGGCCCCATTGAACGGAGGGCCATTGTCGCTGATCAACACTCGAGGAACCCCATACCGGGATATGATCTGAGTTTGAAGGAACTTGAGGATCTGCTGTCCCGTCGTCTTGGCCAACGCCTTAGCCTCTATCCACTTCGAGAAGTAGTCAATGGCCACGAGCAAATACTTGCACTGACCTTTTGCTTGTGGAAGAGGTCCCACCAAGTCATCAAGTCTGCGGCGGGAGCCACGATGTTTGGAGCGTACCTCTGGCATGCATCACAGGATTGGACCATCGCTGTTGCCTCCTTGTTCATCGAAGGCCAGTAGTAGCCTAGATTCAACGTCTTCCTCACAAGAGATCGGGCCCCTTCATGACAGGCCGCGGCTCCTTCGTGCAATTCTCTCAAGATCCGATTCGTGTCAGGCTCCGCTACACACTTCAGAAAAGGCTTTACATGTCCCCTCTTGTATAACTAGTTGTCCACCATCACGTAGTTGTCCACAATCCGACGCAACCTGTCAGCTGCCATCTTATCATCGGGGAGTGCCCCCGTAGTCAGGTACGTGACTATCGGGGTCATCCAGGTGGGCTCTTCTTTTCCGTCCGATCTTGCTTCAATAGCACATACTTCCGAGGGATCAATGGTTGAGATAATCACCTTCTCCAAGAAGTGTACCTTCCGATTTTCCTCGGGGGTTACTCCCAGAGCAAACTTGCTTAAGGCATCTGCCTCCGCATTCTCTTCCCTCGGGATCGCCTCGATGTCAAAGCTTTTGAAGCTTCCCTTCAAAGTCTGCACCTCGTGCAAATACTTCCTCATTGTCGGGCTCTTGGCCTCATAGTTTCCCTGGACTTGATTCACGATCAAACTGGCATCACATTTCACTTTCAAATGATCGACTCCCGTACCCTTGGCAATTTTAAGGCCCATGATGAGAGCTTCATACTCCGCTTCATTGTTGTTAGGTTCCGAGTTAAGGGTCAACGGGCGGTCGACTCAAATCTCGTTCCTCACTGGAGATATCGCGGGTCTGATTCTCTCGGGTTGTGCTGTCTTAACTCGCGTCCTTCCGTCCTTAGCTTCTCTTCTCCTTCGCCCTGCAGAAGGGGCAATACCAGGCACAGAGGGGGGGGGGTGGTGCCTGATGAACCCTCTCCGATGCCTAAATCAGTACGGTTTTAGAGAGATAAAGCTAGAGAGATGTCAGAGCAAAATTATCCAACTTGCCCAGATCCCCAAATGAATAGTGGAGGTGGGGTATTTATAGGCAACGGTGTCATTAAGGTGGCTTAATGACATCGTTAACCCTTAAACACAGTTAATTAACCTTTAAACACATAATTAAGACCTTAGGATACGGAGAAGGTAGGCGGAATAAACCGAGTATGGGAGTCCGAGGGTGGTGTCGGGGCCCTTGGGGGGAAGGGAAATCCGACCCCCAAGGGTAGGGGTTGGGTGAGGCCACCCAACCCCTCCTAGGGGGGATGGGGTTGGAACTCGTTCTTTCTGAGTACCAGTTCTCCTATGTGGAATTGCCTCTCCTTGACTTGGCGGTTGTAATATCTTGCGGATACAAGGCGCATTCGTGCCTGTGCTTCTTCTGAATTCCATCTTTTATCCTCCACCATGTCTAAGTCTAAGAGCCTTGCTTTGTTGTTCTCATGCTCTTCAAAGTATGTAGTTCTTAGAGATGATACTGCTATTTCTGCTGGTGCCACCGCCTCGGTCCCGTATACCAGGCCAAATGGTGTTTCTCCTGTGGCTATCTTTGGTGTTGTCCGCACTGCCCATAGAACATTTTCCAGCTCATCTACCCAACTTCCCTTGGTAGCATGGAGTCGTTTCTTTAAGCCGTCTAGTACTGTTTTATTTGCTGACTCTACTTGCCCGTTTGTCTGAGGGTGCTTTACTGATGCGAAGCGGTGTTCTATATTCAGCATTTCGCAATACCATTGCAATTTCTTGCTCTTGAACTGTGGGCCATTATCACTTATTATTGCCTTTGGGAATCCGTACCTCGAGACGATGTGGGATTGAATGAAGTTAACGACTTGATCGTCTGTTGTCTTTCCCATTGCCTTTGCCTCTATCCACTTGGAGAAGTAGTCTATTGCTACTATTATGCAAGTTTTCTGCCCTTTTGTTCTTGGTAGGGGACCTATCAGATCGATCCCCCACTGTGCGAATGGCCAAGCTCCCGAGATGGAACTTAGCTTTGCTGCTGGGGCTGTTATATTTCTGGAGTACCTTTGGCAGTGATCACATTTTTGCACCAAGTCTGCTGCTTCTTTGCTCATTGATGGCCAATAGTATTCTAGGTTGTAGACCTTCCGGATTATTGATCGTGCTCCTTCATGGCATCCCGCATCTCCTTCATGGAGTTCTGCAAGCACTCTCTCTGTTTCTGGGTATGTTATGCATTTGAGGAAGGGTGTGGAGTACCCTTTCTTGTAAAGTTCATTATCCATCACTGCATAATTTCTAGCCATTCTTTCGATCTTGACTGCCTCTACTTTATCCTTTGGGAGCTTTCCTTCCATGATGTATTGACGCATTGGGGTCATCCAGGCTTCTGCTTCATCTATTACTAGAACCTCCATTTGTTCTATCACTGATTGCATTCTTTGCTCTATAAAGTGAACCTCTTTGCCTGCTTCTACCCCTAAGGCTAGTTTGCTTATGGCGTCTGCCTCTTGGTTTTGTTCTCTTGGGACTGACTCAATGTCGAAGCTTTGAAAGCTCTCTATTAGGTCCCTGGCTTGCTGCAAGTATTTCTGCATGTTTTCGGACTTTGCAGTGTAGATTCCTTTCACTTGATTGACAACTAGTTGAGAATCGCACTTAACTCTTAGATGCTTTGCCCCTACTCCTTTGGCTATTCTCAGGCCTGTTATCACTGCTTCGTATTCAGCCTCATTGTTCGTTGCCTTAAAGGTGAGTGTCATGGCATAGCGCAGAGGTGTATCACTATTTGGTGGGTATAGTAGGAGGCCTGCACCTGAACCTCCTCCGTTGGATGACCCATCGGTATGCATCTCCCATAATTCTTCTGGTTGTTTCTCCTGACTACTACTTTCCTCGCTTGTAGTTCTGACTTCTCCCAAGTCTTCGTCTGGATTGATTCCGGTGAATTCGGCAATAAAATATGCTAGAGCCTGCCCCTTTATGGCTGTTATTGGGGCAAAATGAATACGAAACTCACTTAGCTCAATTGCCCATTTGGTCAGTCTTCCCGATGTGTCTGGTCTCTGGAGGAGGTGTTTCAATGGTTGGTCTGTGAGGACTGTTACTTCATGCCCATGAAAATACGGTCTCAACTTTCTTGCTGATATAATCAGTGCATAGAGGTACTTTTCTATTGGCAAGTAGTTGATCTCATACTTTGCCAATGTTTTGCTTACGAAGTATACCGGCAATTGTGCAGCGTTTTCTTCTTTAATTAGCACTGAGCTTACTGCCACGTTGCTCACGGAGATATAGAGGTAGAGGGGCTCCCCTGGTGTAGGCTTTGCTAAGGGTGGTAGTGTCTTTAGATGTTGTTTGAGTTGCTGGAAGGCTTCCTCACATCTTGGTGTCCATTCGAATTTCTTGTTTGCCCTTAGTACCTCAAAGAAGGGTAATGCCTTGTCTCCTATTTTGGATAGGAATCTGTTAAGGGCTGCCAACCTCCCGTTCAGTCGTTGAACCTCTTTGTGTTTCGTAGGTGACTGCATTTCTTCAATTGCCTGGAGTTTTTCGGGGTTTACCTCTATGCCTCGCTGGCTTACCATGAAGCCTAAAAATTTCCCTGATTGCACCCCAAATGCGCATTTTTTCGGGTTTAGGCGGACTTGGTATTGCCTCATCCTCTCAAACGTTGAGCGAAGGTTCTCCACATGGTCTTTCTTCTCTTTGGATTTGACGATCATGTCGTCCACATATGCCTCCGTTGTCTTTCCTATCATGTCCCCGAAGATTTTGTTGACCATTCTTTGGTATGTTGCTCCAGCATTTATGAGTCCGAAAGGCATCACCATGTAATGGTATATCTCGCTATCAGCGTAGAATGCTGTGTGAGGGGCGTCCTCAGGGGCCATTTTTATCTGGTTATATCCTGAGTATGCATCCATGAAGCTCATTAGTTGGTGACCTGATGTTGCATCCACTAATTGATATATTCTTGGTAGCGGATATGAGTCCTTAGGGCATGCTTTGTTTAGGTCGCGATAGTCGATGCACATTCTCCAACTTCCCCCCGGCTTCTTTACCAGTACTGGGTTTGCCACCCATGTCTGGAATCTAATCTCCTTGATGAAATTTGCCTTCAGTAGCTTTTCCACTTCTTCCTGGATAGCTATCTTTTTGCTTCCTCCCATTGGTCTCACCTTTTGTGTTGTTGGTCGCGTTGCCGCGTCTATATTGAGCTTGTGTGAGATTACTTCTTCTGATATTCCTGGCATATCGCTTGGTGACCAGGCGAACAGATCCTTGTATTCCCTTAGTAAAGCTACTAAGTGGTTTTCCTCTTCCTGAGATAAGGCGGTCCCGATTTTGGCCTTCCTATCGGGTTCTTCTATGAGTATCTCTTTTAGTTCCTCCATGGGGGCTGGTCTTCCATGATCTTCTCTTGGGTCCTCATCTACTAGTAGGACCTCTCTTGTTTTCTTCCTCTTGCCTAGTGCAATCCTTGCACATTTCCTTGCTACCTTCTGGTTACCCTTTACTTCCCCTATTCCTTGGCCTGTGGGGAATTTCATTTTCTGATGTAGTGTTGATGGTACCATACCCCACTTGTTGATTGTAGTGGTGCCTAGGACTCCATTGTATTCCTCCATTTCTTCTGTGATGAAGAAGGGGACATCGATTTTTAACTGCTTCTGGCCTACCCCCAATGTCACGGGTAATGTGACTGCCCCCAGTGGGTATGTTGGTTCTCCTGAAAATCCCACCAAGGGGGAGTGAACCTGTTTTATGCTACTTGGCCTTACTCCCAGTATGTTGAGGACTTTCTTGCTAATGATGTTGGGTGAGCTTCCACTGTCTACTAGGATTCTGCCAATGTCCATATCAGTGATCTTCATTGTTATGACTAGGGAATCCTTGTTGTCTGGTAACACATGCTCCATGTCTCTTCTTGAAAATTGTATTATATCTTCTCTCTTTCCCTCTGCTTGTTCTTCCTTTGGCTTAGGGTCCTCTAACTGTGCCATATACGCTTCTCTAGCATTCGCTGACTCTCCTCCAGCTCCATAACCTCCATGAATGACATATACGCTTGCCATCTGGCTGGTGATAATTAGGCTTTCTGTCCGAAGCCCACTGACGGCGCCAAGTGTTAGGTTCCGAGTTAAGGGTCAACGGGCGGTCGACTCAAATCTCGTTCCTCACTGGAGATGTCGCGGGTCTGATTCTCTCGGGTTGTGCTGTCTTAACTCGCGTCCTTCCGTCCTTAGCTTCTCTTCTCCTTCGCCCTGCAGAAGGGGCAATACCAGGCACAGAGGGGGGGGTGGTGCCTGATGAACCCTCTCCGATGCCTAAATCAGTACGGTTTTAGAGAGATAAAGCTAGAGAGATGTCAGAGCAAAATTATCCAACTTGCCCAGATCCCCAAATGAATAGTGGAGGTGGGGTATTTATAGGCAACGGTGTCATTAAGGTGGCTTAATGACATCGTTAACCCTTAAACACAGTTAATTAACCTTTAAACACATAATTAAGACCTTAGGATACGGAGAAGGTAGGCGGAATAAACCGAGTATGGGAGTCCGAGGGTGGTGTCGGGGCCCTTGGGGGGAAGGGAAATCCGACCCCCAAGGGTAGGGGTTCGGTGAGGCCACCCAACCCCTCCTAGGGGGGATGGGGTTGGCCAACCCTATCCCCCCTAGGGGAGATCGGGTTGGTCGACCCGATCTCTCCTAGGAGAGATCGGGTTGGTCCACCCGATCTCCCCTAGGGGAGGTCGGGTGTGACCACCCAACCTCACCTAGGTGAGTTTGACTCGGCCGGACGAGCGCTTCGGCCTCGTCCGGACCGTTGGTGTTTTCGCGAAGTGTTCGGGTTGAAGTTTCGAATTATAATCATTAACAGGGTGATAAAAATAAAACGATTCGGAAGTCAACGGGTTCAAATTGGGCGTATATCCATCAATTGTTGGTGGCCTTAAACGTTAAGGCCAAGGCATATCGCAAGGGTTCACCTCCACCGGGTGGTATCAATACGAATCCTGACCCCGATCCTTCTACACTTGATGAACCATCAGTTTACATCTCCCAAGTGTTCTCCTCATTTGGCTGTTCTGGCTGTTCTGTTATCGGGACCTGTTCTGCTATCGGGACCTCCATGGTTGCCCCCTCTGCGGGACCCGTTACTTCCAGATCGGGTGCTGTAGACTCAGCTATAAAATCAGCCAATGCCTGGCCCTTAATAGCAGTTCGCGGAGCAAAATGTATACGGAACTCCGTAAGCTCGATGGCCCATTTCACCAATCTCCCCGACGCCTCCGGTCGGTTCAAAAAGTGCTTCAAGGGCTGATTTGTCAACACTATAACCTCGTGAGCATGGAAGTAAGGTCGGAGCTTTCGAGCGGGAACAATTAACGCAAAGAGATACTTCTCAATGGCGGGATAGTTCATTTCTGATTTGGCAAATGCCTTGCTTACATAATAGACAGGCACTTGGTTGCCCTTGACAATCTTAATCAAAACAGAACTAACAGCAACATCGGAAACAGCCAAATAGAGATAAAGCGGCTCGCCTTGAACCGGTTTCGCCAACGGTGGGAGGGTACGGAGGTGCTGCTTGAGTGCTTGGAATGCCTCCTCGCACTTGCCGGACCATTCGAACTTCTTGTGGGCCCTTAGTACATCGAAAAATGGCATGGCTCTGTCACTCGCCTTGGATAAGAATCGATTCATCGCGGCCAACCGGCCATTCAACACTTGAACCTCCCGATGAGTCTTCGGGGACTGCATCTCCTCGATTGCTCGCAGCTTCTCGGGATTCACCTCGACTCCTCTCTGGCTCACCATGAACCCTAGGAACTTCCCTGAGTTCACCCTGAAAGCACATTTGTCTGGATTCAACCGAACCTGATGAAACCTCATCCGCTCAAACGCCGCCGCCAAGTTTTGGACGTGGTCTCTTGCCTATCGGGACTTCACGAGCATGTCATCCACATAAGCCTCCATTGTCTTCCCCAGCATGTCTCCGAACAACTTGTTTAACATCCGCTGGTAAGTTGCTCCGGCATTGATCAATCCGAAGGGCATCACGTCGTAGTGGTAGAAGTCACTGTCAGCATAAAAGGCCGTATGGGGGGCATCCTCCTTAGCCATCTTGATCTGGTTGTATCCGGAGTAGGCATCCATGAAGCTCAGCAGCTCATGTCCCGAGGTGGCATCCACCAACTGGTCAATCCTCGGGAGCGGGTAGCAATCCTTTGGGCATGCTTTGTTCAAGTCGCGGAAATCGACACACATCCGCCACTTCCCATTACTTTTTCGCACCAGGACTGGGTTAGCGACCCATGTCTAGAATCGGAGCTCCTTGATGAATCCAGCATCGAGCAGTCTGCCCACCTCCTACTGGATCGCGATCCTCTTATCCGCGCCCATCGGACGCCTCCTCTAGGCGATAGGCTTGATCGCGGGATCAATCTTCAGCTCGTGCACTATCACGTCGGGGCTGATTCCTGGCATATCTCTCGGGGACCAGGCAAACAGCTCCTTGAACTCCTTCAGGAGCTTGATCAACTCTCGGGCTCTTTCCTCCGACAAAGCAGACCCGATTTTCACCTTCCTTCGAGGTCTATCAATCTCGACCTCCTTCAGATCTTCCATGGGGGCGGGACGCCCAAACTCCTCTCGAGGATCGGCATCAGTCTGCAGGACAGCCATGGCTTCCCTTCTTCTCCGTCGAGTGGCATTAACATAGCATTTTCGTGACGCCACCTGGTCGCCCTTGACCTCTCCGACACCATGGTCCGTCGGGAACTTCATCTTCTGGTGGACGGTTGAAGCAACTGCCATGAGAGGGTTGATGGTAGTCCTCCCGATAATAGCGTTGTATGTTCCTGCGGATTCTACCACGACGAAGTCCACGTTCCGCCTTTCCATCTTCCAACCACTACCAAACTCCACCGGTAAGGTAATCATCCCCAACGGATAGGAAGTCGATCCGGAGAAGCCCACCATCGGGAAGTTCACCGGTGTCAGGTCCTTCTTCGTCTTACCCATGGCCTCCAGGGCATCCATGAAAAGAATGTCGGAGGAGCTCCCCCCATCTATCAGGATCCGCTTCATCTCGAATCCGTCCACATCCAGGGTCACGACCAAGGCGTCATCGTGGGGGCTCTCCACGCCAATCAAATCCTCCGCCGAGAAAGAAATCACCATTTCCTCCTTTAGGGTCCACGACCGGGACCTCTTGCCTAGCACCACAACAGCGGAGATACGAGAAGCATAATTCTCTCGAGAAGCGGTGGTGTCACCTCCCGCTGCCATTCCTCCGTGAATGACGTTAATGGTCCCCCGTCTCTCCTTACGGGCACCGGAACCAGAGGGCTCCGACTCAACCTTCTTTTTCTTCGGGGATCGATCACGGGACTTGGAACGGGACCGCGACCGACTTTTGGAACGGGATCGGCACCTTCCTCTTCCGACGAACTCCTTAAGCTTCCCCTTCTGGATCAGCTTTTCTATCTCCTTCTTCAGCTCCCGACAGTTATCCGTGTCGTGACCATTGGCTCGATGGTACCGACAATAACGATCTGAGCGGCCTCCCAAGAACTCTCCTTCCTTCCTCGGGGGGTATCGGGCAAGACCCTGCCGATCCATCACAGCTAGCACGGAGGTCATCGAGCTGTTGATGGGAACACTACGACTTTCGCGGTTATCCTTCTTCGGAGGACGCCTGTCCTCCCTTCTCTCGGGGCGACCGCGGTTCCTACTTCCCTCCGACTTGTCGCTCCCTTTGCGATCATCCGACAGCTTGGACGATGGCTTTCCTCTTGCCGACTTCGGAGGATCCAGCTCTCTAGCAGCAATCTTCGACTCCTGCACGTCGATTTGTTGTTTCACCCTTGCTTGCAGGGCCTCCATGCTCCACACAGCCTTCGCGGCCACACTATGCATCAAATCGGAGCCATAAGGAGCAGTCAAGTTCCGAAGGAAAGTTCGGATGGTCTCTCCCTCCGATATCTCCTCGTCAATCTCCGCGGCACTGGCAGTGAACCGTTGGTAGTAGTATGCCAATGATTCATCGGATCTCTAAACCACCTGGGTCAGGGACCTCACGCTCTTCAGGAGACGCCTCCGACCTTGATATTTCTTGATTAAGCGATCGTGCATATCAGCCCAACACGTGATACTCCCCGGCGGTAGGCTGAAAAACCACGTCATGGCCCTTTCTCCCAAGGTGATTGGGAACAATGAACATATAAGATCATCATTCGAAGTCCTACACATACAGGCCTGGACATGTCTCTGAACATGGCGAACCGGGTCTCCTTCACCATCATACTCCTTGATGGTTGGTATACATAGCCCGGGCGGGGCGACGGTATCTATCAGTCGCGGAACGAAAGGATGACTGGATCGATCCCTCAGCTCCGATTTCATTTGCTTCTGATCGCCCATGCGGATGCTGACGAGTTTCACCATCTGATCGGGGGTGATGGAGCCATTCAGGGGAATGGTCCTGTTCTGCACTAGTCCCGGGCCATCGACCACGAACTTCTCCAAATGCGCGGGCTCCTTGCCCTTATTCCTGGGCTGAATCTCCTGGACCTCCTGTTCTTCCGGGACCACCCTTGGAGGTGGTGGAGGCAGCTCTTCTCGCGGAGGCAATTCCTCTGCCCTCCTAGCAGCCTCTCTCTTATCCAACAGAGCCTCCATGGCCGCCAAGAACATAGGCATAGCATCTACCACTGCCTTGGCCAGCTCCGAGTTTGAGGAAGAACCTACTTCCCTTCGCGGGACTTCTTCTCTGTGCTCCACCGGGTTTGTAGGAGCATCCACCTCCCTTCGCGGGATATCTTGCCTGTTCAGCGTCGTGTCTCGGACTGAGACCTCATCATTACCATGCCCCCCTGTTTGAGAAACAGCAGGGTTCTCACCTTGTTCAGCAACATGCTCCAGCAACGGGGAATTCACAGTTCCAGCGGGGCGAGAGCTGCCGGCCTGAACTTGCTTCTTCTTGCCACCACCGGCCATTGATCTGGTTGAAACTATTTTGGCTTTTTGTTAGTTCCCACAGACGGCGCCAATGTTGGATCACGGGCGAAGCTCCGTTACGTCCTTGACGGAAAGCTTGGACTCCTGGGCTCCGCGTAATCCTGCAAAAGGGGATGACCTGGGTGGTGACCCAGAATCCCTCTCCGATACTTAAATGAGTATATGATCAATGGGGTGGCAGCAGTAATCTAAGTGCGTATTATATGATGTGTTTTCTGAGGTAACTTCCTCCTTTATATAGGAAGGGAAGTTACTCAGTTACCTGTGGCCGTGATTGGCCATTTTGCCCATGAATCCGCATATCTCGCTACGATTCCGTATATCTCGTTCAGGATTCCATATATCTCGCCCCACGCTCCGCGTATCTTGCCCACTCTCCGAGTATCTCGGGCACGCCCTGCGTATCTCGGGGGAGTTTATCTATATATTTAACCGTCTTCCCACTACTCTATCTAGTAGGCGGGTTCCTCGGTCTTATCCTCTGATCACAAGTCCCAACTCTGGTCGGGGACTCCAGAGTTGTCTCATTCTAGGTCACCACCCAGGACCCTTTGTCTCACGAGACAGGTCCAGGCTCTGCGGGGCTTTTATCATCGGGGCCTTTACAAAGGCATATCGGGGCCTACTCAGAGGCTTCTCGTCGGGAGCATTCAGCTCATGTATCGGGACCGCCGAAGTCGGGACCCTTCGTACTGGGCCTCTGAGCCTTCCAGGCTTTTCACAAGGCCCACTGGACCTACTCGCCGTCCATTGGCTGTTAACGGGGTTAACGATTACATCGGAACCCATCAGCCAAGCAATGCAGTTAGGATCCTTTTAAGCCAGACCGCTTCTTGTGCGTTCTTAGAGAGGGCCACGAATTCGGATACCATAGTAGACAACGCAACACATGTTTGCTTCTTGCTCATCCATGAAATGGTGGCATTAGTAAGGAGGAATACTCCTCCTTAAGTGGACTTACGATCATCCAGATCGCCACCATGATCGGCGTCACTATATCCTAACAATTCGAGTTTTCCACTCTCATAGCACAGAGCGTAGTTGGCAGTACCTTTCAGGTATCGAATTATCCGTTTCACAGCATTTATGTGTTGAGTGCCAGGATTGATTGTAATCGTGCTACTAGGCCAACAACTTACAGATGTCCGGTCGAGTGCATTGCATGGCATACATTAAGTTGCCACCCATACTTAAGTATTCTGCACTCTCTATCTGTTTACACTCCACCAGGTTCTTCGGGCCATCATGCTTCGACAGCGCGCACCCGAGCGCAACCGGCGTATCCACGGGCTTAGCATCCTGTAGTCGGAACCTTTTCAACAAGTTGTTGATGTAGGCTTCCTGAGATAGACATATTTTACGAGCAGCCCGATTCCTAGCAATCTTAATGCCTAGGATGTACATGGCTTCTCCCATGTCTTTCATCTCAAATACAGATGCTAGCCAGGACTTTGATTCATTCATGTAACTTATGTCATTTGTGGCAATCAGTATTTCATCGACATATAATGTCAGGATGATGTACTTAGTTGGAAGTCTTCGTGTACACGCACGGATCCTCGTGAAGATTCACGTATCCGTTTCCAATGATTTCTTCATGGAATATGCGGTACCATTGCCGGGATGATTGTTTAAGACCATAAATAGATCTTTGGAGTTTACAAACTTTACGTTCGTTGCCAGGGGTAATGAAACTCTCCGGCTGTTCCATATAGATCTCCCATGGAGGAATGTAGTCTTAACATCCATTTGGTGCAGCTCCAGATCAAGGCTTGCAACCAAAGCCAATATGGCCCGTACTGTAGTGAACGCACAGTAGGTGAGTAAGTCTCGTCAAAGTCCACTCCGTGGAGTTGGGTATATCCTTTCGCGACAATTCGAGCTTTGTACCGCTCGACAGCTCCATCAGCAGTGAGTTTCAATTTCAGAACCCACTTGGCACCTATCGCTTTGCGGTTAGCAGACAAATAAACTAAAGAACAAACATAATTAGCTTTCATAGAGGCGATTTCATCTTCCATTGCTTTCCTCCGTTCTTTCGCATGAGGTCCTTCCATAGCTTGTTCAACCGTTATCGGTTCATCAACTGAAGTAAGAGTGAATAACTCGCCTCTTTCGATGGGATACATCTTGGGGGAAGTTCGTTGCCTTAGACTTCGTCTAGGCTCGTTATCCCATCTTGAGATTGAACTTCACTCCCACTGGGAATAATGCTCGTTATCGGTGCAATACTCCCATTGGGAACAAGGGCGCTACTTGAACTTTCACCAACAAATTTTCTTGGACGACCCTTCTGTCTCGGATTTCCACCTCCAAGATTAATTCCATGGTTATTATGACCGGAAATCAGGTTAGTCGTACCAGCCGTACTTGTTACAGTAGGTAGTTGCGGTAAATTTGGATTTTCATCCATGGGTTCGATAGCATGATCATGTCCGACTTGATTCGCATCTGCAGCAGCAGTGATAATTGTGGTTGGATTGACTCCCCCCACTGGAATTACTATGAAAATGTCTCCATCTTCATTTACCATATCGTTCACTTGTGTTGCTGCCTCAATTCTCCCACTCGAATTTTGGGACCTGATCGTCATCGTCCTCTAGTTCAATCAAAACTCCGTTCGTTGATTTCAAAGAAACTATGAAAAGTCAACTCAATAATGTAATGTCTCATGTTCGACCACGTCACCAATCTCCCTAAGATATTACACACATGTATGCTTTAGAGATACTTTTCAGTAGCTCATTTGGTACTATGTGTGTCTTAGTAACAATAATGTCACTATTTTGGTCAGATTCCACTCATTACCTAGCTTTGTTTGGTGTCGTGTAACTGATTAAAAATTAATTAGGTTCACCACATGATTTGTAAATAATCCAATAACTCACCTTATGAAAGGGATGTTGTATGTTAGAATTTACTGTTCATGTTATTGACCTTATTAATGAAGTGTGAATATCGTTTTAATTTCTTAGCCAATCCCTTGTCGTTAGAGGCTAATAGTGGGAGACGTCGTTTAACGGACGTTCCTTTTTATTGCTCGATCATACTCCAAGGTTTTAACTACCATGGAACGTGCATTTGGGTTTTCACCTAATGCTCATTTAAAATTCTCTACAAGAATGTTGTATGAGTAGAACCTGTTAGACCTAAATCTAACCTGCGGCGAATTTACGTTTTGAAAATGTGGATTTTGAAAAGAGTCGCCACTAGTTAATTATTAGGCTAACTAGAATCCTAAATTACCTAAGAAAATAACGAATCAAATACTTAGGTTTAAAATTGTTCTACATTCAGAAATTCGAGTTCGGGGGTTCTATTACGAATTAAAAAAAAAAACAATTTTTAATTACGCCTTTTGGTTACTCAATTCACTTAATTTGCCAATCTTATCGTTAATCAAAAAAATTGATTTGAGCATGAACACCGATAAAATTTAAATAATACTAACGATTATCTTATATAATTAAATCGACGCGAACTACATGACGAACATACACAATTCCGTTTTCATTAGTCTAAATTAATCAAAATTTGATGAAAACATGCATAATTAACCCTTTTATTATTTAATTAATTAATCAAATTCGGATTATTTATGTAAAATCAAATCTAATAACCTAGTATAATAAACCATGATACAACATGTGGTTAGCATTGTTCACCCATAACTAATTTAAATTCAACTTAACCATCATAATACTAAAAATAAAATAAAAACACTAAATAAAAAGGCAATTGTTTACTGATTAAATAGTAATTAAATAAAAAAAAAAGAGAAAGCTCTACCCACAGATCCACGACGATGGTGGTCGGACACGAAGGAGGGCGGTCGGCGCGTCGAGGCAGCCGGGACGGCACAGCAAGGACGTCGGCAGCCACGGGACGGCTGGGCGCGAGTGGAAGAGGGCTGGACGAGGCTGGGCCAAGGATGCAGCAAGGGGGTGGCACGGGCGGAGCTTCGGATGACGGCTCCGGTCGTGGTTCGGCGAGCTGGAAGCGGGGCGAGGTGCGGCATCGGCTGGGCCGGATAGCCGGTGGACTGTAGCCGGTGGACTGGAGTCACGGCGGCGGTGGTGGCTTGGCCACAGTCGGGGGGGAGGGTGCCTGAAGAAATTTTAGAGAGAGAGAGGGAGAGGAGAGAGAAAAATAATAAAAAAAGTTTTTCTTTTACTAGAAGACAAAAAACGCACGGGTCCCAAGAAAACAATGTATTATTGATATTGTGGTGTTTTTTTTCCTGTCCCTTTACAATGTATCCCTAGACCCCTATTTATACTAAAAACCTAGTCTAGATTACAGATAAAATTTTATAAAAAAATGCTAACATATAATTATTCTAGAGAATATTCATATGGATATATATCCTTACAGATAATTATTTTTTGAATAAAAAATAATATCTGGAGATAAATATCTACAGATAATTTTATAAAAATAAAAAATCTAATTATTATATATATATTTTTAAATATTCTGAAAATATTAAATATATTCAAAATAATTTAAAATATATTTTATAATAATTTCCCTAATGTGCCCTTAAGCATTTTTGGAGACTTTGTGGCTTGACGCGTCCGGATTTTGACGTATCATGTGTAACGTCGTTACGTCCGGGTCAAAATCGAGTGTTTTCAGTTTTCCCCTCTTTGGACGGACTCCCATAGAAAGTGTTTGAAGGGGTTTGTCCAAAGACGAAGAAACACTGATTTTGACCAGAAAGTATATTCTCTTCCAATTCTTCAAAGTCTTCAAGGTGGCTCATATGCTTATTCTGGTGCGGAAAGATAAAACCTCTGTCGGCGGGACGCCTGTTGGCGGTGCCTCTATTAACGATGCAGAAAGTAAAGCCTCCAGTGGCGGTGTGGAAAGTAAAGCCTCGGTCGGCGGTGCCCCTGTTGGCAGTGCCTCCGTTGGCAACGCAGAAAGTAAAGACCTCGATCGACGATGCCTCCAGTGGCGTGCGACAAGGAAAAGCTTCCAGTGGTGGTGCGGAAAGTAAAGCCTCCAGTGGCGTGCAGAAAAGTAAAGCCTCCAGTGGCGTGCAGGAAAGTAAAGCCTCCAGTGGCGTGCAGAAAAGTAAAGCCTCCAGTAGCATGCGGGAAAGTAAAGCCTCCAGTGGCGTGCGGTAAAGTAAAGCCCCCAGTGGCGTGCGGGAAAGTAAAGCCTCCAGTGGCGTGCAGAAAAGTAAAGACTCCAGTGGCGTGCGGGAAAGTAAAGCCTCCAGTGGCGTGCAGAAAAGTAAAGACTCCAGTGGCGTGCGGAAAAGTAAAGCCCCCAGTGGCGTGCGTGAAAGTAAAGCCTCCAGTGGCGTGCAGAAAAGTAAAGACTCCAGTGGCGTGCGGAAAAGTAAAGCCCCCAGTGGCGTGCGGGAAAGTAAAGCCTCCAGTGGCGTGCAGAAAAGTAAAGACTCCAGTGGCGTGCGGAAAAGTAAAGCCTCCAGTGGCGTGCAGAAAAGAGAAACCTCGATCGACGATGCCTCCAGTGGCGTGCGACAAGGAAAAGCCTCCAGTGGCGTACAGTAAAGTAAAAACCTCGATCGACGATGCCTCCAGTGGCGTGCGACAAGGAAAAGCCTCCAGTGGCGGTGCAGAAAGTAAAGCCTCCAGTGGCGTGCAGAAAAGTAAAAACATAGATCGACGATGCCTCAAGTGGCATCTGTTGGAGAAGAGCCTCATATGTCGGGGAATGCCTCTAGTGGCGTTCGAGGGAGAAGTGCCTCTAGTGGCGTGTATCGAATAAGGGCCTCGAGTGGCTTGACGACTTGAATGCATGTCCCTAATTTTTGCCTAAATTGCGCATGACGCGATAACTTAGCGGGATCTTTTTTTTATTTAATCTCTTATATTCTCTCATTTTGCCACGGTCAAAATTTTAGACCGTGCCCCTCGGTTTTCCTATTTTTTGCATGGATTGCCCCTTGGGGTTTGATTCCATCAGGATTTTATTTTTTCTCCTTTTGCCATGATTGCAATTTCTGAATTTGCTATCATGCCCCTCATTTCCTAATTTTTCCTAGGCTGCCCTTTCGGGTTTTCAACCTAACGGAAGCGCTCTTTTTTGGTAGCCGATTAAACGGTGGTTGTGACCCGTACTTTATTTCCCGTCTCGATGCGAGAGTATTTGTAGCCATTTGGAGGGTGGCTGTGGCCCTTTCACTCATTTCCCACCTTCAATGTTGCGAGAGTGCTCTATATCTGTAGCCGTTTGAAGGGTGGTTGTGGCCCTTAATTTTGTAGTCGTTTTAGGGACGACTGTGACCCTTTTTATTTTTCCGCCCTTACAAGATTCGCGGGGTCACTCTTTTATCTGTAGCCGTTTGGAGGGTGGTTGTGGCCCTTTATTTTGTAGTCGTTTTAGGGACGACTGTGGCCCTTTTTTATTTTCCCGCCCTCACAGGATCCGCGGGGTCACTCTTTTATCTTTAGCCGTTTGGAGGGTAGTTGTGGCCCTTTCACTTATTCTCCTCTTTTGATGTTGCAGGAGCGCTCTTTATCTGTAACCATTTGAAGGGTGGTTGTGGCCCTTTATTTTGTAGTCGTTTTAGGGATGACTGTGGCCCTTTCAAGAATGCAGTTTGATAATCTCAGGTAAGTAGCTCAGGATGCGCTATGAAGCTTGTCGTCATCGCAACTTAAGGCCCTGGTTTTTTTTTTTTCAACTCCCCTTTTACCATGATTGTCCTTTCAGATTTTCAATCATGCCTCTCATCCCTAACTTTTGCCTAAGTCGCTTTTACCGGTTTTCGACCTAGCGGGATTTTTTTTTTTTTTTTTACATGGAGAAACTGCCCTTTTCAGGCATAGTACCTTTTAAGTGCGTTGATTGGACTAGGAAGGTCCTGACCGTCCATATCCGTGATGATCAGCGCACCTCCCTCGAACACTTCTTTGACCACGTAGGGTCATTCGTACTTTGGCGCGAACTTCCCTCGCGAATCACGATTGATACGCGGTATTTTACGCAATACCAGGTCCCCCGGTTGGAAATTACGTGGTCGTACCTTCTTGTCAAAGGCCCTAGCCATCCGTTGTTGGTAACATTGCCCATGACATAGTGCTATGAGCCTCTTTTCGTCGATGAGGTTCAACTGTTCATACCTTTGTCTAGCCCATTCTGCCTCGTCGAGCCCTGATTCTGCCAGGATCCTTGCAGAGGGGATCTCTACTTCCACGGGTAGAACCGCTTCAGTTCCGTATACGAGAGAAAACGGAGTTGCCCCGGTTGAAGTACGAATCGAAGTTCTGTATGCCAAAAGTGCACAAGGTAGCATACTATGCCAATCTTTGTATGTGACTGTCATCTTCTCAATGATCTTCTTTATGTTTTTATTCGCTGCTTCCACCGCGCCGTTCATCTGAGAGCGGTATGGAGACGAATTCCTGTGATTGATCTTGAGTTGAACACATAAATCGTTTATCAACTTGTTGTTGAGGTTCTTGGCATTGTCTGTGATTATCGTCTCGAGCACCCCGTAACGGGCAACAATGTCTCTTCGTAAGAAACGCTCAAACGCTTTTGCAGTAACTGACGCCAGCGTGACCGCCTCTACCCACTTGGTAAAATAATCAATTGCCACCAAAATAAACCTGTGGCCGTTAGATGCATTTGGTGATATGGGACCGATCACATCAATTCCCCACATTGAAAAAGGCCACGGAGAAGACATCCGGTGCAACTCGTTTGGCGGCGCATGAATCTGACTAGCGTACACCTGGCATAAGTGGCATCGTTGGACGTGCTTGACACAGTCTAACATCAGGGTAGTCCAAAAATAGCCCATCATCATGATTTTTCTTGCGAGCATGTGACCGCTCATGTGCGGTCCACAGCTTCCTTCGTGGACTTCCTCCATCAATCGCTTTACCTCTTCCGAACCTACACATCAAAAGGGTGGCATCAAAAGATTTTCTATAAAGAATCTCACCACTAAGAAAGTAATTACATGCCATCCGGCGGATGGTATTCCGATCCTTGCTACTTGCGCCCTCGGGAAACTCGCCTGACTGCAAGTATCTTTTTATGTCGATGAACATGGGTTCGCCATTTGATTCTTCAAGTGTGCAACAATACGCAAGACTCTTGTTTACTTCGATCTCAAGAGGCTCTATGGAACTCGTATCTGAAATATTCACCATTGACGCGAGGGTCGCCAACGCGTCTGCGAACTGGTTTTTACTCTGAGGCATCTGCGTGAGCGTTATTTCTTCGAAATTCTCGCTCAACTCTTTAATATGCTGATGATATGGATGCAACTTGGGATCTCTTGTTTTCCATTCTCCTAAGGTTTGGAGAACGATCAGCATGGAATCTCCATAAACCTCCAGTTCATGTATCTTGAAATCAATTGCCGCTCGCAACCCGAGAATGCACGCTTCATATTCCGCCACGTTGTTTGTGCATGGGAAAGTAATCTTTGCTTCTATAGGAAAATGTTGACCTTTTGGGGATACGAGTACTGCCCCTACACCACACCCGGTGGAATTTGCAGCTCCATCAAAATACATCCTCCACATGCTACTATTTTCTGCCTCTTCTTCCACGTGAAGTATGTTGCTGTCTGGAAGCTCGTGACTTGCTTGATGATCGTCATCAATAGGAAACTCGGCCAGATGATCTGCGATAGCCTGCCCTTTTATAGAAATACGAGGAACGAACTGTATGTCGTATTCAGCAAGCTGGACCTGCCATTTGGCGACATTCTTCACTAATGCCGGCTTCTCTAGTATGTATTTCAAGGGATTCAACTTAAAAATGAGATGTATGGTGTAATACAACATATACTGTCGGAGTCGCTGCATCACCCATACTAACGCGCAACTTGTCCTTTCAACCTCCGTGTACTTGGCCTCTCCTTCAGTGAACTTCTTGCTAAGGTAATAAATGGCGTGCTCTGTCTTGCCATCTTCATCTAGTTGCCCCAACATGCATCCCAATGAGCCTTTTTGAACCGCCAGATACAAAATAAGCGGCCGACCCGGAGTGGGTGGGACCAGGACTGGTGAATTGACGATATATTCTTTGATTGAATCGAAGGCATGCTAACACTCTAATCCCATTCAATCAATTCATTTTTCCGCAGGAGGCGGAACAAAGGCTGACACTTGTTCGTCATATTGGCGATGAACCTCGCGATGTAATTCAAACGTCCGAGCAAGCTTCTGACTTCCTTGACGGTAGACGGTGCTGGAAGGTCTAGTATCGCCTTGACCTTGTCGGGATCCACTTATATACTCTTCTTGCTGACTATAAAGCCCAGCAACTTACCGGATGTTACCCCGAATGTGCATTTTACTGGATTTAGCCTGATTTTAAACTTCTTGAGCCGTTCAAAGAGCATCCGCAAGTTGACAAGGTGGTCCTCATTTTCGCGGGATTTTGCGATCATATCATCGACGTACACTTCCATCTGCTTATGCATCATGTCATGGAACAATGTCACCATTGCTCTCGGGTAAGTTGCCCCCGCATTCTTGAGTCTGAAAGGCATGACCTTGTAGCAAAACGTGCCCCACATCGTGATGAAAGTGGATTTTGACTTGTCCTCTTCCGCCATCTTGATCTGATTGTATCCAGAAAACCCATCCATGAATGAGAACATGTTGTGTCGTGCCGTGCTGTCGACTAACATGTCAATATGAGGGAGTGGAAAGTTGTCCTTCGGACTAGCCTTGTTGAGATCTCGATAATCAACACAGACTCGAACACGACCATCCTTCTTCGGTACAGGGACAATATTGGCAACCCACTCAGAGTAGTTGCACACCTCAAGGAATCCTACGTTAATCTGCTTGATGATTTCTTCCTTGATCTTGAGGAGTAACTCCGAACTTTGTCGCCTTAAATGTTGTCTTTTGGGCTTGAACTTCTCAGTATCTATGGGCAAAGTATGTTGCACAATTGATGTATCTAAACCTCGCATGTCGGAATATGACCAGGCAAAGATCTCCTTGTACTCGTCTAGTAGTTCGATCATCTGGGCTTTCTGAGAGGGATCATGAGTTGCCCCAATTTTGAGCTCTCGGGATTCTTCCTTTGTATCGATGTTAACTATCTCGATAGTTTCGGAAATTGATGGCTTACTCTCCTAGAATCTCTCGAGACTCTCTTATTTCGATCGGAACATGGTCATCACTATATTCCTCTGATTGAATAATATCGTCATGCTTCTTATGTTTTCTTGTATTTTTCCAACGGTAAGGAAAATAACCAGAATCAATATGAATTTGACGGGAAATAAATGAAAATGAGTAAAATTGAATAAAGGGATTTATTTATATTGATAAGATCATGACAATACCCCTCTTTCCTATGCGGGGCTCATGATCTTGCCGCGCAAGGAGTACAACATAAAATCCTAAATCTTACTCATCGCTAAGCGAGAGAGCATAAACCGGAATCGAAAACCAATTGGTGATTGCTTCTCCTTCAACGAAGGGTCGAACATAAATGCCTGGGGGAACTTCTTCGAGGACGGCTCCGACTGTGTTGTCGGTGATGAACAGTCTTGCTAAGTCTTGTAATGCTTCATCTTCATCGGTTCGAATAACGTGAGCTGGTCCTGGGAAAGTGACTGAGAGTGGCGGAATGTTCATAGGCCTCCATCTTCTAGCGAATCGTCCCCTCTGGAAGTCCATCAGTTGTTGTTCTCCATGTGCGCTTTGACCATCTTCTTGGAAAGGGGAATACCCCAGTCCGTGTCTGCATACACTTTCCTTCAGCTGAAGTGGGCGCGGGATTCCTTGACCTGATATCCAGGCCTTGACCCGGGACAAAATTATTCTTCAACATGAACCTTCCCACCATGATATCTGCCTTGCTCAGTGTTGGCTCTCCCCAATCCTTGATGACAGAGACTAGTTCAAAGGAATAGAATGCGGGTGGTTCATCTCTGTTGGTGTTAATGACAGGCACTGCCGTTTCCTGATAAATGTTGTTATCACCTTCCACCCTGATTTCCACAAGGCGGTTGTTAATCACGTACTTCAGTTTCTGATGTAGGGTGGATGGAACTGCCCCAGCCGCGTGGATCCACGATCTTCCCAAGAGAAGGCTGAAAATATTCGGGATATCCATGACTCTAAAGGTTACATCAAAAACATTTGGACCAATTTCGAGCTGTAATTCGATCTCTCCGTAGACTTCCTTCTTCGTACAATCAAAAGCTTGAACCGCCGACTTTCTTGTACGTATATGTGACAGCTCAATCTTCATTTGCTTGAGCGTGGATAATGGGCGAACATCGACTGCCGAACCACCGTCAATCATGACCTTCGAGAGCACAAATCTATTACACTTGCAGATAATGTGAAGGGCTTTTACATGGTTCTGGCCGTCGACTCCCAGATCATCATCCCCGAAATAAATTTGGTTCGAGAATATGGAGCCAATAACATTGCCCATTTGTTCGGCAGAGATCTCTTTTGGAACTAACGCTTCCTTGAACACATTCATGAGAGCCTCGCGGTGACTTTCTGAGCTTAAGAGGAGAGCAAGCAAAGAAATTTGAGCCGGGGTCTTGCGGAGCTGATCAATCACTTTGTCCTCTCCTTCCTTCATGAACTTTACAAAGTTCTCAATTTCGTCGTCGGTTACCTTCTTCTTCGGTGCCACTTCTACAACCCTGTATTTAGAAACATCCTCTGTGTACACACGACCCGAACGTGTCATGATCATAACATGATCATCTGGTTTTGGTGCCCCGATTATCTGAGCTTCGTAGATCCAAGGGACCTTCTTGTTGCTTTCATATTGGAAAGGAGTTGGCCCCTGCATCACTAGCGGCAGCCTGGCTGGCTGTTCGGGCACATAATTTTGCGGTACGAATGGCGTGATTACCGCGATAGAGACATCTTCTAACGACTCATCTTCAAAACAAATCATGTTGATAGACGATGATAAACCCGCATTGTGTTGCGGTAACGGGTTAGTCTTGACATTTGGAGGAGGGATCGGGTTGAGAATAAAGAGCTTGTTGTCAATGAGGTCTTGAATCTTGTGCCTCAGGCGGGTGCACTTCTCTATGGAGTGTCCTGCTATCCCCATATGGAACTCACATCTCGAACTTGGGTCGTCGTTGGGTACTTTTGAATCTGGCCTCATGAACTCGGGGCTGATGAGGTTTTGTTCTAACATCTTCTGGTACACCTCGGCAATTGACACAGGTAAGGGCGTAAAGTATCTTATGTCCCTCTGCGTGTAATTAACTCGATTTCATTGTCCACCCGTGAAGGAAGGTTGTGGAGCCGGGGGTATTTGAGTCATTGGCTGAGTCACAGGTGCCGCCAACTGCATCGGGTAGACTGCGCTGATAGTTGCGTCTTTTGGGAGCAGCTTTTTGGCACCACTCTTTCTCAAACCGTCTCCCTGGTAGCTTTTGAGGGGATCTTTAATCCTCCTTGTCCGGATTCCCTGCTCGATCATGTCTCCGTTTTACCAAGTCAGCAAAATTTGCAGAAACATGTCCCAATAAATGAGAGTAATATGCTCCCTTCAGAGCTCCAATAAACATGGATACCGCTTCCGCATCCTCTAGAGGTGGTCGGACTCCGGCCGCCTTTTCCCTCCAAAACTGCATATAGTTCCTGAAGGACTGTCCCGCATTCATTTCCATGCTCTGGAGATCCATGCGGGCCGGAGCGGTGTCCAGATTGAACTTATATTGGCGAACGAAAGCGTTGGCCATTTCTTCCCATGTTGAGATATCGCCGGCCTTCAAGCTGACGAACCAAACCAAAGCTGCTTCTTTCAAGCTTTCTTGGAATGTTTGGACCAAGAACTCCTCATACTGTTGGTAAGGGGCCATCTTCGTAAGGTAAATCCGCAGGTGGACTATGGGATTACCAAGGCCATCGTACTTCTCGAACTCAGGGACCTTGAATTTCTCCAGTCTTGACATGTTAGGAAAAAGGCACAGGTCAGAGTAACCAATGCCCCCAAATTGTTCGAGACCGGATAACGCTTTCATCTTTTCCTCAATTTTCTTCAAGCGGCGATCATGTTCAGTCTCGATGACAGGCGATGATGTGAAAGCATTCGTGCCGGTTGCGCTGCCTTGGTTAACATGCCCATGCATTATGGTCGGGCTTGGGGAGACACATGGCGTTGGTAGAGTCTGATCGGGGCTGATCAAAGTAGGGTGGTTTCGAGAGGGGTCCACCGTGGTGTTGGGAGGTACAGTGGTAGCTGGCATTGCGGTTCCTATATTCGTTGTCGAGGTCCCTGTAGGCAAGGGCGAGTTTGGAGCATTGATGGTTGACTGAGCCTCGAGGAGTGCCATGATGCGTTCCATGTTTGCTGACATGGTGGCCATATCCTCAAGCATTTTTGCGTTAGCTGCCTCGATTTCGACCATTCGTTCCTCATGTCGCTGGATTTGCTGCGTGTTCTCCATATTAGTGATTTATTGCGTACGTGCCAGTACTAGCTAGTCCTGCAATTTTAAAAGATGACGATTCAAAATGTGGACAAAGAATTCCATGCATGATTTTTTTTTTAAATTAATGTGCCATTCATTTCAACATTTTGTTCATAAAAGAGATAGTTTTACAACTTAAATTTAAACTCTAAAATGCTTTACACGACTGCGCATCTCGCCGAGTGTGTCGAGTGCTTGCTCTTTAGTTCTAATGAAAGCCACAGATAAATGCTTTGAAAAAAATTTGAGTTTTCTCGCTCTTCGTTTGAACTTTTCAAGCTCAGCACTTAGTCGCGTCATCTGTCTCTCTTTCACTTTGAGAGCCCATTGCTGGTGCATGACGGTGGCATTTGCTTCAACAAGGTCTTTTTGTAGCTGCTTGACCTCTTCCCTGGCCCTTGCACAGTCTTGGACCCATGCCGTGCACTGAATTTCTACACGAGCTGCCAGTGTGTCGTAAACATCTTCGCTATAAGGATGTTGAGTTTGGGGCTTTTACCCGAGGATCTCTGTGGGGTCAATGAGTGGCTCACTTGGAGTCGTGTTAAATCGCTAGATGTATTCTTTGGAAGCGTAATACATCTTTTCCTCTTCTTCGAGATCATCTGGTATACAGACTTTCTCCTCGACTCGGTTTTCCCAAATCTTTTGAATCTGTCTGGTACCTTCCTTGAGCGTGGCTTGAGTGACTTTGTTGTCATGCCATTTGAACACGAGAGAGGTTCCCTTCACACTCACCGGTATACCTTGGAGGCCCCCCAGTTGTCGTGTGACTCGAGCCGGGTAGGTGACTACTGAGCCTAGGTGACTGATAAGAGGAATGCCTTTGAAATCTTTGCATTTTAGAAATACGAGTTTTGGCGAAAACCAACGAGCTACCCACAAAATATCTTTAGGTAAAAGTTTTGAAAAATGTTTTTTCCATTCAAGGGCTCTCCATCCTCTATCTACATGGCGATAATAATCTATCATCCTTGATATAATTTTTTGGTCAATGAGAAAACGAAATTTGGGGAAACCCGCGCCGATCTCGATCAAATGACTTAAAAACCATATTTGTAGTAAAGCTGGACTTGCCCTAATCACCCCTTTTCCTTTAACCTTAATGAGATTTAGTGACGTGATTGTTTCAGCAAGCAACGCCACTATGTAACCTCTGCCTTCGACCACCTGAAGGACGACGTGTACTAATGCCACGTCTATATGGCTTTTGGAGCGGGGGAATAAGACAGTCCCAAAAAAAAGTAAGAGATAGGTGTGAGTTGCTCCTCGAATCGTTCGTTCATCTTTGGTTCTGAAATCGATCCATCTTATTCATTCTGAAATCGATCCATCTTATTAAACACTCGATAGATATACCATGCTCTACATTCACCATAAGCTCGTTAGCCACCCTCCCTTTTTTAGCTCGCAAAAGTGCGGACATGATACATCTCTCCGGGGCTCCGAATTGTGGCAGTATAATCTTCCTATTCCACTCGACACCTTGCACTAGTTGTCCGTATTCTTCTAGCGTGGGGGTGAGTTCTACGCCATTGACGATGAACACCGCCTTTTCCGGGTCCCAAAAGTCGGTTAAAGCTTCAAGCATTTGCCACTCTATTTTGTAGTCGGGGAGACGTTGAATTCCCCCAATGATCTTGGTGACGTAATCTTGTTACGTGCTTAGCATGGCATTCTAGATTCGATAGATATCTTCCTTGGGAGCCGGCAAAGTCATGAGGTGCGGGCATTTGCGTACTGCCTCCATCCTTACCAAAATGGATTGTAAAACACTTTAGAGTTAGTGAAATGAATGGAACAAAAGTTTGTTTTTTAAAATGATGATGCATGCTTTAAAAGTAAAGTTTCCACTAATATCCATGTCACATTTACAATAACAACATTATAACATGAAGATTACATATGGACCCATATCCTATACACCATAAAATATAGGGGTCGAGAATGATAAAGCGAAACAAAAAAATCATGCATGCATGCATATCAGCCGGATTGAAGCTTCAGGTAGTGTGTGTTTTGCTTTGCTCTATGGTTGGTTCCACTGATAGGTTCCCGACAAGGTGGTTTCCTCACCCCGTCATAGGCATCACAGGACCTACACAAGCGAGTAGAGTTTTTCCGAGCCGTACCGGCGGCCCAGCCGCTCCGGTCGTACCGTACTAAACCTCCGTGGTTCCTAGTCGCCCTGGGTTTTAGGTGTTTGGTCCTTATTCTAAAGTGATGTGTGTGCGAGTTTATACAGTATATAATACAACAAAGAAAAATAGTCAGTTATAAAAAATATATTTACACCTGAAATCACCCAAAAACAACCAAATTAGAACGACAAAGTTGAATATATAAAAAAAAACTAAAACATGGCAAACAAGCAAAACTAAAACATGCCCGAACCCTCAAATATCCCCAGCAGAGTCGCCAAATTGTCAGACCTAAATCTAACCTGCGGCGAATTTACGTTTTGAAAACGTGGATTTTGAAAAGAGTCGCCACTAGTTAATTATTAGGCTAACTAGAATCATAAATTACCTAAGCAAATAACGAATCAAATACATAGGTTTAAAATTGGTCTACATTCAGAAATTCGAGTTCAGGGGTTCTATTACGAATTAAAAAAAAAACAATTTTTAATTACGCCCTTTCTGTACTTAATTCACTTAATTTGCCGATCTTATCGTTAATCAAAAAAATCGATTTGAACATGAACATCGATAAAAGTTAGATAATACTAACGATTATCTTATATAATTAAATCGACGTGAACTACATGACGAACATACGCAATTACCGTTTTCATTAGTCTAAACTAATCAAAATTTGATGAAAACATGCATAATTAACCCTTTTATTATTTAATTAATTAATCAAATTCGGATTATTTATGTCAAACTAAATCTAATAACCTAGTATAATAAACCATGATGCAACATTTGGTTAGCATTGTTCCCCCATAACTAATTTAAATTCAACATAACCATCATAATACAAAAAAAAAAAAAAAAAAACTAAAAAAAGCAATAATTTACTGATTAAATAGTAATTAAATAAAAAAAAACAAAGAGAAAGCTTTACCTGCAGATCCACGGCGATGGTGGCCGGACACGGAGGAGGGCGGTCGGCGCGTCGAGGCAGCCGGGACAGCACGGCAAGGATGTCGGCAGCCACGGGACGGCTGGGCGCGGGTGGATGAGGTTCGGACGAGGCTGGACCAAGGATGCAGCAAGGGGGTGGCACGGGCAGGGCTTCGGATGACGGCTCCGGTCGTGGTCTGGCGAGCTGGAAGCGGGGCGAGGTGCGGCGTCGGTGGTGGCTTGGCCACCGTCGGGGGGGGGGGGGGGGCTGAAAAAATTTTAGAGAGAGAGAGGAGAGAGAGAAATAATAAAAAAAAAATTTTACTAGAAGACAAAAAACGCACGGGTCCCGAGAAAACAATGTATTATTGATATTGTGGTGTTTTTTTTCTGTCCCTTTACAATGTAACCCTAGACCCCTATTTATACTAAAAACCTAATCTAGATTACAAATAAAATTTAAATAAAAAATGCTAACAGATAATTATTCTAGAGAATATTCCTATGGATATATATCCTTACAGATAATTATTTTTTGAATATAAAATAATATCTGGAGATAAATATCTTACAGATAATTTTATAAAAATAAAAAAACTAATTATTATATATATATTTTTTAAATATTCCAAAAATATTAAATATATTCGAAATAATTTAAAATATATTTTATAATAATTTCCCTAATGTACCCTTAAGCATTTTTGGAGACTTTGTGGCTTGACGCGTCCGGAATTTGACGTATCATGTGTAACGTCGTTACGTCCGGGTCAAAATCGAGTGTTTACAGAACCCTTTGATGGGTATTCGTGCAAAAGAAATTTTATTTCCAAAATTAATCAAGAACACACTTAGTGCAGAAATTTGTATTACGAATCGTTGTATTCCATCTCTCGAGGAATACCTATGCCGCGCGCGTATTTTACCCGGTATAACCCGAGGTAAGTCGTTTCAATTTTCAAAATTTTAGCTTTAATCGGTTTCAAAAGTTTAACCCTTTGGTGTTTGTAGTGGTTCGGCCGAACTATGTGGTTATTGGGAGGAGGGTTTTCTCTTAAATCACCACAAGGGAGGAATAATCATTAACCCTAATATAACCCCAAACACCCCATATATATAGGAGGGTCAAAGTGGACAAAAGTCCATTTTGCTCCCTACATAATTCGGCCGGCCACTTGGTGTATAAGGGAGGCCCAATTTTTGGGCCTCTCATGTCAATTGGGATTTGGGTCTGGCCCAATGTCCTAATGTGACATTTACCTAATTGTCTTAGGTAACATATACATATAATGGGCTTCCGCTTACGGCGCCCATCACCATATGCTTACAGCTCCCACTCGCCGGAATGGGTGGGCTCATGTTAATGTATTGTTGTCCAAATCAGCATCAACATTTCGCTCATTTTATCACGCCCTTGCTTCGGAATAGTTCATACGAGCTTTTCCATGCGAACGGCGAACACGATGGGCATCGTGCTACTCATCTGTTAGAAGTGTTGTAGCGCCCGCGGAACGTTAATTCTCTTTTCTTCAATCAACCTGTTATAAACAATATAGTGTCGCGTTGTATCCTAGGTCAACTGTTAATTCTCCATTTGCCCAATCTCCGCATAGGAGCACTTCTCCAAGGCATCTGTACAAGTATTCACAACCTTCAAATAATATCCGGTTGGTGGCCACCTAGTGAATACAAGAGTCGGTGAATTACAGGTGAACTTGACCATCCCCATCGCTCATATCCTTAGTCAAACCCAACTGGTTTCAAAAGACGTGGTCACCGGGCCTTTTTGTTCAGCACTATGCTCGTACGCCGGGAAGCGAACATTGAGTCTGACCTTAGATATGAGTTCTGAGTCCGTGAGGATACTTCGGGTGCCTCTTCATAAGGCTCACGGGATCAATCACACGCTCGAGGTTAAGAATTTTGCGTCTGTTACAATCACGAGGATTCTTATCTAGCACAACTGAGTTGTGACACGGTGGTCGAACATGGCACGTGTAGTATGAAGCACGCGTCGATGGCATACCTGAAATTTTTAAGTTAACAGGAATGGGATATGTCAATCATGCTATCGCAGATTTTCATCTGACCCAGAATGTGGTTTAATGACGAACGGAGTTCATCACGACGATTTGCAAAACAAAGATCATGTCGAGTTACTTCGAAACTAAATAATCGTCTTGCGTAATCAGCAAATAGCATTTGGGGGATGCCAGAGAGGAACGACGACGTCCCCATCACAGGACTAACCGCCAAGACATTGGAGGCTCTCGTAGAGCAAAAGCTGAAGCAATCAAAAATCAGACCAATGCATGTCTTGACTGATAGCGCAAGTCACCCATTTACCAAGGTGATGTTGTATGATCGGGTTCCGGCAATCCTAACCAACATAATAATTGAGAAGTACGCTAGAAAGGGTGATCCTATCGAGCACGTGCAACAGCATGAGGCTTCACTTCTGGGGAGAACAACAAACCCAAACCATGTGGCGGTCACATTCACGCAAACCTTGACAGGTTCAGCGGCACACTGGTTTTCTCCCTTCCCAAGGAAAGTGTTGGCTCATGGCCATACTTAAAAGGAAAGTTCATCCAGAGGTACATGGGTGTACGCTGGCTGCTCAAGGACTCAAGCGCGCTAGACGACGTGAAACAACAGTATGATGAATATCTAGCGGATTACTACATCCGCTTTAATCAGAACATTGCAGAAATCCAGATAAACGTGTCTGAGGACGAGATAATCAAGGCATTCATAAGAAATCTGGGTTTCCTAGGATTCTCCTTGGGAGAAAAATTGTCAAAACGATCGGGCCGGGCAAGAGCTAAGGCAAAACTCAACGCGGAGCGCAATAAAGACAACAACAAGGCCGGGCAACCCAAGCACCCCCAAGGAAATCAACAGTAAAGGCAGTGGCAACCACAACCTAAGCGACCCACCCAAGAAGGCTTCCAGAAACGAATGAGGTAAATGCCGCAAACCTCATTCCACTGAATGCACCCCTTTCGGTGATCTTAAAGGAGATGAAGGAAACTAATCACTGGAGAGAGCCAAACAATTGGCAAAAAGGCCATTTGGGAAAAGAAATGGAAAAGTGGCGTGAAAACCACGAAGTCAGTGGGCACGACATCAACAACTGTTTCAGCCTAAGAATGCACATCAGCAATATTATCCTGCGAGGAGAGCTAAAACACTATGTCGACCAAGGTGACAACACCCCTACAAAACATCAAGGAGAACCCTCAAAGAAAAGCAAAGGAAAAGAAAAGATGTATGAAAATACAACTCCTCCTAAACAGGGTGTGATAAACGTCATACATGGAGGACCAGCTGTCGGTGGTCAGGGCTCACACTCAAGGAATGTCTATGCCTCACAGGCATAGACACATCCCAAGTAGAGCAAGCGACCAAGGGGCGAGCAGGAAGACCTAGTCATCATGTTTTCTAAAGAAGACATGAGGCATATTGTATACCCCCATGACGATGCCCTCGTCATCACCTTGACTACTGCGGAGTATGACGTCAAACAAATTCTCGTTGACGGAGGAAGCTCCACAAACATTTTAACTATCAAGGTGATAGAACAGACTGGTCGCACAAAGGCAGACTTGAGCCCCGGAACGTTCCCAATAATCAGCTTTGCGGGCGCTGCAACATACCCCCTGAGTACAATCACACTTCCAGTAACACTGGGAGAAGGATGGACGAAGTTGGACATTAATGTCAACTTTATTCTGGTTGAAACCTTAGGGGCATATAATGGGATATTGGGAAGAACAACCATAAACCCTTATGAAATAGTGTCATCCACAGCGCAACAGAAGCTGAAATTCTCGACAAGGAATGGAGTTGGAGAAATCCTAGGAGACCAAACTGTAGTACGATAGTGCTATGTAAACGCTCTAAGGCGTTAACAACAACTCTCCATCGCTATGATAAGGCAGGGTATTCCCAAGCAAGAAGAAGACAAACAAGTGGAAGAAGCACGTCTTGAACAAATTTTCAAGCTTACACGGCCGACAAACTATGAATAAGTCCCGACACCGCAGAGTGTTTGGGACATCAAGCAAGAGGAAGATGAGCCAACTCTGGAATATTACATGCGCTTTTCGCTAAATGCAGTTTGATGAAGGCAACAAAGAAGGCAGTGATCAACGCGTTCTTCATCAACTCGAACGCACGATCCTTCCTCCTGCTTGGAAGAGAATATGGTTGGAGGACCACTCGGTCAATGAGTGACCTCAAAGAAAAACTCGAAAGAGAAGTCGCTTGTGAACATGAACTGGGGTGGAGCAAACCACCCGCAGGCGAGGGAGAGGTACTCTTTCAGCAAGGCTCGAACAGGAGCACACTTGATGGCCCAGAATATGCATTCACACCTCTAAAAACAGAGGTCGAACAGCTGTTTGTGAGCATCCTGCAAAACAAGTTACCCTCCCCAAGGGAGACACCGCATGCGTTCCTGGGAACCAACATCACGCGTGCAAATTCCATAAATCCTGGGGTCATAGCTCACACGACTGTCTCATCTTGCAAGTTGAAATCGAAGAAATGATAGCCCTTGGAGCTCTACAACATCGCGTGGCATGTACCCACCACACCACGTGAACAAACGGATTGGGAGGCGACAATCACATCCCACCCCCAACTTCATGCGTTACGCACAGCTTTATTCATCCATTTACTTTCAAGCTTTAATTTCCTAAGTAGTTTAAGCTCTTAGTAGATTATTTACATATGGGTGATCAGTTGACCCCATCTATCCAGCATTGTAAATACGACAAGAAAACTAATGAAGTTAATGTATTTTCGTAGGTACATTACCTCATACATTCCCTACTCTGGAATAACACCAAGTAGTGGACTATATTCATTAAACATGCACCAACAATACAAGCTATTATGCTAAACACAACAAACGGCCTTTATATGCAGCCAACATGTCAATACTCGACATCAACAACGAACACTCAATACGTTCCCTCGCACGACATCTATCATGTCTACTCTATACAAGTACATCCAGAAATTATTTCTAAGAATTACCTACAAATAACATGGCGCGACATCCCCACTCAGGGGCAACCCCATGATTACGACAACCACGCCTTGGATTTTTTTCAACCAATAAGCGATCATCTATTATGTGGTGCGACATCCCCTGTACGGGGGCAACCCCACACATTTACATGGCGCGACATCCTCTATACGAGGGCAACCCCATGACATCTTACTGAGGAAAATGACACCCGGTATAGATTACTAAACACTTGGGCGGATTCACCCCCACAATACATGGCGCGACATCCTCTATACGAGGGCAACCCCATGAAACATAGTGTGATATCCTCTTTACGAGCGCAACCCCATGAGAACCTACTACTACACACATATAGCGTTCATTATTACGTACCACCTTTCTACGCCGGTAGGAGCATATCTTACCATCGCCGCCATGCACAATGCAGCGAAAATCTCACCAACGTACAAGTTGAGTCTTGTAAAACGTTATCTCACCCGTGAACGAATAACGGAAATAAAACACTTCAATCAGGCAAGTAGTGTCTTGCCACAAACGTCGCCTTGGAATGGCCCAAGAGACGGAAAAAAAACTACAAGTTGTGTAACGCGATCTTGTACAACCCCCTGGAATAACCAGATAGAGGTGTCGCAAGGCAAGTAACTGGATTAGCCAGCAGAACGTCTCGCAACAACGATACGACGGGGTACCCAAAGTACAGAAAACAAAACACTTCCAAATAAGCAAGTTGTGTCTTGCTACAACGTCGCTTTGGAATGGCTCAAAAGACGGTATAAACTCCAAGGCGTATCACACGACCTCTGTCACACCCCTTTGATTAACAAAGCAAAGGCGTATTAGCATCACAAGGCAAGTAATTGGGTTAGCCAACAGAACGCTTTGTAACAACGTTACGCGGGGTGGTCCCAACTAACGGATGGAAAAACGAACCATACAGGCAAGTAGCGTCTTGTGACAACGTCGCCTTAGAGTGGACTAAGAGACAGTAAAAACTAGGGTCTCGCCTTGTCGAGATGACACACTCGCGTGCCTACACGGGTCTTATGCATTACTACTCATAAATGCCAAGTACCAAGGAAATAGAATGCATTACTACGCATAAATGCTAAGCGTCGCTCTAAAGACTTGCGCATTACTACCCATGAAATATGGCAAACATACAACACATGTGTTTAACACATATCAATCCCGCCATGCCTTGGTATAACCAAGAGGGGCACGCAATGCAAGGACATATGCCTCCTAACTACAACTACGGATGCTACATCCAATCAGATGATGAGTATTAACTCTACTCTATAGTCCACACCACATGGACAATCATGAAAACAAAGGTATGATATATTACTACCAAGTTATCATTCATTGCTAAACCGTTCATGACAGGATTCATACGACAATGTTAAAAAAAAAAAACATAAGAATAAAGGGTTCAAAGGGACAACACCGCAAAAGCAACCTCAACCCATCACGGGGAGCCAAAACTATATACAAAGTTTGGGACAAAACAAACAACCCGATGCCACGTCAGAAACATCACCAATAATGGCATCTCCGCATGCCCCGGGAAAGACCTCATCGACAACAGTACCCTCAACTATTATAGCCTCACCATCATCATTAATCACCAACTCGTACTCACGAGTATCAGCCTCGACATCCGCAGGGGCATTCGCCTCAACAATGGGGGGCATCCACCACAGTAGGCGGAGAAACGATCTCGTCTCTAAGACGCAAAGTAGCCACATGCCCAACAGCAAAGGTGGCATACGGACCCAATTAATCATAGCATAGATCGGGGGCAAGGGCATATACATGTTCAATAAGACCCTCGATGGATTCATACAACATCTCGTCCGCTCCTGCCCGGATATCGTCACGATAAGACTCGGAGGCCTTATACTCTGCAACGCCTTCAGCCTTGTTATCCTCATGCGCCTCTTCCTTCACAGCCTGCAAGGCAAGGCTATGTGCCTTCCCATCTTCAACAACCTTCTTCTGAAGGGCAGCAATATCAGACATGAGAGAAGCAACTCGAGCCTGAAGGGAAGAACTCTCGTATGCAAATCATCGACCTTCAAGTCCAAGAAGCGCGCTTTACGACAAGCGATATCGCACTTCTCCCGGAGTGCCTTCTTCTCCTCCGTGAGTTCAATCACGAAAGAGGAAAGGTTTGCCATCTGAATAGCAACCTATAAGAGCAACACAGAGATCGAAAACAAATAAAGTTGTAACAACCAAAACAAACATACATAGTTATAAAGGTATAAGGATGAATACTCACAGGCCCAAGACACGACAGCGTACCCTCAGCATATGTTTGTGCATCCTCAAGCCCGCTGGGGAGAACCCTTCGATCCACAGGTGGGATAATCCGCTGAAAGACGCACACCCCCACCTCTGAAGTAGACAAATTGGCCTCCTTGGGAAAACGGGGCCCGCCAACAGCAAAGGGCGCCCACTCCTCACCAGCAATAAAGTCCTTCTCAGGACAAACCAAGTCGGCACGGGTGAGTGCAGCAAGGGTGGAGCACCTATGAAAATACACAAGGATAAACTAGAAGTGTCAAATATAACAATTATAACAATAACTCAACATCAAGCAATATACTTGGGAAGGGAGGCTCCTCCTTCGATGTTCGGTCCCTCGACCGGGGGGCAGACATAGCAGGTGCACGAGCCTGACCCTCAACTCATTTTCCTTTGCTAAAAGGAGTCTTCGACGCCTCACCACTGCCAGACCTGGGGCGCTTGGGATCGCTCGAGGACCGCACCCCGGAGTCGGGACGCTTCGCCTTGGACCGTGGAGATTCATAACATACCGAAGGACCTCCCGAAGGAGGTGTGCAAATCCCAGCCTTGCGCAAATCTCGCTCTGTCACGCGAAGCAAGGGCCTATATGTGCGCGCCTTGTGCGCCCGATAGATCATCTTCATCCCCGCTTTGTCTGGCTCTGAAAACTCACGAAAATCTGGCACGGGATCAGTCTTATTAATACGGATGATAGGCCAGGTTGTCCCCATGTCATTAATAAAGAAGTAATGCTTCTTCCAATGTCCTTTTGAGCGGTCAACAACAGTAACAAAACAAAGGGTAGCATCCCACTTCACCTCCCCCAATCCTAGGGTAGAAAAATTGTCCCCCTTCATCTAAGGCCAGCGGACAGAGATTGATCACAAACCATATGTATCCGGACGCTGGAGCCGAAAGAAGCAACGAAAAAGCAGAGTCGAGTAATACCATGATTGCTGATGGCATAGCACTCGGAAGCAAACCCAATACCGTATGCCGGCGGGTGCAAGATCAAGTGGAAAAATCCTGTAATAGCGGCACAATCTACGCATGTCCCGACAATAAGGAAAGCGCATACTCTCTCGAATCTGGGAGGTATATACGGTGGACAACTCCGCTGGAGACACAGTAGGTGTTCCCGCAGCGGCATCAGTAACAACGTCAAAGGGAAAGAACGCATCTACCAAGGGATGAAGCCTAGAACGATCAGCATAATTTTGATAGTCGTCGCGATCCAGTATGTTGCCAGCAAATGTCTGGATTAGATCTCCTGATTCCGAGTGAGACACCGACTCGGGAGAAGAATATATGTCCTCCACAGTTTCCGGCCCAGACGACTCCAGACCCTCCGAATCGGAGTCAGAATCCGAAACAGAACAGTATCTAACTATCTGAGTTGGAATATGAAACTTAATCATACTAATAAATCCCGCAAGACGAGAAGGCAATCCTAACGATGGGCGCGCCAGTGCCTCACACTACAACCCCTGCAACGGTACAAAAACAATCTACTTAACACACGCGCATACATCCGTCGTGCCAACCACTACTATACAATGAACGTCCCCCGCTCGGGGGCAACACCATAATTACAAACCTATAAGTGTTCAACTACTACATAGCGAACATCCTCTATACGGGAGCAACTCAATGTCAGTAAGGGCCTCGTCCCAACACTCGTACCGTCTACGTGTGCATATGCACGACTACATACACCTATGTACACCTATGTACACCTATGTACTCCTATGTACACCTATGTACACCGCATGTACCTAACACATATGTACACATATGTACCCGCGTGTACCTACGCGCGCCCATGCGCGACTACGCATACTTGCATACACCAACACATGTTCCCATGTGACTATATGTGCCTATACATGACTATGTATACATACATACACCTATGAGTGCTCATACGTATGCTTACAAGCATCTACTCCCACATACATGGTCTAAGGCGAACGTCTAAGGTAATAACTGCAAATGTATCCCTAGCATTAATGTCTATATGCAAATGTTGACTAACATGTGTAGGATATGGACACATACATACATACCTTGGGTGGTATAAAGTTCAACTATAGTTACAAGCATCATTATTCTACCAAGTGTGTACATATATATTATGACAACATCCCGAGCAATCAAGGATGACAACCAACATGGGAAGTGGCATCCCTACCCTACACATACTAGTGTTAAAACAGTTAACCATTTTCATGCTCTTTTTGCTATGCTAAATTATGCTAGGCATTTCATCAAATACTTGGTGGGCATGAATAGTCAAGCTTCAATCAAGACAATGATCAACCAAATTGAGGTAATCAAAGACACCAATATACCTGGAAATGATTATAATCGGCCTAAAAAATCCGAATCACCACAAAAATCGAGGTTAGACACCCGTTTGGATCGCCTAAAATTCAACGTAGCTCCGCCCGCCGTCCGCTGCTCCCGCCGTGGCTCCCGCCTCCTGCCTCCGCTTGTTGCCGTGCTGCCCTCGCCGTCGTCGCCTCTAAGGTCACCGGTGATGGGTGGCCAGCCAAGGGTGGATGGATGTGTGTGGGTGATTGGCTTGGGTGCTAAGTCACTTACTCTTCAAGAAATTGTGAAGACAACTCTAGAATATGGAGACAAAGGGTGGAGATGTTTACATACACTCCCTTATATATACCTATGGGTAATATTCTTCCCACTCTATATTTTTTCTAACTCTTTTGGTAGAATTCCATAACACTCACACATGTTTACATATACGCACATATACATGCATGCCTCCATACACACGTTTGCATATCCATGTCACGTGTTTATTATTACAATCCTAACATGCATATATTTATACAAATGTTATCGCATATATATATGTCCATACTTAAATGATTTAATTTCATGACATTACGCATCACGCGCCGACACACGCACGCGCGTATACCATGCTCGCATACATGCTAGCGTTCACTACCATCTTTTTCTTCTCCTTTCTTTTCATGAAACACATACTTGATTCCATAGAGCTTGAGGAGGGCAATATGTTGCTTCTTGACAAGCGCCTTGGTAAGCAAGTCTGCCAATTGGTCCCGAGAAGCAACATGCTTAGCTGAAATTTGCCCTGATTGAATGTGATGCCTAGTGAAATGACAATCTAACTCAATATGTTTTGTGCGTTCATGAAACATAGAGTTCTTGGCAATCTTCACAGCAGATTCACTATCTGTGAAGATGGGTATGGGCAAGTCCAAATGTATCCCAAGTTCCTTCAAGAGTCTAGCAACCCAAAGAGCTTCTTGTATAGTCACCCTTAAGCACCTATATTCAGCCTCTGCACTGTAAAGGGAAAGCGTGTCTTGCTTCTTTACTTTCCAACCCACCATAGCTCCTCCAAGCCTCACACAATATGCACTCACTGACTTCCTACTAAAGGGGCAAGCTGCCCAATATGAATCACAGTAGAGACTCAAATCAAGTGCATTATTTGAAGGATAAAGCAAACCTTGGCTAGGGCTTCCTTTGATGTATCTAATGATCCTCATGGCTGCATCATGGTGAGACTTCTTAGGCTTATCAACAAATTGACTCATCCTTTGAACTGAGAAGCTAATATTTGGCCTTGTCATGGTCAAGTAAAGAAGCTTGCCCACCAATCTTCTATAAGCAGTGGCTTCCTCCAAGAGCAAATCATCAAAAGAAGTCTTTGTAGCCTCATCATACTCACAAGTAGTGAGCTTGAGGTTGAACTCCATAGGAGTCTCAGTTGGCCTAGCAGCTCCCAATCTAGCCTCTTCAATGAGCTCAAGCGCATACTTCCTTTGATTGATGACCAAACCCTCCTTAGACCTAGCAATTTCCAAACCCAAGAAATATCTTAAGTTGCCCAAACCTTTGAGTTTGAAATGGGCTTTGAGAGTGGACTTCAATTGGTCAATCATACGGGCATTTGAACCTGTGATGAGTAAGTCATCCACATAAATGAGGAGAAATACTCTATCCTTGCCATCTACCTTGGTGAACAAGGAATGATCAGAAGCGCTTTGAGTGTATCCATTCTTCAACAAAGTATTGGTGAGCTTGATGTTCCATTGCCTGGAAGCTTGTTTCATCCCATAAAGAGACTTCAAAAGCTTGCATACACGCCTTGGAGAGCCTAGATCAGACTTTGTAGAATCAAAGCCTTGTGGAATATCCATATAGACCTCCTCATGCAAGTCACCCTGAAGGAAAGCATTGTTCACATCCATGTGAAACAAGCCCCAAGAATATGAGGCTGCCATTGCCAAAACAATCCTCACAGTTGTCATCATCACCACAGGGGAAAAGGTTTCATTGAAGTCAGTCCCTTCCACTTGAGTAAAGCCCTTGGCAACCAGCCTTGCTTTGTATCTCTCAATGGAACCATCAGAATTGTACTTCACCCTAAACACCCATTTACAACCAATAGATGACTTACCATGAGGCAGATCCACAACCCTCCATGTGTTTTTATCTTGCAGAGCTTTGATATCATCCTTCATTGCCACCAACCAATTTGAGTCCTTGACTGCTTTCTTGTAAGTAGAAGGCTCCCTAACTTTGTCAATGGAGGCCAAGAAGCAAGTGAAGTTAGGATTTAGGTGATCATAAGTGATATACTTCTCCAAACCAAAGACAGCATTGGAAGTAGAAGCTCCCCTTTGTTGGGCAATCCTTGCACTCCTCCTTAAGGTTGGGACTTGTGGAGGCATGACTTCAACCATTGGTGGCTAAGGAAGTGGCTGAGGAGCAATGAACTCATCAAGAATAGGTGGAGAAACCAAAGGAGCTCTATCAAGAGAGCATTGATCATCAGAAGAAGGCTCTTCAACCAATAACTTGGACTCCAAGCAAGTAGGCAACAGAGATCTCAGCTCTGCTTTAGACATGCCAAATGGAAAGATGTGCTCATGAAAAACAACATCTCTTGATACTTGGAAAGTTGAATTAGAGATCTTCATCACAAGATAGCCTTTTTGTGAAGTGGAATATCCCATTAGAATGCAAGGCTCAGCTCTTGAACCAAACTTATCCAAGTTGTTCAAGTTGGTGGCATAACATAGGCATCCAATGATTCTTAGATGGCTGATGGAAAGTTGCTTGCCATATAACACCTCCATTGGAGATTTGAATTGCAAAGAGGATGAAGGTATGCGGTTGATCAAGTAACAAGCAGTGAGCACACAATGACCCCAATATTTGATTGGCATAGAAGCCTGAAAACGCAATGCCCTTGCCATATTCAAAATTTGTCTATGCTTGCGCTCCACTCTTCCATTCTGCTGAGGAGTGTAAGCACAACTAGTTTGGTGTTGAATTCCCAAATGAAGGAAATGATCCTTGCAAATGGAATTGATGAACTCAGATCCATTGTCACTCCTAGCAGTCTTGACCATAGCCCCAAACTGATTCTGAACCATCAATAAAAAGCTTTGGATTTGGATGAAAGTATCACTCTTATGCTTCATCAAGAAAACCCAAGTAGCCCTTGAGAAGTCATCCACAATTGTAAGGAAATATTGGTAGCCTTTGATGGTTGGAATTTTGTATGGACCCCAAAGATCCAAATGTATTAAGACAAAAGGAGTATAGGCATCTGATTGACTAATAGGAAATGATAATCTGGTTTGCTTGGCCAAAGGGCAAATGGTACATTGTTTGACACAACTTCTAGAAGAATCACTTAAACACAACACATCATTCAAATGACTCAAATGTGTAGCTGAAATTTGTCCCATACTCCTATGCCAGGTCCAAGCATTCTCCTTATTTGTTTTAGAAATGGTATGAGCTGCCACCACCTTGTTTGAGCGTGAAGGCATTGAATCCCTGAGTGTGTAAAGCCCCTTAGATCTCTCACCAATCACCATTGGCTTCCCAACATGGCCCTGAATCAACACATTGGCAATATTTAGAAAATATTCTTCACTTGTGGACATGCATCCTTGTCGACATGTATGTACGTACATGGAAACACTTAAAAGATATTCCTCACTTGTCGACATGCATCCTTGTCGACATGTATGTACGTACATGGAAATACTTAGAAAATATTCTTCACTTGTCGACATGCATCATTGTCGACATGTATGTACGTACATGAAAACACTTAGAAAATATTCTTCACTTGTCGACATGCATCCTTGTCGACATGTATGTACGTACATGAAAACACTTAGGAAATATTCCTTGCTTGTCGACATCCATCCTTGTCGACATGTAGGTACGTACATGGAAACACTTAGGAAATATTCATTGCTTGTCGACATCCATCCTTGTCGACATGTAGGTACGTACATGGAAATACTTAGAAAATATTCTTGACAGCTAGCATCTCATCATGTGTTGACTGTTGACAGCTGTATGCGCATGCTCGTATGTACGTGATTGTATGTGCGCACTTGCCCCCACACTTAGAATCTTTTCTCTATCCCTGACTATATACGATGTATCCATATGCTTGATGTAAACACAGGTTATATGCCAACGCCTTGGTGTATGCTAACACATGGTAATATGCTGACATGTAATAGCATGCTGACAGCTTGCAATATGCTGACTGTCATCCTGAACAAAACACTTAGAAAATATTTCGCCCTTGTAATCATGTATGCTGCGAGTATGAGCTCGATGTCGACATCTAAGGTTGATGTGTTGAAGAAGTTGCACCCCTTGCATGATGTTTGTTACTTGTTGCGCGAAGACTAACGAGTCTTGTACGTACATAGTTGTCTCACATGGAGCGTCCATTGCATAAGTGTTGATGCGTGTTTGCGCACTGATTGGATTGTTGGTTGCATTTTTCAGCATATCAGATCTTGCTATCTTATTATCGGAATTAATCTTCTCACGGCTGTTATCATGAGTAAGTCTACTATTTCCATTCTGCGAGTAACTCTGTGTTCGGATGTCGACATGGTTGAGCAGCTAAATAATACGCCAAGTGTAGATGTTGATGTCCTTCTAAAGATTTGGTATTGTTGATGATCTTTATGACTTGTATCATGTTGTTATGTAGGTCGGATTGATGGAAAAAGCTCGTCTTTGCAGATAGTCGATGTATACAGTAATCCGCCTGTTGGAAGGAATGTCCGTAAAATTGCCCCCGCTACTCTTGGAGTCTCCGGACATGGTCGCGGTAAAGGATTTGTGAGTAAGGCACCTCCTTGTATCTTCTTTGAACTTGTTAATTTTCCAAGTTGTTGCTTTCATGTTGCTGAACGCGTGGTTGCAGTTACTGGCTTTAGCACAATTCTCAAAAAATCCGACGCAGGGGCGCGTTCCTCGAGCGATTCTAAGTTCTTTATGCTGAGTACGACCGTGCTAACTCCTTCTTGCGATAAAGGGAATAGAGTTGAGGGTCGTGCAGTGGTGCCTTCTGCCCCCCGGTCGAGGGACCGGCCCAAGGAGGAGCGTTCCTCCCATTGAGGTAAGCGTTGTTTACTTCTTCACACTTGAAACTTGATTTTGAAGACGGCTGATTTTGATGCGCGTATTGCTGATTGTCGCGCTTATGTTGAAGAGCTATGTCGTATTGAAGTTATAGCGACCATCATTGCCGTGTCTTTTGTGCGGATGACGACATTGCCTTTGATGTTGACATTATGAACTCTTTGCCATAGATCCTTGGAGATGATGCTATCTCTTGGTTGGTGTCAGGTTGTCTGTTTCCAGCATGTTGAACCCTTTGTGAATGGGTTGATGTTGTTTTGAGGTTTTCGATAAATCTTTGTTTACGCCTTTGCTTGCATGGTATTTCATCACTTGGACCTGTTTTCAATAATAATAAACATGTGATAACTTGTTAGTAATATTTCATACCTTGCGTTATCTTCATTGTCCGTATGTATTGGACTTGCATGATAGGATTGAACTCCTTGTTGTGATGGATAGAACATACGATGTTGTGGCTTGCGCATTGCAGGGTGTTATGTACACTTGGTACTTGTAGCAATGCAGGTAGTTGCAAGAATTAAGTTTATATCGTCTCTTAGTTCCACTCTAAGGCGACGTTGTTGCAAGATATTTCTTGCTTATTTTGCTGTTTTTGCGTTAAATGCTAAAGAGCAAGATAACGTTATACAAGACTCAACTTGTAAGCTTGATGAGTTTTGTACACGGTTTGCTTTAAAAATCGAATAACATGAAGCTATCCTTTTTCAGGCCTAAGTCTTCATGGTGTATGAACCCTTAAGAGAGTATGCATACTTTTAGTGTGTGGGGTTGTAGTCTAACAAGAGGACTTCCGCCACGATGGGGTGATCAGTCCCACCTAAGTGCCGCATCCTGGTTTGTATGCAGGGAATGGCTATGAACATGAGGACTTGCTTCTAAGAACATTTCGCAGCATGCCATTTTTTAGAAGTAAACATGGGGTTTGCCCTTACAAAGAGGATACCACAGCATGCTACTTTTGATAGTAAATCTTGGTGTTTATCCATGATATTGCTTGTTGTTGATGCCTTTGGAATAGTCGTCACTTTGAGTAGAGAATTTTATAAGTCCCTTTTTTTAGATAACCCGCAAGTTGTCATTGTCACATATAAGTTGACTGTGCACATAGCGCGATGGCTTTGTGTTGCCGACATCTTCTTGATATAGCCGCGGTTATGGATGGAGAAATAAACTCCCTGTTGGTGTAGATAATAGATATGTTGGCGTTGTATGCCATAAATTCCTCCTTGAACATAATGCTTAGCTTGTATTGTTGAATTAGATATTATGTGCATAGGTTACTACTTGGCATAATTCCAATGTAGTAATCTTAGTGTAGCATGTACCTACGAACAGAGTTGCTCTTTGTCAGATAGTTGCAATGTTTACTAGTTTGCAAAAATATGGAGCTATGAAATTTTTCTTTTTAGTAATGCATATAATAGATAAAGTAAAGGAGTCTGATATGAGGACTCCTTGTTTGTGCAGGAAACTTCCCTAAGTGCGGACGTGATAGGTGCGTATCGTGACAGGATTGCATATGTCGGGAGCGGAGCTTTTCCAAGTATCACCCGCTATATGTGATTGTGAATATGTCTGTATGAACAGCGACTATGCATTATTGTATGCGTCCTCTAGTTGATTCGCGTTGATGCCTCCTTAGTATGATGTACATGCCTATATATGATCATTGCTTGGTGTTTCCTTCTTAGAAGAATGGTACCGCTTACTCTTGCAATTATTCGTTTCTTCACTTCGATGGAATGCCGAGCACTTGTCAGCTAGTAAGTCTTCTATCCCCGTTTCTTGGAATTCCGATATTGTTTGTCTTGTCACCATGTTGGAGTGCAACCTTGTAGCAGTCTTTAGACAACTGCTGATCTCCCTTTACTTCACCAACTCCTGCCTTTGTTAGAAGCTTGATCTTTTGGTGTGATGTTGATGTTATCATACTCCACTTGTTCATGGTTGAATACCCTAGGATTCCTTTATATGCGTCAGGCTTTTCTACGATCACGAACGGAACGCTGATTTGGAGTTGTTGCTCTCCCTCTCCTATTGCGCGTTGAGCGGTGTTGAATTTAATGTGCTGGTTTTGCGATGTATGCTTCATGTGTTCACTTTCAAGGGGCTTGGATTTATTTGATGTGTCTCTTCATACACTTGTGACACATTCCGAGGTTGTGTCTGTGTGACGATTGTGCGCATGGTTGAGAGATGTTATACTGGTGGAATCCTCATCTTCTCCTATGTTTTGTCCAAAGATTAGGTTTCGCTGTCGGCGTATGTTTTGAGTGGTACGATCCTTCTTGTGTTTTTGACAAGGGTAAACTTGCTGGATGTTGGAAATAATTCTCTAAATCTTTTCTCGTTATGGGTCTGGCACAGGCGTGCGTATAATATAGGAGCGTATCCTGAATTCCTATCTTCCACAATGTTGATGACGTTGTCACTTTGGTGATGTCCCCGTTTTATTATTGTGGCGTGATTTTTAGTCTTGTGCGTATAGAATGCTTGAGGCTCCGTTGCATGGGGGATGTTGTATGACCTAAGTCGTTTGCTGCTCATAGTGCGATAGCTTGTGTTGTTGACGCAATTAATATGTGCATAGTTGTTACTTGGCGTTATTCCAAGGTAATATGCATGATATAATAATGTACCTACGAAAGTAGATTTAACCTTCATTAGATATTTGGGGTTCGTACAATGGATTACAGGAAGGCGTCTACTGATCGCTCCTTTTGAAAAGTACTAAGGCTAGTAAACATAAGTTGTACTTAATCTAAAAAGACTTAAAGTAGATATGTAAAAATGGAGATAAAGGGATTGATGATGTGTTTGACGTCTTCATAGGTGATTTGTCGGCAAGTAGATTCTGCCACGTGCCACATAGTTCCTCAGTGCTTCTATCGTGTTGAGCTCTTCAACCTCCACCTTTGTGGATGAACAAATGTTGATGTTATACCCCCCCCCAGTTTTATGGTTCTTGTACCATTCTTCAACGTTCTTGTCAAGGAAGGCAGTCGTTGGCTCAAGTGGACGGGGAAGTTTGTTTTCCGGGAGTTTGAAATTTGTTTCCTCCACCTTCGTGCTCCAAGGATTGTATAAGTCGTCATAATTGGTTCCATGAGTGACATTGTTTTTCCGGCACTTGGCGATAGATGGATTATCATTCGCCTTTTCTTTTCCTTTGCCTTTTCCTGAAGACTTCACATGAGACTTCTTTTGATGCTTATTGCCTTGGTCGATATACTTCTTCATTTCTCCTTTTAAGATTAAGTTGTTTACATGAAACCTTAATCCAACACAGCTTTCTGTCTCGTGGCCATACACTTTGTGATTTTCACACCATTTGTTTTCATCTTTTCCCAATGGGCCCTTTCTGTCTCACTGGTCTCATTTATCTCTTTCAAGATGACGGACAGTGGTGTGTTCAATGGAACACGTTTGGCGGGATTGGTCTTTTTGAGCCATTAGACGTCTGACAGGAATGGCCTCTTTTGTTGCGGTTGTCTCTTTTCCCAGGAAGCGTCTATCTTTTCCTCAATTATTTCCTTCAAGGTTCTTGTTGTAAGTCCCGTGATTGGGGCATCGTCGCCATTAACAGGTTTTTTCCGTCCCTCCTTGTGACGGATGTCAGCATCGTCTTGGCCTGTCCTCGTGGAAGAACCTTCCTTGTATATTTTTGAGCGGGAGGCTGGAGGTTGTTTCCATGCCCCTTCTTGGTGTTGTGCTATCACATACGGGTTGTATGAGCGTGCAGCTCCTTGCATTGGTTGTCGGTACTGGAAGGTACCTTCCGTGTATTGCCCCCCTATTCTTTGGTGCGGTGTGTCTTGATGACTTGTGACTCGGGACTTTGTTCTTGTCTCCTTGACTTTTCCGTTGATTGGAGGCAGAGGTGGTGGTGGCGGGGTGTATCCTTGGTTCGTTAACATCTTTCGGAATGCAAGCAGCTCTTCGAGCGCGGTCATCATGGTAGGAGTGACAGGTGGTGGTGGGTTGACACCTTTGTATTGGAGGACTCCTTGGTCGTACTATGCGAAGGATGCACTTCTTGTTGGCATGAAGAAGGCATTGGATGTGGCAACAGGCATGTGGGAGGATCCAAGTCGACTTCTTGTCGGCTTCTGCGTGGTTATGACCAAGGCGTCGTGGTACGCAGTGTGCTCTCTGTCCTTTGATGAAATACCAATGACATCTTCAAAGGCGGCATCCTTTATGTCGACATACTCCATGTTGGTATCATGGGACTTGTGCGTTGTCTTTGCAACGTACACTTTTTGCTTGTATGACTTCTCGCTTTCAACATCAAAGTCTCCATGGGTCATGTGTACGTTTGCCATCTTTCCAGATGGGATGCAATGTATGCTGTATTTTGGACTTTAAGGCCATGTTGTGCGGAAGGCACATTTGTGGATGGTATGGTTGAAGCGGTGGATCCTGTATCTGGCACGCGAGAATGTCCTGGTTGGCTTTTTGTTGGCTTCGGCTTGCTTGCACCTGCCTTTTTTGGTCGTCTTCCTGTCATGGCTTGTGATACGGCACGGTTTTTGTTCGAATCACTCAGACGGCGCCAAATGTTACGTCTGCTTCCACTGGGGTAGCTTCGGGCTTCTTTTTCACGAACGGGCTTGGGATGCCGCGATCCTTGAAACACAATCCTCAAACTAATCTTCAAGTTCTCGACCTCGAACTCTCGAACTTCGGATCCTGCACGAGGGGCAGTAACCAACGTGGGAGAGGGGGGAATGCTGGTTGGGCCCTCTCCGAAGCTCAAGTCAGAATTTCTTGAGAGAGAAAGCCTTTTAGAGAGAAGTCAGAGCATCCAGAGTTCAAAATGAGGGAGTTGAATAAAATGGGAGACCTAAGCCCCTATTTATAGGGAACCTAAGGATCATGCCCAGTTTTGAATGGCTTGATGTCGGTATGAAGAAAAACGTATACCGTCATCAAGGTAGACTATGCGTACACTGACTTCTCGTACTTGGCAAAATAATCGGGATAAGCGCGCGGAGAACGTCGGTAATCCGGACCTACCCGGATTGTTTAGCAATCCGGGCCGGGTCCGGATTGCCTAAGGCAATCCGGAAGTCCTCCGGTCCGGGTACTGCGCGTATTCCGGACCGTTTTTGGACTTGGGTGTCCGCGGAAGAGTTCTTTTACGGGTTTTGGAGTATTTTGCGAGGCCCGAACTGTAAATACGAACCCGAATTGGACAGATATCTAACAGTGACAAGATTTGATCTTGAAATTTTACCACAAACCCTAGTTTGGTGTTAGTTTCGGCCGAACCTACTATAGGAGTTCATGGTAAAAAAAATTATTTCTTAGTCCACAAGTAACCCTATAGTGACAGAAATATTTTATTAAAGCCGGCAGAAATTTTTGTTTCCAAAATTAGGACACTATTCACTAGATAATTGTGAGTATATTTACTATCAATATATCTAGCATATTTTTAGGAATATATGTAATATTAATTTATATATATATGGGTTAGTTACCTAAAGATTGAGAAAATATATATTATTGATGAAATATATATTCCTAAATATATAATATTGACAATAATATATTTTAAAAGATATATATATATATATATATATTGTTGATTGATTATATATTCGTAAATATAGAATCTTGACAATAAATATATATATATATATATATATATATGGTTGCGCTGAATTTATATATATATATATGTGTGTGTGTGTGTGTGTGTGTGCAGAAAATTGGACAATATTTATTTATTGATAATTACTTAGAGGCCAAGTTAAGTTTTTAGTGGACTTTAAAACCCTACTTGGCCCACAAGTAATTATTCGGACCGAACCCTATGGGTTACTGACCGGTCCAATTTTAGCACATCCGGGTCGGGTCAACCAAACCAGAACACCACGTGGAATGAACTGGACCGGATGGGTCAAACCGGACCGAACCGGTTTCGGTTAGGCGGATTAGACCGTAGCGGGTCAAACGCTGGGTTTACTCAATTAGTCCGACCCATTTGGGTCGGGTTGGACCGGGCCACTAATATGGGTCAAGCCAACCCGGTTTGAGTGTCGAACCGAACCGATTCCTATTTTAAAACCGAACTTGTCCGGCCGAACCCTAGTATCGAACCGACCGGTCCAAACCGGTCCAAACCGGTCTAAACCGAACCGGAATTAATCCGAGCTGAATTAATTAATTAAAATAGGATGGTAAAATTTTTGAATCCAAATGTTTTCGAACTTTAAATTACATACACAGTGCTCACAGATTTAAGTTATTTGCGCTTTAATTAAACTTGATGCCTAGTTTCGATTATGGGGATGGATCTCGGAAATCATGATTTTGGGACTGAATCATTTAGTGGGCGGAATAGCAATTGTTATTTAATTGATATTATTGCATGATTAGAACTGTCGTCTTGACTATGTCAAGCTAGCTGGATTTTGCATGTGGTGGGCTGAGCCCTGGTTTTCAATTAATGAGTTGCGCACTAGGATAGACATGCTTTGATGGTTGCGCTTGCCTAGGATTCATGTCTAGAAGTACGCATGATTGATTTATAACATGAATTGCAAATCAGCCCCAAATGTTTTTAAAGCTGAAATCAGTCGCCAAATATGCATGTTTGTATGGTTTGATCACGCATGATGCGTATGCATGAATGTTCATGATATATTAGCATGTGATAATTTACTTAGGAAGCAGAATTATATATGCTAAGTATGAGTTCCTTGGAACATTAGACGCATGACGCGTATGCATGAGGTGTGTTTGGTTTCTTGGATGTGATATGTCATGATAATTTACTGGGGTAGTAGAATTATATGTGCAAACTGTAGTTCCTAGATACATTTTCAAAAGGGCATTGGGAAAGCCAAGATCGGGTGTTTTAAAATCTCCCATTTCGGTTAAAGAGATTAAACAGTTTTAAAAGACTGGTCTATTAGAAAGAAGATAGTGGTAATGTGAACTCTTTCACGACCCCCCTTCCTTCGGGCTTTACTGTTGGTCGGTTGGGTTAGATTTCTGAGGGATTATTATTTGATATCTTCTATCTCATAGATGTCCGATGAATGCAATTTGTATTTCAAAGAGGTTTTGTCTTCCCTCTTATGCAAGATTGTCAATGTTAATGTTTAGATGGCAGATCGAAAGCGTTTCGACGATGAACTTAATGGAAGCAATTATAAAGTATGGGAGACTTACGTCACGAACATCCTCCTTGCTGCAAATGTTGAGGACCGGATTGACTCAACTAAGGGAGGGTAAACACGGACGAAATCGATAGTCCAATGTACAACTACAGTCAGGTATCACAAAGGGATCGAATTGCGCGTGATCTAATCCCTGCAACCCTAGTTGAAGAAGTCGAGGAAAGCGACATGAGCGTCACTGCGTTAGACCTCTGGTGCACCATACGCCTTCGCTACGGCGGAGGACTGGCTGCACAAGCAAGAACCTAATGCTTAGGTATTATGGGATTCTTTGCAGAGACAGAGGCGAACTAACCACTGACGATCAAGATAGTCAAATAGACATATGGAGGAGGATTCAGAAAGTCATGGGAATGTTTCCCCTTTCATGGTTCGACGACAACGATGTGCTCTCATGTCTGAATAACACCATTCAGACTTTGATAGAGCTATTCCATAAGCACCATCAAGGAGAAAGCACCTCTGACGAATCTGAAACGGAAGATCTTTACGATCATCTCCGTAAGTTGATGGGTAAAACCACCAATAAAAGGTGTAAACGAAATCCGGTGGGACAAACACCGTGATTAAAGCGCGTTTCAGGTACGCCTCGTTTGCCATATAAAGTCCTAAAACAGTTTACTTGAAACACAATGTCTGACAAAATTCACTTGTGATTTATTTTCAGGTGCTGTGATCGAGATGGCAAAGGACTCTATGTCTATTTATCGCTTTCTGATTCTTTAATTCTTGCGACTGTACTGTTTAGTTGTAAAGTGTTTACTTGTTCGATAGAGTTGTTGAATTATTGGTTAATATAATTTGGAGTTATTGAATAAAAGTAATTGTTATTCGAATCTAAATACAATTTACTTATCAATCGTCGTCTCGTCCAAAGGGAAAGATACGAACGATAATCTAAGTCTACCGACTTAGAACCAAAGTTATTCGATCCGATCGGATAAAACAACAAAGAAGACGTAACCCAATTCAAAATTGCTACAAGTCAGAAAGAACGTGATTAGATTATTTTTCTTTATTTGTTAGTACTCCATTGTTAAATTTTGTAATGATGAACATGTATGAAACCGATTAAAGCTGGATTTTGGAAATCGAAACGATTTACCTCGGGTTACACCGGGTAAAATGTGCGGCGCGTGTATTCCTCGAGCGATGGAATACGACGATTCGAAATACAAAATTCAGCATTAAGTGTGTTCTTGATTTAATGCTGGAAATAAATTTTCATTTGCATGAATACTCATTAAAGGGTTCTACTCATACGACATTCTCGTAGAGAATTTTAAACGAGCATTAAGGTGAGAACCTAAATGCACGATCCATGGTGTTTAAAACCTTGGAGTATGAGCGAGCAATGAAAAGGAACGTCCGTTGAACGACGTCTCCCACTATTAGACTCTAACGACAAGGGATTGGCTAAGGCATTAAAACGATATACGCACTCCATTAATAAGGTCAATAACATGAACAGTAAATTCTAACCTATAACATCCCTTACATTAGTTGAGTTATTGGATTATTTACAAGTAATGTGGTAAACCTGATTAATTTACAATCGGTTATACGACACCAAACAAGCTATTGGTAATGAGTAAAATAGTGACATTATTGTTACTAAGACACACATAGTACCAAATGAGCTTCTGAAAAGTATCTCTAAAGCATACATGTGTGTAATAGCTTAGGGAGATTGGTGACGTGGTCGAACATGAGACATTACATTATTGAGTTGACTTTCCATAGTTTCTTTGAAATCAACGAACGAAGTTTTGATTGAACTAGAGGACGATGACGATCAGCTCCCACTCAATTCGAGTGGGAGAATTGAGGCAGCAACACAAGTGAACGATATGGTAAATGAAGATGGAGACATTTTCATAGTAAATCCAGTGGGAGGATTCAATCCAACCACAACGATCATTGTTGCTGCAGATGCGAATCAAGTCGGACCTGATCATGCTACCGAACCTATGGATGAAAATCCAAATTTTATCGCAACTACCTACTGTAACAAGTACGGCTGGTACGACTAACCCGATTTCCGGTCATAATAACCGTGGAATTAATCTCGGAGGTGAAATCCAAGACGGAGTGGTCGTCCAAGAAAAGTTGTTGGTGAAAGTTCAAGTAGCGCCCTTGTTCCTAGTGGGAGTATTGCACCGATAACGAGCATTATTCCCAGTGGGAGTGAAGTTCAATCTCAAGAATAGATAAACGAGCCTAGACAAAGTATAAGGCAACGAACTTCTCCCAAGAAGTATCCCATCGAAAGAGGCGAGTTATTCACTCTTACTTCAGTTGATGAACCGGTAACGGTTAAACAAGCTATGGAAGCACCTCAAGCGAAAGAATGGAGGAAAGCAATGGAAGATGAAATCGCATCTATGAAAGCTAATTCTGTTTGGTCTTTAGTTGATTGCCTGCTAACCGCAGAGCGATAAGTGCCAAGTGGGTTTTGAAATTGAAACTCACTGCTTATGGAGCTGTTGAGCGGTACAAAGCTCGACTTGCCGCGAAAGGATAGACCCAACTTCACAGAGTGGACTTTGATGAGACTTAATCACCTATTGTGCGTTACACCACGGTAAGGGCCATATTGGCTTTTGTTGCAAGCCTCGATCTGGAGCTGCACCAAATGGATGTTAAGACTGCATTCCTCCATGGCAACCTGGAGGAAGAGATCTATATGAAAAAGCCGGAGGGTTTCATTACCCCTGGCAAAGAACGTAGAGTTTGTAAAATCCAAAGATATATTTACGGTCTTAAACAATCATCCCGACAATGGTACCGCAGATTCCATGAGAAAATCATTGGAAAAGGATTCATCAATCTTCATGAGGACCGTGCATGTACACGAAGACTTCCAAGTCTAAGTACGTCATCCTGACATTATATGTCGATGACATACTGATTGACGTAAATGACGTAAGTTACATGAATGAATCGAAGTCCTGGCTAGCATCTGTATTTGAGATGTAAGACATGGGAGAAGCCACGTACATCCTAGGCATTAAGATTGCTAGGAATAGGGCTGCTCGTAAAATATGTCTATCTCAGGAAGCCTATATCAACAAATTGTTGAAAAGGTTCCGACTACAGGATGCCAAGCCCGTGGATACGCCGGTTGCGCTAGGGTGCACGCTGTCGAAGTGTGATGGCCCGAAGAACCTGGTGGAGCGTAAATAGATGGAGAGTGCATAATACTTAAGTATGGGTGGCAACTTAATGTATGACATGCAATGCACTCGACCGGACATCTGTTACGTTGTTGGCCTAGTAGCACGATTCCAATAGATCCTGGCACTCAACACCTAAAGGCTGTGAAACTGATAATTCGATACCTGAAAGGTAGTGCCGACTACGTTATGTGCTATGAGGGTGGAAAACTCAAATTGTTAGGATATAGTGACGCTGATCATGGTGGCAATCTGGATGATCGTAAGTCCACTTCAGGAGGAGTATTCCTCCTTGCTAATGCCGTCATTTCATGGATGAGCAAGAAGCAAACATGTGTCGCACTGTCAAATATGGAATCTGAATTCGTGGCCCTCTCTAAGAACGCACAAGAAACGGTTTGGCTTAAAAGGCTCCTAACTGCAATGCTTGGCGTCGAGGACGGGAGTAAACCTGTGAAGGTATACTCTGAAAGTCAAGCAGCAATTGCAACAGTTAAATACCCCAAGTACCATAACTGGACGAAACACATTGACATAAAATATAATTTTGCTAAGAATATGGTTGAGGACAATGTTATCACTTTAGAATACTTGTCTACTGAAAGTATGATGGCGGATCCATTGACTAAACCACTACGCAGGGATGTCTTCAAAAAGCATGTTAAATTGCTGGAACTGCGTAGGGTTTAAGTAGACAGTATCGTGATGACACTATTTGAAATATAATGGAAATAAATTGTTGTTTGAGTTTATGATTATTACAACGTCATAATGTTTGAATATTCATCGGAATTTTACGGTCTATAAACTAGTCGTAGGAGGGCCAACCTCCACAATAAAATAATGTTGAATGTGAACCAAGCCTCGTCACACAGGCTCAGTCGTCTTGACAGAGAAGGGATTCTCTATTAAGTCGAGACTGGCTAAGAACCACGGTGGCAAACCTGGTTAAGAAGAACGATCATTTGGTTTTGGAGTAACACGACAATGATCAAAGTTCTGCAGACCGCCGTTACGAACCACGTTCGTAATAAAATCACATTCTGGGCCAGATGACGAATCTGCGTTAGCATATGACATTTCCCAACTTCCTGACTAAACTCAGGTTATGCTATCGATGCGTGCTTCATACTACGTGTGCCATGTTCGACCACAGGGTTATGCTCGGTTGTGCTAGATAGAATCCACGAGATTCGTACGGGCACAAGCTTCTTCACCTAGAGTGTGAGAGTAATCCCGGATGCTATATGAAGCAGCATCCAAAGTATCCTCACGGACTCAGAACTCATACCTAAGGTCAGGCTCAATGTTCGCTTCCCGGCGTGTGAGCGCAGTGCCGAACAAAAAGGCCTGAACACGTCTTGGAAACCGGTTGGGTTTGACTAAGGGTATGAACAATGGGGATGGTCAAGTACACCTGAAATTTTCCGACTCTTGTATTCAGTAGGTGGCCACCAACCTAACATTAGTTGAAAGGTTGTGAATACTTGTACGGATTCCCTAAGAAGTATCCCAAAGTGGGAACTGGGCAATTGAAAATTTTGCAGTTGACCTAGGATACAGCGCGGCACTTTATTTTTAACAAGTTGATTAGACATGGGGAATCAACGTTCCTCGGGCGCTACAATACTCCTAACAGATGAATAGCACGATGCCCGTCGTGTCCGCCGGTCACACGGCAAACCTCGTATGAACTATTCGTAGCAGGGATTGGATCAAACACCAAATGCAGATGTGTTGAACGACAATATATTAATAGGCACCCTCCCATTCCGGCGAGTGGGAGCTGTTAGCATTTGGGGTTATGGGCCGTCGTAATTGGTAGCCCATTAATTAGGGACCATTAACCTAAATAATTAGGTATGGGTCACATAAGGGTATTTAGGCTAGGCCTAAATCCCATGGGACATGGGAGGCCCAAAATTTGGCCTCCCACCCACACTTGGTCGGTACCGAACATAAGGAGTAAGGAGGTGGGATTTTTCCACCTCCACTCCTATATATAGAGGACTAGGGGTGAATTATTAAGTGCTCATTCTCTCTTCCCAAGTGTTGAGATTAAAACCCTCCCCATAGTCCCTCTCTAGTTTGGCTGAAACACACCTATAGGAGGTGCCTAAAATGCGACGAGCAATTTACTCCAAGTAAGATCCATCCCGGAGAATCGAAGGAGGCTTTGCTGTGAAGGTCAAACCGCGTAGGGCTTCTCTAGCAGTAACCTCTACGAGGTACCGGTCGGTGGATCGAGAAGTCCCCTCGAAGATCTTGGGCTACAGAAATCGTTAAAGGTATGTGCACTTTCTTCCGCTGCGTAATTAGTTACCATGCACATATCTAGGGTTTCGTTTCTGTAGGATTAGTCACCATAATCAAACAATATTGAAGCCAAATAATCTGCTTTTCATATCTATATAAGAGAATCTAAGAGTGAAGGAGAAGCTATGGATCCCTATTTTATGTGTTTTCTATCGGTTTAGGTCTTCTGCTGCAGAGCTCATAGATTTTAGAGCTGAAGGATTTCGGGGAAACTCCAGTAGTCTTCTGATGCACTGAAAGCGGTCTCTTTCGAGGAATGCATTCAATTGGGTTCATGGATTTCTGAAGTGTAGAGAACGAAGCTTCACTTGCACTGTCATACTCCTGCATCTCATCCAGACATAGAAAATGAAGTGTCACTCATTTTGGCCAGGAAATTCAATTTTCACCAGGTTCTATGAATCTCCTTAACTACTTATGGTTCAATTCCTTTATAAATCTTGCCTAAGTGAAGCTTCTAACAATTCAGGCTGGCAAGAAATCGTTCATCTCGGGATTCCAAAAGTGTACCTCCAACGCTTCAGCAAGGGAAATCGGAAGATACATCAGAGCTCCACTTCGCACCAGAGACCACGACGACGATGAAATTTGGGAATACGGCACGGTGTCTGATGGGTTCGACTACAGCCGTTAGGCCCTATTAACGGTGAGGAAACGGAAAATAGGCCCGGTGGGCCCTAAACGAAGGCCAAGATGGCCCAGGCAAAGGATCCCGACGAAGGGAGTCCGAGGATGAGAGGTCCCGACAAAGTCGGACCTGACAAGCGAGATGAACGCTCCCGACGAGCTGCCTCTGAGTAGGCCCCGATGATGAATCCCTGAGAATAATAGGCCCTGTCACGATGACGAGGGGCCCCGAGCGGTGACACAACGAGATAACTCTGGAGTCCCCGACGTTAGTCGGGACTCGTTATCAGAGGATAAGGCCGAGATACGCGGGGCGTGGCCGAGATACGCGGAACGTGGTTAAGATACACGGAGCGTGGCCGAGATACGCGGGGTGGCCGAGATAAGCGAGATCATGGCCTAGATAGGCGGGATCACACCCGAGATACGCGGGATACGGGCTAACCACCCCCAACGGTTCACCAGGTAACTGAGGCACCTCTTCGCCTATAAAAGGGCAGAGGTCACCTTAGATCAATGAGGTTGAATTACATTACTTGAGATTACTGCTTGCCAGTCCGTACAAGAGACTCATTTAAGCATCGGAGAGGGATTCTGGGTCACCGCCCGGTCTATCCCCTCTTGCAGGATTGCGTGGAGCGAAGGAGCTAGGATCGCCGTCAAAGATCGTACCGGAGTTCCGCCGTGGTCCAACATTGGCGCCGTCTGTGGGAAACTAACAAAAAGCTGATATGCCTTCAACTCGTTCAATGGCGGCTGGCAAGCAAAGAAGGCAAGGACAATCTGGTGGTTCCCGTCATCCCGCTGCGACGACTCTGAATTCACTACCAGAACAGGAGGAAAACCAGAACCATCCCGCTGCTGAGCTCTCCCAGACAGGGGGGCATAATGAAGGTCCCGAAGATGTTGCTGCTCAGCACCAGGGGAATAGGGAGCAGGAGGCTCCCCCAGCTGCGGACCTGACGAGGGCTGTGGCAGAAGCCATGCCGATGTTTTTGGCAGCCGTGGAGGCTCTCTTGGATCGGAGAGAGGCTGCGAGGAGGCAAGAGGAGATGCCCCCGCTGGAAGAAGCACCCCCACCAGCAGAGGTTCGGAACGTGCGGGAGGCTCAACCCCGTGGCCAGAACAGGAATGGAGAGTCCGTCCAGCCAGAGAGATTCGTAGTTGATGGACCGGGACCAATACAGCACAGGACCATTCCCCTGAATGGTCCCATCACCCCCGATCAGGTGGTAAAGATCGTGAACATCTGCATGGGAGAGCAGAAGCCGCTGGTGTCGGAGCTGAGGGATCGATCTACTCATCCCTTCGTTCCTCGACTCATCGACACCCTAGCCCCGCCAGGGCTAGGTATCCCCACAATAAAGGAATACGACGGCGAAGGAGATCCGGTTCGTCATGTCCAGAAGCACCTCATGGCGTTTCTGGGAAGAGCCCCGAATGAAGATATAGTGTGTACACTGTTCCCGAACACCCTTGGGGAAAGAGCCCTGACCTGGTTCTTTAGTCTGCCCCCAGGCTGCATCACTTGCTGGGCAGATATGCACGATCGGTTCATTCAGCAGTACCAAGGCCGCAGGCGTTTGTTGAAGAGTGTGAGGTCCCTCACCCAGGTGGTACAGAGGCCCGACGAATCGCTGGCGCAATATTACCAGCGGTACACTGCCAGTGTGGCGGAGATTGATGAGGAGATCTCGGAGGGTGAAACCATCCGTACCTTCATTCGGAACCTAACGGCCCCCTACGGTTCCGACCTAATGCACAGCGTGGCTGAGAAAGCTGTGTGGAATATGGAGGCACTACAGAAGAGGGTGAAACGGCAAATCGATGTCCAGGAGTCGAAGATAGCCGCTGGAGAGCTGGAGCTCCCAAAGTCGAACAAAGGGAAGCAGTCGGTTAAACCTTCCGACGATCGAAAGTCAAAGGGTAAACCCGAGAGTAGTCGGAATCGAGGCCGTTCTGATCGGAGAGATGATAGGCGTTCTTCAAGAAAGGACAAGCGGGAGGATCTCGACATTCCTCTCAACTGCTCCATGGCGGAGGTACTAACGGTCATGGAACGACAAGGTATCTCCAGGTATCCCCCAAAGAAGGATGGAGAATTCTTGGGATCCCGCACGGATCGCTACTGCCGATTTCACCGCGCAAATGGTCACGACACCAACCATTGTCGGGAGCTGAAGAAAGAGATCGAAAAGCTGATCTAGAAGGGGAAGCTCAAGGAGTTCGTCGGGGATAAACGGTGTCGATCCCGCTCTCGGTCCCGATCGCGGTCCCGTTCTCGATCCCGCGATCGGTCCCCAAAGAAGAAGAGGTCCGACCCGGAGCCGTCCGGCGCCCGCAAAGAACAATGGGGCACCATCAACGTGATTCACGGAGGATTCGCTGCCGGAGGTGATACCTCGTCCTCTCGAGAGGTTTACGCCTCTAGAATTCCTACGGCTGTGGTGCTGGGTAAGAGGTCCCGATCCTGGACCCTGAAAGAAGAGATGGTGATCTCCTTTTCGTCGGAGGATCTCATAGGCGTGGAGACTCCGCACGATGACGCCTTGGTTGTGACCTTGGATGTAGACGGGTACGAGATGAAGCGAATTCTGATCGACGGAGGGAGCTCCTCCGATATTCTAATCATGGACGCGCTGGAGGCTATGGGAAAAACGAAGAAAGACCTGAAGGAGGCGAATTTCCCGATGGTCGGCTTCTCTGGCTCCACCTCCTATCCGCTAGGGGTGATCACCTTGCCAGTGGAGTTTGGCAGCGGGTGGAAATCAAAAAGAAGGAACGTCGAGTTTGTGGTAGTTGATTCCGCAGGGACTTACAACTCAATCATCGGGAGAACTACCATCAACCCCCTGATGGCAGTTGCCTCGACTGTTCACCAAAAGATGAAGTTCCCGACCGACCACGGAGTCGGAGAGGTCAAGGGCGACCAGGTGGCTTCCCGAAAATGTTATGTTAACGCCACCCGAAGGAGGAGGCGAGAGGCCATGACTGTCCTCCAGACAGATACAGATCCTAGAGAGGAGTTTGGGCGTCCCGCCCCCATAGAAGATCTAAAAGAAGTTGAGATCGACGGACCCCAGAGGAAGGTGAAAATCGGGTCTGCTTTGACCGAAGAGACAGCCCGAGAGTTGATCGACCTACTGAAAAAGTTCAAGGAGCTGTTTGCCTGGTCCCCGAGCGATATGCTAGGAATCAGCCCCGATGTGATCGTACACGAGCTGAGGATAGATCTCGCGATCAAACCTATCACACAGAAAAGGCGTCCGATGGGCACAGACAAGAAGATCGCGATCCAACAGGAGGTGGGCAGGTTGCTCGATGCTGGGTTTATTAAAGAGCTCCGATTCCAGACGTGGGTCGCTAATCCGGTGCTGGTGAAGAAGACTAATGGGAAATGGCGGATGTGTGTGGATTTCCGCGACCTGAATAAAGCTTGCCCGAAGGACTGTTGCCAGCTCCCGAGAATCGACCAGCTGGTGGATGCCACATCGGGACATGAGCTGTTGAGCTTCATGGATGCGTATTCGGGCTACAACCAAATCAAGATGGCTAAGGAGGACGCTCCTCACACAGCGTTTTATGCGGACAGTGACATCTATCACTACGATGTCATGCCTTTCGGGTTAATCAATGCGGGGACAACCTATCAGCGGATGGTGAATAAGCTGTTCGGAGATATGCTGGGAGAGACCATGGAGGCTTACGTGGACGATATGCTGGTGAAGTCCCGACAAGCTGAGGATCATGTGCACAACCTAGCCATAGCGTTTGAACGGATGAGGCTTCACCAAGTTCGCTTAAACCCGACGAAATGCGCCTTCGGAGTCCACTCAGGAAAATTTCTGGGCTTTATGGTGAGCCAGAGAGGAATTGAGGTGAATCCCGAGAAGCTGAGGGCGATTAAGGAGATGCAGTCTCCGATAAACCATTGGGAGGTGCAAGTGGTGAATGGCCGACTAGCTGCAATGAATCGCTTCCTGTCCAAAGCAAGCGACCGATCAATGCCATTTTTCGAAGTTCTGAGGGCCAACAAGAAGTTTGAATGGACCGCCAAGTGTGAAGAAGCGTTCCAAGCACTCAAGCAGCACCTCCGCACCCTCCCGCCGTTGGCGAAACCGGTTCCAGGCGAGCCGCTCTATCTTTACTTGGCTGTTTCTGAATTTGCCATTAGCTCTGTATTAGTGAAGGTTGTCGAGGGTAATCAAGTCCCCGTCTATTATGTAAGCAAGGCGTTTGCCAAATCTGAGTTGAATTATCCTCCGGTTGAGAAGTATCTCTTTGCCTTGATTATTACTGCTCGGAAGCTAAGGCCTTACTTCCACGCACACGAGATCACTGTGTTGACGAACCAGCCTTTGAAGCATTTTTTGAACTGACCAGATGCATCTGGGAGATTGGTAAAATGGGCAGTAGAACTTAGTGAGTTTCGCATACACTTTGCTCCAAGAACGGCCATTAAGGGCCAGGCATTGGCGGATTTCATAGCAGAATCTACAGCCCCCGATCTAGAAGAAGCGGGCCCTGTAGAGGGGGCAACCATGGAGGTCCCGACAGAAGAACAACCAGAGAGGGCAGAGCAATCAGAACAGCCAAACGAGGAAAATACCTGGGAAATGTACACAGATGGCTCCTCGAGTTCGGACGGATCAGGAGCAGGCTTTTTGTTGATACCACCGGGTGGAGGTGAGCCGCTCCGATACGCCTTGGCTTTAACATTCAAGGCCAGAAACAACGAAGCGGAGTATGAGGCTCTTATCACGGGCCTAAAAATTGCTAAAGGCACTGGAGTCGATCACTTGAGAGTGAAGTGTGACGCAGCTTTAATCGTAAACCAGGTTCAAGGGCGATACGAAGCGAGGAGCCCGATAATGAAGAAGTATCTACGCGAGGTACAAACCTTGAAGGAAAGCTTTAAAAGCTTCGACATCGAGGCAATCCCGAGGGAGGAAAACGTAGAGGCAGACGCCTTGAGAAAATTTGCCCTGGGGGCACCCTTGGAAGAAAATCGGAAGGTGCATTTCTTGGAGAAGGTGATCTTATCGACCACCGACCCGACACAGGTATGTGCCATTGAAGCAAGATCGGAGGAGGAGCCCACTTGGATGACCCCGATAGTCGCATACCCGACTACGGGGGCAGTCCCTGATGATAAAGTAGTAGCCGACAGGATACGTCGGATCGCGGCTAATTACGTGGTGCTGGACAATCAGCTATACAAGAAGGGCTGGTTCTCGACTCCGTAATTGAAGTGTGTGGCAGAGCCCGACACAAATCGAATCCTGAAGGAGGTGCATGAAGGGGTCGCGGCTTGTCATGAAGGGGCCCGATCCATTATGAGGAAAGTGCTGAACTTGGGCTATTATTGGCCCACGATGAGCAAGGAAGCGACGGCGTTGGTCCGATCCTGTGACGCGTGTCAGAGGTACGCCCCGAGTATCGTGGCTCCGGCTGCCAATCTGACGTCCATCAAGAGCGCTTGGCCCTTCGCACAGTGGGGCATCGACTTGGTGGGACCTCTTCCACAAGCACAAGGTCAATGTAAGTATTTACTTGTAGCTATAGATTATTTTTCGAAATGGATAGAGGCAAAGGCATTAGCTAGAACGACGGGGAACCAGATCGTCAAGTTCCTCCAGACTCACATTGTGTCCAGATACGGGATTCCTAAGGTGGTGATCAGCGACAATGGTCCACCGTTTAACGGGTCTCGAGTGAAGGAGTATTTGGAAGAGTTGAACATCGAGCATCGGACAGCTTCCGTGCGCCATGTCAGACTAATGGCCAGGTGGAATCAGCCAACAAAATCGTGATGGATGGCCTGAAGAAGAGGGTCTATGCCTTGAAGGGCAAGTGGCTGAACGAACTGGAAAACGTGCTTTGGGCTGTTAGAACGACACCCAAACGATCAACGGGGGAGACTCCGTTTGGCCTCGTTTATGGCACGGAGGCTGTTGCCCCCGTGGAAGTAGCTGTGGCGTCTCATCGGATGAGATATTACGAGCCTCTGACGAATGATGAGATAAGACGTCTGGACTTGGACTTACTCGAAGAGAAGAGGCGGGAAGCCGATGAAGTCCAAGCTCGAATGCGTTTGGCGACGGCCAGGTATTACAATCGGCGAGTTAAGTCCCGACAGTTCTTCGTCGGGGAGCTAGTTTGGCGTCGCAACGAGTTTACCCTTTTGGATCGAATCAACAAGATGTCACCAAAATGGGAAGGACCTTATAAGGTCGTGGGGATGCCAGTTCCAAATGCGTACAAATTGGAAGACCTCGATGGCAGAGTATTGAAGCATTCTTTTAGTGGCGAACACTTGAAGAAACACCATGCTTGATGAAAGTCGCCTTAAGTGGTGCCCAAAGAAAGTCGCCTTAAGTGGTGCCCGATGAAAGTCACCTTAAGTGGTGCTCGATGAAAGTCGCCTTAAGTGGTGCCCGATGTAAAACCGCCTTAAGTGGTGTATGCTGTTTATCGTTTAAATTCGATGTAAGCCAATTTTGTGCCATCAATAAATAAAGAGGTTGCTTCCGATCAGAATTGTTCTTAGATTTACTCTGAGTATTATAAAGTCGCCTTGAGTGGTGCACGAGAAAAGTCGCCTTTAGTGGTGCACGAGAAAAGTCGCCTTAAGTGGTGCGTGATTCTTAGATTTATTCTAAGTACTAAAAAGTCGCCTTAGGTGGTGCACGATACCAGGTCGCCTTGAGTAGTGCATAAGAATTAAGTCGTCTTAAATGATGCATGAAAAAGTCGTCTTGAGTGATGCGTGATTCTTAGATTTATTCTAAGTACTAAAAAGTCGCCTTAGGTGGTGCATGATACCAAGTCGCCTTGAGTGGTGCATAAGAATTAAGTCGTCTTAAGTGATGCATGAAAAAGTCGTCTTGAGTGATGCATGATTCTTAGATTTATTCTAAGTATTGAAAAGTCGTCTTAAGCGACACGCCAGATTAAGTCGTCTTAAGTGATGCATGTTTTTGGATTTATTATAAGTATTGAAAAGCCGCCTTAAGTGGTGCATGATGGTAAGTCACCTTAGGTGGCGCAAGTTAGTAAATCGTCTTGAGTGATGTACGAGAATGTCTTAAGTATCGAGGTATCGACCCAAGCAAGTATAGTAAAGCCACTTGGAGAAGTGCATCGAAAAAATCGGAACTAAGAAAGTCTGATAATTGATAAGGGCTCAAGGGCCCGACGATTACAAAAGCGAAGAAAATACAAGGACTTTAAAGATAAGCAGTTAGGCTTGGTCCTTGTCAGCGACATCTGCGGGAGCTGGGTCCACGAGATCGGTGGCAGAAGGCTCCACAGGGTCGGCCGCCGGAAGATCGACTATCGGGGCATCAGCACTTTGAAGCTCTGCTGCATCTTCGAAAATTGCGGGAGTACTCCCCCCATCACTCTCCTCCGAAAGAGCAAAGTATTTCTTCGCAAAAGGAGCGAGAGAAGGAGACTTATCGAAGTTGATGGCGTCGCCATACTCCAGGTGGAGCTCCTCAACCGCATTGAAGAAAGTGTTCTCCACCTCCGCGCCGAAGAACTTCACAGCATCAGCCTGGAAGTCTTCAGACCTCCGATAATCCTCCCGGCCCTTGACCTCGGCCGCGACCAGCTGCGCAGGAACCCCCGCGACTTGCTCCTCCAGAGCCTTCTTCTCGAGGACCAGCTTGTCCTCAGCAGTCTGCCGCTCCTGTCGCTCCCGCTTCAGGAGCCCCTCGAAGTCGCCAACCTGCTTTAGGAGGTCCTGAACCTTTCGGTCAAGGATGGCCTGCTCCTTGGCAAGTTTCCCCCGTGAAGATTTGGAGGCCGCAAGATCCTCCTTAAGCTTGGCAATGGTCGCCCGGTCCCGCTCTCGGGACTCATCATAGGCAAAGAGGTACCCAAAAAGACGGTTGAAGTCCCCGAGCTCCTACGATAGAAGAAAGAAAAGTGTTAATGAACAAACAACCAGCCTTACCAATAAAGAAAGAGAAGCAAAGTTTTACCTCTATCCGACGCAGGGACATCTCTCGAACATCCCAACGCATCGCCTCCCGATTCAGGGAAATTGGATACCGCATAGTGGGCAGGATTGAGCCTGCCAGCAGATGCAGAGCCAGTTCTTCATGGGCATCCCCTTGTCGAAGCTGGACCCCTTGCAATGTTTGGATTGGGGTCCAGGGAGCATCCACCTGCGCGGAGTCGAAGGCCCTGTAGAAACTCCCGTCGAGAGGGAGAGGGGGAGGGCCAGCACGAGTCGTGGAGGGGCGCGCCTCCGGCTCGACCCGGGCGGGGGAAGGAGTGAAGTCGTGGATGGGCGACGGCTGTCGCTGCTGCGGAGAAGATGAGGGGGGCACCCCTTGAGAGGTTGGTTTCAAGGGGGAATGCCCCGTCCTCCGACGATGAAGAAGGGAGCCACCCTCGTCAGTCTCCTCGGAGGAGTCCAAGGTCTCCACCCGACGAAATTGTTCGCCGGTCGGGGTTTTCTCCCCAGTTGAGGGAGGCGCCCCTGTTGAGGGTGGTGCACCCGCGGAAGCTTCGGTGCCCGATGGAGTTCCTGAACGACCTGCACCTAGAGGACAAGAGGCTTCATAAATGTAATCAGGGAGTTCATCAGGATTCTTACACCAAACAATACGTCGGGAGACATATTGGTCCTTCCCGTGGTAATTGTAGTAGCCCGCCTTCAGGACACGAGGAATTTCCCCTCGAAGGACTCGTTTGACGTCAGCAATGCGGGCCTCCATGGTTGAAGGAATCAACTCCTTCGGGACCATCCTCCTGTACAATTTAATAGCGAGACGGAGCTTTTTACCTTCTTCAGCGTTCTGGACATCGAAGAGCTGGTCCACCTCCACACGCTTCCGCTTCGGCTGCTCCGCAGAAGGAGATCCCGACGAAGCAGCAGCCTTCTTGGCGGACTTCCTCTTCCGCGAAGGGCGAACAGCGTCGGTCTCCCCCTGCTTAAGGAACAGATTGGTCAGCACGGATACCTTCTTGGCTGCAAACAGTAGAAGAAAAAAGAGTCAGAGATGTACCCAAGGAACCATATTGGAGGGGCCGTCGAAAAGCTGCCCCCCAGAGATTATATCGAGGAGTCGGATCCCGGCGTTCACCAGGTCCCGCTCCACGAGAGAATTGGCGTCGAGGGGAGTGTAGGACTCCCCCAGTCGGTAGAGCTGGATGAGTTGAAGAGTTTGGAAATCTTTGTCAGTATAGGTATGGAAGGCAGGAGGAGAGTCTGCTTCCACCTCCCATCAGGGCCATGGGATCGAAGAGTGTTGAATGAAGAAGTAGCTCCTTTTCCATCCGCTGTTGTCGGAGCCCGTGTCGACCAGGAGTCCCCGCCCCTTGACCACCTTCCAGGTGTCAGTGGTCCAGTTGCACAACCCAAGTTGCGTCTTGTTCCACTTCGGCATCCGGGGGTAGAAGACGCAAACCCCCGCCTCGTTGCACTTCATCCCGTAGAAGGTCCTGAAGAGCTTGAGGCTGTACACCCACTTCTGACGGAAGCAGAGGACTTGGAAGGCGTTCCACAGACGTATGGCGTGGGGAGAGAAGGTGGTCGGATGCGTCTTATAATGCTGACACATCTCGACCAAACTGCCACAGAAAGGGAACCTAATCCCCGTTGATACTTGCCCCGTAGAGACAAATACCTCCCCTTTTCGGGGACGAGTAACCTCAAGGTTACCCGAGGGGCGAGGCCAGGGATACGGGAAACGAGGTTCCCAAGTAGAAGTGATGCATCCCTCCCGGAGAGCTGCATCATAAGCGGTGCTGGAGATTTCATTCAGAGCATAATCAAAGTTGAAAGGCTTTCTTCCCTCAGAGCTAGATCCACTGTCTGAAAAGTAGCAAAGGCAAGGAAGGCAATTGGGATTTTCGGAAAGCTGCAAACAAGAAAAAGATGAGCAAGTAACGAAGAAGAAATCCTTACCAGACATGACGATTGGAGGTTGAAGGAATGAACTGGGCGTTGCCGGGAAGATGATCGGAAAAGCACTAAGGTCTTCGGAATCGCAAAAGCTTGAATTCGCAAAAGTTGTAGAGAGCTCCTGAAAATTCGAAGACGGTAAAAGTGATACAACACCCACGGTTAGGGTTTTATAGGCGAAGAGGACAGTGGAAGGGACACTTCGATCTGAGTCGTCGAAGTTGAAGCGTTCTAATCTGGACCGTTGAGATGGAACGTGCGGAATGGCAACGGGCGTAATGATGAAACGGCCTGAAAAGCACTTTTCAGAAAGAACAGGCGCGAAAAACCAGGCACGAGTGCCGAAGACGTCGCTTCACTATCTGCTGCATTTAATGACTGGGGAGCCGGGGAGTCCCCTCGGATTTGGCAGTTATCCACAAGGCATCAAGGAAACGTGAACGAGAATACTTGTACTAAGTGACTACGCCAAGGGAAAGATCCCCAACGGAGAGGGCGTGACCGAGATACGCGGGATACGGGCTAACCACCCCCAACGGTTCATCAGGTAACTGAGGCACCTCTTCGCCTATAAAAGGGCAGAGGTCACCTCAAATCAATGAGGTTGAATTACATTACTTGAGATTACTGCTTGCCAGTCCGTACAAGAGACTCATTTAAGCATCGGAGAGGGATTCTGGGTCACCGCCCGGTCTATCCCCTCTTGCAGGATTGCGTGGAGCGAAGGAGCTAGGATCGCCGTCAAAGATCGTACCGGAGTTCCGCCGTGATCCAACAGTGTCGAACACGGGGACTACGACTGACCGAAGTTGGGCTGCTGCTTCTTTTAGGGGCTGATTGGGATAGCAGTGTGTGGTGTCCGACGGCGTCATAGGAATCGGAGGGACGACCGGAGACAAGCTGGGTTGGTGCTGGGCATCGGCGAGCAACAGATGAGCGAGGCTGCACTAAACTTCGGGAGAATGATTCAAAAAGGAACTGTGGTAGACGATGAATCTCTGAAGGATGGCAACGACGGTGGTTTGTGTAGGTGGTACGGTCGCTGGTGATGATGGTTGGCAGGATCGCTGGTCAGGGCAGCGGCGAGCTGAAGGCGAAGGTGGTGGCGCTGCTGTCTTTGGCTGGACGAGGCGGAGAAGACTAGAGCAGCAGCTGCAAGGGACGGCAGGGACGGCACCGAATCGTGGTGGCTCGGCACCGGCCAAGGCAGGTCAGGTCGGAGGTGGCTGGCTGTCAAGGTCCACTCCGGCGAGAGGTCTGGGATGTCGTCATGCGTCGTCCACATCGAGCAAGAGGTGGCATATTGGAGGTCACACTTCTGAACGGAGGTAAGGTCCGGTGATTTTCACGGCCAGAGCTGACTGTGTCAAGTAGCGGGTTGCTGGAATGATGAATAAAGACGACTCTTTTGATAGGGGAAGGTGGATTCCGGCGCTGGTGTCGGTCGAAAGCAAAACTTCTATGAGAATTGGGTCATGTCCGTGAAGGTGAGACCATGGTGGTTGCCGTCGGAGCGAAAAAATTCCGTTGCAGGAGAAGGATCGGTTGAGGGGCTGAACAGTGCTGCAAATTTGCTGACGAACGAGCGGCCGGAGACGAGTGAAGTGCTGTGTTATTGAACGAGGTCGCTCGATTATGATTTGGTGGTGGCTTCAATCCTACGAGGCTGGATCGGAGGAAAGCTGGGAGCGGAAACGGGCTGAACTGGATGGACGAAACAAAGGCAGATAGTGAATATATCCATGGGTGCTTCATTAATAGAATATGCCACCTACTTAGAGTTTGATTTCAAACTTCACGGGAACCAGTGAATATAAAAAGCAATTTATATCCATAATAATAATGAACGAACAACTAATACGAGATAATAAATACAGTAACGAAGATTCAGATGATGCTCAGTGCAGATGTACAATAAAAACGATGGAGCACTATAAAGTATCAAGAAGACTCAAATAATGATGAAGCAATAATTTATTAAGACTCCCTTCTTGTCCGTTGTTTTCTTTTTCTAATTCAACCCCCATTTACATGTAACAAAGGACCATATTTATAGCTAAACTAAAACCCTAAGCTAGGAAAATGAAATCTGAAAAATATATGCATTTAATATTCGAAAATATACATATATATTTATGTATTTCACCATAAATACACATAATATATTTTCTAAATATTTTACAATAAATAATGCATATACACTATCATATTTTAAGCCAATCCTATCTTTAGAAACTTCGCGACCTTCCATATTTAAATACTTACTTTTTTTTTATGCGTCACATATGAAATTTTGAACGTGCTACGCGCGGACCAAAATTAGGTGTTTACAGCTTGCCCCTCTTTGGGCGAATTCCCGTAGAACAAGTTCGAGGGGATTTGTCCAAAGACGAGTAAACACTAATTTTGGTTGGGAAGTATATCTTCTTTCGAATCTTCGAATCTTCAAGGAAACTCCTGGCTTATTTCAGAAAGTGCAAAAAAGTAGAGCCTCTGTCGGCGGTGCCCCTATTGGCGGTGCCTCCATTGGCGTGCGGAAAATAGAACCTCCGTTAGCGGTGCCCCTGTTGGCGGTGCCTCCGTTGGTAGCGCAGAAAATAGATCCTCCGTCGGCGGTGCCCCTGTTGGCGGTGCCTCCATTGGTAGTGCAGAAAATAGAACCTCCGTCGGCGGTGCCCCTGTTGGCGGTGCCTCCATTAGTAGTGCAGAAAATAGAACCTCCGTCGGCGGTGCCCCTGTTGGCGGTGCCTCCATTGGTAGTGCAAAAAGTAAAGCCTCCAGTGGCGTGCGAAAAAGTAGAGCCTCCAGTGGCGTGCAGAAAAGTAAAACCTCAATCGACGTTGCCTCCAGTGGCGAGCGACATGGAAAAGCCTCCAGTGGCGTGCAATAAAGTAAAACCTTTGGTGATGATTGGTAACAGAAACCTCTACGTCAGACAGTACCAACAACCTCTGGTGACGCCTCTAGTGGCGAGTGGTAACGAAAAAGTCTCTACGTCAGACCGTACCGGAAAACCTCTGGTGATATCTCTGGTGGCGAAAGACCTCTACGTCGGACCGTACCGGAGAACCTTTGGTGATGCCTCTAGTGGCGAGTGGTAACAGAAGACCTCTACGTCAAGCCGTACCGGAAAACCTCTTGTGATATCTCTGGTGGCGGAAGACCTCTACGTCAGACCGTACCGGAGACCCTTTGGCGATGCCTCTAGCGGCTTATGTCGGAGAAGAGCCTCTAGTGGCGTCCGTTGGAGAAGTGCCTCAGGTGGCGTGACTTGCGAGGGCTGGTGACTCTCAGAAAGCTGGACCACTTCAGATCCCGATTGTCGGTTGATTTGTAGGTACAGACTGTAACATTCCTACTCATCTTTGAATGGTGACTCGCGAGAGCAGACTGTAACCGTCCCGTTTGCCGTGAAATTGACTTGTAGGAACAGACTGTAACTGTCCTACTCATCCTTGAATGGTGACTCGCGAGAGCAGACTGTAACCGTCCCGCCTGCCGTGAAGTTGACTTAGGAAGACGCTGCTCGCGCATGAGTGTTTGTCCCTAATTTTTGCCTAAATTGTGCATTGTGCGACAACCTAGCGGGATGTTTTTTCTTTTTTCTCTTTTTTCTTTTCTTTTTTTTTTTTTTTTTTTTTTTGTTGAGAATTTTTCTTTTTTTCCCTCATTTTGCCACGGCCGATTGAGAGATTACCGACCGTGCCCCTCAGTTTTTATTTCTCTCATTTTGCCATAATTGCAATTTCTGAATTTGCAACCATGCCCCTCATTTCCTTATTTTGCCTAGGCCGCCCTTTCGGGTTTTCAACCTAGCGGAAGCGCTTTTTATTTGGTAGCCGTTTAAAGGGTGGCTATGGCCCTATCTTTGTTTTCCGCCTTGATGCGGGAGTATTTGTAGCCCTTTGAAGGGTGACTGTGACATTTTCCTCACCGTCTTCAATGTTTGCGGGAGCTCTTTTGATTGTAGCCATTTGGGAGGGTGGCTGTGGCCCTTCATTCCTCGTCTTTGATCCGAGAAACACTCTTTGTATGTAACCATTTTGAGGGTGGTTGTGGCCCTTTCACTTAATTTCTGCCATCGATGTTTCGGGATCGCTCTTTTGACTGTAGCCGTTTGAGGGACGACTGTGGCCCTTTCTTTTATTTTCCCGCCCTCACCGGGTTCGCGAGATCACTCTTTTTGTGTAGCCATTTTAAGGGTGGCTATGACCCTTTTTATTCTCCCGCCCTCACAGGGTTCGCGGGGTCACTCTTTTATTTGTAGCCATTTGGAGGGTGGCTGTGGCCCTTTCACCTATTTCCCGCTTTTGACGTTGTAGGAGCGCTCTTTATCTGTAGCCATTTGAAGGGTGGCCGTGGCCCTTTCTTTATAGTCATTTTAGGGACGATTGAGACCCTTTTTATTAATAGTTGATTTAGGGACAACTGTGACCCTTTATTTTTTCACTGCTCTTACAAAATTTGCATGATGACTCTTTTTATCTTTCTGTAGCCGATTAAAGGGCGGCTGTGACCATACCCACGTACACACTCCCGTGTGTTCAAACATTTAGACGTCCATGCACATGGCCCCCATGTATCCATGCATACATTCATGACTACAACCGCAGCATGTGTACACCCACTTCCATACTTGTGTTCCTACTTGCATGTATGCTAGTACACACTTTCATGTTCATGATACATCCATGTTCGCTCAAGGTAACATCCTATAGGCATATTTTCTAGTATCCCATACTTAGAAAAAAATTTGCACCAAAATCGAAATTTTTCCCACATAGGCTTACCCCGTCATGAAATTGAAGTATGGACTCACTATACCATATTCATGTTGCATCCCCACACATGCGTATATTTTCCGAGTATAAGCTTGTGATGGTATTGGATTTATTATTTCCATCTCAGACGGACACGTGCTTGGACACGTGTCTGTGCCATTCTGACGTTTGCAATTCCTCTATCTTATAAGACAGGGGGCAGAGTCAGAGACACACACCCATGGGTAAGTAAGGATTCCGACAAAAGGTAAAATCTCGGCTTCAAATTGCGCGTGTCATACCATCCTAAAATAGAGTCAATCAAGGATCAGGCCATTGGTTGACTCGGGGGCAAGTGATGGATATACGCCCAATTTGAACCCGTTGACTTCCGAATCGTTTTATATTTATCATCCCGTTAATGATTATAAATCGAAACTTCGACTCAAACACCCCGCGGAAACAATAACGGTCCGGACGAGGCCAAAATACTCGTCCGGACCGCGGCAAACTCACCTAGGTGAGGTCGGGTGGCCAAACCCGACCTCCCCTAGGGGAGATCGGGTGGACCAACCCGATCTCTCCTAGGGGAGATCGGGTGGACCAACCCGATCTCCCCTAGGGGAGATAGGGTGTTATGGCCGTTAATAGTGGCTAGATTCAATTATATCTATAACTTATATATCTTATATTAGGAATAGTATTATTAGGATAAACAATATCTTTAGTTATAATTATATCTTTTAGTATCTTAGTATATCCTTAGGGGTCATGTAATCCCTAAATATCTATATCTTATATCTTAGTATATCTTTTAGGATTCTTGTAATCCCTATATATAGGCTATTATTATCAATGAATAAATCAACCTTCCAACAATTAATCTTAGTCTCAATTAGAGATTAGGGTTGATTAGGTAGTAAGCTTTCTTATTTACGTGTTCTTCGTTCTATCAATATTCGGGCACGTATCATATTTGGTATCAGAGCCGACGATCCAATGGATCCGTGGAAGAGTTTGAACGAATTCAATAGGGAACGAGAGCTGCATTTTGACGTGATGGAGAAGAAGCTAGAAGAGTTGCGAGCGATCAATTGCTCACCAACAATTCAGAACAAATTTGACAGAATAGAGAAGATGCTAGAGGAGATAATAGCGATGGGTCGGCCGAAGGCAGCAACGATTCTATCCGCTTCCGAGCTTCCAGTTAAGGAGGTGGCCGATATCGAAGAGTTGGTCGAGCGGATTGAAGAAGAGGACCTAGAGGAAACGCCACCTCTAGCTTCGGCACCAGAAACGATTGAGGTCATCATCGTCGAAGAGGTGGTCGATAAGGTGACCGAGGTGGATGAGGATGGCACTAAGATTACAGAGTTTATCGAGGGGACCATCGTCGAGGTCTCCACTCCTTCCACCGAACCCGAGAAACTGACCTTAGCAGAGTGGCTTATCCTGGTATCATCGCAGCAAGTGGTGCACGCCCAAAACGAAGCACGGGCCGAAGCGGTGGTGGAGGGAGACGTGAAGGCTGAACCACTAAAGGATCGAGCTGTGAATGTATGTGCCCTAACAGATGTATGGAAGTCTAAAGTTATTGCTGATGATGTAGAAAGATATAATTTTGAAAGAGATGATGGCATAGAAAAAGATGGTTATGCGGAGATACATGAAGATTCTGAAGATCTGAAGGGGGAGAGGCCTCTGGAGACGCCTGTAGGGTTATTGGTTGCACCAATATCAGCGGAATCTCCTTATTATGATTGCTACATGGAGATATCTGCTCTGGAGTTAATTGGATCTATTGTCGAGGGGGCACCAAAATATCATAACAGTGATGCTGGAATTTTTTGTGCGACTGCTGGGCACCAACTTGAATGGGCTCGAGGTCCAATCATTCTTCATGAACAAATTGGGCCAATAATATCAGGAGAAAATAGCCCATCCGTGAAAATAATGAAAAAGGGGATTGAAGTCAGCATACCACAGAAGCAGCGACTTAAACAGCGGACTCTCTTCCAATCCGAGAAATTGGCGGTGATAGTGGAGGCTCTCCCCGACGGCATGGCGATCACGCCACATGAGAAAGCTCATACCTATTCCGAGCCTTCCATAGTGGAGACTCGGGCCGAGCATGTAGTGTTGAAGGGTAGCGCGGAGGATCTGGCAGCAAAAGTGGTGGCATTCACAGGGGAGAGGCCGGTCGCCTCTATGGGGAAGTATGAGTTGCCCATGGTGGTGCCGACACGTTCGTTGGCCGCAAACTGCAAGGAGGACAGAATCGAGAACCAGGGTCGGCATCCGGAAAAGAGTAATCTGTTTTTTCTTCTATATTGTGCAGATTGGAATGCTGATGCTGAAATTTGGCTTCTAGATGGAATTGGAATATACGGTCCGGGGAATCGGTCTATAGTTTATGAACAAATTGGAAAGCAATTTGACTTTTTGAAGGGTAAAGATGATGAACTTGAGCACAAGGAGGAGAGACTTGGAGATGAGTGGCTGAAGGGCATTAAGGGCAACACTGCAACCTTTCAGAAATTGGAGTCAATTAGTGATTCCGCAGGAGTTTCAGGAGTCAATATACATTGTTTACAGGAAGCATGGATGATGCCATTTGCCTTTTGTACTTGGGTAAAGAGAACGTGTGAATTTGCAGATCCCGTCAATGGGGAATCGACAAGAATATTTCAGGATTTTGTGAAAAAGTTCAATATGGTGATCGTGAGTTCGATCCTTAAGCGAGACAATCAAATGAGCGATCAAGTCCAAGAGCTGAAGGGACCATGTATCATTCCTTCAAGAGCTGGGAGTTTCAATGTTTTGATAATTCATTATAATAACATTTTCATGAGGGACAAAGCATTTCTGAAGAAAATTGCCTGGACATATATGATAATTGATGAAGGGTCTGCCAATTACAAGCTTCGTGTGGAGGACCGAGAACAAGAGCTTGAGGACAAGCTCTTAGTCGAGGAGGGGAGTAATGTTATGGCTGTTAATAGTGGCTAGATTCAATTATATCTATAACTTATATATCTTATATTAGGAATAGTATTATTAGGATAAACAATATCTTTAGTTATAATTATATCTTTTAGTATCTTAGTATATCCTTAGGGGTCATGTAATCCCTAAATATCTATATCTTATATCTTAGTATATCTTTTAGGATTCTTGTAGTCCCTATATATAGGTTATTATTATCAATGAATAAATCAACCTTCCAACAATTAATCTTAGTCTCAATTAGAGATTAGGGTTGATTAGGAAGTAAGCTTTCTTATTTACGTGTTCTTCGTTCTATCAATATTCGGGCACGTATCATAGGGTTGGCCAACCCTATCCTCCCTAAGGAGGGGTTGGGTGGCCACACCCAACCCCTACCCTTGGGGGTCGGATTTTCTCCCCCCAAGGGCCCCGGCACCGCTTCTCGACTCCCATACTCAGTTTATTTCCGCCGACTCTCTCCGTGCTTTAAGGTCTTAATTACGTAATCAATGGCTAATTAATTGTGTTTAAAGGTTAACGATGTCATTAAGCCACCTTAGTGACACCGTTGCCTATAAATACAACCTTTCCACCATTCATTTGAACATCTTGGTTAATTGTGCAATTTAGCTCTGACATCTCTCTAGCTTTATCTCTCTAAGAAACGTACTGACTTAAGCATCGGAGATGGTACATCAAGCACCACCCCTCCGTGCTTGATATTGCCCCTCTTGCAGGGTGGCAAGGAGAAGAGAGCCAAGGAAGCAGAAGAGCATAGAGCAGAAGAACAAGCCATCAGGGTCAGAAGTACAAGCCCCAGGGGGTCAGAAGGAGAGAAGGAAAGGAGATCGGAAGGAGCAGAATAGAAGGACATATATCAGAACGACTACCCCAGAGAGCAGAAGGGCATGGATCCGAACGACTAGTCCTAGGAGCACTGAACCTGACATTTCATCAGTGGGAGATAAATTCTAGATTGACGACCCGTTGACCTAAACTTTATAAGCTAACACAGTCCAGATCAACATGTACTATGAAAATTAAGTCTGTTGGCGTGCTGGATTTGATCGTTTCGTCTGGAGTCTTTGGGTGAAAAGCGGATGAACCCGAGTACTCAATTTATGAACCACGAGGTTTTCTCTCCTTTGCTCTGCACCTGGCTAGGCTAGAGGTTTGTCTCTCCTTTACTCTGGACCGAAACGGTCATTCATTTTTCAAATAAAAGTAATCTGGAAGCAAAGCAATCTATTTGCATTTTTATCTTATTATTATTATTAATTAATCTTCTTACATCGTATATTCAATTTATTTGCATTTATGTTATTTTCTCATTGAACGTTATTAGGAGGATTAGTCAATTAGACTGTGGAATGTTGATAATATGGAATAATACTTAGTGTAATACAGTTTTGGTGGGTACAACAGCAGTAGTGGCTGGCATTTAGTATCTGTATACGAGTATCACATGATGTTCAATTATATTAAATAAGCTTTGAATGGACAACAAGATAACCCGACCGGCAAAGTTGGCTCAGCAGATGGAAATTATATACTGAGTTTTGGTCAATTAGTTGATGGTTAGAAGTGATGAACACCTTATGATCTGATTTCTATGTTGTTGTTTATGTTAGGAACATCTCTAGAATATAGGCAACTTCATCTTCATACATAGGTAACATCGTGAAATAGTACATGCTTGCTTAATCTGTAACTGTGCGTATCCTCGAGAGGTTTTACTTCCAGTATTTTTTTTTTTTGAACGTGGATTTAGAGCTGCTGCTGAAACGTTGGTGAATCACAATGTATTTTTGCTTGCTTACTTACATCTGATTCAGTTGCACTAATATAATCAGATGAGTGTGCATGATATAGTTGATTAGTACAATTTTGTTTTCTAGATGAATGTTGGAGTTTAGACCAAGGGGAGGGTGAAAAAGCAGATAGCAATATACCAACCGAAATTTGAGATCTAAAAGTTATACCATCATTCATTAGGTCAATAGCAATATACCAAACCAAGAAGAAGAAGAAGATTTAAATTAGACTAATCATTTCGATAGATTTTCTTCAACTTTCGACTAACATAATGGATGAGGCATCATAAGGTCAGAAACCAAAACATCATCCAACAAACTCATAGAAAGAAACTAAAATGTGATTAGACTCAGTTCCTCCAGTTTCCGCCTTCCGACTCACGCCTAGCTCCACCTCCATAACCACCCTCACCATACCCACGGTCACGGCTACCTCCACCGTAGCCTCCTCCTCCACCTCCACTTCCATATCCGCCGCTGCCACCACCACGGCTACCGTAGCCTCCACCGCTACCCTCTCGACGGCCTCCGCCACCGTATCCACCTCCGCCACCAGATCTAAATCCACCTCCACCACCGCCTCCACTGCGGGATTGGGCCTCGTTGACAGTGATGCTCCTTCCATCGATGTTCTGTCCGTTCATGCCCTCGATGGCATCCCTCATCGACTTCTCGTCACCAAAAGTGACGAATCCAAAGCCACGGGACCTTCCAGTCTCGCGATCATTGATGACCTGAAGGTAGATTAGAAAAAGGTAGTTAGATCTAAGAGAAGAGTAGATGGATATTAAGTGTGTATATCGATCGATCTTCGTCTCTGATAGAAAGATGATGATAAACGTACCGATTTGAGTAAGAGTAAATAAAGATCAGTAACAGTAGGTAGAGAGAAGATAGTATCAATCATGTAACACAAACAGATCAGAACATCGGATTTGGATCGCGACGGGTTCAATCACTGCTGCGACAAACGGACCTTAGATTCGAGAACTTCACCATAAGCACCGAAAGCTCTCTCAAGGGCCTGATCGTCGGTGGCCCAGGCCAGGCCGCCGACGAAGCACCTGTACTCAACATCTGCAGAAGCCATTAGTGGATTAAAAAGATACGGAGCGGAAAATGGAGGAGATGATGTAATACTTGGAAGGCAACGAGAGAATTTATAGGGCGAACTGGAGGAGGGAGCAACTAGGGTTTGAGTGAGCGCAGTGCGCCTCGTGGGTTGAGACATTAACTGTGGTTAAGTAGAAAGACAAAAAAGTCTCTTACCTTACCTATATTATTTCTTCAAATGAGAAGAAGCCTTTTACATCAACTACGGTTAACTTAAACGCTGAGTCATTCATGACTGACTGACTGACACCAGGTGGAGCCAATGCACGTGACTTTTCTTTGGACGGACATGGACGATTGGACAGTATGGGGGCACAGCAATCAAAGTCTGATATTTTATAGAGATATGAGAAAATATCTATAAGGACGTGATTACAAATTTAGCCATACTTATCCCCTTTTTTTAGATAATATTTTTTTTTTATTTTCGGCAGAGTAGTCTAAGGATTCTTATCAGGAGGGTAGAACCTGTAGCAAACTAGCTTCATGTTTAGGCTAATTATCACTGGCCTCTGTAAAGATAAAGTGTTGATCATGAATTATTTAGAGACTAGCGGCTGAACCCGCACACCGTGCGGGTAAGAAGTAAAATAAAATTTAGCTTAAATGTTTAATTTGTCATAAAAATAATTTAAGTGACCATTTTCTTTTCAATTTATGTAATAAGTTATTGTACTTTCTTTTTTATTTATTCAAATTGTTGCAATATTAATATAAATCAACAATAGTGCATAAAATTAATATATTTTAGGATAAAATTAATATATTTTTAGGTAGATTCAATTCTGAGGTTTTAATTACCTTTTCAAAGAGGTGAAGATGATAACGTTTGAGCTTTATGAATTTTGCTCTTGATGGAGAATCATATTTACTACAAAGAAAGAAAATAAAAATTGAAACATCTAATGATATTTTCTTATGAGCTTTCACATTTAAAAAAAAAAAAATAGTCTAGTATATTTATCATCATAAGACAAAAAATAAATAAAACTAACATAAATCTCTAAGCTTGGCTTTGAATTCATGAATGTTTTGAATTAGTGGTAGGAATAGAATTACTATTTACATTGAAGTCATCGGGACCCCAAAATATCACCGTGGACATCGTAGTGGCCGCAATGTGGCAATTAGACTCCATATTTGGTGTTGAGAAATAGACATTTATTGCTAAAAATAAGACTTAACCTTAAAGCCATAAATCACTACAAATTAAGATTACTCTGAATTTCCAGTATATGTATCACAATATCCAATAATTCAAATAAAGAAAGGTCTATCTTGAAAGATCACTTGACGAAACATAAAATTATTGACAATAATCTTCTCTTGCTCTTGCAACAAATTTCTTAGGCAAAACTTATGTTACCTTCATCGCATGGAGACTCATCTATCTGCATCGTTAAAGAAAGAAATAAATTTTACAATTTAAAATAAATAATTTTGTACATCATAAAGTACGAAAGAAATTGAGAATTCTACAGTGAATGACAGACATTTGCCTGCAAAGTTCTTATATAATCTTTTCTTTTACACAAATCTTTGCACTAAAGATTTTTTACCAGAATATTTACTCTAAAGATAAAAAAATAAAAAATAAAAATTGTAAAAAAATTACCTCTCCCGTCTTCAGTTTGTCCGAGTGAGATAGACCGAGGGGTCATGAGTGATCACGATGGAAATAGTGTAGGATTTAGGGAGAGTCCTAAATATTTATATTTATACATACATTAATGGAAGTTTTGTAAATATTCATTGAATATATAATTACTATGAATGTAGTGATACTTTTTTTTACTATAAATATTGACAAATATACGTCAATATATTAACATCAAATCTTTTGACAATTTAATCTAGATATTTTTCTCCACATGTGTATATAATTTTTACTATTTTATATTTATATATTTTAGCTGTATATTTGTTGTCTTTATGAAATAATAATATACTAAATAGTGCGTAAAATTATTTATAAATTTTATGGTAGTAAATAAATAAATAATTAAATATTTATACATATATATAATGGATGGCCATATATATATAAAGTGTTTGAAATGGACACCAACGCAAAAGAAAATTAACCTAAATGTTTATATATATGTGTAATATATATTATTTATTATTAATGGAATTTTTTTTATATTTATGTATATATATTTTTTATAATATATAAATTATAGGATTTGGCTTTTCTCATATATAATTCGGCACATATTTAAAAATAGAATTTTGACAATATTTATATATATATATATATATGTGCCGAACCGGTTTTGAGTGATAAACCGAACCACTATCTTATTTTATTGAACCGTTTCGGACCAAACCGGAATTTTTAAAATCAGACCGGGTTTGAACCTGATTTTAAAATTTGGACCGAACCACTTTAAAATTTTCGAAAATTTTAAATTGTTCAATAAAATAGGATGTCAAATTTTAAATCCAAAATGTTTTCGAATTTTAAAATTAACCTAAACAGTGGGTTTGTGTTTTAATACACGGTTTCAATCAAACCCCTAATGACTGGTTTCGATTATGAGAATGGATCTCGGACTTGCATGTTTTTTAGACTGGACTAAATTAGTGGGCTAATTTGCAATTGTTTACTTTCTGCATCATGTATTTTAATATAATTAGAATTGTCGTCTTGACTTAGTCAAGCTAGCTGGATATTATATTGCGAGCATTGAGCTCTGGGATTTAAATATATGGTTTGCGCAATAGGATAGACATGCTATGCTAATTGAAAGTGCCTAGAATCCATGTCTAGAAATTCGCATGATTGATTGTAAGTATGAATTGCAAAACAGCCCCTAATATTTTCAAAACATTTTATAAAACCGAAAATTCCAGTCGCCAATTATGCATGATATGTGCGGATGTTGCATGTTTTGACGCGTATGCTAGGATGTTCATGATATAACGCATGTGATAATTTACTTTATGTAGAATTATATATGCTAGAAACATTAGACGCATGACGCGTAAGAATGTTGTGTTCGATATTTATGGCATGGTATGATGATTTGCTAGATGTAGTATAATTATAAATATGCATGCGTAAATTATCAGATAATTTTACAAAATCATAAGGGCCTTGGGAAAGCCAAGATTGGGTATGCTTATTTGAAAATTCTCGTTCCGGTAATTTGCAATCGAATAACTGTTTTTAAAAGACTCATCTATTAGATTGAAAACGATAATAGTGTGAATTCTTTCACAACACCCTCTTCGTCGGTTTACTGAAGGTTGGTTTGGTTTAGTGACTGAAGGATCACTATTCGTCGTATTCCATCTTAATAGATAATCCGATGTTTGCAATTCCGTCAAAATGTTGTTCTCTTCCTAAACTTTGCATGATTGTCAATGTGTTAATATAGATGGCTGCAACTAGCAATGTCATTTCCCAGTTGAATAAGGGAATAAGATTGAATAGCGGTAATTATAAAATATGGAATAAACGAGTTAAGATGACAATCTCTGAAATAAGAGGTCTAGAGCATTTGACCACAAAACAAACTAGGCCTGAGGGAGACCTCACAGATGAGCAAAAGACGTTCTATGATGAATGGGATGTCAAGGATCATGATGTTCGTTCCACCTTACTCTCTATGCTGGAAGACGAGATTCTCTATAGGTTTGACCATTTGGGGACTGCCAAGGACCTATGGGATGGTCTTAAGGCAACATTTGGTGTCTATACCATTGCCCAAAAGAGAGCGTTAAACATCGCTCTTGACACCTATAAGAAGAATCCCAAGCATACGATAAAAGATCATATTATGCATATGTGTAACTTGATCGCTGAGCTCAAGGAAGCAGGTGAAAACCTGTCTGAGGAGCAACAAATCAACTACATGATCCGCTCTTTACCCGACTCTTGGAATATCATGAAAATGAGCCTTACCCATGCTACCCATCTCTATACTCTCGAGAAGGTACAAGTTCATCTTGAGCTGGAGGAAGATAGACTTAAGGCTGAAAAGTCTAGATCTGAAATGCATATTGCATCCTCCGTTCTAACCGAACAAAAGGGAAAGCGCAAGAGAAAGGGAAAAAGCTCTTAGAACAAAACTGAGAAGTTTGTGGCAAACATATCCCAGAAGAAGTTTAAACGCAAACAATCTGGTGGTAAAAAAAAGTAAGCAAAGCAGACACGTAAAGAGGAAACTCGAACGTGTTTCAGGTGTGGCGTGAAAGGACACCTGGCTAATGCCTGCACTAATCCTCCTAAGGTACGTAAAGGGAAAAGATGATGAAAATCATTCATTCTCTTTGCTTCTAATCACTCGAGAGTAATTCATTTTCTTTTGAATTAAAGAACTGAGAAACAGAAGCAACGACTTGATCGAGGATGCCCCAGAAGAATAAAGATGAAATGAGAGATTCTTTATCTTTAGATTTGCTAAAACTTCTACTTTTATTTCTATTTGAAAATACTCTTAAATAGGTTTCTTGGTGGAACACATTATTTTCGAAGTATTTACTAATACTTGAATTAAGTATTGAATTTATCATCGTTCGTTTTTATCATATTTACGTTATTCAACACATTTCTCAAGCATCCTTATTTGTTAAAGTACTCCATTATAGTTTGTATCCCAAATAATATGCATGTTTAAAACCCATATTGCTTTTAAATTTTGAGACTAAAACGATTCTCAAAACCACGGTTTAAAACCGGGTATGCGCATGACGCATGTCACCTCGAAAGACGGGACACATCGTTTTAGAACACGAATTTAATAATCAAGTATTTTTATGAATGCGGAATTTTCGTTTGTAATTTGGATATAACTCATTGATAACTATTTAGATTAAAAGTGTGCTTCAAGGCTACTGTAATCTAATTAGAATATCAACCATGACATTAAAAGCGACAGCTTAAATACATCGTCCATAAGATAGATAAATCTATGGATGAGTTAAATAAACGAAAGAAGTAGTCGGTAAAACGACTATCCCACCCTTAGCCTTGAACGAAGAGTTTGGCTAAAAGGCATTCATTAAATACTTCAAAATGCATAGCTTAAAATTACATTATGTTAGAGTTACACATTAATTGTTCCTGCGGGATGAGATTAATTTAACCCACATTAATGTAAAACACTATGTACTGACTAAATCGGTTAACACGGTACCATAAAAGCTAATGAATGATTCGGGTAAAACCTTATCACAAAGACGCATTAATTTGCGCATTAAAACAAGTATTTATTAAGAGTACGCACTACTTTCGGAGAATACGAGTTTTAAAATTAGCTTGAAACAATGGTTTCGTTGTCAAACATGGCACATTATAAAGGTTTGAGGATGTATTTTCGACACTTTGCAGAACGAAACAAGCTAGTACTGATTGAGTTACAGATGGTTGATGGAGATTCTCAGGTCCCACTTACTTCGAGTGAGAGAATTGATATAGCATAAGTGATTGATTTGGTAAATGATGATGGAAACATCTTCATGATTTGGTAAATGATGATGGAAACGTCTTCATAATAAATCCAGTGAGAGGGCTCACTCCCCCTCACACATAATCGTCACTAATTTTCAAAATGCGAATCAAGTCGGACCTGATAATTATGATAATGAACTGTTTCAACTACCCATTTTTTCCTAGTGGGAGTGGAACAACCAACTCTGTTCCAGATCCTAGTGATCGAAGAATACATCTCGGAGGTAGAATCCCGAGACCGAGAGGTTATTCCAAGTAAGTTCAACCATCACCATTGTTTCCAGTGGGAGTAATGCCCCGATAAGAAGCATTATTCCGAGTGGGAGTAACGATCAGATTAAAACATGAGATTAAAGTGCCTAGACATAGTCAAAGGCAACGAACTTCTCTGGAGAAGTGTCCCATCAAATAAGATGTGTTACACATCTTGGTGTTCGTTCTTGAACCAGTGACGGTTCAGCAAGCAAAGGAAGGACCTCAAACCGAGGGAATGGAGGAAAACAATGAAGGATGAAATTGCCTAAATAAGAACTAATTCGGTTTTAGTCTTTAGTTGATTTATCTGTTAACCACAGAACTAGAAAGTGAAATCTTAGAATTCACTTCGGGTGGAAATTTCGAGTGGTGCAAAACTCGAATAATTGCGAAAGGATATACCCAAATCCACGGAGTGTACTTTGATGAAACATACTCACCAACTGTGCGTTACACCACAGTAAGGGCCATCCTTGCCCTAGTTGCTAGTCTTGATCTAGTGCTACATCAAATGGATGTTAAGACCGCATTCCTCCATGGAAACCTAGAGGAGGAGATCCATATGGAGCAGCCGGAAGGTTTCATTACTCCTGGCAAAGAACATAAAGTTTGCAAACTCCAAAGATCTATATACGGCCTTAAACAGTCGTCTCGGCAATGGTATCGCAGATTCCACGAGGAAATCGTCGGATACGGATTCGTGTATCTTCACGAGGATCCCTGCGTATACACTAAGACCTCCAGGTCTAAGTATGTCACCATAACACTGTATGTGGATGATATACTCATTGCTGCGAACGATATGAGTTTCATGAATAAATCAAAGTCCTGGTTACTGCATTAATTGGCACCAACAAAAGGAGTAAACCTGTGAAGGTGCACTCCGACAGTCAGGCGGCCATTGCGGCAGTTAAGAATCCAAAGTACCATAGTAGGACTAAACACATTGATGTGAAATACAATTATGCTAGGTCGGTTCTGGAAGACAACATAATCGCTTTAGAATACTTGCCTACAGACAATATGGTCGCAGACCCTTTAACTAAGCCGTTACGTAGGGAGATTTTTGAAAAGCACGTAAAACTGCTTGGATTACGTAGGGCTTAAACTGTGTGACTTGTAAAAGTGATAACGTTTTGACATCTGAAAGTATGTTTCAATTAAATAAAAGAATTGCAGTTAGAGTTTATGATTCATCGACGTCATAATGATTAACAACATCGGATTTTACGGTCTATAAACTAAGTCGTAGGAAGAAGTAAAATTCTTCCACCAAAATTATGTCGAATGTGAACCTTGCCTAGTCACACAGGCACGATCATCTTGTAAAGAGAGAGGGATCTATACCATAACAAGATTGGCTATGAATCAGGGGAGTAAACCTGATTAAGCAAAACGATAACATTGTCACGCTTAACAACATGACTTAATATTCGTTTTGTAAATCGTCGAGTTGGACTTTTCCATCACTATATCACATTCAAGGCCAGATGAGAAATTCTGCGATAGCATTATTGACATATCCCATCCCTGGCTTTACCAGGTGTGCTATCGACGCGTGCTTCATACTGCGTGTGCCATATACGACCTCGTGGTCATGTTCGGTTGTGCTAGCTAGAATCCTTGTGATTCAAAGGGCGCATACTTCTTCACCTTGAGCGTGTGATTGATCCTGGATGTCTTATGAAGAGGCATCCAAAGTATCCTCACGGACTCAGAACTTATACCTAAGGTCTGGCTCAATGCTCGCTTCCCGGCATACGAGCGTAGTGCCAAAGAAAACAGCCAAGTGACCACGTCTTGGAAACCGGTTGAGTCGGACTAAGGGTATAAGCGATGGGGATGGTCAAGTTCACCTTTAATTCACCGACTCTCGTGTTCACTAGGTGGCCGCCAACCGGATATTAGTTGAAGGTTGTGAACACTTGTACGGATGCCCTGGAGAAGTATTCCTTTGTGGAAAACTGGGCAATTGGAGAATTAACAATTGACCAAGGATACAGTGCGGTACATAGTTTTATTTCAAACAGGTTTGGTTCATGAAAGGGAATCAATGTTCCGCGGGCGCTACAATACTCCTAACAGATGAGTAGCACGATGCCCTTCATATCCGTCGGTCGCACGGCAAGCCTCGTATGAACTATTCAGAGACGAAGACTGAAGACTGAGATGTTGATACCATTGCGTAATCGTATAGATTAACGAGCACCCTCCCATTCCGGCGAGTGGGAGCTGTTAGCATATGGTGACGTGGCGCCGTAATAGGAGCCCGTTAATTAAGGGAATTACCTAAGTTAATTAGGTAATTGTCAATCTGGGCTAATTGGGCCAAATCCAATTAGTAATTGACAAGGGAGGCCCAAAATGGGTCTCCCCCCTTTTCTTTATGGTTCGGCCGAAACCCTAGTACCACATAGGGTGGAGTTGCATTTTGGCAACTCCACCCAATACTATATATAGGGGTGACTCCTAAGGGTTTAAACACGCAATTAAGAACAAGGATCTCCATTGAGAAAACTTGTCACCCTATTCTAATATTTCGGCACCATCACATCAAGTCCGAGGATCTATCTCCGTTGAAGAATCGATCAGAGGTCTTGTTGTAGAGAAACATCGCGTGGGACTTCTTCTGACGAAGAACTTGCACGTGGTTCCGACCGGAGGATCAGAACTCACTCCACATCGTTCTCGGGCAGGAAAGCTAAAAAGTTTGTGTACTGATTTTGTTGCGTAGATTAGATATACTGCTAGTACACGTTTAGCATTCCGTAGTATTACATCACCGTAATCCAACAATAATGTCAATAGTAAAAATCAAAGAATAAATAGTTATTTAAATATGTCTAATTAAGAAAATTACTGACCAATGCTGCTTTTATTACATCTCTATGTGTACCGTCATTGTCATTTATGTCCATCCAAGCAAACAAACTTAATTTTTCACTCCATCATTGTTATGAAATCCTTTCTTTTTGTTTAAATGAAATAAATTAACATTATTCCATTGAAATTATGGATTTAGAATAAATCTATAGCTAAAATAAACATTATAAAATTATAATTATAAAGAAAGTTATAAATACAACATACGTATGTGAAAGTAGCATACCTTTAGCGACTTAAGATTAATAATAAAATTATACTGTAATGATATGGACAATAGTATTAATTGCTATAATATTAAAAAAAAATATTCACTTGCATTGTAGAAGGAATTGGCCAAAAAAGTGTGGAAGAAACAAATTATATATTATTATTTTGGGAATGGATATCGTCTTTTGTCAAATAACATAATAAAAAGATGTAGTTTGAGTAAAAATATTATCGAGAAGAAGAAAAAGATGCTTACCCAAAGTGTAGCCATTCGAGGTAAGAATTGGAATTGGACCCATTTGAGGCAAGAATTAGAGTTGGACACTGGGCTCTGCTCTTATATTGTCTCAACGTTTAGATGTCGCATCTACATAACATATACCAAGTTAAGAAACTACTTAATTTTTCTTTGAGAACCATGGTAATTAAAGACGTAAGAACACTATTCAGTATTTTTTTTTTAAGATGGAGTTTACTGACAAATTTAAATTGGTAAGTATCAAGAGCTGAAGGATGTAACTATAAACAACACACCAGGGGTCACACTGCTTGGAAATCCTTGCATTGAATTGGATAAATGTACCTGTGTGACGAATCAAACCTAAATATCTGCCACTTTGAAGGGACTCGGCTCATGAAAAAATATCTGTCTCTAGACATAATCGAAATGATTGCCGCACCTGAAAAACAGAAGAAAAAAAAAACCCTAGCACATTTGATTCAAGCTGAAAATTTGAATTGATTGGAGTTCACGAGCGGCGTTAGTAGTGGGAGATGTAAGTAACTTTTTTTTTAAATCTTTATGTAAGTAACCTTTGAATGCAGAGCGAATGGTCATCTTATCCCCACTATTGTATACGCTTTGACCTGGAAAAAAAAAACACAGCTAAATTATCTATGTTTATTATTATTAATAATAAATTTTATCATAGAACCGTGGTAGAATAGATAGATAGATAGATGTAATTGATGCTTTTCGTATGTAAGAGGTTTATATAAATACTAAACACCAGATATGAACCACCTAATATATAATATTTTATTACTATATTATGTATTCTACTTTACTTATATCGATATATTTCTTTTAAACTAATTAAAATATTTCGACATTAATCTGGAAAAAAAATATTATATATATTTTTATACAATAAACAATATATAGTAATATTATATTTACTAATTTAATACGTATTTTGTTGTTGAATTTTTCTTCTCATATCTTATTATTAGTTATAAAATATTAATGTCCACATTTGTAAGTACATATAAATATGAGCTTTTATGACAATTGATTTATTTAATAGTCGGTCTAAAATTTGTAAATAGAAAATTTAAATTAGGAAAAATCAAAGAGAAAAATGAATTAGTAATTGGTCATTAACCTAACCAAGAGAGTAGATAAAAAATTTTGAGGGGCTCTAGGCGATCACGAGCGAAGACGTGTCGAAGTGAAAGCCCTTGGGATTAGTTCGATAGTAGTAGTATTTCTCCTCGATTAATTATTGTTATAGAGGAGACAAAATTACTAATATGCTATATTTATGTATTGTGGAATTTTCTTAAGTTATAGTAGATATATTATATAAATATATATTGTGCTTACATAGCGGCCTATAAAGTTTTTACAGCCGAATTGTTTTGATAAATTTAAATATAAATTTTTAATTTTTTATTTTATTTTACGTAGATTTTTAGATAGAATAAAAAGACATTTTCTAAATTTTATTTAGTATTTAGCTGAATTATTATTATTATTATTATTATTATTATTATTATTATTATTATTATTATTATTATTATTATTATTATTATAAATAGGTTTAGCCGTAGGAGAGTACTAAGCTGAAATATTATTATTATTACTATTATTATTATTATATATAATATAATATAGGTTTAGCCTTAGGAGAATCTATAGAATGTAATATTATATATATACATGTAATGTGGCATATATATATATATATTGTATTATTAGTTTTGATATTTTAAAATATTTATCTAGTTTTATTAAAAAAAAAGAATACGCTTACGTGGCGGCCTATGACCTTCCGTTACCAAACTGTAGAGATTTGCTATTTAAAAGGAAAATTTTAATTAATTTGTTTCTTTAAATTGCGTAGAGACCATAATAGGAGATAAAAATACTTCTTAATTTTGAATCAATCAATATTATGTATCTAAATTTAGAGAACCCCTATTAAATTAGGCAACGCTGACCGGACAAACTGTCTACGTGTCAGCAACAGGGCTTCCGATGCCGAATTAATATAATATAGTAGATAGTAGATAATAATCTAAATAATAATTAATTTTATAATCTAATCTATATATAATATAACCTCTGTTATGAAAGTAAACAAGTACTAGAGAAGATGAACTTTGAGAATATATTTAGTCTCATACATGATACCCTTTATATAGGGTTATATAAAGTTAGAGAAGAAGTAAAATCAATATAAGGAAAGTATATATAAGGTATATAATATATACACATCCATAAATGTATATTCATAATATTCATTATTGGATGTTCATATGAGAATTGTAACTCGTTAAAACTTTACTACAAAAACCCAGCGGGATAAAAATCTTGTGAAGGAAAAAGAGTACACAATTGTTGATCAATTTTGTAAGTTGTCTCTGATGGGTTCGATTACAGCCGTTAGGCCCATTAACAGTGAGGAAACGGCAAATAGGCCTGGTGGGCCCGGGACGAAGGCCAAGAAGGCCCAGACAAAGGATCCCGACGAAGGGAACCCGAGGATGAGAGGTCCCGACAGAGTCGGACTTGACCAGCGAGCTGAACGCTCCCGACGAAGCGCCTTTGAGTAGGCCCCGATGACGAATCCCTGAGAAGAATAGGCCCTGTCACGATGACGAGGGGCCCCGAGCGGTGACACAACGAGATAACTCTGGAGTCCCCGACGGGAGTCGGGACTCGTTATCAGAGGATAAGGCCGAGATACGCGGGGCGTGACCGAGATACGCGGAACGTGGTTAAGATACACGGAACGTGGCCGAGATACGCGGGGCGTGGCCGAGATAAGCGAGATCATGGCCTAGATAGGCGGGATCACATCCGAGATACGCGGGATACGGGCTAACCACCCCCAACGGTTCACCAGGTAACTGAGGTATCTCTTCGCCTATAAAAGGGCAATGGGTCACCTCAGATCACTTAGGTTGAATTACACTATTTGAGATTACTGTTTGCCAGTCCGTACTAGACACTCATTTAAGCATCGGAGAGGGAAGGAGCTAGGACCGCCGTCAAAGTCCGTACCGGAGTTCCACCGTGATCCAACATTGGCGCCGTCTGTGGGAATCAAACAAAAAGCTGATATGCCTTCTACTCGATCAATGGCGGCTGGCAAGCAAAGAAGACAGGGACAATCTGGTGGTTCCCGTCACCCCGCTGCAACAACTCTGAATTCGCTACCGGAACAGGAGGAAAACCAGAACCATCCCGCTGCTGAGCTCTCCCAGACAGGGGGGCACCATGAAGGTCCCGAAGAGATTGCCGCTCAGCACCAGGGCAATAGAGGGCAGGAGGCTCCCCCAGCTACGGACCTGGCAAGAGCCGTGGCAGAAGCCATGCCCATGTTTTTAGCAGCTGTGGAGGCTCTCTTGGATCGGAGAGAGGCTGCGAAGAGACAGGAGGAGATGCCCCCATTGGAAGAGGCGCCCCCACCAGCAGAGGTTCGAAACGTACAGGAGGCCCCGCCCCGGGGCCAGGACAGAAGCAGGGTGTCCGTTCAGCCAGAGAGGTTCGTGGTTGATGGGCCAGGGCCAGTACAGCACAAGACCATTCCTCTGAATGGTCCCATCACCCCCGATCAGGTGGTAAAGATCGTGAACATCTGCATGGGAGAGCAGAAGCCGCTGGTATCGGAGCTGAGGGATCGATCTACTCATCCCTTCGTCCCTCGACTCATAGACACCCTAGCCCCGCCAGGGCTAGGTATCCCGACGATAAAGGAATACGATGGCGAAGGAGATCCGGTTCGACATGTCCAGAAGCACCTCATGGCGTGTCTGGGAAGAGCCCCGAATGAAGATATAGTGTGTACGCTATTCCCGAACACACTTGGAGAAAGGGCCCTGACCTGGTTCTTTAGTCTGCCCCCAGGCTGCATTACTTGCTGGGCAGATATGCACGACCGGTTCATTCAGCAGTACCAGGGTCGTAGACGTTTGCTGAAGAGTGTGAGGTCCCTAACCCAGGTGGTACAAAGGCCCGACGAATCACTGGCACACTATTACCAGCGGTACACTGCCAGTGTGGCGGAGATTGACGAGGAAATCTCGGAGGGTGAAACCATCCGTACATTCATTCGGAACCTAACGGCCCCCTACGGATCCGACCTAATGCACAGTGTAGCTGAAAAAGCTGTGTGGAATATGGAGGCACTACAGAAGAGGGTGAAACGACAAATCGATGTCCAGGAGTCGAAGATAGCCGCGGGAGAGTTGGAGCCCCCAAAGTCGAGCAAAGGGAAGCAGTCGGTTAAACCTTTCGACGATCGTAAGTCAAAGGGTAAACCCGAAAGTAATCGGAATCGAGGCCGCCCTGATCGGAGGGACGATAGGCGTTCTTCAAGGAAGGATAAACAGGAGGATCTCGACATTCCTCTTAACTGCTCCATGGCGGAGGTACTGACGGTCATGGAACGACAAGGTATCTCCAGGTACCCCCCAAAGAAGGATGGAGAATTCTTGGGATCTCGCACGGATCGTTACTGCCGATTTCACCGCGCAAATGGTCACGACACCAACCATTGTCGGGAGCTGAAGAAGGAGATCGAAAAGCTGATTCAGAAGGGGAAGCTCAAGGAATTTGTCGGGGATAAGCGGTGTCGATCCCGCTCTCGGTCCCGATCGCGGTCCCGTTCCCGATCTCGCGATCGGTCCCCAAAGAAGAAGAGAACCGACCCAGAGTCATCCGGTGCTCGTAAGGAGAGACGGGGCACTATCAATGTGATTCACGGAGGGTTTGCTGCTGGAGGTGATACTTCATCCGCCCGAGAGGTTTATGCATCTAGAATCCCTACGGCGGTGGTGTTGGGTAAGAGGTCCCGATCCTGGACCCTGAAGGAAGAAATGGTGATCTCCTTTTCGTCGGAGGATCTCATAGGCGTGGAAACTCCGCATGACGACGCCTTGGTTGTAACCTTGGATGTAGACGGGTTCGAAATGAAGCGAATTCTGATCGACGGGGGAAGCTCCTCCGATATTCTATTTATGGACGCGCTGGAGGCCATGGGAAAAACGAAGAAAGATCTGAAGGAGGCAAACTTCCCGATGGTCGGGTTCTCTGGTTCAACCTCCTATCCGCTAGGAGTAATCGCCTTACCAGTGGAGTTTGGTAGTGGGTGGAAATCAGAAAAGAGGAACGTGGAGTTCGTGGTAGTTGATTCAGCAGGGACTTACAACGCGATCATCGGGAGAACCACCATCAACCCCCTGATGGCGGTTGCCTCGACAGTACACCAGAAAATGAAGTTCCCGACCGACCACGGAGTCGGAGAAGTCAAGGGTGATCAGGTAGATTCTCGAAAATGTTATGTTAATGCCACCCGGAGAAGAAGGCGAGAGGCCATGACTGTCCTCCAGACAGACACAGATCCTAGAGAGGAGTTTGGGCGTCCCGCCCCCGTAGAAGATCTGAAAGAAGTCGAGATCGACGGACCCCAGAGGAAGGTGAAAATCGGGTCTGCTCTGACTGAGGAGACAGCCCAAAAATTGGTTGAGTTGCTGAAAGAGTTCAAGGAACTGTTTGCCTGGTCCCCGAGCGACATGCCAGGAATCAGTCCCGATGTGATCATGCACGAACTGAAGATAGACCCCGCAATCAAGCCTATTACGCAGAAAAGGCGTCCGATGGGCACAGATAAGAAGATCGCGATTCAGCAGGAAGTGGGCAGGTTGCTCGATGCTGGATTTATTAAAGAGCTCCGATTCCAAACTTGGGTCGCTAATCCAGTGCTGGTGAAGAAGACTAACGGGAAATGGCGGATGTGCGTGGATTTCCGCGACTTGAACAAGGCTTGCCCAAAGGACTGTTACCCACTCCCGAGAATCGACCAGTTGGTGGATGCCACATCGGGACATGAACTGTTGAGCTTCATGGATGCGTACTCAGGCTATAACCAGATTAAGATGGCCAAGGAGGATGCTCCTCACACAGCATTCTACGCAGACAGCGACATCTATCACTACGATGTCATGCCGTTCGGTTTGATCAATGCTGGGGCAACCTACCAGCGGATGGTGAATAAGTTGTTCGGAGATATGCTGGGGGAGACCATGGAGGCTTACGTGGATGATATGCTGGTAAAATCCCGACAAGCGGAGGATCATGTGCACAACCTAACCCTGGCGTTTGAGCGGATGAGGCTTCATCAAGTTCGTTTAAACCCGACGAAATGCGCCTTCGGAGTCCACTCAGGGAAATTTTTGGGCTTTATGGTGAGTGAGAGAGGAATTGAGGTGAATCCCGAGAAGCTGAGGGCGATTGAGGAGATGCAGTCTCCGATAAACCATCGGGAGGTGCAAGTGCTGAATGGCCGATTAGCTGCAATGAATCGTTTCCTGTCCAAAGCTAGCGATCGATCAATGCCATTTTTCGAAGTCCTGAGGGCCAACAAGAAATTCGAGTGGACCGCCAAGTGTGAAGAGGCGTTCCAAGCACTCAAGCAGCACCTTCGCACCCTCCCGCCGTTGGCGAAACCGGTTCCAGGCGAGCCGCTCTATCTTTACTTGGCTGTTTCTGAATTTTCCATTAGCTCTGTGTTAGTGAAGGTTGTCGAGGGTAATCAAGTCCCCGTCTATTATGTAAGCAAGGCGTTTGCCAAGTCTGAATTAAATTATCCTGCCGTTGAGAAGTACCTCTTTGCGTTGATTATTACTGCTCGGAAGCTAAGGCCTTATTTCCACGCACACGAGATTACTGTGCTTACAAACCAGCCTTTGAAGCATTTTTTGAACCGACCGGATGCGTCGGGAAGATTAGTGAAATGGGCAGTAGAGCTTAGTGAGTTTCGCATACACTGTGCTCCAAGAACGGCCATTAAGGGCCAGGCATTGGCGGATTTCATAGCAGAATCTACAGCCCCCGATCTAGAAGAAGCGGGCCCTGTAGAGGGGGCAACCAGAGAGGTCCCAACAGAAGAACAACCAGAGAGGGCAGAGCAATCAGAACAGCCAAACGAGGAAAATACCTGGGAAATGTACACGGATGGCTCCTCGAGTTCGGACGGATCAGGAGCAGGCTTTTTGTTGATACCACCGGGGGGAGGTGAGCCGCTCCGATACGCCTTGGCTTTAACATTCAAGGCCACAAACAACGAAGCAGAGTATGAAGCTTTTATCACGGGCCTGAAAATTGCTAAAGGCACTGGAGTCGATCACTTGAGAGTGAAGTGTGACGCAGCTTTAATCGTGAACCAGGTGCAAGGGCGATACGAAGTGAGGAGTGCGATAATGAAGAAATACCTACGCGAGGTACAAGCCTTGAAAGAGAGCTTCAAAAGCTTCGATATCGAGGCAATCGCGAGGGAGGAGAACGTAGAGGCAGACGCCCTGAGCAAATTTGCCCTGGGGGCACCCTTGGAAGAAGATCGGAAAGTACACTTCTTGGAGAAGGTAATCTTATCAACCATCGATCCGACACAGGTGTGTACTATTGAGACAAGATCGGAGGAGGAGCCCACTTGGATGACCCCGATAGTCGCGTACCTGACTACGGGGGCAGTCCCCGACGATAAAGTAGCAGCCGACAGGATACGTCGGATCGCGGCTAATTATGTGATGCTGGATAACCAGCTATACAAGAAGGGCTGGTTCTCGACTCCGTACTTGAGGTGTGTGGCAGAGCCCGACACCAATCGGATCTTGAAGGAGGTGCACGAAGGGGTCGCGGCTTGTCATGAAGGGGCCCGATCCATTATGAGGAAAGTGCTAAACTTGGGCTATTATCGGCCCACGATGAGCAAGGAAGCAACGGCGTTGGTCCGATCCTGTGACGCGTGCCAGAGGTACGCCCCGAGTATCGTGGCTCCAGCCGCTAATCTGACATCCATCAAGAGCACATGGCCTTTCGCGCAATGGGGCATCGACTTGGTGGGACCTCTTCCATAAGCACAAGGTCAATGTAAGTATTTACTTGTAGCAATCGATTATTTTTCGAAATGGATAGAGGCAAAGGCGTTGGCCAGAACGACGGGGAACCAGATCATCAAGTTCCTCCAGACCCATATTGTGTCCAGATACGGGATTCCTAAGGTGGTGATCAGCGACAATGGTCCACCGTTTAACGGCTCTCAGGTGAGAGAGTATCTGGAGGAGTTGAACATTGAGCATCGGACAGCTTCTGTACGCCATGCTCAAACTAACGGTCAGGTGGAATCAGCCAACAAAATCGTGATGGATGGCCTGAAGAAGAGGGTCTATGCCTTGAAGGGCAAATGGATGAACGAACTGGAAAACGTGCTTTGGGCTGTTAGAACGACACCCAAACGATCAACGGGGGAGACTCCGTTTGGCCTTGTTTATGGCACGGAGGCTGTCGCTCCCGTGGAGGTAGCTGTGGCGTCCCATCGAATGAGATATTACGAGCCTCTGACGAATGATGAAATGAGACGTCTGGACTTGGACTTACTCGAAGAGAAAAGGCGGGAAGCCGATGAAGTCCAAGCTCGAATGCGTTTGGCGACGGCCAGGTACTACAATCGGCGAGTGAAGTCCCGACAGTTCTTCGTTGGAGAGCTGGTTTGGCGTCGCAACGAGTTCACCCTTTTGGATCGAATCAACAAGATGTCACCAAAATGGGAAGGACCTTATAAGGTCGTGGGGATGCAAGCTCCAAATGCGTACAAGTTGGAAGACCTCGATGGCAGAGCGTTAAAGCATTCTTTTAGTGGCGAACACTTGAAGAAACATCATGCTTGAAGAAAGTCGCCTTAAGTGGTGCCCGATAAAGTCGCCTTAAGTGGTGCCCGATGTAAAATCGCCTTAAGTGGTGTATGCTGTGTATCGTTTAATTCGATGTAAGCCAATTTTGTGCCATCAATAAATAAAGAGGTTGCTTCCAGTCAGAATCGTTCTTAGATTTACTCTAAGCATTATAAAGTCGCCTTGAGTGGTGCACGAGAAAAGTCGCCTTGAGTGGTGCATGATTCTTAGATTTATTCTGAGTATTGAAAAGTCGCCTTAAGTGGTGCACGATATTAAGCCGTCTTAAGTGATGCACGAGATTAAGTCGTCTTAAGTGATGCATGTGTTTTGGATTTATTCTAAGTCTTGAAAAGTCGCCTTAAGTGGTGCACGATATTAAGCCGTCTTAAGTGATGCACGAGATTAAGTCGTCTTAAGTGATGCATGTGTTTTGGATTTATTCTAAGTCTTGAAAAGTCGCCTTAAGTGGTGCACGATATTAAGCCGTCTTAAGTGATGCACGAGATTAAGTCGTCTTAAGTGATGCATGTATTTTGGATTATTCTAAGTCTTGAAAAGTCGCCTTAAGTGGTGCACGATATTAAGCCGTCTTAAGTGATGCATGAGATTAAGTCGTCTTAAGTGATGCATGTGTTTTGGATTTATTCTAAGTCTTGAAAAGTCGCCTTAAGTGGTGCACGATATTAAGCCGTCTTAAGTGATGCACGAGATTAAGTCGCCTTAAGTGGTGCATGATGGTAAGTCACCTTAAGTGGTGCAAGTTATTAAATCGTCTTAAATGATGTATGAGAATATCTTAAGTATAGAGGTTTTGACTTGAGAAAGTATAATAAAGCCCCTGGGAGAAGTGCAATGAAAGAATCGGAACTAAGAAAGTCTGATATTAATAGGGCTCGAAGGCCCGATGATTACAAAAGGAGGAGAATACAAAGATTCTAGCGATAAGCAGTTAGGCCTAATCCTTGTTAGCGGCATCAACGGGAACAGGGTCCGCAAGGTCTAGGGCAGAAGGCTCCACAGGGTCAGCCGTTGGAGGATTGGCTATCGGGGTCATGGGATCGAGGAGTTTCCGATGAAGAAGTAGCTCCTCTTCACTCTGAACTTGTGGTATGCATTTCCGGCCTTGAGCATCGGCTTCTCTGGTGGAAATGATACATCCTTCCCGGAGAGCTGCATCATAAGCAGTGCTGAAAATTTCGTACAGAACATAGTCGAAGTTGAAAGGCTTCCTTCCCTCGAAACCAGGTCCACCGTCTGAAATCAGCCATTGAAAGGGACGTTAGGTTTTTCCGGAAAATTACAATCAAACTAAGCAAAGACGAAGGCGAACAATAGAGAAGAAACCCTTACCTGACATGATAATTGGAGGCTGGAAGAATGAACCTGACATTGCCGGAAAGGTGGCCGAAGAAACACTAAGGTCTCAAGAGTTGCAGTAAGCTTTCGAAAATTTGTAGATGATAAGAGGAAACTGTACCCTGGCTGAGGTTTTTATAGGCGAATAGGACAGTCGAAGGGGCGCTTTAATCTGAACCGTCGAAGTTGAAGCGTTCTAATCTGGACCGTTGAGATGAAACGTGCGGGATGGTAGCAGGTGCAATGATGAAATAGCCTGAAAAGCACTTTTCAGAAAAAGCAGACACAGAGAATCAGGCACGGGTACTGATGACGTCACTTCATTATCTACTGCATTGGATGACTGGGGAACCGAGGAGTCCCCTTGGATTTGGCAGTTTTCCACAAAGCACTGAGGAAACGTGAAGGAGAAGACTGGTAATTGAGTGACTGAGCCAAGGGAAAGATCCCCGATCCTAATATCGGGAGGTCGGGAGGTCGAGAGTGGAAAGACACGACGAACTAAAAGTCCCTCATGTCTTGGGGGCAAATGATGGGTTCGATTGCAGCCGTTAGGCCCATTAACAGTGAGGAAACGGCAAATAGGCCTGGTGGGCCCGGGACGAAGGCCAAGATGGCCCAGACAAAGGATCCCGACGAAGGGAACCCGAGGATGAGAGGTCCCGACAGAGTCGGACTTGACCAGCGAGCTGAACGCTCCCGACGAAGCGCCTTTGAGTAGGCCCCGATGACGAATCCCTGAGAAGAATAGGCTCTGTCACGATGACGAGGGGCCCCGAGCGGTGACACAACGAGATAACTCTGGAGTCCCCGACGGGAGTCGGGACTCGTTATCAGAGGATAAGGCCGAGATACGCGGGGCGTGACCGAGATACGCGGAACGTGGTTAAGATACACGGAGCATGGCCGAGATACGCGGGGCGTGGCCGAGATAAGCGAGATCATGGCCTAGATAGGCAGGATCACATCCGAGATACGCGGGATACGGGCTAACCACCCCCAACGGTTCACCAGGTAACTGAGGTATCTCTTCGCCTATAAAAGGGCAAGGGGTCACCTCAGATCACTTAGGTTGAATTACACTATTTGAGATTACTGCTTGCCAGTCCGTACTAGACACTCATTTAAGCATCGGAGAGGGATTCTGGGTCACCGCCCGGTCTATCCCCTCTTGCAGGATTGCGTGGAGCGAAGGAGCTAGGACTGCCGTCAAAGTCCGTACCGGAGTTCCACCGTGATCCAACAGTCTCGTTAAAAACCATACTAAGAAGACCTAGTGGGATAAAATCTTTGTTAAGGGAAAACAGTGCAGCGTTGTAGATTCTCTCCATGATGTTGTATTACATAATATCTTTAGGTTTACGAATCCAATTTTGTTCACCAATATTCCAAATGTTGCAGTCGGTAAATTATCCATGAAAAAATTTGCCAGATAATCTTTTGAACAGATTTGTTGGATGGTAATGTCACATTTCTTCTTAAGATAGTTGGTGAAGAATAACTTGAGGGAAATGTGTTTCTCCATATGTCATTTGATGTAACATTCTTCAATTGGAGCTATATAACCTGTAAGCATATGGTGGTGGTCGCCGTAAACAGAAGTCTATTATATGTATATGTTACCTAAGTTAATTGGGTACATGTCACATTAGGACATTGGGTCAGACCTAAATCTCAAATGACATGAGAGGCCCAAAATTGGGCCTCCCTATACAAGCATGGCCGGCCGAAATTAGGATGAAGGTAAAGTGGACTTTTGTCCACTTTACTCTACCTATATATATGGGGAGTTAGGGGTTTTATTAGGGTTAATCACAATTCCCTTCAAGTAGTGAGTTGAGAGAAAACCCTTCCCCCAAATACACAATTTTCGGTCGAACATCACTAAACACCAAGGGTGTGCCGATTTGCTTTCGAGCAAACACTCCAGAGATATGTCCCTTGCCAAGAATCGATCTGAGGCTTCGCTGTGGAGAATATACCACGTAGGGCTTCCTTAACAAGAACCCCTACGGGTGCCGACCGGAGGATCGTGAACTCCCTACGGTAAGGATCTTGGGACTACGGACTACTGTTGAGGTATGTGCGAATCTTTCGCTGCGTAATTTCGATTACTAGCATGTACCATAGTTTTAGTATCCGTAGTGATTACTCCCCGTAATCTAACAGTGGTTTCAGAGCATGTGTTAGGATTTCATGATTTTGATAAATTTGTGTTCTTGAAAATTTAATATTCGGGTCGAAATTTTAAATAAAATTTCGAATTTTAGGGTTTATGGGGAGGTCCGGAATTTTCATGATGTTCTTAGGAAATTTGATGTTCATGATCTTCAAGAAAAAATGTGATATTTATCAAAATCAAACGTTGGATTGTAGATCTTATTAAAATTTGATCTTGAAATTTGACCACTTGTTCCCAATTATGTGTTTTTGGTCGAAACCCAAGGTAAATTACAAGGTAAAAAATTTTCTTAGGCACCAAGGAATAAATTTCGGCCGAAATTTTAAATTATATTTTTTTACCATATTTTAATTTTTATTCTAGGTAACAATATATCTATAATTGGGAACATAATGATAATTAATATATAGAAATATATATAACTATCAATATATCTAAATATTTAATATGGTTAAAGATATTATTGGTAGATTTTAGTTACCTAAAAGATTGAGAAAATACATTGTTAATATATGTTTCCCTATTTAAGACTAGGTGCTGACCCCGCGCTACGCGCGGGGCGACCGGTTACTAAGTCAAAAGTTATTTTAGTGCTTTAAGACACCATATATATGATCTTTGCCGACCAAGAAACCTCAATCATCTAATTGACATTCAATATTTGTGAGGAATATGGAGGACGTATATTCAATTTTTTGTCCAAATTGCAGCCATTTAGTGCAAAACTAAAGAATTAAATAACCATGCACTTCATCTTAACATATATGCAAGTTCTTAGTTACTGGAATATCAAAACCATTACATTTGATAATCAAATACAACTTACAATCATAAGGTCAGTAGAGCATGTTCAAATTAAACCAACTATAAACAACTTATGAAAATATCAGATAGCATGCAAAGCTAATGCCTCGAGCAATTCTTTGTAATCTTTATGCTTAAACATATTACAGATTTTTTTGTTGTTGTATTCCTCAAACACTATAAACTGAGTCGTTAATGAATTCTTCATGTGCTCCTTAGACAACACAACAACAAAAATTCCAGTTCCACATCAAAGTAAGCGGACAATAACATCCATCCGACACCTGAAAAGGGCAAATGCAGCAAATATCATATCTTCGATTGTCTAATCAGTTTCATTCATTTAAAAAGAAAGAACCAATCATATCAAAGCAGTCCAACCTCAATAAACATTAATTGAGGAACACTACATTTAGAACTTTCTTCTTTAAGAATGAATGGCAGAAACTGGAGAAGCATATATTGGTGTCCTTAAACTAAAACCCAACACTTTTTTATTACTTTTGACATGAGGTAATTGAGTTCCATTATGAGGAGCATCAATACGAAGATAGCATCTTAGCAAGATCAAATACACTAGCAGTAAAAAAAATTACTAACTAATAAACAGTGATAACCATGAGATTAAAACTTCCAAAACTTTTAATCAACCAGATCGGAGCAGATTATATAATCTTAAAAAACTAAATTGTATAAAGGAAGAACAAACACCATCAATTTTGTGGGCAACGTTTGTGAATATGAGCTCGATTACTTATCTGGGGTCTCTGTCAGATTCCACAATCAAGAACCCGAATGGGGTTAATGATTCTAACAGAGTAAAACCTGAATGTATAGTTGGAAAAGAAAGTAATACAACATAAGCACGGTATATTGGTCGATTTTTGATCTAATCAATCTCAAATTAGAAAATCAACACAAAATAATCATCATATAATTTCTTACATAATTAGTCGTTCTGTTCATCATGAAAATATGTTTATGGCAATGACCGAAGAGAAACAATCATAGTTTAGCATCCATAAGAGACATTTAGCAAGATACTGGATTTACATAATTTAGCAGAATGTTCAATACAATTGCTATAAAAATTTATACCATCAATCCATCATATGATAAGTAATCAACAAATGGTATAATTAAACTCATTTTATAATTAAAATCAACAAAAGTCCACTCTTTTTTTTTTGTGAAACAAATGTCCACACTCGATGCTATAATTGTATAATTAAACTCTTTGTATAACATGTTCTCTCTGTATATATAAGTTTGAATAAACAATTAATTTGAAATTTTCATGATGCTGAACCAGAGAGTCTACCTGATGTTCAATTTTATTTATTTCCTTCTACACCATGGAGCTCCTCTTGTCTATCCTCTAATATCTGATCATTCCTGTAAAACAGAATCCCCACAATACTTAACTCAGCTCTTTCATAAATTGGGGTTACTCTCAACCAACAAATATTTCTCCAATCTTTCTTATTGGTAACACACTTGAATGTCTCACTCTATAGATGAGTCATCAAATTCAGTTATGAACAAAAAATATTATGTCAGGTGGTGATGATCCGTTCCAAATTCGAATTTGTACAGTGAATGACAATTTGACAACTTTAAAGTACCAATGATACATGTAGTTCCATATTTTTTACTTTCAGCAAAATATGCTTGCATACTGAATGCGAGTGGCGCACGGATCAGCGACAATGGTGGCGTCGACGTGCAGGAATCAGACTGGGCTACGGACGTGGGCGACGTGCATATCGGCGACTATGGCGACAATCGATTCATTGATAAAACTTGAACTGATTTGGAGGAGATGTCCATTAAATCTACCATTAGGGTTTAGGGAAAATTGATGTCAGTTCCAGAGTCAACACACTATCACGTTTCTCTATTATCCAAAGATGATTAAGTTCTCAAAAAAAAGTGCAAATTACATCCAATAAATTGAATTACCAGGTTTTGACAGATTATAAGCACCTAAAAAGAAATAAGTTAACTTGTATAGTTATATGGGACCACTCATATGTGTAAGATTTGATAAACTTCATTCGTATTTGACGTAATCTAGCATTTTTATGCTGAAAATTATCAAATGGCCTCTTTAGCTGAAGCCTACCTAAGAATGATGATACTTGCCAATTAATTCTCTGCATTTTTCTGGAAATGTGTTCATCATGTTTTTTTATGTTTGTTTATGAGGTTTTTGGATAAGTTCCAATAGCCAGAATATCCATTAGTAAGCCAAAGTGATACTTCTCTTTTGTGGACCTGCTCTTGGTATATCTCTTCTTTACTTTTTAAAAAATTAAAAACGTTGACAACATACTCAGAAATTCAATGCAGAAGAATACCTGGAGAAGAAATATATAAACTCACATAGTGACCAGATCTCGATACAATGACCCTTCTCCTATTTGTAGAAACCATAAACAGATCTGGCACACCTCTATTACCAATTTAACTGATAAGTGATATGCAACCAAAGATATCATATATAAGGTAAAGGGAGTAAATTCAAAACAAACATAGATCTATATATGGTTGGTCCTTTTGTGGTTATTACATGATATATGCTTCTTTTGTTAGGATCGATTCTCTCAACACTCACTAAACGATTAAGAAGAAAGCAATAAAGAATACACAGGATGTAACGTGGTTCGGTCAAAATCGACCTACGTCCACAAGTCTGGCGGCTGGCGTGTTATTAGATAGTCTCACAGTTGCAATTTCGAAGAATACTGATTTAATCTTCCAAGTAAATCTTCATTCTCCAAAAGAGTCTCCCATCAACATTTCCGCCTTGCCAGCCGCCCGTCTTCTGAAACAATTACAGAAGACCAACTGAGGTTTTGCACAACCTCAGTTTCCCAACATCGACACATTTTGTCAACATGTCTGCTGGATTCTTCGCACCCTCAATCTTCTCCAAACACATCTCCCCTTCTTCCACTGCCTTCCGAGTGAAATGATATCTTCTCCGGATGTGTTTTGTCCTCGAATGATGGACAGGGTTCTTCACCAACTGTATGGCACTCTGACTATCTGTGTAGAGAATCTTCTCTTGCTGCTTCAAGCCCAACTCTTCTAGATAATCTGTCAGCCATATCATCTCCTTCCCAGCTTCAGCAATAGCAACATATTCAGCTTCACAATATGAAAGAGCAATACATTTCTGAAGCTTGGACATCCAACTCACTGCAGTTCCTCCTATGGTGTAGATGTACCCAGATGTACTCTGACTAGAGTCCACATCTCCACTGAGATCAGCATCCACAAAACCCTGCAGTATCACCTTGCCATTGCCATAGCAGAGTGATGTCTTGGACGTACCTCTCAAGTATCTTAGAAGCCACTTCACGGCTTCCCAGTGCTCTTTCCCCGGATTGGACATGAATCTACTAACAACCCCCACTGCATGTGCTATGTCAGGTCTTGTGCAGACCATAGCATACATCAAGCTCCCAATTGCAGATGCATATGGAACAAGTGCCATCTGCTCTCGCTCCTCCTCTGTCTTGGGTGACTGCTCCTTTGACAGTTTCTTGTGATTAGCCAGTGGAGTAGTCCTGGGTTTAGCGTCACTCACCTTGAACCTGTTCAGCACCTTCTCAATGTACCTTTCTTGGGATAGATTTAGAGTGCCTGCTGTCCTGTCTCGAGAAATCCTCATCCCAAGAATCTGCTTTGCTGCACCTAAATCCTTCATCTCAAATTCTGAAGACAGACTTGCCTTCAGATCATCAATATCCCTCATGTTTGCTCCTGCAATCAACATATCATCCACATACAAGAGCAAGAAAACAAAGGAATCAGTATACTTCTTAAAGTAACAACAGTTATCCTTTTCACTCCTATGGAACCCGTTCTTGCGCATGAAGGAGTCAAACTTCTTGTACCACTGCCTAGGTGCTTGCTTCAACCCGTATAAGCTCCTGCTGAGCTTACATACCATGTGTTCCTTGCCTGGAACGACAAATCCTTCTGGTTGATGCATGTATATCTCCTTATCAAGATCTCCATGTAAAAACGCTGTTTTCACATCCATCTGTTCAAGGTGCAAGTTCTCTGATGCAACAATACTTAGTAACATCCGAATAGAGGTTAGCTTTACAACAGGAGAAAATATTTCAGCATAATCAATGTCTTTCCTTTGTAAGTAACCTTTAACCACTAACCTTGCCTTGAACCTTTTCTTGCCATCTGCTTCAGTCTTTACTCTGAACACCCACTTGTTCAATAAAGCTCTCTTCCCAGCAGGCAACTGTGTCAACACCCATGTGTTGTTCTTCTCAAGTGAGCTCATCTCGTCATCCATAGCTTGCTCCCACTTGATGGAATCATCCATTTGTAGAGCCTCTTCAAAGGACTCGGGCTCCCCTTCATCAGTCAACAACAGGTAATGTAACGAGAGTGAATACCTGTCTGGTGGCCTGATGGTCCTGGATGATCTCCTCAACACCTGCTCAGGTGTTACTGGATCCACTTCGGGATCTGTCTCTTGCTCATCCTCCGGTTCTTCATCGTCAGTGTCTGGAGTTGATTGAGTTTCTCCTGTCTCCAACTCAACCTCAACTCCCACTTGCTCTGGAGTCCCTAAGACCTTCTGATCTTTGTCTTTGTACAAGACGTCTTCATCAAAGGTCACATCACAGTGTCTCAGGATCTTTCTGTTCTTCTCATCCCAAAACCTGTAACCAAACTTGTCGGAACCATAACCTATGAAGTAGCACTTCACTGCCTTCGCATCAAGCTTGTCTCTCTTCTCTAGATCAACATGAACATAAGCTGTGCACCCAAAAGTTCTCAGGTGAGAATACCTGAGTTCTTTTCCCGTCCATACCTCTTCAGGAATCTTGAACCCCAAGGGAACTGAAGGTCCCCTATTGATCAAGTAAGCAGCTGTGTTAACAGCATCTGCCCAAAACATCTTGGGCAGTCCACAATGGATTCTCATGCTCCGTGCACGCTCATTCAATGTCCTGTTCATCCTTTCAGCGACGCCATTCTGTCTTGCCTTGCCAGGAACTGTCCTCATCAGTCTGATTCCCTCAGCTGCATAGAATGCTACGAACTCTGACTTTTCATACTCTCCTCCGTTGTCAGACCTCAGACACTTGATCTTCAACTCAGTCTGATTCTCAACTTCAGCTTTCCACTTCTTAAAGGTAGCAAACACATCTGACTTACGCTTCAAGAAATAGACCCATACCTTTCTACTGAAATCATCAATGAAGGTAACATAGAACCTGGATCCGCCAAGTGATGAAACTGGAGCTGGTCCCCAAACATCTGTATGTACCAATTCCAGTCGTTCCTTCTTTGGCTCCCTTGGGGTCTTCGTGAAACTAACTCGTTTCTGCTTCCCCATAACACAACTTTCACAGAGTCCCATGTCAACATGTTTCAGACCCTCTAAAACTCCTTTCTCCACCAGCATCTTCATTCCTTTAACACTCATGTGTCAGAGTCTGTTATGCCACAGACATGAACTGGATGAACTTTCCTGAATAGCAGCTGTGTTTATACACCCTTCAGTGGTGTATAAGGTTCCAGATTTGAGGCCCCGTGCTACAACCATAGCACCCTTCTTAATCTTCCATGAACCTTTCCCAAACTCTGCGCATATCCTGTGCTATCCAACTGACCTACCGAGATCAGATTCTTCTTGAGACCAGGAATATATCTGACATCTTCCAATGTCCACTGATTTCCTGCTGGAGTGTGAATGCAGACATTCCCCTTTCCTTCGATCTCCAAAGCTTTGTTGTCAGCAAGATACACCTTTCCAAACTTTCCAGACTTGAAATTTTGGAACAACTACTTGCTTGGAGACGAATGAAATGATGCTCCAGAGTCTAAAATCCAGGATTCAAGTGAACTGTTCACACTAAGGATTAGAGCATCCCCAATGTCTTCTGCTGAGTTCACAGAATCACTATCAATGCCGGATTTGTGATTCTGCTTCTTTGGCTTTGTACAATTAGATCGAAAATGACCTTTTCCACCACAGTTCCAACATGATCCTTGTGGTTTACCCGGAGACTTTCCTCTGTTTCTTGATTTTGAGCGTCCATGCTGATTTGGACCCTTTGATTTACTCCTCCCCTTTCTGTCAACACTGAGAGCATTTCCTGATGATGACTCACCAATTTCTCTTTTGCGAATACTTTCGCTAAGAACAACATCTCGGATTTCATCAAACTTCAGCTTCTCAGAACCACGGGAACTACTAACTGCGGAAACAATAGTATCCCACGACTCGGGCAGAGATGACAGTAAAATCAAAGCTTTAACCTCATCCTCAAAATTAATCTCAACAGAGCTCAATTGTGACACAATCATATTAAAGGCATTAATATGTTCAGCAACAGAACCACCTTCAACCATCTGTAAATTGAACAATCTACGCATCAGATATACCTTGTTCATCGCCGATGGTTTCTCGTACATGTTTGCCAACGCTTTTAACACGCCTGCTGTCGATGTTTCCTTGACGATGTTGAATGCAACGTTCCTGGACAGACACAATCGGATCAGCCCCAGGGCTTGTCGATCCTTGAGCTTCCACTGCTGCTCCGTCATGGATTCCGGCTTCTCCCCAGACAAAGGCTCGTACAGATCCTTCTGGTACAGATAATCTTCAATCTGCATTTTCCAGAAACCGAAATCGTTTCCATCGAACTTCTCTATTCCCGCCTTCGACATCTCCATCTTCAGCGATCGTGTTGAATCTCCTTAGCTCTGATACCAGTTGTTAGGATCGATTCTCTCAACACTCACTAAACGATTAAGAAGAAAGCAATAAAGAATACACAGGATGTAACGTGGTTCGGTCAAAATCGACCTACGTCCACAAGTCTGGCGGCTGGCGTGTTATTAGATAGTCTCACAGTTGCAATTTCGGAGAATACAATGCTATATATATAGCTACAGAGAAAAAGAACTCATAAACCCTACCGGGCCGGGTCGGCCCCCCCAAAAATCGGGTCGGGGCTACCGCCCCCCTCAAACCCCCCGTTGACCTCAGCGCCGAGGTCAAACGGCGATAATCAGGATCCATAACTCAACATCTTTCAACCCTAATAAAACCTGAATTTGAATACCTGATGTCAATATAAACATAAAACCTGATTTGAAGATTAAAAAGCATGGCTCTTTTCTAAAAATTAATAATTTGTTTCTGTTTGATATCCATAATTATCTAAAACCTTTTTTGAACAACTAATCAATAGGAAATATCGTGGATTGACTGAAACAACGACTCAATAAAGATCGAAGCCCTAACCTGATCACAGTCGAAACCGAATCGAGTTGATTAGTAGGATTCCACCACAGATCCATCATTAGTACATGGTTAGCTACAACCATACTTAGACCAAGGCTTGCTGCTTTCAACGACATTATCATAACACTGTCACATGTAAATTTAAATTCAAACATTACTTCATCAATGAGCTGCAAAAAAAAATGTAATTGCACACCGTGAGAACTTATTATAACACCTCTGGAAGGGTGTTATATATGATCTAGAAAATGCTCATATTATCTTCTTGCCGGCTAAGTAGATATACAATGTGCCAACCGATCAGAACATTGATTCACTCCCAACATGTAGAAGAAATGGCATGTAATATAAACAACTTGTAGACATTAAAAAGATGAGTGAGAAAAATCCAAGAGCAGAAATCAGAACCCAAATAAACCCAAGAGCAGAATTTAGAAGCAAATCAAGATTGGATCAAATAGAGAGATGAGACGATTTGATCAAATAGAGAGATGAGACAGGCATGTAGATGTAGGTATCAGAAAGAAGATAATCAAAATAAGACATACTTGTAAAAGAGACAGACCTGTTGAAGAATTTGAGCTGGTGAAGATGTTAACATCCCAGTAGACAACATCAACATTAACCAAAATAAAATGGCACAAAGTTCATAGTAGAAGTAGCACAAAGTTCATAGTAGAAGTAGCCCTGAGAATAACAATACATCTACTTAGTCTAGACGACAATGTGATAGAATGAAAGAAATATTAAGGTGCCATTTATTACTGTTAACATAGATGACAAAGAGAATTTAAAGCCATAGTTGTACGACCACTGGGAACTGGGGCATCAGACTCCATATCCATCCCGAGAAGCTAATCGGACCAAGAGACAAACAACATAATTAGGATAGTAGACAGACAATTACAAATTTCATCGACCAAGCGTAAGGCATGAAGTAAAGATACCTGCGCTTTGAAGGTTAAAATAAATGTGTGGGGGTGGAGAAACAGAATTGAGTGTATAAATAAGATGATCTAACAGATTTATCAATATTAGAATTACATTTGGATTTGTACTCACCAGTCACCTTTGGAAGCGCATTTTTCATCTTCGTGCCGATTGTAGGTTGAGCACGGAAAGTCAAGATCTGTTTGCTGTTTCTTCGCATTCTCTTGCAGGTTCTTCAAGCCCATGTTAATCCTAAGTTGCTTCTCCTGGTAAATATTATCATACAAAATATTATGAGTATCCGATGGCGGCGACTTGGTGACTGAATTCTAGAACTGCCAAACTGGGAGCGATGATATTTGATTCTTTAATGTAGAAGAAGGTTCACCTTGCCCATATCGACGCAGCAGAGCCCAAAATCGACGATGAAACCTTGCCCAAATTGACGCAGCAGAGCCCAAAATCAACGATGGCGACTCAGCTGGGTAGCGAGGTTGATGATTGTGTCCACGATTGGATGAGAGATTGAAGGAGAAGCGGACTCAGGAGCCCAAAATCAACGCAACGTAGCCCCAAATCGACGATGTGGTGACTGAAATGTCGAGGAGAGACACCATCGTGAGGGAGGAGAAGACGTGGGTGACGGAGAAGACGATGGGAGTAGAAGATGAAGACACGAATTTAAGAAGATGATGAGACGCCAAATGAAAACTAATTGTTTTAATCGCAGGAGAATAGGTTAAAATGGTGACTGTCAGTACAAAATTTGCTAGGCAGGTGGCGAGATAAGGGAGTGTTATCAGATGCTGATGTGGCACGATAGGAATGATGGATTAACTCTCTCACCTGCTGATGATGTGTTATATTTTTATTGGGAAGTTAGTCTGACGTGGCAGATGCAATGTGTCATCACAACATTTTCTCTGAATGCTGACGTGGCAGCTTAATGTTAACCCACTATCTCTCCTATTGCCTTATATAATATATAGATAGATATTGACAATAAATAATATATATTTATATAGTGTAACCGATTTTTACATATATATATATTGTTGATTGATTTAATATTAAAGATATGAATCTTGGCAATAAATATATATATGTTTATAACAGGTCCGATATATATATATATATATATATATATATATATATATATATATATATATATATATATTATTAATATTGGAAATTATTTCATATAGTTAATGTTATTTGGTGGCTAAGCTATATATTTTTAGACTTTAAAACCCTACTTGGGCCACAAGTAAACATTTCGGCCCAACATTTATGATTTAAATTATTGGGCCGCTCCAATATGTCAAACCAAGAAGAATTAAAACCGAACCAGATTTTCTCAATCGGTTCGACCTAATTGGGTCGGGTCGGACCGGGGTAACTAAGTGGATCTAACCAAACCGGTTTTGAGTGTTGAATCGAATCGAACCCTGTTTTTATTAGACTGGTTCGGACCGAACCATATTTTAAAATTAAAACCGGACTTAACCAGTTTTTTATTTTCAGACCGAACCGAACTAGACCAAACCAGAGGTTATCCGGTACGGTCTGATGTAGAGATTTTTCCGTTACCACTCGCCACTAGAGGCGTCACCAGAGGTTATTGGTACTGTCTGACGTAGAGGTCTTCTGTTACCAATCATCACCAAAGGTTTTACTTTATTGCACGCCACTGGAGGCTTTTCCTTGTCGCTCGCCACTAGAGGCGTCATTGATTGAGATTTTATTTTACTGCACGCCACTGGAGGCTTTACTTTTCTGCACGCCACTGGAGGCTTTACTTTTTCGCACGCCACTGGAGGCTTTACTTTCTGCACTACCAATGGAGGCATTGCCAACAGGGGCACCGCCGACGGAGGTTTTATTTTCTGCACTACCAATAGAGGCACCGCCAACAGGGGCACCGCCGACGGAGGTTCTATTTTCCGCACGCCAACGGAGGCACCGCCAACAGGGGCACGACCAACCGAGGCTTTACTTTTCTGCGATACCAATGGAGGCACTGTCAACAGGGGCACCGCCGACAGAAGTTTAACTTGTTCGCATCGTTAATAAAGCCAAAGGCCACCTTAGAGACTTGAAGACCCGGAAGAAGATATACTTCCTAGCCAAAATTAGTGTTTACTCGTCTTTGGACAAACCCCCCCGAATGCATTCTATGGGAGTCCGTCCAAAGAGGGGCAAGCTGTAAACACCTAATTTTGGTACGCGCGACACGCATATAACACGTTCAAAAATGTTATGTGTAACGCGTTTAAAAATGGAAATATTTAAATATAGAAGGTCACGGGGTTGCTAAAAATAGGCTTAGTTTAAATTTGGATAGTGTAGATACATTTAATATTTTGTAATATTCAGAAAATATATGATATATATTTATGGCAATATGCATTTAATATATATTCATAATTTTCGGAATTAATTAGTGTATATTAGGTAAAATATTGTTTTCCTAATTTTAGGTGCAAATCTAGCTATAAAAGGACCCCTAGTCAATGTAAAAATACACAGAAAATTAATTCAGCAATAAAATATTATTATTTTGGAAATTCGTGCATTATTTTACATATCCCGTTTTTTTTCTGCTTGGCTGCCATTGTCACCGGAGCTCCGCCCCGACATCGCCGGCGTTGCCCCGTCCCTGGCAGGTATCGCCACCCGTCGCCGGAATCCGTCCCGCCCCTGCCGCCGGAGCTGTCTGCTACTGTTGCGAGGAGATCTGCTGTCCTCTGCCCCGGTGCTGCCGTGACCAGACCTTTGCCCAGCCTGGTCGTGCCCCGCCGTGAAGGGCCTCGCTTCGCCCGTCCCTGTTGCCCGCCGAGCGGCCGCCGCCGCTGACTGGTGTCGTCGCCTGTCCGCTGCGTCCTGGGTTGCTGCCGTGACATCCTACCCTCTGCAGGTAAGTATCAGTCCGGTGCCGTTAGTTTTTTTTATATATATGTATTATTTGTTTAGTTATTTAATTATTTTGTGTTTATTTTCTGTTATTTATATTTATTATTAAATTGTGTTAATTAGATAGTTAAAATGTAAATTTAATGAGATACCATGTTTTTGTGAATATATGTGTATGATATGTAATTACTAAATTGTATCATGTTTGGAGCATGTTTAGTTTTGTTTAGATTTTATTTCGATTAGGAGAATTAGATGCTTAATAGTTTTTTTTAAGGTTTATATTTATTGTTAATAATAGTTTTTGCGTAAAAATTAGTTTAGTTTTTTTATAACGTTAGATTAATTTGACGTAACGAATGTTTAAATTTTAAAGGTGGCATTTAAGTGAATTGAGTACCGAAAGGGCGTAAATAAAGATCTATATTTTTAATTCGTAATAGAACCCCCGAACTTGAATTTCTGATCGAAGATCGATTTTATACTTAGGTGTTTAATTCGTTATTCGCTTGGGTGATTTAGGATTCTAGTTAGCCTAATAATTAACTAGTGGCGACTCTATTCAAAATTCCACGTTTTTCAAAACGTAATCGCCTTAGGTCAGATTTTAGGTCCGACAATTTGGCGACTCTGCTGGGGAAGATTTAGAGGGTTCGGGCTCAGTATGTTCAATTTGGCGACTCTGCTGGGAAAAATTTCAACTGATTTTTTTTTAAATTTGTATTTCGAGCAACCAAGATGCATTGAATTTTTCCTCGTTAAAAAAAAACACAAAAAAAAAAAAAACACTTTCAAATAACTTGTAAATTTTCTTAACTGTAGAAATTTCATTTCAAGTATGCATCTCATGTACATCTCATAGGAATTGTTTTAGGAAAAACGATTCTTTTTTTTTTTATAGATTGTAAATCTTCTCTTAGTTGTTGAGCTTCTAATTCCAAACATCCATTGCATTTGCATTTATTTTTATAAAAAAATTTACTTGGATTTTTCATTTTGTACATACATTCCATATGTGTCATTCAGGTAAACCGGTTGTAAGTTGTAAGTTTCTTATCAGTAAAACTTTAACTTTCGAGCATGCATGAGCATTTAAAAAAATCAAAGCGTCATTCGTTTTTATCCAAGGTGTATTGCACTTTTTCGGCTAGATCGTCTCAACCTTCGTGTGAGTTAGCGTTTAAAAAAAAAAAAAAGATTTGATTCTATTTTTTGAGAAAATAGTTTAAATGTGCAGTTGAGTGCGACCATTCGAGTTTAAACAAATGACAATAAAATATTTTTGAAAAGAACTTTGTTTTAAGCATCTGTCTTTCGTTCAAGCCAGGTAGTGCACTCAGCAAACTCAGTAAACTTCATGATGGTGCAAAACAACTTAGATCATAAATTTAGATTCATTTTTTTCAAAAAAAATGTAATCAAAATTATGAAATGAATGGCATTAGAGTTTTAAAAAAAATCATGCATGATTTCTCATATTCTTTAGACTGATTTTTCATTCACTCTTTTCAGGTACCATTGGTTAAGGTATCATGTACATATAAGCTATGCCGACTAAATGGGGCAACCAAAAAAAGGAACGTGCATCCATCCAGTTGCACGAAGCACAGATTGCTCACTCGGGATATCCAACGCTCATGTACGATGAATAGTACTTGATTTTTCCTTGAGATTTGAGTGTCCCTACTCTATTTCAGATAAGACGACCATTTCGACTGAGGTCGCAACCTCGTGAAATGTGACTGCCCCAAAGAACTAACATGTCAAAATTCCACCTACCATATGTGGAATTCATACGCGTCCCCAAACCAAGTTGTACATCTGTTTTACGGTGAGGTCTAAACCGGTCGGTGGTAACCAAGGGGCATCTCCTATTGAGATCGGACATGTCCGAAGATGGGAAAATATCAAGAGATCGTCGAGAGTCTCGTGAAGACTCAATGTGCTGATCAATGAACATTTTAGATGTCAAGCAAGGAAAACATTATTGTTGGTGCCTTCCATCAGAGGTCCATGGGCATTTACTTTCCGGCTGTTCATATACAAGTTGTGTTTTCTAGATGGAGCAGGAAAATCAGGACATGCAGCAAGTCCAGTCGCATAGCGAGCACATTTTCCACTAGAAAAAATCCAACACCCAGGTAAGAAAAGTTGTGATCATTTTTATCCCCGAAATTTGAGTATTTCCTTAATCATTGTGCAGTTTGGATAATCATCCAAATCAAAGCCCCTGAAGAGCACATCTCGTGCGCGGCCCTTTGCTCGCCGCAAGCTGTCAAATTTATCCCAGATACCACGTGCGATATCTATGCATTTACCATTTGCGGACTACTGTGCCCCAATACGGACTACTCCACGTCATCCTTGTGTGATCCTAAACCAAGTCATACATTTTTCATGTGGACCGATCAGTGCTAACCGTGGGGCATCTCCATACGAGATTGAGCAATAACCGGGGCACTTGAGAAGCCGAGATTAGAAATCACTGTCTACATCATCCATTGGTCGTAGGGTTAATCTAGGGCGTCGACACGACCAATATATTTTGACTCAATCACCTGAGTCCTTCTCAAGAAGATATTTTGAACTAAAATTTTTCAAATTTGCCACTAGGGGCATGTACATAATTGTTGTTGATTATTTTCGTTAAATTTTCTTTTTCAAAAAAGAAGCAAAAAGAGAGCAAGAAAAAAAAAAGCAAAAAAATAAAACTCATTTTTTTAGGCTCACAGCCGCCCTTTAATTGGCTACCGATAAAAATAAAGAGTGCTCATGCATATTTTGTGAGAGCAATGAAGAAATAAAAGGGTCACAGTTGTCCCTAAATCAACTACAGATAAAAAGGGTCATAGTCGTCCCTAAAACGACTACAAAGAAAGGGCCACAGCCATCCTTCAAATGGCTACAGATAAAAAGCGCTCCTGCAACATCAAAAGCGGGAAATAGGTGAAAGAGCCACAACCACCCTCCAAACGGCTACGAATAAAAAAGTGACCCCGCGAACCCTGTGAGGGCATAAAAAGGGCCACAGCCACCCTTAAAATGGCTACACAAAAAGAGTGATCTAGCGAAATCGGTGAGGATGGGAAAATAAAAGAAAGGGTCACAGTCGTCCCTCAAACGGCTACAATAAAAAAAGCGCTCCCGGAACATCGATGGCGGATATTAAGTGAAAGGGCCACAACCACCCTCAAAATGGTTATATACAAAGAGTGTTTCCCGGATCAGAGACGAGGAATGAAGGGCCACAGCCACTCTCCAAATGGCTACAATCAAAAGTGCTCCCGCAACATTGAAGACTGTGAGAAAAAGGTCACAGTCACCCTCCAAATGGCTACAAATACTCTCGCATCATGGCGGAAAATGAAGTACGGGTCACAGCTGTTGCGTCCTGGATGAACTGGGTCGTGGGGACGCACCTGTCTGAATGGTTGAGCAGATTTTCGGGCTGTAACCCTTCGTCTGAAAGAGTTTTTCGCCTTGTGTCACTGACGAGTGTTCGGTTTTAACGCTGAGTCTCGGAAAGGTCTGTGTCTCGAAAGGCGGTTGCGTCTCAAGAGGCGTCTGTGTCTTAGAAGGCGGTTGCGTCTCAAGAGGCGTCTGTGTCTCAAAAGGCGATTGCGTCTTAAGAGGCGTCTGTGTCTCAAAAGGCGGTTGTGTCTCGGGAGGCGTCTGAGTCTCGGGAAACGGTGGTCTGTGCACAAGTCTGAACGTCTGGAGCCCTGGTTCCTGCACGAAGGGCCAGTACTAGCACCGAGAGGGGGGGGGGGGGTGGTGCTAGTGGAGCCCTCTCCGATGCCTAAGTCACAATAGGGCTAAAATGGTAATTCTAGAGAGAGAAAGTATTTCTAGAGAGAAGTCAGAGCTCAAAATACCAAAGTTGGGCAAAATGAGAGGATGTGTGAAAATGGGTGGCCAAGGCCTCCTATTTATAGGCTTCCTTGGGCGGTTTTAAAGCGGTTTGATGACGGTTCAAAAGCAAGCGCTAACCGTCATCAATATTGGCAATGCGCGAACTCGACTTCTCTCCAAGTAACGGTAATCGCGAAAACGGTAATCGCACAATACCTATAATGCAATCCGGACCTCGTCGAATTTGGGCAATTCGGCGAGGTCCGGATTGCTTTGCGCAATCCGGAGGTCCGGTCCGGACGCGCGTAACGCGCTTCCGAACCATTTTGACCCTTTGGGAGACGTTTTTCAAGTCGAGATGTAATTTTGACGTGTTTACGAGGCCCGAAATATAAATACGAACTCGAATTGGGCACATATCCATCACTTGCCCCCGAGTCAAGTAACGGTTTAAAACCTTTCTTGACTCTATTTTAAGTTAGGATACGCGTCCAATTTGAGTTTGACGCTAACCTTCCGGTTTTGATTGTTGGTTGGACGTAGAAGTCTTGATTTCGTCCGTCCTTTGATTTTCTGACCGAGTGACATTATTACCTGTTATCACGGTTAGTGCAATAGAGAATGTGTATATATAGCGTGCAAACATGATTACTGTTAGGGACATAAGCTATTAGTAATACGTCATGCGGACATGCTTTTATCAATGTTCATGCACAAGTAACGGTCATGGCAAGAACGTAATTACGTGATGTTAGAAATATAATCCGTATACTTCTAAAATGACTTAGCGATTATTAAATCATGAATCATGCGATATGCAAACATGCATGTAGAATGACGAATTTGATATGCGTAATACCGAAATAATCATGTGCGTGGAGATAAATACTTAGAAAAGGGAGGAGTATACCGTAGGCACTTAGGTGTGGGTGTAGGTGCATTACTCCTTTAATCCTTATCATCAAGGAACCTCTTGGAAGTAGTCGTTTGTTGCCTTGATGCCTTAGAGAAATATTTTCTTAAGTGTTGTCGTGTTTGCTCTTCGCGGTTCGTCACATTAGTCGCACCGCTTGCATGATAACTTCTTGGGACGTTGGCCACTTTTGTTGCACGTATCCATTTTGCTATGCGCTTTGACTTTGTTATGCGTGTTGACTTTTCTATGCGCGTTGACTTTGCTATGCGCGTTGACTTTTCTATGCGCGTTGACTTTGCTATGCGCGTTGACTTTCCTATGCGCGTTGACACTAATGGTTGTATGTTGGTAATGATAGCTTAGGCGATGTATTGTTGAGCGTCATGTATAGACCGTCGGTCATTTTCTGCAAGCATGTCAAAACACTTAGAAAATATTTAAACGACATCTAATGCTTGTTACCATAGATGTTGTCGTATGAGTTTTGTCGATGAGCGTCGTAGGTGTGCTTAGGCGGCATAGCTACTTTTTGTATGCAATCCATCTTTGTCGACATGTATGTATGTACATGGAAACACTTAGAGAATATTTTCTCCTTGTCGACATGCATCCTCGACGACATGTATGTATGCACATGGAAACACTTAGAAAATATTTTCTCCTTGTCGACATGCATCCTTGCCGACATGTATGTACGTACATGGGAACACTTAGAAAATATTTTCCCCTTGTCGACATGCATCCTTGTCGACATGTATGTACGTACATGGAAACACTTAGAAAACATTTTCTCCTTGTCGACATGCATCCTTGTCGACATGTATGTACGTACATGGAAACACTTAGAAAATATTTTCTCCTTGTTGACATGCATCCTCGTCGACATGTATGTATGTACATTGAAACACTTAGAAAATATTTTGTCCTTGTCGACATGCATCCTTGTCGACATGTATGTACGTACACTGTGTGTACGTATTTGCCCCCGCACTTAGAATCTTTTCACCATCCCTGGCTATGTATGCTGTATCCGTATGCTTGATGCGAACACAGGTTATATGCCAACTCCTGATAATATGCTGACACGTGGTTGTATGCTGACAGCTTGCAATATGCTGACTGTCATCCTGAGCAAAGTACTTAGAAAATATTCCACCATTGTAATCTTGTATGCTGCGAGTATGAGCTCGGTGTTGTCATGCAAGGTTAATGTGTTGAAGAGGTTGCCCCCCTTGCGTGATGCTTGTTACTTGTTGCACGAAGACTAACGGGTCTTGTACGTACATGGTTGTCTCACATGGAGTGTCTGTTGCATAAATGCTTGCATAAGTGTTGGTGCGTGTTTACGCACTGACTGGATTGTTGGTTGCATTTTCCAGGATATCAGATCTTGCTGTCTTCTTGTCAGAATTAGTCTTCCCATGGCTGTTACCGTGAGTAAGTCCATTATCTCCATCTTGACGGGAAAAAGCTTGTCTTTGCGGATAGCTGATGTGTACAGAAATCCATTTGTTGAGAGGAATGTCCATACAAGTGCCCCCGCTACTCTGGAGTCTTTGGACACGGTGGCGGTAAAGGGCTTGTGAGTAAGACGTCTCATTGTATTTTCTTTGAACTTGTTAATTTTCCAAGTTATTGCTGGCTGCAGCTTCTGTTTTTAGCATAATTCTCGAAAGATCCGACGCAGGGGCGCGTTCCTCGAGCGATTCTTAGTTCTTTATGCCGGGCATGATCGTGCTAATTCCTTCTTGTGATAAAGGAAATAGAGTTGAGGGTTATGCAGTGGTGTCTTCTGCCCCCCGGTCGAGGGACCGGCCCAAGGAGGAGCGTTACTCCTATTGAGGTAAGTATTTATTGATTGCTAATTGTCGCCCTTATGTTGAAGAGCTATGTTGTGTTGAAAGTTGAAACAATCATCCTTGTCGTGTCCTTTGTGTGGATGACGACATTGCATTTGATGTTGACATTATGAACTCTTTGCCATAGGTCCTTAGAGATGATGTTAACTCTTGGTTAGTGTAGGGCTGTTTGCTTCCAGCATGTTGAACCCTTTGTGAATGGGTTGATGTTGTGTTGATAACTCTTTGTTCATGCCTTTGCTTGCATGATATTTCGTCACCTGGACCTGTTTTCAATAATAATTATGTGATAACTTGTTAGTAATATTTCATACCTTGAGTTATCTACGCTGTCCATATGCTTTGGACTTGGGAGATAGGATATATATCCTTAGATGATGAACATGATGTCCGTAGTTGCGACTGTATGTCGCTCATTGTTAAGTGTTATGATCGCCCCTCTTGGTTAGATTCCAAGGCATGGCGAGATGGTAGAGCATAGGATGTTGCGACTTGCGCATTGTAGGCTTTTGTTGGATGTGGATGACTAATAATCATAGATGTAGTCTCCGCAGCCGTGACCATTAGCCACTTCTTGATTACTTGAGATGCTCTCCTGATTGCTTGCATGATGCATTACGCATGTTGCCCTTCTTTCCTGAATAGCTTGCCGCTATATATGTTGCAACCTGCCAAGTATTTTGCGTATAGCAATATTTCTTAACAAGTAGTGTATTTGAAAGGTGTTATCTTGGCTAAGCAAGATACTAGTTTATACCGTCTCTTAGTTCCACTCTAAGGCGACGTTGTACAAGACTCGACTTGTAAATTTTATGAGTTTTAAACAGGGTGCGCACCTGCCAGCGTGTATCAACCCGCATTGGGGAAGCATACGTAAAAACATTTTGGTTTTTGAAGAAGTATTTTGTGAACCCTAAAAAGCTCGTGATACACGCAAAAAATCGTGTTGATAAAGAGTCGTTAAAAAAACGAAAGGAAGAAGTCTGTAAAATCGTGTTGATAAAGAGTCGTCATACGCATTCGTAACCATGGTTTAAACCTGGTGTGCGCATGCCGCAAGTCACCTCGAGAGACGGGACACATCGTTTTAAAGTCCGAATTTAATGCTGAGGTATTTTAATGAATGCTAAATTTTCGTTTCTAATCCTTTGAATATAACTCATTGATAACTACTAAGATTATAAGTATGCTTCAAAGCTACTACAATCAAGTAAGAACATCAACTATGGCATTAAAGCGAACGCTTAAATGCATAGCCCTTGAGGTGAATAAGTCTCTGAGAGTTAAACAAACGAAAGGAAGAAGTCAGTAAAATGACTCTTTATGGGGTGAATCACGCCCAAGTGTTTAGTAATCTATACTGGGTGTCATTTTCCTCGGTAAGATGTCATGGGGTTGCCCTCGTATAGAGGATGTCGCACCATGTTGATGTGTGGGGTTACCCCCGTATAGAGGATGTCGCACCACGTAATAGATGATCGCTTCTTTGTTGAAAAATCCAAGTTGTGGTTGTCGTAATCATGGGGTTGCCCCCGAGTAGGGATGTCGCGCCATTTTATTTGTAAGTAATCCTTAGGAAAATAAATTCCGGTTGACTTGTATAGAGTAGACATAATAGATGTCGTGCGAGAGAGCGTATTGAGTATTCGTTATTGATGTCGAGTATTGACATGTTGGTGGCATATAAAGGCCGTTTGTTGTGTTTAGCATAATAGCTTTATTGTTGGTGCATGTTTAATGCATATACTCCACTACTTGGTGTTATTCCAGAGTAGGGAATGTAAGGAGATAGTGTATCTACGAAAATACATTAAGTTCAATAGTCTTCTTGTGGTATGTACATTGCTGGATAGATGGGGTCAACTGATCAACCTTATGTAAATAATTTACTAAAATCTTAAACTACTTAGGAAATTAAAGCTTAAAAGTAAATGGATGAATAAAGTTGTGCGTAACGCATGTAATGGGGGAGGGATGTGATTGTCGCCTCCCAATCCGTTTGTTCACATGGTGTGGTGGGTGCATGCCACACGATGTTGTAGAGCTCCAAGGGCTATCATTCTTCGATTTCAACTCGCAGGATGAGACATTCGTTTATGCAGTGACCCCAGGCTTTGTGAAATTTGCACCAATGCGTGATGTTGGTACCCAAAAACGCATGCGGTGTCTCCCGTGGGGAGGGTAGCTTGTTTTGCAGAATGCTCACAAACAGTTGTTCGAGATCTGTGTACAGAGGCGTGAATGCATATTATTGGCCGTCAAGTGTGCTCCTGCTTGTGCCTTGCTGAAAGAGTACTTCTCCCTTGCCTGCGGGTGGTTTGCTCCACCCCAGCTCACACTCACAAGCAACTGCTCTTTCGAGTTTGTATTTGAGGTCACTCATTGACTGAGTGGACCTCCAACCATATTCTCTTCCAAGTAGAAGGAAGGATCGCGCGTTCGAGTTCATGAAGAACGTGTTGATCACTGCCTCCTTAGTTGCCTTCAGCAAAGCTGCATTTAGCGCAAAGCGCCTGAAGTATTCCAGAGTTTGCTCATCTTCTTCCTGCTTGATGTCCCAAACACTCTGCGGTGTTGGGACTTTTTGATGGTTTCTCGGTCGTGTAGGCTCGAAGAGTTGTTCAAGACGCACTTCTTCCACTTTCTTGTCTTCTTCCTGCTTGGGAATACCCTGCCTTATCATGGCGATGGAGAGTTGTTATTTACGCCTTAGAGGGGGTATGTCGCAACGCCCGCAAAGCTCATTAGTGGGAACGTTCCGAGGCTCAAGTCCGCCTTTGTGCGACCAATTTGTTCTATACCCTTGATAGTTAAGATGTCTGCGGAGCTTCCTCCGTCAACGAGAATTCGTTTGACGTCGTACTCCGCGATAGGCATAGTGATGACGAGTGCATCGTCATGGGGGTATACGATATGTCTCATGTCTTCTTTAGAAAACATGATGACGAGATCTTCCTGCTCACCCCATGGTCGCTTGACGTACTTGGGATGTGTCTCTGCCTGTAAGGCATAGACATTCCTTCAGTGTGAGCCTTGGCCGCCGGCAGCTGGTCCTCCATGTATGACGTTTATCACACCTCGTTTAGGAGGAGTTGGATTTTCATACATCTTTTCTTTTCCTTTGCATTTCTTGGAGGGTTCTCCTTGATTCTTTGTAGGGGTATTGTCACCTTGGTCAACATAGTGGTTTAACTCCCCACGCAGGATAACATTGTTGATGCGCATTCTTAGGATGAAACAATTGTCGGTGTCGTGCCCATTGACTTCATGGTTTTCACACCACTTTTCCATTTCTCTTCCCAAAGGGCCTTTTTGCCAATTGTTTGGCTCTCTCCAGAGATTAGTTTCCTTCATCTCTTTTAAGATCACCGACAGGGGTGCATTCAGCGGAATGAGGTTTGCAGCATTTACCTCCTTCGGTTTCTGGAAGCCTTCTTGGGTGGGTCGCTTGGGTTGTGGTTGCCACTGCCTTTGCTATTGATTTCCTTGGGGATGCTTGGCTTTCCCGACCTTGTTGTTATTGTCTTTTTTGCGCTATGCGTTCGGTTTTGCTTTAGCTCTGGCTCTGAACCTTTCAAGGTCCACGAATTCTTTTACGCGCGAGGCTAACTCCTCGAGAGTTTCTGTCTATCGTTTTGACATTTTTCTGGCGACCCAGATTTCTTATGAATGCCTTGATTATCTCGTCCTCAGAAAGGTTTGTCTGGATATCAGCAATGTTCTGATTAAAGTGGATGTAGTAATCCGCTAGAGATTCATCATAATGTTGTTTCACGTCATCTAGCGCGCTTGAGTCCTTGAGCAGCTTGCGTTCACCCATGTACCTTTGGATGACTTTCCTTTTAAGTATGGCCATGAGCCAACACCTTTCTTAGGAAGGGAGAAAAACCAGTGTGCCGCTGAACCTGTCAAGGTTTGCGGGAATGTTACTGCTACATGGTTTGGGTTCGTTGTTCTCCCCAGAAATGAAGCCTCAGTTGTTGCACGCGCTCGATAGGATCACCCTCTCCAGCGTACATTTCAATTCTTATGTTGTTTAGGATTCCCGGAACCCGATCATACAACATCTCCTTGGTAAATGGGTGACTTGCACTATCAGTCAAGACATGCATTGGTCTGACTTTTGATTGCTTCAGCTTTTGCTCTATGAGAGCCTCCAAGGTCTTGGCGGTTAGTCCCGTGATGGGGACGTTATCGTTACTCTATGGCATCCCCCAAATGCTATTTGGGTTTCCGCTGTTTTCATGCCCCCAGCTTTGTTGGTAATGAGAATCCTCCCTGCCCGGTTGCTCGTTCCTGGAACTTGGTTGTTTCCATGATTCGGCTGGGTTTGGCCTCTCATAGTAAGTTGCACTGGAGCGGGATCCTTGTGGTCCTGCATTATATTAATGTGGGTTGGCAGCTGGAGGCTGTCTTCCCTGTGGCATTGGAGCTTATCTTCGGGGAGTGTCGTGTGACATTGTCCCCGGTGCAGGGTATGCTTGAGAAGGTGGTGGCGGAGGTGGAGGGGGCGGTGGTGGTGGAGGCGTATAGCCTTGATTCCTTAGGTTTTCTCTGAAGGTCAGAAGTTCTTCAATCGCTGCCATCATTGCAGACGTTATGGTGGGAGCGGTCTTAGCACCTTGAGTGCCTCTACCCTTGGGTTGTTCCTCTTCTCTGTGTGCTCTGCGTTCGAACCCTAGTGGTGGCTCGTTGCTTTAGGCGGTATGCTCCTGTTGTGCGTTTAGAGACGGCACAGAGGAGGCTGTGGATACGACATCGGGGATGTATGAGGGGCCTGCTTGACTCCTTCTTGGTGGTGGTTGCTTAGATGCTTCCGCAGTAGCCTTCATTTTTTATCGTCTTAGACCTTCTTCTCTTGCCATTTCCGGGTTATCGGGAGGCGGATGGTTGCTCGTCATCGCTGTCAGTAGTGTATGACTTGTTATGTTCGTGTCCCGCAGACGGCGCCAGAATGTTGGATCCTTCACTCGATGGATAGTCGGGTCCTTGTATAGATGCGGTTGTGGGTATCGGATTGCCAATCAATCGAATCTTCGCACGTGCCAGGGAGCACACGTCTCCGAATACCTGCACGAGGGGTAATATCGCACACCACGCAGAGAGGGGGGGGGGGTGGAGTGCGATGAACACTCTCCGAAGCTTAAATTAGAATTGTAGAGAGAGAAAGCTAGAGAGATGTCAGAGTTTCCGCGTCAACTTAAATGTCAAATGAATGATCAAGGCTCCTATTTATAGGTAACCTTGGAATCAGACCGGGTTTTGAACGGTCCAACGCCGGTTTAATTGTAAAATGCGAACCGGACATGGACGAGCGTGAAGTTCACGTCGGGGAGCCCGACACGTGTTGTGTACGCATATATAGGAGTTCACGCGTATTCATAGGCGCAATTCGAAGGTCCGGATTGTTAGACAATCCGGACGAGTCTTTCGTCCGGGATACGCGCATGCGTATGCCGGACCATTTTGGACTCATGGGTGATTATTTTAGAAACGTTGGTGGGTTTGACGTGTAAACGAAGTCCGAATAGTATAAAACGAACCCGAATCGGACGTATACCCATCAATGACTATACTCAGGAATTCTACCAGCTGCAAGCTCGCACTGATCTTTCTGAATCCTCTGATCAGATGGTTTCTCGTTATATCGGTTGCCTACGTGTGCAATTACAGGACGTGCTCAACATGTTTGATCCTCTGAGTGTGTCTGAAGCTTATCAACGTGCCTTACAGGCGGAGAAACAAGCTGCTCAGCGTGCCAATACCGGGTTTCGACAATCCTGTTCCAGTGGTCCATCTGCACCCAATCCCCGCGGAACCACAGAACAACCATCTCTCCCACCCGTTCGAGCTTCTACGGCACCCCCACCTCCTCAAGGTCGCGGTGGCGGTTTGCGATTTTTCAAGTGTGGTGAACCTGGCCATAGAAAGTCTGAGTGTAAGAAATTAGCCACTGGCACACGGGGTCTCTTCACCGACAATGCTGAAGAGGTACTTGCTTATGATGATACTTATGATAACCCTGTTTATGATACATATGCCCCATTAATGACGTGGATGAAGAGCATGTCACCGGCGATACCGGTGATCTTTTAATGGTGCGAGGTACATTCTTGACACGTCGATCCCCGGAAGCAGATGCTACTTGGTTGCGCACCAACCTGTTCCAGTCGCCGTGCACTATCGGCGGAAAAGTGTGCACCTTCATTATCGACCCAGACAGTTGAGTACTTGATTTCGGATACAGCTGTCACGAAGTTGGGTCTCACTGTGGACAATCATCCGAAACCATATAAGCTTGCTTGTCTATAAAATGGTATGGATATCACTGTCTATAAGCGTGCTCTTGTGCAATTCTCTATTGGTACTACATATAATGATCAGATATCGTGTGATGTGGTTCCTATGGATGCTTGTCATTTACTTCGGGGTCGTCCCTGGCAATATGACCTTGATGTGTCGCATAGAGATCGTTCCAACACTTATTCCTTTATATTTCATGGCAAGAAGATAGTGCTTGTTCCGAACAAGCCTCGCATTACACATGTCGCGGGCGAACATAAACAACCTGCTTTACTGTCTCGTGCCCTTTTTCAGGCTGCGATGGAGGACTCAAAAATAGTATATTTGTTATTTTCTCATGAAATTGCAGCTAATCATTTCGGTGATGTGCCTATAGCTGTTCAGTCTTTACTGCAGGAATTTGCTGACGTATTCCCTGAGTCCCTACCACCTGACTTGCCCCCTCTGCGTGATATTCAACACCATAGTGACCTAGTTCCTGGTGCGGCTCTGCCTAATCGGCCGCATTATCGTTTGAGCTCGAAGGAACATGAGGAGCTGTGTAGGCAAGTTGAAGAATTTCTCGCTAAGGGTCACATTCGTGAGAGCCTTAGCCCTTACGTTGTCCCAGCCCTCCTCACCCCCAAAAAGGACGGCACCTGGCGCATGTGTGTCGTCAGTCGGGCAATCAATAAAATAACGGTACTCTATCGTTTTCCCATTCCTCGTTTGGATGATTTATTGGATCAACTGGGTGGTGCTTGCGTGTGCAGCAAACTGGATTTAAAGAGAGGTTACCATCAGATTCGGATCCGGTTGGGAGACGAATGGAAGACAGCTTTTAAAAATCGTGAAGGCTGAATGAGTGGCTTGTGATGCCTTTGGGGCTTTCGAATGCGCCTAGCACTTTCATGCGTGTGATGAATCAAACCCCCCGTCCATTCATTGGAAAGTTTGTTGTCGATGACATCCCGATATATAGCAGCAACCCGGAGGAACACCTCAACCATTTGAGGGAGGTATTATCGGTCCTGCGCAAACACAATTTCTTTGCTGCTGTTGCTAAATGTGATTTCATGACCTCTTCAACTAACTTTTTGGGTATGTCATCTCTAGCGAAGGGCTCCGGGCTGATCCGAGTAAAATTAGTGCTATCGAGCAGTGGGCGCAACCCACGTCAATCACAGAGGTGCGTAGCTTTCACGTTTTGGCGTCCTTTTATCGACGCTTTATACCTCATTTCAGCGGTATTATGGCTCCTATCACGGATTGTATGAAAGGCACGAAGTTTCAATGGACTCCTGAGGCTGACGCGGCATTCCTTGAGGTAAAACGAAAATTAACCTCTGCTCCCATACTGGTGCTATCGGATTTTTCCCAACCGTTTGAACTTCACTGTGATGCCTCCAAGACTGGTATTGGCGCTGTCCTTAGTCAAGCTGGACGCCCTGTGGCTCATTTTACAAGAAGCTGTCTGGTGCTAAGCTTCGTTTCAGTACTTATGATATGGAGTTTTATGCCTTAGTCCAAGCAGTGAAGCATTGGCGGCACTATCTTTTTCAGCGGGAGTTTGTTCTTTACACTGACCACGACTCCCTCAAGCACCTTGGCAGTCAAAATAAGGTCTCTCATCGACACACCTCTTGGCTTTATTATCTGCAGCAGTTCAGTTTTGTGATTAAACACAAGGTGGGGGTTGCTAATCGTGCGGCTGATGCTCGGAGTCGGCGTCTTGGTCTCCTTGGTGAAATGCGCCTTCAGGTACCCTGTTTTGAATCATTCGCTGAAATATATGTCGATGATCCTCTCTTTCTGGCGTGATTGTAAAGATTAGAGCAGGAGAGAATATTGATTTTACTATGGAGGATGGGTTTATCTTTCGCGGCTCCCAATTATGAATTACTAGTTGCAGCCTCCATGCGAAGATTATCCAAGAACTACATAATGAGGGTCACGTGGGACGTGATCGTACTCTCCATCTTGTTTCTGCCTCTTATTAGTGGCCCCCAGATGAGGAAATAAGTATCTAAGTTCATGGCTTGCTGTCGTATTTGTCAAATAGCTAAAGGAGCCTCGACTAATGCTGGATTATATATGCCACTACCCATTATGATGCAACTGTGGTCCGATGCTAGGATGGACTTTGTTCTTGGTCTTCCCCGTACTCAGCGCAGGAATGACTCTATTTATGTCGTGGTTTATCGTTTTTCGAAGATGGTTCATTTATTCCGTGCAAGCGCACAACAGATGCTATAAATGTCGCTCAGCTGTATTTTCGTGATGTCTATCGGCTGCGTGGCTTTCCCGCATCTATTGTTTCAGACAGAGACACTCGTTTTCTGAGCCACTTTTGGAGGAGCTTATGGCCCTTGGTCAACACCAAGCTGAACTTCAGTAGTGCTTATCATCCTTAAACAGATGGGCAAACTGAGGTGGTAAATCGCTCTATCGGCAACCTTTTGCACAGCTTGGTTGGTGACCATATGAAGTCGTGGGATCTGAACCTGTCCCAAGCTGAATTCGCGCACAATCACGATGTTAACCGTAGCACGCGTTTCAGTCCCTTTCATGTGGTATATGGCCTCTCCCCTAGGGGTTCGCTTGACCTACTCACATTGCCTAGCAAGGTCCGTGCTCATGCTATAGCCGAGGATTTCATATCACAGCTTCATCGGGTCCATCAGATGACCCATACCCGACTGACCACCCATACTACCTAATACAAAGCACAAGATGATCTGAAACAGCGAGCGGTAGAGTTTGAAGTTGGTGATTCTGTGTGGGCTATTCTTACCAAGGATCGCTTTCCTGCTCATGGGTATACTAAGTTGGCAGCAAAGAAGATTGGTCCCGTGGAGATTGTAGAGAAGATAAATCCTAATGCTTACCGTCTTCAACTGCCCGAAAATATCCACACCTCCGATGTGTTCAACGTGAAGCATCTTATTCCGTTTGCTGGCAATGATCCTTCCGATGAGGAGCCGACTCCAGATTCGAGGACGAATCCTGTCTACTCGGAGGGAATGATGCAGGCGGAACTGAGTAGTCTCGAAGATTTTTTTGCCGTGAATAGTGTTTTTCGGGCGAACGTTCGGATTTTGGCTTGTGAATAGTGTTTTTCGGGCGGAAACAGCGTTTCGGTCTTAAGTCACAGCTATGCTCTGCACTGCGCTGCTTTTTGGTCAAATTGGGGTCAAAATCGCGTTTTTATGTTATTTCAGGTCTTTTTTACAGTTTTCAATTATTCGGGACTTGTTCGTTATTTTCGGTTATTTCATAGATTAGGGTTTTCTATTTAAGACATTGTTGACCAAATTTTACATCCAGTTATTGATAAATCAGAAAATCGAGGTTTTTTGCTCAACCCTGCGTTTGATTTTCGGTATTCCTATCCCCATAATTTTCTGCGTTTCCTATCCTCATCACGCTACATCAGATAGTACTTGATGAATCTGATTGAATGGAGAGGAAAAAACGCGTTGAGACACCACTTTCAACAAAAATGAAACATGAGACTGTCCATTTTAACATTTCAAACTTCAGACACCACTTTTCAACATTGAGCAAATTTTGGACAGTTAATAGGTTGTTAACCCTTTTTTTTAGTAATACTTATACATTTATTTATATTTATTTTAAGTGAATATATATTATTACTTAGAATCTTATAAAATGTTAGATATACACTTATATGAGCTATATATACAGAATAAATATAAGGCGTTAAATAGTATTATACGTAAAAAAAAAATTATTTAGTTTTGCACTACTTTCATATTTAAATGAGAAAGTGCAATGGATAAAAAATATATGACGGGTGCGCCAAACATTTTTTATACTTAAGTGAGGTGCGAAATTTACGTATATACTAAAATATACATAACCATTTATATAAAAAAAAAAAAAAAAAAGATAAGAGATAGGTCCTTCATTGCCCATATCCATTAGGTGGATTTCAGGGAGCGAAAATCGTCTCTTTGATAGTAATAAAGGTAGCGCGAGGGTTTTAAGAATCTTCCTGCACCTTGTGAAGTAATGGCGCGCGAATGCTGCTCTCCCTATTTGAGAGGGACTGGAATTGGGTAATGGCAAAAATTTAGAATAACTTGATGTCTTTGACTTTTGTTTAGGTTTAATTATCAAAATGCTAGCCCACGTTTGGGTGCGCATATAAAAATTGCTAGATTACTTTTTTTTTTCAGGAAAAATAGCTAGCTCATGTTTCCTTAAGGGAATAAATAGCTAACTCTGTTCATTTTTCCATTATTTTTTACCAGATTGGTACGTGCACTGCATGTGATGACCAAACCGCCTCAATCTCATCGTCTTCTAATATTATAGACCCAACCTATGTATGTAATATATTAGGATAAACTAAATTACCTACATTCAGAATCAAGTGGTCACAATTAACAATGAATAGGTCTTAAGCATGTTGGTCTCTATAATATTAGAAGATGATGGGTTGGGACATTTTGTCATATCGCATAATTATAGGCCGTGTACGTGGCGATTCCGTTAAAAATTAACGGAAAAGTAAAGTGAGGTAGCCATTTGTTTAATTAGGGAAACATGAGCTAACTATTTACTCGAAAAGGAACATGAACTAGCAATTTGTTCACGGACTAAAATGTGGACTAGCAATTTAATAACTAACTTTTTGTTTAATTATGTGTATGCAACTTTGTTGTGGTGAAAAGCAACTCTCAAGTGTATTTTTTTTTCCTCTCTTGGAGGGTTTCCTCTGTTCTTCGCCGGAGATGCTACCTTCGCCGGAGTTTCCCTTTAACGACTGAACTATGAATTCCCCCATTTTAGCCTTGGTCTTCGAGTTGGACGACGCCTCGTTTCCTCTCCTTAATGCAAGTTATCCTTATCTGCCTTTGTATCTCCGTAATCATTATGGTAGATTGCAGAAGGAAAGTTTTCCTTCAGTTTCCGCCACGTGGAACTACCTCGGTTGGCCACCGCCTGAGCTGCCCAACCAAACACCTCCGCCATCGCCTGCTCACAAGCAATCGATCCCTTCTTATCCCTCCATTTTGCAGATCTTCCTTCACGTGGCAGCGTTTTGGAAGTTTTCTACTGACAATCCTTTTCATCTTCTCCCATGCCCGCCTGAACCTTTTCTCCTATTAAAGATCCCTTCCATTTTGTCTTCTCGGAAGTTATTACACATAGAGACAAAAAGCGACTTGGGGAATATTCTATTCTACAATTTGGCTTCTTGCTGTTCTTCTGAAACTTCGAATATGGACTAGTCAAAGGCTCTCATCGGTCGTAGTTTTTCTGTCAAGAAGGAGAGGAAAGACCTGGTGGAGAAAATGGTGGTTGAGCATTGGAGGATTGGGACTGCACCGGAGTTCTACAAGCGACAAGATGGCTGGTGGGTCTTCAACTTTGCTTCTCTAACGGATCTGAAGGAGGTTTACATGAACAAACCTTTTTACGTGGGGGGATCTCCTTGTTCTCTTCCACTGCCCAGATGGTCGACTCCCGACTCCTGCGGAAGATGCTCCTGCTTTGATGAAACGTCAATTCATTTTTGATGTTCTTGGAACTTGACGAATCGAAGGGCCCGGGTGTGGCTTACCCTCGAGCTAGGGTTTTGGTGGTCCTTGAAAAGCCAGCTGTTCCTGGGATGTGGTTGCAAGATGGGGATCAAGCCAACAAAGCTCTGATCACTTACCGCCTTGCCATGGCATGCCATGGAAGCGTTGTGTCAGGTTTGGTCACCATAAGGATCAGTGAAACATCCCGTAAAGGATTTTTACTCAACAAATCAACGATATGCTTGATCGTCTGGATGCTCATCCCCATGTTCGATCAATTCGTGATAATCGCCGGCATATCTATCCATTAAAAATAAATGTGAGGATGTTCTACTAATCTGGATGTCTTGGTTTGAGAATGAAGAGTGGAATTCCCCAGAGGGCACTGTTTTACATCGTTACGGAAAGGGGGGGATGGCCTTTACAGGAGGAAGGGTCGTCGTCATCAACTCCGGTGGCTATGTCTGAGGAAACGAATATCCCGTTGATGGCAACTTTTGTGGACGTAAATAGGGTTTCACCAGGGCTCTAATTCACTTTCTCGAACAATCAATCAGTGTTTGAGGAGGAGGTTCCTGATATCTCCACTTTCGTCCGAAATATCACGTTGTTGGTGATAACGGGTGATATTGGGCTTAATTTGAATCAGCTGCCACCGCAACCGTTACCGCCGGCGCCTCTTGAGAGCTTAGGGCTCATCTATTCGACAGTAACAGCTAACTGGGGCCATTCTTTCTCTCAGGCCCAATTTCAAGCCCACTCATCGACTTGTCCGTCACCGAGTAATTAGTGGGCTTTCCCGGTCTTCGGCCCACCACTTTATTGGCCCACTACTCTGTTGCAACCTTGGGTCTTGGCCCCGATCATTGATCCGAATTTCCAGTTGGCCTGGGATGGGTCTCGCTTTTCACAAGTAGACTTTGGTGGTCAAAGCAGCAGTCAACTCCCGGAGGCCTCGACAGGGAATTTTCTGACCATGCAGACACCGATGGCAATGGAGGAGCATCCGTTCTTCAGTCAGCCACCTCTTCATCAGACTGTGGGTCCTTTAACTGAAGTATATATACAAGCAACCTGTGCTTCCCAAGTTCAAACCTCTGACCCAAAAACTAGGGCAACTGGGGCTACGCTGGAGGATTTTGTAACGGCTGCGTTGCCACTGGAGCCAAAGAAGGAGCAGGAGCAAGCACGAAGTGTAGTGGGCTCGAGCCCATGGTGGAGGTTACTCGTCATCGTCGTGCTGGAAAGGACCTTATGGACACAGACTCCCCACCACCTCGTCATATCACAGGGGACGAGTGTCCACGACCCCGACATATTCTGTCAATACGAGATCAAGAGGGTGACAGGGAGGCTCAGGCAAGGCAGGTCAGGGCCCGTCTTAGGAAAATGCGTCTGTCTCAAATTTTGGAGGTACTCAGTTCTTTATGCATATATGGTAATTTTCGGTATTTTGGATGTGATGTTATGGATATAAGGTTAGTATTTACGAGGATGTCGTGGATGACATCCTTGCGGTGCCAATGAATATGTTATTTGGAATTTTTAGGGAGCAGGAAACTCCCTGAAAATTCAGCACCTCAGCCATCTGGTTGAGGTGCATAGGCCAGTGGTAGTTTTTATATCTGAGGTGAAGAGTCAGTTACTCCGTTTGGTTCATACTTTGGCTCATTTGGGACTTGATGAAAAAGTCTCAGTCTATCCGGAAGAGACTAGGGGAGGATTAGTATTACCTTGGAACCCAAGAATTTGTTCGACTGTACTCTCACAAAATATCAATATTTTCCTTGTTGAAATTTCATATGGGCAACCTGATTTCCCATGGGATGCTTCCTTTATCTATGCTCCATTTGGTTATGATGATAGACCAGGATTTTAGAATGCTATTATCAATTCTCGTTCTACTAGGAGCAGCTCGTTGCCTTGGGCTATCATAAGGGACTTCAACGATATGTGGTCACTAGCTGATAAGGAGGGGGAAATCCTATTAATACAGATAGATTGTTGAGGGCCCATGATTGGATCGATGCGCTTGATCTAATTGACCTTGGATTCCAGGGTCAATCTTTTACCTGTTCTAATAATCGAGTGGGTGAGGACTGTATCCAACAACGAATAGACAGGGGTTTTGGTAATGTTGAGTGGTATCTTCGGTTCCCGCAGGCTACTGTTTCTCATTTAGAAAAGGTGGCTTCTGATCACTACCCTAACTTATTATGCTTAGCCCCTAGGTTTGATTTCCCAGGTTTCATACGTCCTTTCCGCTTTGAGTCTATATGGTTACACAATATGGACTTCGCCAATACTTTGTCTGATGCGTGGAGCCAACTTGTTAGGGGGACACACCAATTCATCCTTTCCAGAAAATTAAAACACTTGTCTCTTCGTTTGGGGGTTTGGAATAAGGTGGTTTTTGGTCACATTTAAAGTTCACTCAAGACTACTTTTTCGGAGCTAAGGAGAGCCTAGATTAGAAATGGCGAGGAAATTGAATTGAGAGACATTCGGGAGAGAATTAGGTGTATTTATGAATACGAGGAGGTTATGTGGAGGTAGAAATCTCGCCAGTTTTGGCTTCAGAATGGTGATAGGAATACCAAGTTCTTCCATGCTTATACAATTTGTCGTAGGCGGTTCAACAATCTTGAAAGAGTTTGTACTCCAGGGGGTATATGGCTAACTGATCCTGCCACGATTACCCCGTTCGACCGGTTAATCAGGCAGAAATCTGTAGTGCTCTTCCTCCCTACTAGGTCCAGATAAAGCTCCGGGTCCTGATGGATTCAATTCGCGTTTCTTCCAACATTGATGGTCAACAGTGGGCGTTGATGTTATTCGCGTTCTGACTGAATTTTTCAACTCGTCACGTTTACTGCCAGAGCTCAATAACACCTTCCTTGTATTAATCCCAAAATCTGAGAACCCCCAACTGTTGTCAGACTGGCGGCCAATTAGCCTTTGCAATTCCGTATACAAGATTATTTCCAAGATTTTGTGTCAACGACTCCGACCTCTCCTCCTGATGGGTATACGTCTGATTCGGGTTCGTTTTATATATTCAGACTTCGTTTACACGTCAAACCCGCGAACGGCTTCAAATTATTTACCCCGCGAGTTTAAGACGGTTCGGAACGTGCGCGTACGCGTTCCGGGCCGATGACTCGTCCGAATCGTCACCACAATCTGGATAGGGTCCGGATTGTCGTAATACCTCGGTGTGGTCCGGATTCCCCCCACCCCCCCCCCCCCCCCCGGTGACGCGCAAACCCTTACGTATACACGATGCGTGCGGGCCTTCCCGATGTCAAATTTACTCCCATCCACACCCGGTTCATATTTTACATTAAACCGGCGTAAGACCATTCAAAACCGGGTTCGGGTTCAAGGTGCCCCTATTTAAGGGAACCTACCCAACCATTTCACAACTTAAGTTGACAAGGGAGCACTGACTTCTCTCTAGATTTCTCTCTCTAGATTCCTGATTTAAGCATCGGAGAGGGTTCATCGCACTCCCCCACCCTCTGCGTGGTGTGCGATATTGCCCCGTGTGAAGGTCTCAGGAGGAACGCGCATACAGGACATTGTGCGTCGATCCGACTATCCGACAACCCGACCACCCGGAACACGCTCAGACATATATACCAGGACCCGACACCCCATCGAGTCCGGGTCCCAACATTTTGGCGCCGTCCGCGAGATTCGAACGAACAAACACTCGTTTACCAGCAACAACTATATGGAAAAGAGAAAGACTACCACGAGAGAGCCTAGCAAGGCACCATCAAAGAAGAACCAGGCAGGTCCTTCAGAAATCCTAGAAGTTTTATCCACAACTTCCTCGGAACAAGCTCCCAATGCTCAATCAGAGCACACGGCTCAAACCAACCAACCCCCGCCAGGGTTCGAACGTAGAGCACACACCGTGGATGAATAACCTTATGGAATGCCGGCAGAAAACCAGCAACCTCAGGGTGTAGGTACTCAGGGTGCCCAGGCCGCTCCCACCATAACGCCTGCAATGATGGCAGCAATAGAAGAGCTCATTGCCTTCAGAGAAACTTTAAGGAACCAAGGCTATACGCATCCTCCACCACACCCACCTCCACCACCACCACCTGCTCAAACATACCCTGCAGCTGGGACAATGTCTCATGACACTCCCCGAAGAGAAGCTTCAATTCAACAGGGAAGACATCTAACTGTCAGCCCACAGTACTACAACGCAGAACCTCAGAGATCCCGCTCCAATGCAACCTATTTTGAGAGGCCATACCCTGCCGAGTCATGGAAACAACCAAGTTACATGAATGAGCAGCAAGAGAGGGAGAATTCCCATTAGAAACAAAGTTGGGGGCATGACAAAAGTGGAAACCCAAACAACATTTGGGGGATGCCGGAGAGGAACGACAACGTCCCCATCACAGGACTAACTGCCAAGACCTTGGAGGTTCTCATAGAGCAAAAGTTGAAACAATCAAAAATCAGACATATGCATGTCTTAACTGATAGCGCAAGTCACCCCTTTACTAAGGAGATGTTTTACGATCGGGTTCCGGGAATCCTAAAGAACATAAGATTCGAGAAATACTCTAGATCCTATTGAGCACGTGCAGCAGCATGAGGCTTCATTGCTAGGGAGAACATCAAATCCAAACCATGTGACGGTCACGTTCCCGCAAACCTTAACAGGTTCAGCGGCACACTGGTTTTTCTCCCTTCCTAAGGAAAGTGTTGGCTCCTGGCCATACCTAAAAGGAAAATTCAACCAGAGGTATATGGATGAACGCATGTTGCTCAAAGACTCAAGCACAATAGATGATGTGAAGCAGCAATACGATGAATCTCTAGCTGATTATTACATCCGATTTAATCAAAACATCGCAGACATCTAAATAAACCTGTCTGAAGACGAGATAATCAGAGCATTTATAAGGAACCTGGGCCGCTTAGGATTCTCTTTGAGAGAAAAGATGTTGAAACACCAGGCAGAAACTCTGGAGGAGTTAGCCTTGCGTGTCAAGGAATTCTTGGACCTTGAAAGGTTTAGAATCAAGGCTAAGGAAAATTTGAATGCGGAGCGTAACAAAGACAATAGCAACAAGGCTGGGCAAGAAAAGCGTCCCCAAGGAAATCAGCAGCAAAGGCAGTGACAACCACAGCCCAAACGACCCATCCAAGTCAACTTCCAAAGACGAAGGCAAATGCTGCAAACCACATTCCGCTGAATGCTCCCATGTCGGTGATCTTAAAAGAGATGAAGGAAACTAATCTCTGGAAAGATCCAAACAATTGGCAAAAAGGCCCTTTGTGAAAAGAAATTGAAAAGTGGTGTGAAAACCACAAAGTTAATGGGCATGATACCGACAACTGTTTTAGCCTAAGAATGCGCATCAACAATGTCATTCTGCGAGGGGAATTGATACACTTTGTTGATCAAGGTGACAACATCCCTACAAAACCTCAAGGAGAACCCTCCAAGAAGAACAAGGGAAAAGAAAAGATGCATGACAATCCACCTCCTCCTAAGCGGGGTGTGATAAACGTCATACACGGGGGACCAGCTGCTGGTGGCAAAGGCTCACATGCAAGGAACGTCTATGCCTCACAGGCAGAGACACGTCCCAAGTACGGTAAGCGACCAAGGGGTAAGCAAGAAGATCTTGTCATCATGTTTTCTAAGGAAGACATGAAACATATTGTATACCCCCAAGACGACGCACTCGTCATTACCGTACCTATCGCAGATTTCGACGTCAAGCGAATACTCGTTGAAGGCGGAAGCTCCACTGAACTCCTAACAATGAAGGTAATAGAGCAGCTCGGTCGAACAAAAGAAGACTTAAGCCTAGGAACATTCCCACTTATAAGCTTCGCAGGCGCCGCGACATACCCCTTGGGTACAATCACCCTTCAAGTAATAATGGGCTCGAGATGGACGAAGCTTGACATCAACATCAACTTCTCAGTGGCTGAAACCCTGGGTGCATATAATGGAATACTCGGGAGAGCAACGATCAATCCCTTCGAGATTGTGCCATCCACAACACATCAAAAAATGAAGTTCCCAATAAGGAACGGTGTTGGAGAGATGCTGGACGATCAAACCGTAGTACGACAGTTCTACGTAAACGCTTTAAGGCGTAAGAAACAACTCTCCATCGCCATGATAAAGATGGGCATAGTCGAGACACAAGACACTCGCCAAGTCGAGGAAGAAAGGTTCAAGCAACTCCACGCACCTGGATACATGGAAAACAACAAGCTAGTCCCTGCACTACAAAATGTCTGGGACGTCAAACAAAGAAATGGGGAATCAACCTTGGATTACTTCAAGCGCTTTGCGTTGAACGCAGCCCTCATGGAGGCAACAATGGAGGAGGTGATCAACGCGTTTTTTATGAACGTGAATGCGCGGTCCTTCCTCCTACTCGGAAGGATGTATGGTTGGAGGACAACTTACTCAATAAGTAACCTCAAGGAAAAACTGGAGAGAGCAATAATCTGTGAACAAGAACTCGGGTGGAGCAAGCCACCCACAAGCGAGGAGGGGATACTCTTTCAAAGTTCAAGCAGGAACAAACTCAGCGCTGTAGAGTATGCATTCACTCCTCTAAACACAGAGGTTGAAGAGTTGTTCATTAACATCCTGCAAAACAAGATACCCTCTCCGCGCGTGACACCGAACGGGTTCCTCGGAACCGACGTCACACATTGGTGCAAGTTCCACAACACTTGGGGACATAACACCAACAACTGCATCGTGCTAAGGATTGAGATCGGAGAATTGATTCTTTCTGGAGCACTCAAAGGGCGCGTGGCGCGCAGCCACACTGCCCCGTGAAAATGCCAACTTGGGAGGTGGCTGAGACATACCTCCCCCAACACTGCGTCACAAGCAGCTTTATCCATCAACACTGCGTTGCAAGCAGCTTTATCCACCAACACTGTGTTACAAGCAGCCTTATGCATCTATCTACTTTTAAGCTTTACTTTTCTAAGTTGTTTATGCTTTCAGTAGGCTATTTGAAAATGGGTGATCAGTTGATCCCATCTATCAAGCACTGTACATACGCCAAGAAAACTAATGATGTTAATTTATTCTCGTAGGTACATTACTCTCTTACATTCCCTACTCTGGAATAACACCAAGTAGCGGACTCTACGCATTAAATTTGCACCAACAATATAAGCTAGGGTTAACAGGTCTTTTGGTCCATGATGTTTGACAACTTTTGGGTTTTGGTCAATGATGTTTGACAACTTTTGGGTTTTGGTCAAACATCATGGACCAAAAGACCTGTTAACCCTATAAGCTAATACGCTTAACACAACAACAGGCTTACATTATATGCCACCAACATATCAATACTCGACATCAACAACGAGTACTCAATACGCTCTCTCGCACAACATCTATTATGTCTACTCTATACAACAACATCCCGAAATTTTTTCTAAGGATTAGTTACAAATAACATGGAGCGACATCCCCACTCGGGGGCAACCCCATGATTACAACAACCATTCCATGGATTTTTCAACCAAGAGGCAATCATCTACTACGTGGTGCGACATCCTCTTTACGAGGGCAACCCCACACATTTACATGGCGCGACATCCTCTTTACCTGAGCAACCCCATGACATCTTACTATGGAAAATGCCACCCAGTATAGATTACCAAACACTTGGGCGTGACTCACCCCCACAATACATGGTGCGACATCCTCTATACGAGGGCAACCCCATGAAACATGGTGCTACATCCTCTTTACGAGGGAAACCCCATGATAACCTACTACTATCCACAAGTAGCGTTCATTATTACGTACCACCCTTCTACGCCGGTAGAAGCGTATCCTACCAACGCCGCAACGCGCAACGCAACGAAAAACTCACCAAACCTACAAGTAGAATCTTGTAAAACGTTATCTCCTCCGTGAATGAATAACGGAAACAAAACACTTCAAGTAAGAAAGTAGTGTATTTCCACAAACGTCGACTTGGAATTGCCCAAGAGACGGAAAAAAAACTACAAGTCGTATAACGCGATCTTGTACAGTCCCCTGGAATAACCAGGTAGAGGTGTAGTAGCATCGCAGGGTAACTAAATGGACTAGCCAGCAGAACGCCTTGCAACAAAGATACGTCGGGGGTACCCAAAGTACGTAAAATAAAACACTTTCAAAATTGGCAAGTTGTGTCTTGCTACAACGTTGCTTTAGAATGGTCCAAAAGACGGTATAAACTACAAGGCGTATTACACGACCTTTATCACACCCCTTTGACTAACAAATTGGAGTCGTAATAGCATCGCAAGACAAGTAATTGGGTTAGCCAACAGAACGCCTTGCAACAACGTTACGCAGGGTTTTCCCAACTAACGGATGGAAAAACGCATCAAACTAGCAAGTAGCATCTTGTGACAACGTCGCCTTAGAGTGGACTAAGAGATGGTAATAACTAAAGTTTCACAAACCATAAATTCCAAGTACCAAGACAATGGCCTTGCGCATTACTACCCACAAATGCCAAGCGTCACTCTAAAGTCTTGCGCGTTATTACTCATGAAATACCGCAAGCATTCAACACATGTATTTACCACATGCTCATTACGCTGTGCCTTGGTATAACCAAGATGGGCGCGCAACGCAAGGACGTATGTCTCCTAACTACAACTACGGATGCTACATCCAATCAGAGGACGAGTCGCAACTCTACTCTATAGTCCACACCACATGGACAATCATGAAAGCAAAGGTATGAAATATTACTACCAAGTTATCAGGCATCACTAAACTATTCAAGACATGTTTATACGACAATGTCAAGCATCAAAACATAAGCATAAAAGATTCAAAGGGACAACACCTCAAGTGCAATCTCAACCCGACACGGGGAGCCAAAACTATATACAAAGGTTTGATATAAAACCAACGATCAACCCGACGCCACGTCAGGAACATCGACAACAACAGCATCTCTGCATGCCTCGACAACAACCTCATCAAGAGGATCACCCTCCACTATACTCAAATCTCCATCATCATCAAATACCAACTCAAACTGGTGAGTATCAGCCACAACATCATCGGAGGCATTTGCCTCAACAACCTCAAGGGAAAGCGCCTCAGCAATCTGGGGGGCATCCGCCACGACGGGCGGGGGAACAATCCCGTCTCTAAGACGCAACGCATCCACATGACCAATGGAAAATGTGGCATATACACCCACCTAATCAATCGGAAATCGGGGGCAACAGTATATACATGTTCAATAAAGCCCTCGATGGAGTCGTACAACAGGTCGTCAGCACGTGCTCGAATCTCAGTCCTATAGAACACCGAGTCTTTGTACTCCACCAAACCATCAACCTTGCCTGCTGCATAGGCCTTCTCCTCCACAGCTTGCAAGGCAAGGTCGTGCACCTCGCTATCCTCAGCAACCTTTTTCTGAAGGGCAACCACATCAGACACGAGCGCAACAACTCGAGCTTGACGAGAGGAGGCTCCCGCCTCCAAATCAGCAACCTTCGAACCCAGGAAGCGAGCCTTCTCTTTCAAGTTCTCCAGCTCGCGACAAACCATATCGCACTTCTCCTTGAGTGCCTTCTTCTCCTCCGTGAGTTTGATCACAAAGGAGGAAAGATTCGCCATTTGGACAGCAACCTATAAGAATAACACAGGGATCAATAACAAAAAAGTTGTAACAACACACACAAACATACATACAAGTTATAAAAGAGCAAGGATAAACACTCACAGCCTCAAGGCAGGACACCGCACTCTCAGCATACGAGTGTGCATCCTCAGGTTCGCTGGGACGAACCCTCCAATCCCCAGGAGGAATAATCTGCTGGAATACACGTACTCCCACCTCGGGAGTAGTCAAGCTGACCTCTTGGGCAAAACGTGGCCCCCCAACAGCAAAGGGTACCCACTCCCCACCAGTGATAGCGTCCTTAGCAGGACGAACCAAGTCAGCTCGGGTAAGCGCAGCAAGAGGCACAACACCTGTGAACATACACGAAGATAAACAACAAGGCCTAAACATAACAAGTATAGCAGTGAGGCAAAGTCAAATAGTATACCTGCACGGGGAGGCCCCTCCTCCGATGTCTGGTCCCTCGACTGGAGGGCAGATATAACGGGCGTACGAGCCTGACCTCCAACTTCCTTCCCCTTGCTAAGAGAAGGAATCTTCGACGCCTCGCCACTTCCAGACTTTGAGCGCTTAGGGTCACTCGAGGGTCGCATTCCGGAGTCGGTACGCTTCGCCATAGGCCGAGGCGGAGTGTCAGCAGCAGCGACGACACGCTCTGTCACAAGCGGGGACCGACCTGCAAACAAGAAGCAAAGAAAGATAAGATAAATGACACTGAACATAGGAGAGAAAGAATGATTTTACCAAAAAGAAACTTACCGGAATTTCCCTTCCCTCGTCCGGGTTGCATGCCTTAGAGCACAGCAGAAACATCCGAGCGACCACCTCGCGCGGGAGGAACATCACCACCCTGAATACTCGCCTGCAAGCGCGAGGTTTTTCCATGAAGCCAGCCTACACCACAACATAATACAGTTATAAAGGTTCATAACATACCGAAAGAGGTGCGCAGATCCCAGCTTTACGCATTTCTCGCTCCGTCACGCGAAACACGGCCTTATAAGTACGCGCCTTGTGTGCTCGATATACCATCTTCATAGCCGCCTGGTCTAACTCAGAAAACTCATAAAAGCCCGGCACGGGATCAGGTTTAGTAATACGAATAATGGGCCAAGTCACCCCAAGGTCATTAGTGAATAATTAATGTTTCTTCTAATGCCCCTTCGAGCGATCAACAGCAGTAACGAACCGAAGGTTAGTATCCCACTTCACCTCGCCCAATCCAAGGGTAGCAAAATCCTTCCCTTTCATCGAAGGACAACGAATGGAAATAAAACATAAGCCAGACGAATCGGGACGCTGGAGCCGGAAAAACACCGGAAGAGCAGGGTCGAATAACGCCATGGCTGGTTATGGCATAGCACCCGGAAATAAACCCAATACCGTATCCCGGTGGGCGCAAGATCAAGGGGAGAGATCCTATAATAGCGACATAATCTGATCAAATCACGACAATAGGGAAAACGCAAGCCCTCTTGAATCTGAGATATATACACAGCTGACAGCTCATCTGGAGGCACAATAGGCATCCCCGCGGTAGCATCAGGAATGATGTCAAAAGGAAAGACCACCCTCTACCAAGGGACAAAGTCCAGAACGCTCCACATAGCACTGATAATCTCCGCGATCCAACACATTACCAGCGAATGTTTGGAGTAAATCTCCTGACTCGAGTTGGCCTCCGACTCGGAAGAAGAATACACGTAATCCTCAGTCCCCGGCTCAGATGACTCCGAAGACTCCGACTCAGAGTCAGTGTTTAAATCAGGACGATATGTAACTAAAGGAGTGGGAATGTGAAACTTACTCATCCCGACAAATCCAGCAAGTCGAGAAGGTAATCCTAGTGATGGACGCACCACCTCTCCGCACTACAACTCCTGCAAGGGGACAACAACAACCTACTCAACACGTGCGCGTACACCCGTCGCGTCAACAACTACTATGCAACAAACGTCCCCTGCTCGGGGGCAACACCACACTTACAAGCCTATAAGTGTTTAACTACTACATAGCGAACATCATCTATACTGGGGAAACTCTATGTCAGTAAGGGCCTCGTCCCAACACTTGTACGATCTACATGTGCTTATGAACAACTACGTACGCTTACGCGCACCTATATATCCGCGTACACTTATGTGTGCTCACGTGCGACTATATGTGATTACACACAACTACATATGCTCACGTACACCTATACGTGCACCCGCGTGCCTACATGTGCTTACATGCACCTGAATCCGCATATGTGATCCAATGCGAATATCTAAGGTAACAAATGCAAATATGTTCATAAGCACTAACACCTATACGCATATGTTGTCTAACATGTGCAGGATATATGTGTATACATACCTACAAACCATGGGGAATATAAAACTCAACTATAGCTACAAGCATCATTATGCCACCAAAATATGTATATACATGTCACGACGACATATCAATCAACCAATGATGACAATCAACATGGGAAGTAACACTCTTACTCTATGCATACTAGTGCTAAAACACTTAGCCATTGATGGGTTCCAATGTAATCGTTAGCCCCGTTATTAGTCATTAAACGGAGGGTAAGCCTAGTGGGCCTCACGAAAGGCCTGGAAGGCCCAGAAGCCCAGTATGAAGGGTCCCGACGAGATCGGTCCCGGTATATGAATTGAATGCTCCCGACGAGAAGCCTCTGAGTAGGCCCCGATATGCCTTTGAGAAGGCCCCGATAATAAAAGCCCCGAAAAGGCTGACCCTGTCCCGTGGGACGAGGGGTCCTGGGTGGAGACTTAGAATGAGATAACTCTGGAGTCCCCGATAGGGATCGGGACTTGTGATCAGAGGATAAGACCAAGAAACCCGCCTACTAGATAGAGTAGTGGGGAAACGGTTGAGATACGGATAAACTCCCTCGAGATACGCAGGGCGTGCCCGAGATACGCGGAGTGTGGGCGAGATACGCGGAGCGTGGGGCGAGATACGTGGAATCCTGAACGAGATATACGGAACGTGGATTAACCGCCAGGCGCAGTTACAGGTAACTGAGGTAACTTCCCCTCCTATATAAAGGAGGAAGTTACCTCAGAAAACACACATTCTCTAAGACGAACTTAGATTATTTGCTATCCACCACATCGTTCATACTCTCATTTAAGCATCAGAGAGGGATTCTGGGTCACCACCCGGATCATCCCTTTTTGCAGGATTACGCGGAGCTAAGGAGTTCGGGTTTTCCGTCAAGAACTTACCGGAGCTTTGCTCGTGATCCAACATTGGCGCCGTCTGTGGGAAACTTACAAAAAGTCACAATAGTTTATACTAGATCGATGGCTGGTGGTGGCAAGAAGAAGCAAGTCCAGGCCAGCAGTTCTCGCCCTGCTGGAACCGTGAATTCCGCGTTGCCGGAGCATGCTGCTGAACAAGGTGATCACCCTGCTGTTTCTCACACAGGGGGGCATGGTGAAGATCACGAGGTCTCAGTCCGAGACACGGTGGTGAACAGGGAGGATATCCCAAGAAGGGAGGTGGATGCTCCTCCAAATCCGGTGATGCACAGGGAGGAAATCCCGCGGAGGGAGGTAGGTGCTACCTCGAACCCGGAGTTGGCTAAGGCAGTAGCAGATGCTATGCCCATGTTTCTGGAGGCTATGGAGGCTCTTTTGGACAGCAGAGAGGCTGCCAAGAGAAGGGAAGAGTTGCCTCCACCTCCTCCAAGGGAGGTTCAGGAAGAACAGGAGGTCCAGTCCAGGAATAGGGGCAAGGAACCCGCGCACTCGAAGAGGTTCGTGGTCGATGGTCCCGGACCAGTGCAACACAGGACCATTCCCCTGAATGGCCCCATCACCCCCGATCAGGTGGTGAAGATCGTCAACATCTGCATGGGCGACCAGAAGCATATGACGTCGGAGCTGAGGGACCGATCTACTCATCCTTTTGTTCCCCGGCTGATAGATACTGTCGCCCCGCCAGGGCTAGGCATTCCGACCATCAAGGAGTACGATGGTGAAGGGGACCCAGTCCGCCATGTTCAGAGGCATGTCCAGGCCTGTATGGGTAGAGCCTCGAATGATGACATCGTGTGTGCGCTGTTCCCGATCACATTGGGAGAAAGGGCCTTGACGTGGTTTTTCAGCCTACCGCCAGGATGTATTACTTGCTGGGCTGATATGCATGAGTGCTTCATCAAGCAGTATCAGGGTCGTAGGCGCCTCTTAAAGAGCGTGAGGTCTCTGACCCAGGTGGTGCAGAGGTCTGACGAATCGTTGGCGTATTACTACCAGCGGTTCACTGCTAGTGCCGCGGAGATCGACGAGGAGATATCGAAGGGAGAGACCATCCGCACCTTCCTTCGGAACCTAACTGCCCCATATGGTTCCGATTTGATGCATAGCGTGGCCGCGAAGGCTGTGTGGAGTATGGAAGCTTTGCAAGCGAGGGTGAAGCAGCAAATCGACGTCCAAGAGTCGAAGATTGCTGCTGGAGAGCTTGATCCTCCGAAATCAGGAAGAGGAAAGCAATCATCCAAGATGTCGGACGATCGCAAAGGGAACGACAAATCGGAGGGAAGTAGGAGCCGTGGTCGCCCCGATAGAAGGGAGGACAAGCGTCCTCCGAGGAAGGATAACCGAGAGGGTCGTAATGTTCCCCTCAACAGTTCGATGACTGCCGTGCTAGCGGTGATGGATCGGCAGGGTCTCGCCCGATACCCCCCGAGGAAAGAAGGTGAATTCTTGGGAGGTCGCTCTGATTGTTATTGTCGGTACCACCTAGCCAATGGTCACGACACAGATTACTGTCGGGAGCTGAAGAAGGAGATAGAGAAGCTGATCCAGAAGGGGAAGCTTAAGGAGTTTGTTGGTAGGGGACGGTGCCGATCCCGTTCCAAAACTCGATCCCGGTCCCGTTCCAAGTCCCGTGATCGATCTCTGAAGAAGAAGAAGGTTGAGCCGGAATCCTCCGGTGCCCGTAAGGAGAGGCGGGGAACCATTAACGTCATTCATGGAGGAATGGCGGCGGGAGGTGACACCTCCGCTTCTCGGGAGAATTACGCTTCCCGTATTTCTGCTGCCGAGGTGTTAGGAAAGAGGTCCCGATCGTGGACTTTGAAGGAAGAAATGGTGATCTCTTTCTCAGCAGAGGATCTGATTGGCGTGGAGAGCCCCCACGATGATGCCTTGGTCGTAACCCTGGATGTGGATGGATTCGAGATGAAGCGGATCCTGATAGACGGAGGGAACTCCTCCGACATTTTGTTCATGGACGCCCTGGAAGCCATGGGAAAGACGAAGAAGGACCTGACGCAGGTGAACTTCCCGATGGTAGGATTCTCTGGTTCTACTTCCTATCCGCTGGGAATGATCACCTTACCAGTGGAATTCGGTAGTGGGTGGAAAATGGAAAGGCGGAACGTGGATTTCGTCGTGGTGGAGTCTGCTGGTACGTACAATGCTATCATCGGGAGGACCACCATCAATCCTCTCATGGCAGTCGCTCAACCGTCCACCAGAAGATGAAGTTCCCGACGGATAATGGAGTCGGGGAGGTCAAGGGTGACCAGGTGGCGTCCAGAAGGTGTTATGTAAACGCCACTCGAAGGAGAAGGAGGGAAGCCATGGCTGTCCTTCAGACTGATGCCGATCCTCGAGAGGAGTTTGGGCGTCCCGCCCCCATGGAGGATCTGAAAGAGGTCGAGATTGCGGACCTCAAAGAAAAGTTAAGATCGGGTCTGCTTTGTCGGAGGAAAGAGCCCGAGAGTTGATCGAGCTCCTGAAGGAGTTCAAGGAGTTGTTTGCCTGGTCCCCGAGCGATATGCCAGGAATCAGCCCCGACGTGATAGTGCACGAGCTGAAGATTGATCCCGCGATCAAGCCTATCCCGTAGAAGAGGCGTCCGATGGGCGCAGACAAGAGGATCGCGATCCAGCAGGAGGTGGCCAGGTTGCTCGACGATGGATTCATCAAGGAGCTCCGATTCCAGACTTGGGTCGCTAACCCGGTCCTGGTGAGGAAGAGTAACGGGAAGTGGCGGATGTGTGTCGACTTCCGCGACTTGAACAAAGCTTGCCCAAAGGACTGCTATCCGCTCCCGAGAATCGACCAGTTGGTGGATGCCACGTCGGGACATGAGCTGCTGAGCTTCATGGATGCTTATTCTGGTTATAACCAGATCAAGATGGCGAAGGAGGATGCCCCCACACAGCCTTCTATGCTGATAGTGATGTCTATCACTACGACGTTATGCCCTTTGGGCTGGTCAATGCTGGAGCGACTTACCAGAGGATGGTGAACAAATTGTTCGGGGACATGCTGGGAAAGACCATGGAGGCTTACGTGGATGACATGTTGGTGAAGTCCCGACAGGCGGGAGACCATGTCCGCAACTTGGCGGTGGCGTTTGAGCGGATGAGGTTTCATCAGGTTCGTTTGAATCCGGACAAGTGCGCTTTCGGAGTAAACTCGGGGAAGTTCCTGGGCTTTATGGTGAGCCAAAGAGGAATCGAGGTGAATCCTGAGAAGCGGAGAGTAATCGAGGAGTGCAGTCTCCGAAAACCCATCGGGAGGTTCAGGTGCTGAATGGCCGATTAGCCGCGATGAATCGTTTCTTATCCAAGGCGAGTGACCGAGCCATGCCATTTTTTGATGTGCTAAGGGCCCACAAGAAGTTTGAATGGTCCGACAAGTGCGAGGAGGCATTTCAGGCGCTCAAACAACACCTTCGTACCCTCCCGCCGTTGGCGAAACCAGTTCCAGGCGAGCCGCTTTATCTCTATTTGGCTGTTTCTGAAGTGGCTGTTAGTACTGTATTAATAAAGATTGTCAAGGGCAACCAAGTTCCTGTTTATTTTGTAAGCAAGGCGTTTGCCAAATCTGAAATGAATTATCCCGCTATTGAGAAGTATCTCTTTGCATTGATTATTGCTGCTCGAAAGCTGAGGCCTTACTTCCATGCCCACGAGATTACGGTGTTAACTAATCATCCCTGAAGCACTTTTTGAACCGACCGGAGGCGTCGGGGAGATTGGTGAAATGGGCAGTCGAGCTTACGGAGTTCCGTATTCACTTTGCCCAGAGAACAGCTATTAAGGGCCAGGCATTGGCGGACTTCATAGCAGAGTCTACAGCACCCGATCTGGAAGAAGCAGGTCCTGTAGAGGGGGCAGCCATGGAGGTCCCGATAGCAGAACAATCAGAACAGCCAAATGAGGAGAACAGCTGGGAGATGTACACTGATGGCTCTTCAAGTGTAGAGGGATCGGGGGCAGGATTTGTATTGATACCGCCCGGTGGAGGCGAGCCCCTGCGATATGCCTTGGCCTTGACGTTTAGGGCCACCAACAATGAAGCTGAGTATGAGGCTCTCATCACGGGCCTTAAAATCGCCAAAGGTACGGGAGTTGATCATTTAAAGGTGAAGTGTGATGCTAGCCTGATCGTGAATCAAGTCCAGGGGAATTACGAGGCGAAGAACCCGACGATGAGGAAGTATTTGCACGAGGTGCAGACTTTGAAGGAAAGCTTCAAAAGCTTCGACATTGAGGCAATCCGAGGGAGGAAAACGCGGAGGCAGACGCCTTAAGCAAGTTTGCCCTGGGTGTAGCCCCCGAGGAGAATCGGAAGGTGCACTTTCTGGAGAGGGTAATTATCTCAACCATCGATCCATCTGAGGTATGTGCTATTGAGGCAGGATCGGAGGAAGAAGAGAAATCCACCTGGATGACCCCGATAGTCACATACCTGACTACGGGGGCACTCCCCGACGATGAAGTGGCAGCTGTTAGGTTGCGTCGAATCGTGAGCAACTATGTGATGGTGGACAACCAGTTATATAAGAAGGGGCATGTAAAGCCTTTTCTGAAATGTGTGGCGGAGCCTGATACGAATCGGATCCTGACAGAGTTGCACGAAGGAGTCGCGGCCTGTCATGAAGGGGCCCGATCCATTGTGAGGAAAGCGCTGAATTTAGGCTACTATTGGCCTTCGATGAACAAGGAAGCGACAGCGATGGTCCAATCTTGTGATGCGTGCCAGAGGTACGCTCCGAATATCGTGGCTCCTGCCGCGGACTTGATGTCCATCAGGAGTGCTTGGCCCTTCGCGCAGTGGGGCATTGACTTGGTGGGACCCCTTCCACAAGCAAAAGGTCAGTGCAAGTACTTACTTGTTGCCATTGATTAATTTTCGAAGTGGATAGAGGCTAAGGCGTTGGCCAAGACGACGGGGCAGCAGATCCTCAAGTTTCTCCAGACTCAGATCGTATCCCGGTACGGGGTTCCTCGAGTGTTGATCAGCGATAATGGCCCTCCGTTCAATGGGGCTCAGTTGAAGGAGTATCTGGAGGAATTGAACATCGAGCATCGGACAGCCTCTATCCGCCATGCTCAAATTAATGGCCAAGTCGAATCAGCCAACAAGATCGTAATGGATGGCTTGAAGAAGAGGGTCTATGCCTTGCAGGGTCATTGGCTAGATGAGCTTGAAAATGTGCTGTGGGTTGTTAGAACAACACCCAAGCAATCGACGGGGGAGACTCCGTTTGGCCTCGTTTATGGCACGGAGGCAGCGGCTCCCGTGGAGATAGCGGTGGCTTCCCATCGCAGGAGGTATTACGAGCCTCTGACGAACGAAGAAATGAGACGTCTGGATTTGGACTTGCTCGAAGAGAAAAGGTGGAAGGCTGATGAAGTTCAGGCTCGGATGCGTCTGGCAACAGCCAGGTACTATAATCAGCGGGTCAAGTCCCGACAATTCTTCGTTGGAGAACTTGTCTGGCAGAGGAATGAGTTCGTCCATCAAGATCGGATCAACAAGCTGTCACCGAAATGGGAGGGACCTTACAAGATCGTAGGGATGCCAGCCGCGAATGCGTACAAGTTAGAAGACCTTGATGGCAAGACGTTGAAACATTCTTTCAGTGGCGCACACTTGAAGAAATGTCATGTTTGACCCTAAGCCGCCTTAAGTGGTGCTTGATGTTAAGTCGTCGCGAATGGCGCAAGTTATCTATCGATTGATCCGATATAAGCAAAGCTTTGAGTTATTAATGAATAAAAGAAGTTGCTCCCGATCAAATTGCTTTTAGATTTATTCTAATTGTTGGTAAGTCGTCTTAAAGGACGCGATAAAAGCCTTCCGAGGTACGATTAAAAAGCCTTACGAGGTACGAGTAAGTCGTCCTAAAGGACACGATGAAAGCCTTCCGCGGTACGATTAAAAAGCCTTCCGAGGTACGAGTAAGTCGTCCTAAAGGACGCGATGAAAGCCTTCCGAGGTACGATTAAAAAGACTTCCGAGGTACGAGTAAGCCGTCCTAAGGGACGCGATAAAAGCCTTTCGAGGTAAGAACAAAAGCCTTACGAGGTACGATTATGTCGTCTTTATGGCGCAACAAAAAGCCTAGGTATGAATAAAAGCCCTAAGGGGTCCGCGTAAGTCGTCTTTATGATGCAGCAAAAAGCCCTAAGGGGTCCGAGTAAGTCGTCTTTACGATGCAGCAAAAAGCCTTAAGGGGTATGATTAAGTCGTCTAGAATGACGCGATAAAAAGCCTTAAATGGTACGATAAAATCATCTTAAATGATGCGCGAAATCGCCTTGAATGGCAGGGATGAGAAACCTTAAGTGGTGAGGTCCCAAGGAAAACGTCGCGAATGACGTATGAAATCACCTTAAATGGTATGGACGAGAAACCTTAAGTGGTAAGTCCTTGTGAAGCATCGGAAGGATGTATGAAGTCATCTTAAGTGATGTATCAGAACGTTTTAAGTAACGAGTCAAGTCGCTTCAAGCAGTACAATAGTAATCAAGACCGAAATAGATAAAAGGAATTTTCATAAAGGCTCGAAGGCCTGAAGGTTCCGATACAAGGAGGAAATGAAGAGGAAATTACAAGGACTTAAAGAATGAAGCATTAAGCCTGGTCCTTGTTGGAAGTTGGGTCCTCAGCAGCTTCGGAGGGAGCAGGATTCGCGGGGTCCAGGGCAGAAGGCTCCGCAGTCTGTGGAGTCGAGTTCGCGGCACCTTCGGGGGCATCGGCCTCATCACTTTCCGCGGGGAGGCTGAAGTATTTCTCCGCGAAGGGGGCGAGGGTCTCGGACTTCTTGAAGTCAATGGCATCCTCGTATACCGTGTAAAGCTCCTCGACGGCATTGAACAGAACGTTCTCCACCTCGGTCTTGCAGAACCCCACGGCATCCGCCTTGAAATCATCGAAGTTCCGATACTCCTCGCGACCCTCCTCGGGACCCTCCTCGCGACCCTGAGCCTTTGCCTCCGCCAGCCTGGCAGGAAATTCAGCCTTCTCGGCCTCGAGTCCCGCCTTAGCTTCCTCGAGAATGCTCTTCTCGAGGACGAGTTGCCTCTTCTCCGCCTCGTGCCGCTGCTGTTCCTCTTTGAGCATCCTCCACTCCCGACGCAGCACGGCTTCATGGTCATGGACCTGCTTTTGCAAGTGTATAGCCTTCTGGCCAAGGAGGGTCTGCTCCTTGGCTATCTTCTCCCGGGCCGCCACAGCGTCGGCGAGGTCCTCCTGAAGCTTGGCCAAGGCTTTGGGGTCCGACCTGGCCCGCTCCTCCCTCAAAGCATCCTTCAGAGCGAGGATGTAGCAAAAGCAGCGCTGTTGGCTGGCAGTTTCCTGAGACAAAAGGAATAAGAGGTTAAGGTTCAATAATTGAAGGCAAGAGCAAAAGCGAAAGTAAAGTTTTACCTCCATCCGACGGATGGCCATGTCGCGAAGATCCTCGTCGATATCTTCGTCAGCCAGGGAAATCGGACGCTTCAAGGCTGGTGGAATTGACCCTGCCAGCAGGTGCAGGGCCAATTCTGGCTGAAGGTCTCCCCGATGGAGTGGGACCCCTCGAAGAGACTCGATCGGGTTCCAGGGAACCGTCTCTTGATCGGGGGTGTAAACCTCGCAGAGGCTCCCATCCAGGGGAAGAGGAGGAATGACCTTGGGAGTCTCAGTCGTAGGCTCCAGAGTTGGAGAGCGCAAATCCAGGGGAGGACTCCGAGACACGTCCTCCACAGCTGGCCTCAGGATGCTCCGCCCTGGCCTCTGGCGGGGAATCAAGCCTTCATTTGGCTCCTCGGAGGAGGGGGAAGCATCCAAGTTAGCCACCTGACGGAACTGAGCTTCCGTCGGGGTATCCTCTGTCATCGGCTCCTGCGGAGTCGCAGCCCTCGCTGGAGTTGCAGCCTTCGTCGGAGTGAGAGCCTCCGATGGACCTGCGGTTGGGGGACGAATAAAGTCAGGAAGCTCATTATTGGGGCACCAGATGACCCCGCGCGGGACGTACTGGTCCTTTCCACAGAAGTTGTAATAGCCCGCCTTGAGGACGCGGGGGGTTTCCCCTTGGAGTATGTATTTGATTTCTCTGACCCGCGACTCTCGGTCAGCGGGGATAAACTCCTCGGGAACCAACCTCCTGTATTTTTTAATAGCACGGCGAACACGCTTACCTTCCTCGGCGGTGGTAACACCGAAGGCCTTGTCCACCTCCTCTCTTTTGGCCCGCTTGGCCATCTCGACCTGCTCCTCAGTCGGAGGAGCCGCAGAAGAGGAGGCTCCCCTCTTCAAGGACTTCCACTTCCGCTTGGAGCTAGGAACAGCGTCGGTCTCCCCCTGCTTCAACACGAGATGGGTCAGCAGAGATGCCTTCTTGGCTGCAAAAATGAAAGTAAAATACAGTTAGAAGTGTTACCCAAAGAACCAGGTTGTCAGAAATTGAATCGAGGAGTTGGACTCCGATCTGGATCAAGTCCCCCTCCACGAGCTTGTTGGCGTCGAGGGGAGCGAAGGATTCCCCCCAACGATAAAGCTGAACCAGTTGAAGGGTGTTGAAGTCGTCCTCGGTGTAGACTTCAAACTTGGGGGCAGGGTCCGCGACAACCTCCCATCGGGGCCACGGGACGGAGCTGTTCTGGACAAAGAAGTAGTACTTCTTCCATCCACTGTTGTCGGACCCTGAGTCGCGAATGAAACCCCGATCCTTGTTAAACTTCCAAGTCTCGCCATCCCAGCCGAAGCGAGCGAGTTGCTCCCTGGTCCATTTGGGGAGTCGGGGGGTAAAGGAGCAGACTCCAGCCTTGTTACACTTCATTCCGTAGAAGGTACGGAAGAGCAGCAGGCTGTACGTCCATTGTTGGCGGAGGCACAGGACCTGGAAGGCGTTCCACACGCAGATAGCGTGTGGGGAGAAGGCGGTTGGATGCGTCTGATAGAAGTTACACATCTCAACCAGATTCCCGCAGAAGGGGAATCGGATCTCGGCGTTTATATGTCCCGTGGAGACAAACACCTCTCCTTCTCGAGGACGCGTAACTATGTGTTTCCTCCTGGTGGTTTGGTGGGAATCATAGGGAAAGCGAGGTTCCCAGGTCGAAGTGATGCAGCCTTCCCGGAGAGCAGCTTCATAAAGGCTCTCTGAGATTTCGTTAGTAGCAAGCTCAAACGTAAAGAGGTTCCTTCCTCCAGAACTGGCCTCGTCTAAAAACGGCCATAACGAGAAAACTTAGGCAAGGAAAAGAAAATAACATCAGTAAATCACGGAGGCAAAGAAGGAAAACCTTACCAGACATGGTAGATGATTGATCGGAGAAGACGAAGAAAAGATCTTGACGGCTGGAGGCCTTGAATCGCCGGAGAATCAAACAAGACTTGGAGAGAAAAGCTTCGAGGTTTGACAATGACAGAATTCTCAGAAATCAGAACGGTAGGGAGGAGTGAATAGTGCCAGGATTTTGGCTTTTATAGATAAAAAGACAGCTGGACAGATTCGAATCTGAACCGTTGAAGATGAAACGGCTCAATCTTGATCGCCGAGATTATAGGGGACGGTACGGAAGAGACGTTAGTGACGTAATACTTCTTTTTCAGAAAGCAACAGTCACACCTGCTTAGGCGTCGTTTCATCATCCCTTGCATTTAATGGTGGAATAACCGAGGAGTCTCCTCAGATTTGGCAACTGTCCTTAGAGCCTCGAGGAATCGTGAGTGAAGAGCTTTGTGATTAAAGGTTTGCACCCAAGGTAAAAGCCTCCGATGGTAATGTCGGGAGGTCTGAAGGTAAAAGCCTCCGATGGTAATATCGGGAGGTCTGAAGATAAAAGCCTCTGATGGTAATATCGGGAGGTCTGAAGACGAAAGCCTTCGATGATGACGTTGGAAGGTTCGGAATTGGAAGACACGACAGACTATAAGTCCCTCATGTCTTGGGGGCAAATGATGGGTTCCAATGTAATCGTTAGCCCCGTTATTAGTCATTAAACGGCGGGTAAGCCTAGTGGGCCTCGCGAAAGGCCTGGAAGGCCCAGAAGCCCAGTATGAAGGTCCCGACGAGATCGGTCCCGATATATGAATTGAATGCTCCCGACGAGAAGCCTCTGAGTAGGCCCCGATATGCCTTTGAGAAGGCCCCGATAATAAAAGCCCCGAAAAGGCTGACCCTGTCCCGTGGGACGAGGGGTCCTGGGTGGTGACTTAGAACGAGATAACTCTGGAGTCCCCGATAGGGATCTGGACTTGTGATCAGAGGATAAGACCAAGAAACCCGCCTACTATATAGAGTAGTGGGGAAACGGTTGAGATACGGATAAACTCCCCCGAGATACGCAGGGCGTGCCCGAGATACGCGGAGTGTGGGCGAGATACGCGGAGCGTGGGGCGAGATACGTGGAATCCTGAACGAGATATACGGAACGTGGGTTAACCGCCAGGCGCAGTTACAGGTAACTGAGGTAACTTCCCCTCCTATATAAAGGAGGAAGTTACCTCAGAAAACACACATTCTCTAAGACGAACTTAGATTATTTGCTATCCACCACATCGTTCATACTCTCATTTAAGCATCGGAGAGGGATTCTGGGTCACCACCCGGATCATCCCTTTTTGCAGGATTACGCGGAGCTAAGGAGTTCGGGTTTTCCGTCAAGAAATTACCGGAGCTTTGCTCGTGATCCAACAGCCATTTTCATGCTCTTTTTTCTATGCTAAACTATGCTAGGCATTTTATTAAACACTTGGTGGGCATGGATTATCAAGTTCTAATCAAGACAAATATTAGCCAAATTGATGGGAATAAAAACATCATCATATCTGGAAATGTTACTAATTAACCTCAAAAAGCCAAATCGCCAAAAAATTTGGTGTTGGTGACACCATCTCAGTTGCCAGAAGTTGGTCCGCCGTCGTCCATCGTCCGTCACTCCAGCCGCCGCCTGCCGCCGGTCTCGCTGCCGCCACGAGCTGCCAATTTCGTTGGTGAAGGGTGGCCGACCGGTGGTGTGTGGATATGTGGGTGAGTGGCTTGGATGCTAAGCTACTTACTCTTCAAGAAAATGGAGTAGACTACTTTAATATGTGGAGACAAAGTGGTGAGAGGTTTTACATACACTCTCCTTTATATACACATGTGGGTAATATCCTACCCTCTCCATATTTTTTTAACTCTTTTGGGAGAATTCCCTAACATATACATATGCTCACATACCCGCGCATACATGAGCACATCTACATATACATACACACGTCCGCATATCCATGTCACGTGTTTATTATTATTATCTTGACACATATATTTATACCATGTCATCGCATATATATATGCCCGTATCTACATGTTTAAATTCATGACATCACTTGTCGTGCGTTTGCTCAAATACGCGTGCATACCATGTTTGCACACATGTTAGTGTTTACACCCATGTTGCGTACATAGACTTATATTGTTATATATGTACATGTTGCATACGTATACTCGCTACACTACTCATGTCAGCAGTTATAGTGGCTCTTATTAAACAATAGACGGGATACGCGACGTCGAGGCCCACGCGCCAACGGACAGTAAGTCCACATCGAGGTAACACCCGAGCTTAAATTGAACATATACTCTATCGAAAATAAAGTCAAGCAAGGGCCACGCCACTACTTGACTCGGGGGGAAAATGATGGGTATACGTCCGATTCGGGTTCGTTTTATATATTCGGACTTTGTTTAAACGTCAAACCCACCAACGGCTTCAAATTATTTACCCGCGAGCTTAAAACGATTTGAAACGTGCGCGTACGCGTTCCGGACCAAAGACTCGTCCGGATTGTTCCCCCCGGTGACGCGCAAACCCCTACGTATACACGACACGTGCGGGTCTTCTCGATGTCAACTTTACTCCCGTCCACGCCCGGTTCATATTTGACATTAAACCGGCGTGAGAACATTCAAAACCGGGTTCGGGTTTAAGGTGCCCCTATTTAAGGGAACCTACCCAACCATTTCACAACTTAAGTTGACAATGGAGCTCTGACTTCTCTCTAGATTACTGATTTAAGCATCGGAGAGGGTACATCGCACTCCACCCCCCTTCTGTGTGGTGTGCGATATTGCCTCATGTGCAGGTCTCAGAAGGAACGCGCATTCAGGAAATTGTGCAGCGATCTGACAACCAGACTACCCACAACACGCTCAGACTTATATACCAGGACCCGACACCCCATCGAGTCCGGGTCCCAACACCTCCCACGACTTATCTCTCCTTTTCAGACTGCTTTTGTCGCGGGCCGTCTCATTACGGATAATTTATGGCTTACTCAAAAATTGATTCATACTATCAAACAACGTCGTCGGGGTAAAGTGGGTTTGATTGCAGTTAAACTAGATATGAGTAAAGCTTACGACCGGGTTGAGTGGGATTATATCAAGGCGATCGTGACCAGTATGCAGTTTCCACAAGCCTTCATCAATTGGGTTATGCATTGTATTTCCTCTACTTCCTTGGCGGTATTATTGAATGGCTATCGAAACCGACGTTTCTCCCCATCTCGAGGAATTCGCCAAGGAGATCCTCTCTCTCCGTACCTATTCATCTTGATCGCACAAATGCTCTCCCAGGAATTATCACGGGCTCAACAAGAGGGCACACTCAGAGGTATAAAACACGGAAAGAACATTGATAGTATTACACACCTGTTCTTCGCAGATGACACACCTGTACCCCACTCCAGTCGGCCGCCACCCCACTCCGGCCGGCCGCCACCCAGCTATGGGCAATTTTGAGATATATTTTTTTATTAGGTCAAGTGATAAGCATATGACCAAGTTCTGTCAATTTTAACAACAAATCTGAACGGAGACACCAAATTTTAACAAATTAGAAACTTCAGACATTCAATATCAACAATTTAAACTTCAGAAACCGAAATCTCACGTAGAGCATACTTCGGACAATTTATAGGTTCTTAACCCTTAGAAATATAGTTTTGACATCTACCGTAAAATATAATAAACTATATGTTTAATAGAAATGATTGGTTTGGCTGGCGTCACAAAAAAAGGATCCGTTTCATACAGAGAGAGCATCCAGTAAAGAAAGAGTTGATGAGAAAGGAGGGTATTATGGGTGTTTTGATAGAGTTAATCTAGTTTGGTATGTTGCGTGTTCCCTCTCAAGAAGCGCATGAACCAATAGGCAGAAGATTTGGGGTGTCGAGACAAGTGCCCATTCTTGTAGTGAACATAAATGAGGCCGAAACGCTTGGTATAACCCTGAGCCCATTCAAAATTATCTAAAAGTGACCAAGCAAAGTAGCCTTTCACATTCACTCCATCCCTGCACCAAACCACATTTACTACATTCCCATACCATATTACTGACTTACTGATTTAAGAGAAAAGAAAACTACTCACTTGATTGCCTGACATACTTCAGCAAGGTAGCTCCTAAAATAATACACTCTTAACTTGTCATCTAACATCTCCTCTATTGGGCAACCTTCATTCTCCTCATCATCCATACCTATAACAGTTGTTGAGTTGAGGTGAGTGAGTGAGTCAATCAATCAAATTATTTTTGTTGGATACATATAACTCAACAATACCATTCTCAGTAATGTATATTGGAGGATTATCGTATTTCTCCTTAACGTAGTTGAGAAGCCTTCGGATCCCCCAAGGAACAACATAAAGCCACTCTGATGCTGCCTACATCCCCAAATCATAAAAAGATGCTAACAAGTAATTTAAATTCTTAAGAGTCAATTTTAGTTGCAGAGCAGATACCTTCTCACCAATACTCTCTCCTCCTTCCCATTTATCTGTCATAAATAAAGCTACAGTTAGTTTATCAAAGCCTTCTTGTGTAAGACGACGATACTCAAAATATGTAAATACCAATTCTGGCCATCTCTTGATCTTTGTAGAAGTTACATTCATCACTACTGTTTTGTATGTGCGCTATAAACCTGGTTGTATAATGGTTGATACCAATGAAATCCACTGAACCTCGAACCATCTCTATCTCTTCATCCATAAATCTTGGCAGACGATTCCCAAGTTTTTCACGCATCACTTCTGGGTAGTCTCCAAAAAATACTGGATTCATGTACCTGTAAACACTCAAAATCATAATGCATCTCAAAATACAGATAGGGATCTTACATGCTCAATAACTTAGGGGAAAGTATGTAAAACATGCAACATGTTTGAAAAAGATAGTTTTATGGACCAATATGTTTTAAAATGTACAACATGTTTGAAAAAGATGGTTTCATGGACCAATATGCATTAAAATGTACAACATGCTTACAAAAGATGTTAAAATGACATACCGTCTACTTGTTATCAATAGTCTCATTAAGTGGACACGTGCGGAACACATTTTTAGAAAATAATAATAATAATTAAAACAAGAAATTAATTTATATATATCAGTGATTATTAATGGGTGGATTTAGATAATAATAATAATTATTATTATTATTTTTAAAAAACGTGATATGCACGTGTCCACTTAATGAGACTAGTGACAACAAGTGGACGATATGTCATTTTACCATCTTTTGTAAGCTTCTTGTACATTTTAAAACATTTTGGTCCATAAAACAATCTTTTTCAAACAAATTGTACGCTTTAAAACATATTGGTCCATAAAACCATATTTTTCAAACATATTACATGTTTTACATACTTTTCCCAATAACTTAACACGTGAGATTTGAGAGAGTATATAATACTTGTTATTATTCTCAAGGAGGAGAGAAAAAGGATATATATATATATATATATATATATATATATATATATATATATATATAAGCTTTGAAGCTTCTAGACTCCAAGGCACAACTTCTAAGGTCTATATTTAGTTAAATTCGATAACTAGATACTTCCACACTCTCCCTCAAGCTGGAGCATATAAATCATATTGCACCAAGCTTATTAAAAATATACTGGCCCTAAGAGTCATTAAGGGTTGTTACAAGAACTAACAGGCTGGACTGCAATTTCCTTGGAGATCATCTCTCGGATGAAGTGACATGCAACTTCTATACGTTTTGTTCTCCAATGAAAAAATGGATTTTTGAGATTATCTGTAAAGCTACTTGGTTGCACAACACAATTTCAGTGTTTTTTTCCCTCCAAACATCAGCTCTTGAAGAAGTTGCACCCAAAGAAGTTGTTATGATATATAAATACTATGGGCTTTGTGAGTCAATTATGTAGTAAAGGGCACTATGCAATTATGAGATAGTTCTAAGTTACCTATCCTGTAGACATAGGAAAGCAACCAAGAATACAATTGCAGAGTCATTAAGGGTATAGGGCCACAACCATCTGCCCTCTCCGACCACAACTTCTGATTCCAACCAACGCCACTCACCATTAGTCCTGTCCAGCCGCAAGGTCGCTGTTCTGCCTTATTACTGCATGTGCTTCTGTTCTGATTTCCAGGCGTTCGTCCTCCGACGTTGTCTTCGCTTTTCCGGTGCGTCTGTGGTCAATCTCTGGTGATCGGAAACTGCTGGTGGTTTGTATCGTAGCTGTCAGGTATGAGTACTGCTGTTATGCATCTAATCTGGTTTGGTTCATCGGTCCGGTTTGATTGATTTAGTCTGATTGGATTGATGTGCAGTTTGATTCCTGCGGTCTAGTTTGATTAATGCGGTCTGATTTAATTGTTGCAGTCTAGTTAACACTTTCCGAATAGCTAGTACTACCCTGGTTCAATTAATTTCTGGTTTAGGTGATTAATAGTCTGGTGCGGTGAGCGTGGATTCAATAGTTTGGTTAAATTTTCTAGTTGGGTGTTATTCAAGATTGGAACCAATTCAGTGACTCCTTTGTCGAGTTAGGAAAATCTAGTCTTTTATCATTTTCGAATAAATGGGTACTTAATTCTAGTGCCACGGATCATATGATGGGTAATCCCAATATTTTTCTATAACGATCTTCAGTAGCATAAAGCAGCTTCTCTTGTGACTATAACTTACGGATCAACCTATGAGATTGTAGGATCTGGTACTGTTAATCTAAGTTCAAACATTACCTTGTCATATGTAGTGCACCTTCCCAAGGTTGCATTCAATCTGATGTTTGAAGATAAACTCAAGAGAAAACTTAACTGTTGTGTTACATCCTTTCCTCATCATTGTATCGTTCATGATCTGGTAACGAAGCAGATTGTTAGTAAAGGAACTCTCTATGATTGTCTCTTGGGTGTCCAGTTATGTTACGTGTGCTAGTGTTGGCTCTCATTTTGATGAACATAGTCAATTGGGACATCTTTCTCTGAATGTGTTGAAGAAGTTTTTTCCCCATATGCATGATGTCTCTAAACTAAACTGTGAATCATGGAGGTTCGGAACACATCACCGTACCCATTAACTCCGAGAATCAATAAGCGAGTTGAGTCAGCTTTTGAGGTTGTTTACTGCGAGGATTGGGGGCCTTCTCCAATTGTGGCTTGAAGCCTGTAAGAACGGCTAGCTCTGGTGTGATAATCAAGTTACTTTTCACATTGACTCGAATCTGGTTTATCATGAGAGAACTAAACACATTAGGGTGGATTGTCATTTTATTTGAGAGAAGAACGAGAAACCTGATTTCCACATGACATGTGGGGAGTGGGGAACAATTGGTTGATCTATTTACAAAAACATTGAACGGACCTCAAGTTAACTACCTCTATAACAAGTTGAGCATGACTAACATCTATGCTCCAACTTGAGCGGAAGCGTTAAGGAATATATTTATATGCTAGTTTCTATATATAATTTTTGCATTAATAAGAAAACAATCATGTGTATATATATATATATATATATATATGGCCTCTCTACCTATGGAGAAGGTAGCCTGATCAATGCCCTAAACTTGGTAATCTACTACTCTCTATTACTTGTTTACATAAAACAGTAAAAAGAACAATGATTAGGATGAATTCTATGTGTTTAGTGATTTGTATTTGGATATGGAGTTGAATTAGTAATCCGTTATTCAAATTTGGATACAGTGAATTAAGATTTAGGATTTAGGTTTGGGTTAAAGATAGTTTTCATACCATAAGTTTGGGCGATTTCTGCTTTTGGTACCACTTGTTTTTTTTTCGTCTAGTTATGGTACCAAACGTTTGGAAAAAGTATAGTTTTCATAGATCCGTTAATTTTTTGTTAAAAGGTCATGTACCATGCACATGACCGTCCGAAACTTTTGAATTTGTTTCAATTTAGTCCATCTAATGCATCCTAACTTTTATTTTATTCAATTTAGCTCTAAAATTTCAAAATCGAACTATTTACTCAAATTGACCTCACTGAACCTAGCATAGGGCTAGGTCCGACCCTGGGTCAGGGTTGCCTAGGTCAGGGTCGCCTGGACCTAGCCCCAATTGAACCCATTTGGGATCTAGCCTCAATTGAAACCAATTGGAGCTAGGTCCTAATTGACCTAGCCGACCCTGGGCCGAAAGACCCAGGCAACCCTGACCCAGGGTCGGGGTCACCGGACCTAGGCGACCCTGACCCACCTAGCCCTAGGTTAGGTCCGACTATGTCAATTTGGGTCAAGGGTTCGATTCTGAAATTTTATGGCTAAATTGAACAAAATAAAAGTTAGGCATGCATTAGATGGACTAAATTGAAACAATTTTAAAAGTTTAGGGCAGTCATGTGCACGGCACGTGACCTTTTAACAGAAAAATTAACAGAAAGTTAACTGATGTATGAAAACTATATTTTTTCCAAATATTTGGTACTAAAACTATACAAAAAAAAAGGTTAAGAACCTATGAAAGGTCTGAACTATCACCCATGTTAACGGGAGAGGTCTGAAATTTAAAAAGTTAATAACAGAGGTCTGAAATTTCAATTTTGTTGATTTGAGGTTTTCCGTCCATTTTTAGGGTTAAATTTAACAGAATTGTGTGAAATGACATTTTTGCCCCTTTAATATTTTGTTTTATTTAATATCTTATTTAAGGAAATGTGAAATGACAATTTTACCCCTAAAGTCAAATTAAAACCACCCGACTCCGGCCACCACCACCCGACTCCGGCCACCACTACCTCGACTCCGACGACCACCACCTCGGCTCCGGCGACCCGACTCCGGCCACCGCCTCGGCAAAAAAGCTCCGATCGGGGCCAAAAAGCTCCGATCGGAGCTTTGTGGCTCTGGTCGGAGCTTTTTGGCTCCGATCGGAGCTTTTTTGGCCCCGATCGGAGTCCAATCGGGGCCGGTGTCTCCGATCGGAGCTCAATCGGGGCCGGTGGCTCCGATTTTGGCCCAATCGGAGCCTTGGTGGTGGTCGCCGGAGCCTTGGTGGTGGTCGCCGGAGCCTTGGTGGTGGTCGCCGGAGTACGATTGGTGGTCGCCGGAGTACCATGGTGTCTTCAAGGGCATTTTGGTCTTTTCACTCCATGCATGTGAGGGGCACACTTGATAGAAGGGCATTTTTGGAATTTTATTTTATTTCCGGTCACATGACAAGCATGTGACCAACTTCCGTTAGTTTTAACGGAAAAAACTAACGGAGACCGCTGTTATCAACAAAACAGAAATTTCAGACCTCTGTTATTAACTTTTTAAATTTCAGACCTCTCCCGTTAACATGGGTGATAGTTCAGACCTTTCATAGGTTCTTAACCCAAAAAAAAACAAGTGGTACCAAAAACAGAAATCGCCCAAACTTATGGTATGAAAAGTACCTTTAACCATTTAGGTTTATGATTGTTGATAATAGGATATGTCCCTCACTGGGCAACATGTGGAGCTCACGCCCCGCCCCTCGATATAGATGGGACAGGTATGGAATTGGCCAAACCCGCCCCACCATATTGACACGCCTAGTGAAGACAGAACCTCGAACGTTTTTTCAGATGTCGATATGAACTACAATTGATGTGCTCGGTGAAGACAAATCCTCTTGCACAACATGAGTTCATAGAGGAGTTTGTATTAGAAATGATAGTGGATAGGATGTTTTAGTAAAAATACATCCAATGTAGTGGTGGACTAAATTTATGTAGTTACTTAACTATGATCCCAAATATTTGAGTGTACAGCGGAAAAATTAGAGTTGACACTAGTTTCAAAATTAGTAGTGAAGGTAGATCACACATGCTTTCCAAGTTGACAAGACTCACACGACACTTTCTACAACTTGACTAAATTGGGATGACCAAGATGCTGATAAAGATTTGGCGATTCTGCAACACAAATAATTAAAGGTGATTTGAGACATTAGAGTCCTGACTCCATATCCAACAATGATTGTCCATCCCGTATTGCATTCATTCATCTATAAAAAGTGTGTATTTACTAAACATCACTGAACAATTAAAGGAACGTACTAGCTCCCTAACAAAAATTATGTTGCAAGTACAGCCGGTGAATATAAAAACAATGTTAGAGGGAGGATAAGTACAAAATCGGTGAGACTCAACTGATTTCCTGGACAAAGTGTAGAGCCATATGCAAGAATAATTTGATGGGGGAATTTACTGGAGATGTAGAGGTGGAAAAGGAAAGGTTACAGCAAATGTGATATGAAGAAATGTTGTCAAAGACCTAAGGCGACAAATCTATAAAATATAGAGTCTCTGCCTCCGTGGATCGTAGATGTGCATATGTGGAAAATGGAGGCAATATTATATATATAAAGTTTAACAGGTCTTTTGATCCATAATGTAGTTTTGGTCTGACCGTTACATTCCGTCCATATTATTCGTTAAGCAACATGTGCAACTCAGGTGATCCACCCTAAACTTTTGATTTTGTTCAATTTAGTCCATCTAATACTCCCCTAAATTTTTTTGTTCAATTTAGTCTCAGAGTTTTAAAATTGACACCAATTGGACAACTAGGTCCAATTGACCTAGCTCTGGGCTAGCTCATTTGGACCAAGTCCAATTTAGGGGAAATTGACCCCAATTGGACTTAGTTGTCCAATTGGTGTCAATTTTAAAACTTCGGGACTAAATTGAACAAAAAAAAGTTAGGGGAGTATTAGAAGGACTAAATTGAACAAAATCAAAAGTTTAGGGGTAGATCACGTGACTTGCACTTGTACTCGACGGAAAATATGAACGGAATGTAACGGTCGGACAAAAACTAGAAAATCTGCAAACATATGGTACTTAAACTAGGCAATTAACAACAATTGATAGAGAGGCCATATATATATATGAGATAAGAGTTCCTTTGGTACCACTTCTTTGGGCAGAATCCACTTCTGGTACCACTTCTTTTTTTTTACACTTTTAGTACCAACGTTTTCCATTTTGTACCCTTTTGGTACCTCCGTTAGAATTCCGTCCAAAAATGGCCGTTAAACCCCCATGTGAGCTGCACGTGACCAAAAACTAAATTTGGCTGGAAGGATTTACCCTTAGGGATAAGCGTTCCTTTGGTACCACTTCTTTGGGCAAAATTCACTTTTGGGTACCACGTTTTTTTTTTTTTTTTGTATATACTTTGTTTTGCAGTCGGTGAACCTTATTTTAATTACAGAACTTCCATTGTCATCATACAGCTCTTCCTTAGACTTTTCTTTTGTGTACTTTGTGTCTAACACATTCGAAGAAATTTATATGTCGTTGTAAAAACCAATATTGTAATGTATGTGTGTATGTCTCATGTATCGGTTGATATATGATAATAATGCGATGCATAGTATGATAGATATGTTTGTAAGTATTAGAATTTTGTGCAATATATAAGAAAATTATTTGTTCGTGGCTTTAAAATTAACTTTTTGTATTGTGAAAAGTATCACTATGAATTTAATAACGTTTTCTATTAACACAAATAGATACGTCATTCCTTACCAGTCTAGAATAAACATTTCGACACTCTGCAACAATAATATAAACTTTTAAAGATGCGACCTTTTGTTAGACCGAAAATATAAGAAGCAACATTACTAAGTAGGGCTCTGAACAAAGTTGAAAACATATATATGGGACAATTTTATATCGAATCCATATAAATCCGACTGCAAAAGAAAGTATATATACCAAAAAAAAAAAAATGGTACTAAAAGTGAATTTTGCCCTAAGTGGTACCAAAGGAACCCTTATCCATGAGGGTAAATCCGTCCAGCCAAGTTTAGTTTTTGGTCACGTGCAGCTCATATGAGAGTTTAACAGCCATTTTGGACGAAATTCTAACGGAGGTACCAAAAGGGTACAAAATCGAAAACGTTGGTACCCAAAGTGAACAAAAAAAAAGAAGTGGTATCAAAAGTGGATTCTGCCCAAAGAAGTGGTACCAAAGGAACTTCTATCCATATATATATATATGCATGATTGTTCTCTTATTAATGTAGGAAACATATATAGAAACTAGCATATAAATATATTCCTTAACACTTCCGCTTAAGTTGGAACATAAATGTTAGTCACGCTCAACTTGTTACAGAGGTATCAAAGTATCAAACTTGAGGTCCGTTCAATGTTTTTGTACCAATTGTTCCCCAGTCATCACATGTCATGTGGAAATCAGGTTTCTCGATCTTCTCTCGAATAAAATGACAATCCACCTTATGGGAACCTAAGAAGCAAATCACCTTGAGAGTTGAACACCCAATAACCCCTGTCAAGGCATGGAGAGGGATGTGTGGTTGTTCTTCTATCACCAGATCAGGTGTCAGTTGTTCATCTGCTGCAGGAACAACCTCTTCCACTTCAAGTTCCATATCCAAGACAAAAAAGTTGTCTGTTCTTACACTAGTGACCTGGAGCGTACTTTTCATCACAAGTAAAACAAAGACCCTTTGATCTCTTCACATCAAGCTCCTTTGGTACAGCAGGACGAGACAGAGTATTAGAAGGCTTGTACCTCCTAATTGGATAGGGATCCAAAATATGAGACAGTGGATTCTTGCAGCTTAACCAAGGAATAGGCATCAGTTATGTCTGGGGCATCATCATTCGAACGAGACATTGAAATTGAGAGGAAAGAAACCCCAATAATATGCTCACAACTTGTGTTTCAGATAATAGGTCAACCAACTGCACTTTATGATATAATATGAGGTCGAATTCACGAAGATAATCAGCCAACGATCCTGTTTGACGAAGAGACTTTAGATCAAACATTGGGTCTGCAAAAGAACTATCACCAAAACGAGCTTCAATAGCCGTTACATACTCTGCCCGGGAAGGTAGACGACCCTGAGCCTCTATTGATTTCATGAATACCTGATGCCATTGCAGAGCATCACCTTCTAAGTAAATTGTTACAAGATCAACTTTTATATCCTCCGGAATCTGATCTAATTTGAAATAATGTTCACAGCGATATCTCCAGACAATCTCAAGTTTTCCATATCGAACAGGGCGATCAACAGATGGAGGGCGAGTGACCATGACTGAAGGAGGAGAACGAACATAGGAAGCAGTTGCGTCACCAGCATCTGCAGATTGAGGCACCCCTCGAAACAACGAACAAGGTCGGCCGCTCACAGAAGATTCCGGCGATACCAAAGAGGATTCAATATCCGTCACACTCGATTTCAGTTCCAACGAATCCTTCCGAAGCTCTGTCAAGCACCCGTGATGCTCTTGTATAGGAAGGGTAATACATCCTGGCTTCGAGTGCCACCAGCCATGGCAGCAGAAAAAGAGGACCAGGGTCTGATACCAATTTTATGGGTAGTAGAAGAATGTATAGAAGAAGAAGGTAGAATTGTATTGAGAAGAATAAGAGAGTACAAGTGTGATTAAATCAAATTCTAGTCTGCTCATTCTCTTACACTCTACTCCCTTTATCAACTGCACAGATGTGACTGAAGGGGGTTCTAGGGTTTTGATACTTGTTGTTGCTATTCCCAAACATCTATTCAAGAGTGGAAACTTCTAGACACAATTTCCACACTGTGACAGACTTGGCAAAAAAGAAACTATTCACTGCGACAGAGAAGAAAAGAATATGCCGAATATAACACTAGGTAGCTTCATTCATTCAATCAGGATTTTATATATATATATTATATTGTTTAAAAAAAGGACATATAGTGGCAGTTGTTTGAGTACTTACCAGCCAAAGTGAAAGTCAAGTCGTCTTGCAGCAGCAGTTTTATCCTCCATTGCATCCGAGTTGGCTTCTGCCCATTCACAATCAACCACTAAGCCAATCTGCCCCCCTTGCTTGTCCTATATGGAAATGTTTGAACATCAGCAACACAGATAGAGATAATTACACTGCTACACTTATATGTCCAGTCCAGTGATACAACTTCCAAAACCATCAGGATTAACTATACATTGAGTTTTCTCCCAGAAGTTTTGGAACCCACAGCTTTCTCTCATCCACCAACTTCTTCTCTACTTTGATCATCATTAACCTCATCTTATTGGATCATAACTTAAACAACAAAAGATGATAGATGATGGGTTTTCCACGATAATGTATGTAACTATTGCTGGACAAACGTTACTGTCACTAGCTATTCGAGTCAGTTATAGTTGGTTCCCCAAGTTTCTTCTAGACTATTTTAGAAGTCAATAATATATATATAATAATATTTCTATGTATGTTTGGAAACTAGTATTCTACTTCTGCTTGATTAAATTAATTAATGACTCATGCCAAGCAGAAAATTCTAAAGTTTAAAATCATTTCCAAAACCTCAAATGTGTATTATCATGTCACAAGGTCTGAGTTTTAAAACACACTAGAAAAATTCACGTAATTAAACAATATTATATAAATTTAATGTCTTTAATATTATCTGATCTTGAAAAGCATAACTAAAAAGTCATATTTTATTAATGTCTAATTTACCAACAGTTTTTTATGTGCAGATAGAGGTGAATAGTTTTTTATTGACATACGATATCAAATACTCTCCAATTTACACACGATAAGTGCTCCCTTTGATTGCATGTATTAGTTAATACGCGTATTAGCTAAACGTCGACTAAATAAAATATCCTAATCGGTACTTAGCTAATACTATGTTTGGACGAACCATATATTAGGATACCTTAATACAATGTTTTGATGAAATTTGTACTAAAAGACTAAAATACCCTATATGCATTTTTTAATGAGATTATATGTTTACGTATGAATAATTTTTTTAACAAATAGAAAAAGTAATTTCAATTATTTAAAGTACCAAGGGGCCGCTGGGGTCGGACCCGAGGTTACCGGAGCCCTGCTGATAACCCCACCTTAGAACAGCTCCTCCATCGTGACAGCCACCAACAGCAAAGGAGTCCTTCCCTTTGTATGTTACCCAAACCAGCTTCTCGTACCCATCTTTTTCCCCTTCCCTTTCCAAAATAACCAAATCAGCCCCAGAAAGAAAAACTTTCGCTATCCAACCCCTTTCCTTTTCCCCAAGAAAACTTTCGCTTAACCATTATACGATTAGGGATCCAGCACAGCAGTTACCCAAATATGACTCCAATCCTGCAAATCACAATGTGCCGGATCTGATGCGCGAAAACATGGACAGGAAGCACCATCTTTCAGTACTCAACAGAAGATGGATCTTCAAGCTTGAGGACAAGCTTGTTTTCTAGAGCAGGAGTAATGTTACAGATAAATATATCTGTATGATAAAATCTACTGTTATATTAGTGAAAGGGTTAAATATATTATATGCATTTTTAGTGATAGGGTTAGATATTTTAATTCTTATTCTTATTTGTTAGAATATATTATATCCATAGATTGTACTAGTCGAGTCCTATTTAAGGGATAGTGTTATGAATAAAACGATAAACAGAGAATTTAAGTTTATTTCGATTATTAGTTATCTAGTTGAGTTCACACATTAAGAATCTCTCCCAAGAAGGTCCAGGGTTCGTTCTCCCATCATCACATGTCTAATTTCATTCATATGAGAGGACAAAATTCGGAATTACCAAACACCCTCACCGGTACTACTTGAGGTAATAACAAATCAATAGTCCATGTCTATGTCCATGAAGAGTTTCTGCATGTCTGAATCTATCGATCTACTTTTCATTTTCATAGTTAGCAAAAGCGATTAAGTACCTTTTCATACCACTTTTTATACGGAATCCACTTTTGGTACCACTTCTATTTTTTTGTATACTTTTAGTACCAATTCTTTCAACTTTGTATCATTTTGGTATCACCGTTAACTTTCCGTCCAAACTGGTCGTTAAGTGTCATGTGTCATGCACGTGACCGTCCTAAACTTTTGAATTTGTTTCAATTTAGTCTATCTAATGCATCCCTAACTTTAATTTTGTTCAATTTAGCTTTAAAATTTCAAAAGAACCCTTGAGCCAAATTGACCTAGCCGGACGCGAACCTGACCCAGGGTTGGACCTAGCTTGCCTGGGTCAATTGGGACCTAGCCCCAATTGGGTCAAGGGTTCGATTTTGAAATTTTATGGCTAAATTGAACAAAATTAAAGTTAGGGATGCATTAGATGGACTAAGTTAAAACAAATTCAAAAGTTTAGGGCGGTCACGTGCATGGCACATGACACTTAACAGCCAATTTGGACGGAAAGTTAAAGGTGGTACCAAAAGGATACAAAGTTGAAAGATTTGGTACCACTTAGATTGTTCTTCTTGGATTTCCTTGATAGGGATTGAGGGTATATGAAGCTGTGTGGCTCCACTATATTAGGCAATTCTCTATATTAGGAAACAGAATCTTCTTATAATTATATCTCTAACACTCCCCCCTCAAGCTGGAGCATATAGATCATGTGCACCAAGCTTGGCACAAATATACCGTCCATCAGAGCCACAAAGAGCTTTTATGAGGATAACAGCGAGTTGTTCACCAGAACTAACAGGCTCGGTTACAATTATCTTGGAGACGATCTTTTCTCGAACAAAGTGACAGTCAACCTCTTTATGTTTTGTTCGCTCATGAAAAATCGGATTTGAAGCGATATGGAGAGCTGCTTCATTATCACAATAAAGCTTCATTGGTTTATCATCTCCAAATCTTAACTCTCGAAGAAGTTGTTTGACCCATATGAGCTCACACGTGCCAACTGTCATGGCTCTATACTCGGCTTCAGCGCTCGAGCGATCAACCACATCCTGTTTCTTGCTTTTCCACGAGATTAGGTTTCCCCCAACAAAGACACAATAACCTGTTGTGGATCTTCTATCTATTGGACAACATGCCCAATCAGCATCAGTATATGCCATCACTTCAGTTTGTCATCTATCTCTGTATATCAATCCTTGACCTGGTGTCTTTTTAATGTACCGAAGTATCCAATTTACAGCCTGCCAGTGTTGAATACATGGAGATTGCATGAACTGACTAACCACACCTACTGCAAATGAGATGTCTGGTCTGGTGATGGTGAGATAGACTAACTCACCCACTAGCCTTCTATATCTCTCAGGGTCATCATATAACTCCCTTGATTTGGAAGAAGTTTACTCTTCGGATCCATAGAGCTATCAACAGGCCTACAATTCAACATGCCCATTTCTTCCAAAATATCTAGCTCATACTTTCCTTTGAGAAATGCAAACATCAGTAGTTGATTGAGTTACTTCTTCCCAAGAAAGTATTTAAGATTCCCTAAATCTTTCGTCTGGAAGCGACTAAATAAGTCTCTTCAATTGCTTAATCTTCTCATGATCGCTTTCGGTAATAATAATGTCATCAACATACACTATCAAATAGACGCAGCGACCACTCCCAGAATGTAAACAGAAGACGGAATGATCAGCCTCACTTCGGGGCATCCTAAATTCTTGAACAACATAGCTGAATTTTCCAAACCAAGCTCGTGGAGACTGCTTGAGTCCATACAAGGAGCGACGTAGCCTACAAACCAGACTCGACTCCCCCTGAGCAACTAACCCTGGTGGTTGCTCCATGTAAATCTCTTCCTCAAGCTCTCCATGAAGGAGCACATGCTTAATATCTAACTGATACAACAGCCAATATCTGATCGCTGCAATAGTAAGAAATAGCCGTACAGAAGGAATCTTTGCCACTGGTGAGAATGTATCTCCATAATCTAGCCCATAAATTTGAGGGATTAAGTACATTTTCATACCACTTTTTTGCACAGAATCCACTTTTCGTACCACTTCTATTTCCTCTAATTCTATGAATTTGTCTAGAATACTCTTTTCTTGCATATCAGTCAAAAAAGTTTCGTATACTTTTGATACCAATTCTTTCAACTTTGTATCCTTTTGGTACCACCGTTAACTTTTCGTCCAAGTTGGTCGTTAAGTGTAATGTGTCATGCATGTGATTAGCCTTAAACTACTGATTTTGTTCATTTTAGTCCATCTAATACATCCCTAACTTTTAATTTGTTCAATTTAATCCTAAAATTTGAAATGGTTTTCAAATTTTAGGATTAAATTGAACAAATTAAAAGTTAGGGATGTATTAGATGGACTAAAATGAACAAAATCAGAAGTTTAGGCTTATCACATGCATGACACATTACACTTAACGACCAACTTGGACGAAAAGTTAACGCCCGGATTTCAAATTTTAAGACTAAATTGAACAAATTAAAAGTTAGGGATGTATTAGATGGACTAAAATAAACAAAATCAGAAGTTTATGGCTAATCACGTGCATGACACATGACAATAACGACCAATTTGGACGGAAAGTTAACGGTGATATCAAGTGTATACAAAGTTGAAAAAATTAGTATCAAAAGTATAAAAAAAAAAATAGAAGTGTTACGAAAAGTATATTATGTGCGAAGAAGTGGTATGAAAATGTACTTAACCCCTAAATTTGAGGGTAGCCTTTGGCCACAAGACGAGCTTTAAGGCGATCAATTTGACCATCAGCTCCTACCTTGATATCAAACACCCATCTACAACCAACAGTACTTTTCTCCGGTGAAAGAGGAACCAAATCTCACGTACCACTTTGTTCCAAGGTTTGCATCTCATCAATCATGGCTTGCTTTCATCCAAGGTGAGCAAGTGCTTCTCGAATAGTTTTAGGAATTGAAACAGTGGATATGGCTGAAACAAATGCGAAGTGTGATGGAGAAAGCCAGTGAAAGCTCAAGAAGTTATAGATAGGATGAGGGTTGCGAGTCGATCTGGAGCTCTTCCGAAGGGCAATAGGTAAACCATCTGGCAACTCAGACTGATTCGTAGTATGTGTAGATGACTGAAGTGGGAAAGAATCAGGAGACTATGTGGAGGACTCATCTGGAGGAGGCCCTGTAGAGGGTTCAACTGGGGCAGGCGTAGTCTGTTTACGTCGACGTTGATACTGAATAAGAGGTGGCGGCGATAGAATCGAAGGCGAAACCTCTAATTCACCTTGGGTGGATGAAGATGAATTCGGTATATCAAATGATGACGGAAGGACAGTAAGGTGCAACATCTCTAATTCAGTAGCAAACTAGACTAAGGAAGAGGAAAAATATGGTTTATCCTCGAAAAACGTGACATCGGCAGACATGTAGTATCGATTATTAATTGGAGAGTAACATCGGTATCCTTACTGCAATCTAGAGTACCCAAGAAAGACGCATTTGATAGACCGAGCAGAAAGCTTATCAAGTCTTGGAGAGAGATCATGAACAAAACAGGTACACCCAAAGACACGAGGAGTCACGGAAAACAATGGTTCCTTAGGGAACAAAATAGAATATGGAACTTGATTATTGAGCGAGGAAGAAGGCATCCTGTTGATCAAATAACATGATGTTAAGACAGCGTCAGCCCAGTGACGGATAGGCACATTTGCATTTAGTAAAAGTGTACGAGTAGTGTCAATAAGAAGCCTATTTTTGCGCTCAGCAATGCCATTTTGGTGAGGTGTATGAGGACATGTGGACTGATGTAGGATACCATTTCGAGTCAAAAACGACGAAAATGTTCCCGGGAAATACTCGCGCACATTATCACTACGAAGAATTTTAATATTTTATCCAAATTGAGTCTGAATTTCAGCATAAAAGGACTGAAAAATAGAAAAAACAACTCAGAACGTTCTTTCATTAAATAGACCCAAGTGCAACGAGAAAATTCATCAATAAAAGTAACAAAATATCTGTATCCAGTAGAAGTAGACACTCGACTAGGACCCCAAACATCGGAGTGTATTAATGAAAAAGGAGAGACAACTCTAGTTTCATGACTATGAAATGTAGACCTAACATGTTTCCCTAACTGACACGACTCACAATGAAGTACGTCTAGCTTGACCAAGGAAGGAACCGTCTTCTGGAGTTTGGACAAACTGGGATGACCGAGACGCTGATGAAGTAGGTTGGGAGACTCTGCAGCACAAATAACCGATTGTGGTTGTAAATAGTAGAGTCCTCCTGATTCATATCCCACAGCGATCGTCTGACCCGTACCACGTTCATGTATAACAAAGGAATCCTTACTAAAGGTGACCGAACAGTTAAAGGAACGAACCAATTTGCTAACAGATATCAGGTTAAAAGGACAACCAGGGATATATAAAACACTCTAACGATAAGGATGAACTTGGGGATGCTTTACCAATTCCTTTGGCTGAGATTCTCGAACCACTTGCAAGAGTAATTTGATGTTTGGAATTTAGGGGAGAAATTGAGGTAAAAGTAGAAGAGTTACCTGCAATATGGTCCGAAGCACCTGAATCGATAATCCATTGATTCTGATTATTACCAGATTAAGAGATGCAAGCAGTGGAACTAGTAGCTGCTGCTGATTGGGCTTGTTGAGCCTCTTTCATCTTTAGGAACTCATGGTACTCCCCTGCAGAAATTCTGACATCCGCGAACTGCATTGGATTAGTGGCTTATGTTTAATCAGTAAAGCCAACGTTAGCAGTATGATCTTCTGGATACCCCTTGAGTGTATAACATGTATCGATAGTGTGACCCATCTTTCCACAAAAAGAACAATGGGGTCGACCACCTCGACATCAACCATTACGTCCACTATTGCGTCCGCCACGACCACTGTTGAGTCCTCCACGACCAGTGTTGGATCCTCCACGACCCCTTTCACGTCCTCCTCGATTATAGTTAGCAGCCATCGCAGAAGCTTCAACTGCATAAGGAGGTGATGTTTTTGGAGAAGGAACCCTAAGTAGTCGAGTAACTAAGTCATCCATCGTTGGAACATCTGGACTTATCAGAATCTGGTCTCGGACATGTTCATAATCCTGATGCAAGCCGCGAAGTGCCATTACCATATACAAATTGTCAAGCTTCTAAATGAAACCGACAACTGTATCAGCTTGGAGGAACATCTTCAACTCTTCAATAGCTTGTACTTCAGACAGAAAAGCATCCATATCATGATTTATCTGCTTCAATGAGGCGAGTTTTTGTCCAGCATCATACAATCGCTGGATGTCATTAGCATAGACACTCTTAACCCGATTCCAAAGGGAATAACATGTCTTGAAAGCAATAAAATTATTAAGGATTGACGGCTCGATTGATTGCCAAAGTAATGCACAAAGTTGATAATCAAATTTCTCCCATTGATTACGTTGATTATCATCAATATCGGCAACAGTCTTTTCAAGGTGATCAGAAAAACTTTGACCTAAAAACCAAAGCTCTACAGAGGCTGACCACCCTAAATAATTTCTTCCATTAAACTTTTCTGAGACAATCGTGGGTGTTCCAGAGAAGGCAAATTGAAACATAGGTTTTGAGCTATCAGACATGGTTGAGAGATAACTGGTCGGAATAGATCGATAACAGCAGAGCGCAGCAGATAAGAACAGATGTAGCAACCGACTTACAGACGACGTCGACGATTAGGATTCCGGCGACGAATAGGGTTCCAACGACTGGCAGACGACGTCGACAATTAGCGACACTACCGGCTGGAACGGAGTCGCAAGGAGCAAGCGAGAAGAATGGCGAAAGCGCGACGACGATGGGGACCGGTACGGCGGCGCGTGGGAAATACGCGCCGAACGGAAGTTCTGCCGGCGACGGCGGACGGCGGCTCTGGAAAGCTGATTCCGACGGCCGGTTGATTCTGAGAAGAACTGCGATGACAATTTCGAACAACAAACCCTAAAACCGAATGGGTCTATTCGAATTTTATGGGACTGCTGCGGGACTGCAAGCGGAAGAAGAAGAATTGAACCTAATCTAACCTAGGCTCTGATACCAACTTGCGATTGTTCTTGGATTTCCTAGATAGGGATTGAGGATATATGTAGTTGTGTGACTCCACTATATTAGTCAATTCTCTATATTAGGAAACAGAATCTTCTTGTAATTATATCTCTAGCAGTACCAAAAGTATACAAAAAAATAGAAGTGGTACCAAAAGTGGATTTTGTGCAAAGAAGTGGTATGAAAAGGTACTTAATCCCTTAGCAAAATGGTAATATCCTCTTCATATTTCACTGATGATTAATTTTGCCTTTCTAACATTATCAAAGTGCATACCTACATTTCAAACCATAAAATCCTAAATTCCCACCCTAAGCCAATACAGACTACGAATAGCATGTATCTAATACTTTTAATACTTTTTTTGTAATTATACCATAACCTACATCCCACTATATACGTTACTTGCAGTTTTGAGTATCTTGTTCTTCTCGAGTCTTCTAGGGTAGAGAGGAGGCTATATAGAGTGATAGATCCTTAACAACAGTTCATATCTTAGGCAACTGAATATATAAATAGTAAATAAATCTCTAACAATGTGAAACAAACAAAATAAAATATGCACACCATATAACATACTAATAACGTGTAAAACTTTTCTGAGCACATTGCACTGGGAAACCAACATGTGGAAAAGAAGAACTCTATTGAAATTATCGTTTGCTAAAACATAAAGTAGATAATTGAAATCTTTTAGGAACACACCTTGTACTTCTTTCGGTAGACAGAAACGGCTGCTGCATGAGCCAATATTTGGTGATGTGCAACCAGATACGGTTCTGTGGAGGAATATTCACATCTTCCAGGAGCAAACACGCCAACATCATATCCATTCACCGCAGTTTGAAGAGGCTCATTTAATGTTGCCCATTTCTTTACTCTATCACCAAAATTTGCAAAGCAAGTCTCTGCATACACTGCAAAGTATTCACTGGACAAACAAAAATGTGAGACGAAATATGTTTGATTCACCTATATCTATATGAGCTGGGTGGGTCCAGTTTCCCAATGGCTTTTTACACTCTAACTAGCAGTAGTGCAGAAGCCTATTTATCATAAGGGTGTCTTTCTAATCTCATCTTATAGTATCACCCCGTAACTCATTCCTCAAGACTCATTTTTGCCAAGAGTTCAATTACAAGAAGCTCAAATCTTGTGCAACACATTTGCGAGTGTTGTTGGCACTGGGCACTTAAATGTCTCTAAATCACTGCACAAATGCAGTCCATTATGCAAGTTTAATTTTAGGTAACAATAAAGTATATGCATTGTTTTATATCTGGACACGCTAGACTGTCTAGGAGTACAGGCCAATTATGTTGAAGTTGCCAGTATTGGCTCATAGCGAACATCCATTTAATAAAAATGACAACATTCAAAAAATGATCATTTTCCTCATCAATATTCATTGTGTTCACACTAATTGAACAAACCTGTTAATTCTTAAGTTTTCTCCTTAAAATTAACCAAATGAACGATACTATTTTCCAACAGCTTCAGAAAAAGATACTTTAAGCAGGACGTAGTTCTTACACAATTTTCTTGTTCAACCACCCTCCCATTGACTCATCAAGATGCAAAGGCAGATCCCAGTGATACAAAGTCACATATGGCTGGATACCTACGTATAGTGTAGCAAACAGTAAGATGCGGACATTAAGTGCAAGAATTTGATTTATTCAGGTTGATCCATACCTCTCTCAATAAGTGAATTAATGAGATTGTTATAGTAAGCGATTCCTTCAGCATTTACACTAGTTCCCGTACCATCTGCCAAGTTACATCAACAACAAATTAGATTAGCAAGAGTCGGGGAAATCGTAAAGAAATGTAAACTACCATTGAGTGAACCACTAAAACATAAGAAACATGCAGTAGAAAATTGGAGTAGCTACATTACTTTTCTGATGGTAGACCAAATGTCACCATGCCATGCAATAGAAAGTTTCAAGTACTTAATGAAACAGTTGGAGGTTGGCAACCTATTTCTGATTCATGTTGGAAGGACACTTTTTACCTGGAAAATAGTTGCAAGGAAATGCCTTCTTGAACGGTTCAGAATACTTGAGTATAATTTATTTTCTCCCCCACTATCCCTTCATCCTACCGTAAGTAAACCATTTCAACCTTGAAAAGAAAGATCTTAACCACAAACTATTGTTGAGCCAATTGCTTCTAGAGGTGAAAGTAAGAAACAGCTATTATTCTCTCTTGAGGCAGTGCAAGATATGGATAAATGCATGTCCTCCCACCCACTGCAACTTATATGCTCACATTAAGTTCTCTGTTGGATCGTCAAATTATTCATCTATGCAAAATATACAACTCTTAAGAGTAAAAATAACTCATTCCTTAATAGATGGTAGGTTGCAACTACAAAGAAAATGTTACTAATACAAAAGAGGTAGAAGGAGCATTATTTGGAAGGGATTGTCATGCTTCAGAATGCTCTTCTAGCTGCTACTTGTTATTTGTGGAGCCATAAAGAATAACCACTTGTCAATTTCCTAACAAATGATGTACCTTTGGAGAAAAAAAACAATGTATATATATATAGAGAGAGAGTGTGTGTGTGTTTGAAAAGTGATACGATCTAATCGATCGATAGAAGAAGATGTATAGACTAGGAACGGAGAATGTGATTTAGGTAAAAGAATAGGAAGATAACCAGATATAGAGAAGACCTAAGCTCATGTTAACATATCAATTCATCATGCAAGCATACTCTCCTCATACAACGACAGCTATTTATAAAATAATCCTAACTATCTATATTATCAGTTTACCCCAAACTATTGAGCTACTCAACAAACCCCCATACTATACTATCATAACATAACCCACCCCTTAAAAAACACATTGTCCTCAATGTGTGTCCGGGACCATTAAACCCGTCATAATCCCGAACAATAGCCAAAACAAATTCAAATGCACCATGAAAGTATCCCGGACCGTTGAAGCCGTCATAATCTCGAACTATCATCTGGTGGATAACATAATCAAATATATTCAATTTCAGTTCATCAACTGGAGCTCTGTCGTTAGATAGGTTAACACCAAGGAAGTCAATTCCAATCACTAACTCTCGAGGAGAAGGCTCCAAAAATTCAACTGTAATTGGAAATATGCTACCAAATTCCTTGTTGGCCTTACCTAGCTCAACCAGTTCTCGCTGTACTTTTGGAGATAATTGTTCAAACTGATCATTATCACCACCATCATCATAAGGCTGCCAATTGTCCATGTTCACCCTTAACTCTTCAACTTTGGAATAATCATTGGTGACTGGAGAAGGATGCTCTACAACAATCTCCACAGAGTTTTCTCGATTCACAAATGCAAAGGAATGGTTCTTAACATCACAAGGGGTATTAACCAAATCGGCAGACTGAACTTCTTCCGGTATGTCATCTAATCCAGGTTCATGATAACACGATTGAGCCAGTTCATCCAATATGCCTCCAATTTTCTTGTTACCTGCTTGAATAATATCTATTTGTCGTTGTGCCTTGTTTAGACTAGTCAAAAACAATTCTGCTAACTCAGATAACTTGAGAAATTCTGTTCTGAGGTCCATTCTCGAAAAGCATTAGCAGCAGAAATGAACCAGCGCAGCAACTTAAGAGAAAATATTTCTCATGTGCAATTCGACAAACACCTTGCGGATTACTCTTGATATACTCCCGAAATTGCAGCAGCAAAGACTTGCAGAAATTGACAGCAGTTCACACCATACTTATATGTAACAGCAGCAATTTAGCAATTCAATTACGCAGCACCTGATTCCAACGAAATTATGCAGCACAGGTAGAGAAAATCACAGCGGCAGAGACGGAGTGTAAACCTGACAGAGCAGAAATATCAATCAATAGTGCAGTAGCAGTAGCAAGTGACACCGATGGACGGACGAGAATAATGGTGATCAACAGAGGCGATGCATCGCAGTGGATAGATGCCAGATCAGAAACGGCTGTGCAACTGGCAGTAGCAACGGATGAGTGGTGACGGCGGTGGACGACGTAAAGGCGATCAACGGAGTCAGAGCAGCGGTCGATGCAAACGGTTGTGGTCGGAGTCGGTAATAGTGGCGGAATCGCAACAAAAACACCACGTCCAAAGATAGATCGGCTCTGATACCAATGATACGATCTAATCGATCGATAGAAGAAGATGTATAGACTGGGAACGGAGAATGTGATTTAGGTAAAAGAATAGGAAGATAACCAGATATAGAGAAGAGCCTAAGCTCATGTTAACATATCAATTCATCATGCAAGCATACCATCCTCATACAACGACAGCTATTTATAAAATAATCCTAACTATCTATATTATCAGTTTACCCCAAACTACTGAGCTACTCAACAAACCCCCATACTATACTATCATAACAAATGATGTACCTTTGGAGAAAAAAAACAATGTATATATATATATAGAGAGAGAGAGAGAGAGAGAGTGTGTGTGTGTTTGAAAAGATCAGAGTTAGTTGATCGTTTCAGTAAGAAATATACCAGGAAAAATTCGAGACCATGATATGGAAAATCGATAAGCATCAAATCCAAGCTGGGCTATAAGTTCCACATCTTCCTGAATAGAAATTAAGAAATCACAAACCAGTCTCAGACATGATCAAGGGAACTAAACGTAGAACAAAGAAGATTTATGGTTTATATTGAAGATCACTTCTTTCAGTAACTCGACTTCTCTGAACGTTAGGATTAAATCGCATAGATTTATACGGTGCATAATGTGGTTGTATGACTAAACACCTTAACAAGGTTCAGTGATCACTGTTTCAATTTAATAGGCATTGACAAACAAAAACAATTACGGAACTGAAAGGTCGACCTTGTAGCGGTGGTATTGATCCACAGCCACATCACCATTGCTTCCATCAATAATATTTCCTAGAGAATGAAGAGACAGAGGAGGTCAAGATTTGTTGTTGATGAGATATGAAAGTTGTCATCAGAAAAAAGTGGAGATGATTGGATGCCTGGAATATGAGAAAAAGCATCCCAAATACTGGGACCTCGACCTCCTTCATTGGATGCTCCTTCGACCTGATAGATAAAATTGACAGTGTCAAACCCATAGCTTCTCCTTAGATCTAGTAGAAGTAGATCTAGTCCATTAATGAAAGAAAGAAAGAGAAACGAGCCTGATAAGCAGAAGTGGCAACCCCAAAGACGAAATCGGAAGGGAAATCGGAGCGGGACTGAACGGGGGAGCTCAGTTTCACTTGGTAATCCTCCTTCCTCCTTGACATTTTTCTTTTCCTTTCTTGCCTTGATGTTGAACCCCGAATCTATCTCCCTCTTTCACAATCTCGATCTATCAACGTCGGCTAAATATTTAGCTTTAGGTTATTAATATTCTCTATATTCTGTTCTATTGGTGGGACCCATTGCTCTCTACCGAACCAACAATATACTAGGTATTTGCCCCGCGATATACGCGGGATTAGATATTTTACGTAATAAATGTATATGATTATATTATTAATTATTATATATAGATGACATTTGTAAATATTGCATATTAATTTTGTATGTGTTCTTAATTTATATATTCCAACTTTTTTTTATTGATTTTGTGACTATTAAACAATATAAGAGATTTTATTATTTATATATGAAAATGAAATGACTTTATATTTCTTGTTATACTATTTTGTCGAAATTATTAAAACAATTAATTAAAAAGTAAGAAAACAGAATACTTCATTAAAAATGATATTTACTTCCATATTTCACAAAAGTTATAATACAATGAATGTTAAATTAGCACAACGTAAATAAAAACATATCAGTTTTCAATTTATATAGATTTATTCAATTAAAATAATTTTATTTCTTAAAAATTATAAAATATATATTCTTTAAAAAGTCATGAATATGTAAAAGAAAAACATGTAAATTTAATCTTAAGTATATACATTAATAAAATAAAAAATTGTTGCTGCTTTTTTTCTAAGTATTTTATAAATCTACTATCTAGTATTGCTGGCATCAACCTAAAAGTCACTTCGCTTAGACATAAAAATTCAAAATGGAACAATGTTAGAAGACCCTTCAAAAATCCAATTTTATATATAAACATAAAAAAATATAAATTATGTATCTTATCGAATCATCTAATACATTATATTTAATAATACACAACTTCATATCCTAACCTGCAATTGGTTATTTATATAATAATAAAATAATAACATAATATCTTCACTGCTTCCTCCGTGCCTGTTATTATATAGAGGAGATCCATGGCCAGGGCATCTGGGCACAACTCTAAATATCATTTAGTAGTATTTTAAGCACCAATTAAAAAGGCCGTCTGAAACACCGATCCAAAAATATCCATTTCAGCATGAATTTCTATTGTTGTTTGCATTGACAACATCATTCTCTTCAGACAAAGATATAAAAAAAAATACAAATTTTAGCTTATTAACAGTTTCAAACTAACGGTGAATATTTAGTGATAAAAGTTGGTTCAAATAAATACGTTCATACTAAAAGTTCAACATATACTAACAAAGTACTCCCAAAGTTATATAACCACTCATTACGCATGCTAAACCAATATGAAATGTATCTTCGACTATTAATTCCCTTCTATAATACACGGTGACAAATGTAAACAATTTTTTCAATCAAATTAAAGTTAAAGTCGGTGTGGCATTAATGGAGATAGTCAAAAATAACAACAGCAAAATGATTGTAAATACATAAGAGAATGAAATTTGAGCATTACATGAGAGAATGTCACAAGGTTTTCTCATAAAAAGAGTTTTACAAAAAAATGTGTGTTACAAAGTGATGAGCGTTACATCAGCAAATTTTAGCCAATCACATTGCTTTGTAGTGACGTGGCGTTGTTTTAGAGCATAATAGCCTAAGTGTATCCAAATTATATTATATATAGATTTGACTAATTTTCCCTTATTTAAAAACTAGCAATTAACCCCGCGCACAAAAGTTATAAATAAAATTAAGATTAAAAAATTAGTTATATTAATTTATTGAATATGTAAGATTATTTTAAAATTGTAATATATTTTTTTGATATAAAATTAATTAATTGTAATATATTAATTTAATTATTATTTAAAATATTATCATTGGATAAATATTACGTGCATGTTACTACTATAGTGAGGGCAAGAAATTAGAAGTACGACAATATATGATCAACGTTTTTTAAGCAAGAAATATTTAAATATGTTAGATATCAAAATTAGACTATAATAGAAAAAAAAGTTTGTAGTGGCTGTTGGGTTATAAATAAACCCGACTATGTATGTACGTTCTTGATCTATGGTGATTTCCTACAGGTGACAGGTCGAGTACGCTTTCAGGGCGAGGAGAAGAAGTCGACGACCTTTCTTGTTTATTCCAACCATTTGGAGATAAGAGGTCGACTACCAATCATGAAGAAGTCGACTTCAAAAGAATGACTGATCGACTATGGAGACTTAGAGAATCTTCCAGAGACAGGTGGCGACCTGCTTCCCACCGTCTCCAAGGGAAAACCTTCCCTCGAAGTAAAGACAGGTGGCGACCTGCTTGTCACCTGCTTAAAATGAAAACCTTCCTCTGAAGTAAACATGAGGTGGCGACCTGCTTGTCACCAGCTGACTGACAACCGCTTCTATCAGCCAATCACAAAGGGCTGATTGCCGCCCTTAGGCAACCAATCAGAGGCCAGTAGCCGCCTCTACAAAGTCGGTAACTCTCCCCTATAAATAGGGACCTATCTTATTTAATTAAGGACAATATGCTCTGAATACTTATATATTACACTCTCAAATACATTATTAACTTAAGCTTCGGAGTGGAATCAGGGGCCATCCCTACCCCTTTTTAGGTGCTCGACCTTAAAAGTCTCCCGGAGGAAATTAAGTCCTCGAGAGAGCTACGTCCAAGGCGAAGCCTAGAATTCCATTCCGTGAAGTTTGTGGCCACGTCATTTTGATCCCAACAGTGGCTATGAATATATATCATCTAAAAATTGCACCAGGTGAAGAAGAAAGATATTCCATAATTATTTATCTAAAATTTTGATTTAACTATTTATATATATTGTGCTTACGTGACTACCTTTGGAGCATTTGCAGCCGAACTGCATAGATAAAATATTTAAATAGAAACTTTTAATTACTATACACGGGAAAGAAAATTAAACTAAGAAAATCGAGTTTAGTGTTAAAGAGTAAAAATAATTGAATTTGAATTTAAGAAATAAAAATTATTTGAACATTTCACAGATATAATATTTAAATTTTATATATTTTTAACCATTAATTTAAAATAAAATAGACATGCATATCAACCAATGTTTTGTTTGGCAAAAAAAAAACAATATTTTATAAAGTTAACATATTTTTTTGGTAATATATGAGTAAACTGTTACATATTTTATTTCTTATTTGATTTGATTTTATAGTCTTACTCTTACCTTTTATCTTAACTAAATGTTAATGATTTTTTTTTTGTTGCCAAAATTGAATATTAATGATTTTTTTTTTTTGCCACGAATATTAATGATTGAAAAAAATAAAATAACATAATAGATTGTTATGTCCATGAAAACCACAAAATAAAATATAAACATGATTAAGTACCTCTTATTATTTTTATATACGATTATAAAATTTTCTTCTTCACATACATTATTAATGTTGATGGGAATCTTAATTATATTGTGTAGTCGCCTGTAATTCTACCAAAACAGTCACAAGCAATGCATAATGTCGTAATGAAGTAATACATATTTTTTACAATTCATAATGTTATAATGAAGTAATACATAACCCAAGGTTGGTTGGACCAATTGGTAAAGCGAGTTGCGTTCCGGTGGGCAACCCGAGGCCGAAACCCGTCGGAGACGCCTCCTTGGGAAGGGCTTTAATCTTAACGCTCATAAAATTTCAACATGTATGAATTCTTAAATGAATTGCATCAAAAACTTTGTGTATATTCTTCAAATTCAATATTCTACTTATTTTCTTATTTCTGGATACATCTATTCTCATTTTCAATATCCTAATATTGCAAAAAAAAAAAAAAAAAAAGTACAATCTTAACTAACTTAATTAATCTAGCAGACTTGTTTTTAGGGTTTTTATATCTTTTCACGTACAAACATGCAACATATAACATACATAAGAAGTTGATAAAAAGATAACTTACCTCCATAAATTACACGGTGTATCACCGCAGTGTCCTAGCTAGTAGCAACCGGCCAAACATGTATCCTCACTTAAATACGTTCTCTCTTTAATTAAAACAACTAGCATTAGCTAATTAACTAAACTTAAATTACAAAAGAAATTGCAATATGAGGTTCCTTTTTATATTCCTAAAACTTTAAAACAAATGGTATGATTACTTATGGAGTCATCGAATGAGATGTTTTGATTTCGTTGGATTTTTTTTTTTTTTGTTAACTCATATACTTAAAACATTGATATTATCCAAACAAATTACACGAATTCGGAATGTAAATTGGCTATAACCAAGTTATAAATCACCGAGCAAAGAAATAATTTACCATTAGCACGATTCACATATTATTTATAACCTAATCGACCTACAAAAAAAGATTAAAAATCACTCCATTTTTATTTGGCCTCCAATTGATAAAACCATAAGATGCATGCACAACACAAAACCATCTTTCTTCCGTTTGTATAATCTTTTCCGTTCCGTGGCCGGCGAGATGGCCACCGGTGAAGCTACGACTGCAAAAAGAAAAAGTAGAGAGGGAAAGAAGTGAGGAAGAGAGAGTGATTTTAGTTTTTTTATTTCTTGCACGAATTTCGAGAAATCGATGTATTATTATCAATATTGTGTCCTTTTTACATGTAAATATCCCCTATTTATACTAATCTAGGCCTAGTCTAATCTAAGCAACAAATATTGCTTATTTATTTTGCTAATAAATGCTAAATATTTAAAAATTTAATACTAAATATTCAACAAATATTTTTTGCAGTAAATACAAATAACTATCCTAATACTGCACTGAGCATTCTTGGAAGCTTCCCGACTTGCCGTATTTAGACACTTCCTCATTAAGTATGCCACATGCCACACGTGTCGCGCGTGGTCTAAAATTAAGTTTTTACAGTTTGCCCCTCTTTGGACGGATTCTCGTAGAACCCGTTCGAGAGGGTTTGTCCAAAGACAAGAAAATACCAAATTTTGGATGAGAAGCGTGTCTTCACCTGAGTCTTCAAATCTTCAAGGCGGCTCATGTGCTTATTCGGTTGTGGCTGTCGGAAATATGGAAAACTACAAGTCCCGATCATCGGCGATGAATTGCGGAGGCTGAACACCAAAGGCTCCGTTCATCGTTGGGGATGACTCTTAGAAGGCTGGTAAACAACGGATCTTGATTGTCGGTTGTGACTTAGGAAGGTTGAACACCAAAGGCTCCGTTTGTCGGGTTGTGACTCTCAGAAAGCTGGAAAACTTCAGGTCCTTTATGTCGGTTGTGACTTGCGGAGGCTGAACATCAAAGACTCCGTTCATCTGGTTGTGACTCTCGGAAATCTAGAAAACTACAGATCTCGATTTCCGATTGTGACTCGCGAATGCTAAATACCAAAGGCTCCGTTCGTCGGGTTGTGACTCTCAGAAAGCTGGAAAACTTCAGATCCTTATTTTCGATTGTGACTTGCGGAGGCTGAACATTAAAGACTTCGTCTGTCAGGTTGTGACTCTCAGAAAGTTGGAAAACTACAGATCCTGGTTGCCGGTTGTGATTTGCGGAGACTGAATATCAAAGACTCTGTTCATCTGGTAGTGACTCTCGAGAAGCTGGAAAACTACAGATCCCGATTGCCGGTTGTGACTCGTGAATGCTGAACATCAAAGGCTCTGTTTGTCGGGTTGTAACTCTCAGAAAGCTGGAAAACTTCATATCCTGATTGTTGTGAACTTGACTTGTAGGAACAGACTGTAACAGTCCTACTCATCCTTGAATGGTGACTCGCGAGATCAGATTGTAACCGTCCCGCTTGTCGTGAAGTTGACTTGGAAGATGCTGTGTCGTAGAAAATACACTTGCACATGAATGTTTGTCCCTAATTTTTGCCTAAATTGCGCATGGTGCGACAACTTAGTGGGATCTTTTTTCTTTTTCTTTTTTAATTTCTCTCTTCTCTCCTTTTGCCACATTTGGTTTTGAGATATTTTCGACTGTGCCCCTCAGTTTCCCTAATTTTTGCATGGACTGCCTCGTTAGGTTTACAGTCCATTGTGATTTTATTTTCTCTCCTTTTGCCATGCTTGCTATTTTTGAATTTGCAATCATGCCCCTCATTTACTGATTTTGCCTAGGCCGCCCTTTCGGGTTTTCAACCTAGCGGAAACACTCTTAATTTGGTAGCCAATTAAAGGGTGGCTGTGACCCTCTAAATTGTTATTCATATTCTCCGTTGCGGAAGCTCTTCTTTTTTAGTAGTCAATTTCGGGTTGACTGTGGCCTTTTCTTTTACTTCCCGCCTTCGAAGCTGCGGGAGTACTCTAATTTATAGCCGTTTGGAGGGTGGTTGAGACCCTTTCTTCCCATCTTCGATGTTGTGGGAGTTCTTTTGATTTGTAGCCGTTTTAGGGACGACTGTGACCTTTTTATTTATTTTCCCGCCCTCACATGGTTTGTGGGATCACTCTTTATGTGTAGCCATTTTAAGAGTGGCTGTGACCCTTTCAACAATTTCCTCTCCTCTCGGGATTCGATGAACACTCTTTGTATGTAGCCATTTTAAGGGTGACTGTGGCCCTTCAACAATTCTGATTTGTACCCATTTGAAGGTGCCCGTGTCCCTGTCGATGATTTCTTGTACTCACAAAAAATTGCGAGAATGCACTCTTTTTTTGTAGCCATTTGGAGGGTGGCTGTGGCCCTTTCAAATAACTTCTCGGCCTCACAAGATTCACAGGAAAACCTGTATATGTAGCCATTTTGAGGGTGGCTATAGCCCATTCTTTTATTTTCCCGCCCTCACCGGATTCGCGGGATCACTCCTTTTGTGTAGTCATTTTAAGGGTGGCAGTGACCCCGTTTTATTCTCTCGCCCTTACAGGGTTCGCTGGATCATTCTTTATCTGTAGCCCTTTGGAGCGTGGTTGCGGCCCTTTCACTTATTTCCCGATTTTAATGTTGCGGGGCACTCTTTATCTGTAGCCATTTGAAGGGTGGTTGTGACATTTCATTGTAGTCGTTTTAGGGACAACTGTGGCCCTTTTTATTTGTAGTTGATTTAGGGACAACTGTGACCCTTTTATTTCTTCATGCTCTCAAAAGATTTGCATGAACACTCTCTTTATTTTACTATAGCCGATTAAAAGGCGGCTTGACCATAAAGAAAAATGAGTTTTTTTTTTTTTTTGCAGCTCACGTTTTGCCATGACTGCCCATGCGGGTTTTCAATCATGCCCATCTCCCTCACTTTTGCCTAGGTCGCCTTTACAGTTTTTCAACCTAGCGGGAATTTATTATTTTTCTCTTTTTTTTTAAAGAAATTTTACCAAAAATAATCAACAACAATTATTTGCATGCCCCTAGTGGCAGACTGAAAATTCCAAATTTTTAGAACTTCTTCGGGAGAAGGACTCGGATGATCAAGTCAACATATGTAGATCGTGTGACGCCTTGGGTTGAGTATCCTATGATAGAAAACAGCGAAAACTATGTTTCTCGGCTTCTCTAATGCTCTGGTTATAGTTGATCACAACGGGGATGCCCCATGATTAGCACCCTTTGGTTGGCCGCATGCTTAATGAATAGCCTGGTTGAGGAATGCACATGGATGATGTAAAGTCTGGCCAAGAAGGCCGTAGAGCTTCAAATGCATGGAGAGAGCGTGATGTATCTTGAACAAGTTCGTCGGTCGACGCAAATATGGTCAATGAGAAAAGATCCGCGGGCGGGATAAGTGCTTCAAGGGCCTCGATTTGAATGATTTCCCGAGCTGTAAAAGAGAAAAGAGACATTCACATTTCAGGGATAAAGTTGATCACATGTTCTCTTACCTGGGTGTTGGATCTTTCTAGTGGGCACTGCGCTCGCTATGCGACTGGACCTGCTGCATGTCCTGATTTTCCTACTCCATCTAGGAAACACAACTTGTATATGTACACCTGACGAAGTAAATGCCTCTGGACCTCTGATTGAAGGCACCAACTATAAACACCTAATTTTGGACCACGCGTGACACGCGGGACGTATGGCGCACCTAAATAAGGAAATGTCTAAATTTGGCAAGTCGCGAAGCTTTCAAAGATGCTCAGAGCAATATTATGATAGTTATATGTATTTATAGTAGAAAATATTTACGGAATATTTAGTATTAAATTTCAACATATTTAGTATTTTATATAGAGAATAAATCAGTAGGATTTTATTACCTAATTAAACTACGCCCTATGTATTATAAATAGTGGTCTATATTTACCTTGTACAAAAAAAAAAAAAAAAACACATTCAAAAAATAAAATCAGTCTTTCGTGAGAAGAAAACTTTGTTCATCTCGGTTCTGATTTCTAGATTTTGATATTATTATTATTATTATTATTATCATTTCATCTTCTTCCTCAAGCAGCTAGCCATCCACTTGTTGACGTCGGTGATCTCCATCAACGGGTCTTGACTCTGCACCTTCACCACCGCAGCGCTCCCCAACTCCCCTCGTCACTAGCGTTACTCTTCGCTAATTCGCCCTAGGCCCAACCACCATCCGTACTCTCGACCATCGCTGCAGCTAGATCTCCCTCCTCTAGTCATCTCGGTTTTCTGATCGGTTTCGCTGCGACCCAGACGACATCCTCTGTGGTTCTCCAGCAACAAGTCCATCATCCACGCCTCAGCTCACCAGGATCCGACATCCATCCACGGAACCATTGCCTCGCTCCGCCGACATCCTTCACCTCCTTGTTGTGCTTCAACCTCCAGATCCCTCAACGGAGACGACATGAGTTGAAATCTCAACCTCAGATGAAGATAATTCATCGACTTATATCTGTAATCTTCCTAGTGTATGTAGAAAAAAAAGAGTTTAACGTAAAGTTAGAGGGAGCATCAGGGCACTACACTGCACTTTAATCTTCATCTTGTCATTCCCGACTCCCTCAGACCACCGAGCTCCAAGAATCACCTACGACCACCATTGCTGCCATCGAACCCGTTGATTCATCCCAGCCGGAATCCACCTAGAGTCAGCCCTGGAGTTCGACTTCCTAGCCACCGTCCGGCCACCTGCAGCGACATCGTCTCTCCAGCACCACTCGAAGCCATCGTTTCCTATGCACCACTAACCGCACTGCCACTCACCGCCGCCAAATCCCTCCATCAACCCGTGCCCGACCCGAGTCCACTAGCTGCTGCTGCTCGAGACCGTGCTGCTCAGACCTTCTGCTGCTGCTCGAGACCTTCTGGTCGAGTGAACTAATAGTTGTTGCTCGGCCGTTTCGAGACTTTCTGCTTCATCGCCAAGTCTTCCCCGATTCAGTCGATCTTCTCGCTTCTGCTATTACTGGCTTTCCCCTTTTTTTTTTTTTTTTTTTTTTTTTTTTTTTGTAAAAATTCATTAAAGCGAATAATGAACAATAGCAATTACAAACAAGACACCAAAAGCTTTCCCTTCGCTTCAGGTGAGTATGTTTAACTATATATATATATATTATTTTACTATTATTATAAAAATGGGTGTAGGCTTGATAGGGTATCCTTGTTGTAGAAGATATATATGTTTAATTAAAATGGTAGAAGTTTGTTGACTTAATAATTAAAGTTTATTTGCACAAGATGTATCTATATATGTTAGATGGACATTATTATTAGAATATGTTCGATAATTGACGCTTTGGGTTTTGTAATTTTTTTTTAACATGAAATTAGTTTATAGTATAATTTCGTAATAATAGAATTTAATCTCAGTTTTACCATTTGTTTTTTTTTAATTAATCTGAAGTCATATGTATTTAAAGAATAAAATTGGCAAATTAAGTGAATTGAATAACGGAATAGCGTAGTTAAAAATTATATTTTTAATTCGTAATAGAACACCCGAGCCCGAATTTCTGATCGTGGACTGATTCAAAACCTAGTTGTTTAATTCGTTATTCGCTTATGTACTAGTTAGCCTAATAATTAACTAGTGGCGACTCTTTCAAAATTGCAACGTTTTCAAAACGTAATCGCCTTAGGTCAGATTTTAGGTCTGACACCAACAATAATGTTTTCTTTGCTTGACATCTCAAATGCTCATTGATCAGCACGTTGAATCTTCACGGGAATCTCGTTTATCTCTTAATATTTTCCCATCTTCGGACATGTCCAATCTCAATAGGAGATTCTCCTTGGTTACCACTGACCAGTTTAGACCTCACCGTAAAATGGATGTACGGCTTGGTTCGGGGACGCGTATGAATTCCACACATGGTAGGTGGACTTTTGTCATGGAAGTTCTTTGAAACAGCCACGTTTCACGTGGTTGCAACCTCGTCGAAGTGGTCATCTGATATTCAAAAAGAGTAGGGACACTCAAATCTTAAGGAAAAAATCAAGTACAATTCATCGCACCTGAGCGTTGGATATCCCGAGTGCGCAATTTTTTCTTCGTGCAACTGGATGGCTGCATGTTCTTTTTACGTTGCCCCATTTGGCCGGCAGAACTTATACGTACATGATACATCACCAAGAGTACATGAAAAGAGTGAATGAAAAATCAGTGTGGAGAATATGAGAAATCATGCATGAATTTTTTTTTTTTGAAAACTCTAATGTCAGTCATTTCATAATTTTGATTAATTTTTATAAATGAATCAAAATTTATGATCTAATGTGTTTTTCACTATCATGGAGTTTACTGAGTTTGTTGGGTGCACTATCTAGCTCGAACGCATGACAGATGCTCAAAACAAAGTTTTTCTCAAGATTTTATCGTCCTTTGTTTAAACTTGAATGGTCGCACTCAACCGAACAGTTATACTATTTTCTCAAAAAATAGGGTTAATAACTAAAAAACTGTCCAAGGTTTACCTTATGTTAAAATTAGGTGTCTGAAGTTTGAAATGTTAAAATGGACTGTCCCAAGTTTCATTTTTGTTGAAATTTGGTGTCTTTGTGCGTCTTTTCATCTCCATTCGATCATTTTCATCAACCCACCAACCCATTCATAATCCATCACTCTTTACTTTTCACAAAATCGTCAAATTTCACCTAAAAAATAAATATTAAAAAAATAGTTTCTAAAAGAGTGGTGTGGAGCCATTTTCCAAGGACAATAGAGCGAGATTTACTTGCCCGGAAGTGACCAACTTTTTAGGTGATGGTCTCGGCAAGATGACGAGAAGGGAGTGTGTATGAGAGCTCGAATTTGACTGTCGGTTTCGTCAGAATTGACTTCTCTAAAGTAATCACACCGAGACACCAAATTTCAACAAAAATGAAACTTGGGACAGTCCATGTTAACATTTCAAATTTCAGACACCTAATTTTAACATAGGGTAAACCTTGGACAGTTTTTTAGTTATTAACCCCAAAAAATATAATCAAATCTCTTTTTTTTTAAACGCTAGCTCATGCCAATGTTGAAATGACAATCTTGCCGCAAAAGTGCAATACGCATTGGATAAAAACGAATGACACTTTGAGTTTTTTTTTTAAATGCTCATGCATGCTCGAAAGTTAAAGTTCTATAGTTAAAAAACGTACAACTTATAACCAGTTTACCTGGATAATGCATATGGAATGCATATTTTGAAATTAAATTTCAGGTGGATTATTTTAAAAAATAACGCAAATGCGAAGCATGCGTGAATTTGAAAGCTTTCTTGCTAAAAAAATTAAAATTTACCTGAAAAGTTTTTTTATAAAAAAATAATGCATATTGAATGCATGCTTAAAAAAATGAGGTAAAAGGTTTTTGAAAATGATGCATATGCGATTAATGCTTGAATTTAAAAGCTCTAAGAGCCAAAAAGGAATTACAATTTTTCCTAATTTTTTTTTTAATTGTTGCACATTGAATGCACTAACATAATTTACAACTTACATGAAATTTTTTGTTAAAAAAATAATGCGTATGAAACACATGCTTGAAATAAAATATTCTGGTAAGAGGTTTTGAAAACAATGAATATGGAATGCATGTTTGAAATTAAAAGTTCTACGACTAAGAATGTGTACAGTCTATCAACAAATTATTTTTCCTAAAATAATGCACATGAGATGCGTACTAGAAATGAAAGTTCTGTTAGCATATGGTGATGGGCGCCGTAATTGGTAGCCCATAATATGTATAGTTTACCTAAAAGAACTTGGGTAAATGTCCCATTAGGGTAATTGGGCTAGACCCAAATCCCAATTGACATGAGAGGCCCGAAATTGGGCCTCCCTAATACATAGGCCGACCGAACTTAATAGTGGGGTAAAGTGGACTTTTATCCACTTTACTACTCCTATATATATGTGGTGTTAGAGGATTACTAGGTTTAATCACTAATCATTCCTTAGAGTGTTTTAGGGAGAAAAACCCTCCTCCCCACACCACGAGTTCGACCGAACCATTGCTAGCACTAAGGGTGTGCCAATTTGCTTTCTAGCAAACATTATAGAGATCTGTCCCTGCCGAAGAGTTGATCAGAGGCTTTCCTGTGGAGACTATACCACATAGGGCTTCTCTAACAAGAACCTCTATGGGTGCCGACCGGAGAGCCGCGAACTCCCTCAGCAAGATCTTGGGTCTACGGACTGTGGTAAATGTATGTGTGATTCTTCCGCTGCGTAATTACGATTAATAGCATGTACCTTGTTTTAGTGTCCGTAGTGATTACTCTCCCCGTAATCTAACAGTGCTAACAGAGCCTGTGTTAGGAGTTCATGATTTTGATAAATTGGTGTTCTTGAAAAGCATGGTTTTTGCCGAAAAGTTTAAAAGGGAATTTTAAACTTTCGATTTTTTGGGTTGTTGGTGAACCCGAAATTTTCATGATGTTCTTGGTAAAATTGATGTTCATGATCTTCAAGAAAAACAAGGTTTTTATCAAAATCATACATTGGATTGTTGATCTTAGTCAAATTTGATCTTGAAACTTGACAACTTGTTTCTAATTATATGTTAATTTCGGCTAACCCTAAGGAATTGCAAGGTAACATTTTTAATTTCTTAGGCACCAAGAACATAAAATTCGGCCGAAATTAATTATTATATTGTTTACCATATTTTAATTTTTAATCTAGGTAACAATATATCTATAATTAGAAACATATGGATAGATTCACATTAATATATAGAAAATATATATAACTATCAATATATCTAATATTTAAATAGGGTTAAAGATATTATTGATAGATTTAATTACCTAAAATATTGAGAAAATATATTGTTAGTTATTTATTTTCCTATTAAAGATATTGACAGTAAATAAAATATATATTATATATAGTTAGACGAATTTTACATATATATATTGTTGATTGATTTTGTCTTATAGATAGAATTTTAGCAATAAATATATATATGTTATAGATTTGGCAATAATATATATATATATATTAATACTGGAAATTATTTTTATAATTAATGTTACTTGATGGCTAAGTTAAGTTTTTAGTGAACATCAAAACTCTAATTAGCCCACAAGTAATCATTTCGGCCCAAACACTTTTGAAATTATTGGGCCGGTCCAATATTTATAAAACCGGGACATAATGTTTTTAAACCGAACCGGGTTTTCTCAATCGGTTCGATCTAGTCGGTTCGGGTCGGACCGGGGTAACTAAGTGGATCTAACTGAAACGGTTTTTGAGTGTTGAACCGAACCCTATTTTATTGAACCGATTCAGACCGAACAAGATTTTGAAAATAAAACCGGACCGAACCGAACCAGATTTTACCGAACCGGACCCGAACCAGATTTTACCGAACCGAACAAGACCGAAAACAGACTGAACCGAACCAGATTTTCAAAACCGAATTCAAGTCAATTAAATAAATAGGGAAATCAAGTTTTAAAATTCAAATGTTTTGAACTCCGATTAGCTTACACAGTGCTCAAATGGTTTATTAATTTAAACCTTAATGCCTCGTTACGATCATGGGGATGAATCTCGGATATACATGTTTTTGGGACTGGTATAATTAGTGGGCTGAATTGCAATTGTTTATTTTTCAAACATATATTTATGCATGATTACAACTGTCGTCTTGACTGAGTCAAGCTAGCTGGATAATGCATGTTGTGTGCGGTGCCCCGGTTAAATATATGGTGTCAGACCTAAATCTAACCTACGACGGATTACGTTTTGAAAACGTGGATTTTTAATAGAGTCGCCACTAGTTAATTATTAGGCTAACTAGAATCCTAAATTACCTAAGTAAATAACGAATTAAACACTTAGGTTTTGAATCGATCTACGATTAGAAATTCGAGTTCGGGGGTTCTTTTACGAATTAAATCACATAAAATTAATTACGCCCTTTCGGTACTCAATTCACTTAATCTACCATGTTAATTGTATTTACTAAATAATAATATCAACTATAACTTATTTACATATTGATAACAAAAAAAAAAAAAAACTAGGTAACACTTTAATACACTAACATCTATCAAATATACAAATAAAAAAAAACACGAAATTAACTAGGGCTTGCATTAAACCTAAACTACTTAACCAATTTTTATTATCAACTAACTTAACTATGCATTTATTATAATCATATATTGCTTTAAAGTCACATCATTTTAGTAATAATAATATATATATATATTCGAAATTATATTAAATAAATTCGAAATAATTTAAAATATATTTTATAATAATTTCCCTAATGTGCCCTGGAATTTTGAAAATAGTCCAAATGGATTTGACTTTTCTTTTTTTGTTTCCGAAGTAACACTCATCAACTAGCGCCATTCTGATGGAACCCTTGCGAAGTAATTCAGCCCCGAACCAGAGAGCACTTAGTACCGGTGCGACGGAAAGAAGCCGCGGGCCCTGTAATAGCTCTTCACGGTTGGAACTCCGGCACGGTCTTGACGGCGATCCGAACTCCTTCGCTCCACGTAATCCTGCAAGAGGGGATAGACCGGGCGGTGACCCAGAATCCCTCTCCGATGCTTAAATGAGTATCTCAATAAACTGGCAAGCGAGTGTATCAGTCTATAAAACGTATGTGATCTGAGGTAACTTCCTCCTTTATATAGGAGAAGAGCTACCTCAGTTACCTGGTGAACCGCCGGGGCGGTTAGCCCACGTTCCGCTTATCTCGGCCACGATCCCGCCTATCTCGGCCATGATCTCGCCTATCTCGGCCACGCTCCGCGTATCTCGGCCACGATCCCGCCTATCTCGGCCATGATCTCGTCTATCTCGGCCATGATCTCGTCTATCTCGGCCACGCTCCGCGTATCTCGGCCTCAACCTCTGATAGCAAGTCCCGACCAGTATCGGGGACTCCAGAGTTATCTCATTGTGTCACCGCTCGGGGCCCCTCGTCATCGTGACAGGGCCAACATCCTCAGGGATTCATCATCGGGGCCTACTTAAAGGCATCTCATCAGGAGCGTCCAGCTCGCCTATCGGGACCGACTCTGTCGGGACCTTTCACCATCGGGACTCCTTTTGTCGGGACCCTTCGCACTGGTCTTCTTGACCCCTTTTTGGGCCCAGTGGGCCTATTCACCGTTTACTCACCGTTAAAGGGCCTAACGGCCATAGCAAAACCCATCATTTGCCCCCAAGACATGAGGGACTTACAGTTCGTTGTGTCTTTTAACTCCCGACCCCCCGACATCGGAGTCGGGGACCTTTCTCTTGACAAAATTTCTCGACACGGATCTTCTCGTCCACGATTCCTCGATACCTCGAGGATAGTTGCTAAATCCAAGAAGACTCCTCGGTTACTTGGCTTTTAAATGCAGCAGGTGACGAAGTGACGTCTTTGGCACCCGCGCCTGATTTTCGCGCCTGCTTTTTCTGAAAAAGTGCTTTTCAGGCCGTTTCATCATTACGCCCCTTTCCATTCCGTTCGTTTCATCTCAACGGCTCAGATTGAAACGCTTCAACTTCGACGACCCAGATTAGAATGTCCTTTCACTTGTCCCTTCTCCTATAAAACCCTAACCCTAGGCACTGTTTCTCTTTTACCGTTTCTGCAATTTCAAAGGCTCTGCGATTTCAAAAGCTCAGGTTCTTCTTCGGCTTTCCATTCTCCGATCAACTTTCCGGCAATCATCAAGACCATCCTTCCCACTTTGAATCATCATGTCTGGTAAGACCTCCTTCCCTGATGTTAGTGTAGCCTTTCCTTCATCTTCGATTAGTTTGCTCGTATTTTTCCGAAAAACCCAATATGTCTTTCCTTGCCATGGCTGATTTTCAGACAGCGGATCCAGTTCCGAGGGGAGGAAACCCTTCCATTTTGATTATGCTCCCAACGAGATCTCGGTGACTGCCTACGACGCAGCTCTCCGAGAAGGATGTATTACCCAAACCTGGGAGCCTCGTCTTCCTTATTCTCGCCACCGTGCCTCGGGTGACCCCGTGGTCACTCGTCCCGAGGAGGGGGAGATATTTGTCTCTATGGGACAGATATCGGCAGGGATCCGATTCCCCTTCTACGGGAACTTGGTTGAGATGTGCACCCACTACAAGACGCATCCAACTACCTTCTCCCCACACGCCATCCGCGTTTGGGATGCTTTCCAGGTGCTTTGCTACCGCCAGAAGTGGGTCTACAGCCTCCAACTCTTCAGAACCTTCTACGGGATGAAGTGCAACGAGGCCGGGGTTTGTGCCTTCTATCCCCGGATGCCCAAGTGGAACAAGGCGCAACTTGCGCTGTGCAGCTGGACCAGTGACACCTGGAAGGTTGTCAAGGGTCGGGGACTCCTGATTGACACGGGGTCTGATAATAGCGGGTGGAAGAGGAGCTACTTCTTCATCAAGAACTCTTCGATCCCATGGCCCCGATGGGAGGTGGAAGCGGAGTCTCCTCCCGCTTATCACACTTACTCTGACGAAGACTTCCAGACCCTCCATCTTATCCAGCTTTACCGTTGGGGGGAGTCCTATACTCCCCTCGATGCTAACTCTCTAACGGAGCGGGACCTGGTGAAGGCCGGGATCCGTCTCCTCGACATAATCTCTGGGGGTCAACTCTTCGACGGCCACTCCAATATAGTTCCCTGGGTAATGTTTCTGATCTCTGTTTTCCATTGTTTGCAGCTAAGAAGGTATCCGTGCTGACCAATCTCATCCTTAAGCAGGGGGAGACCGACGCTGTCCAACGCCCCGCGCGGAAGAGGAAGTCAGCGAAGAAGGCTGCTGCTTCGTCGGGATCTCCCTCCGCGGAGAGGACTAAGCGGAGCCGCGTGGAGGTGGACAAACTCTTCGATGTCCAGAATGCTGAAGAAGGTAAACAGCTCCGCTTAGATATTAAATCATACAGGAAGCAGGTTCCTAAGGAGTTGATCCCTTCGACCATGGAGGCCCGCATCGAAGAGATTAAGCGTGTCCTCTGAGGGAAACTCCCCGCATCCTCAAGGCGGGCTACTACAACTTCCACGGGAAAGACCAATACGTTTCTCGGCGCGTCGTTTGGTGTAAGGACCCTGATCAATTTCCCGACTATATTTCTGAAGCATCTCGTCCTCTAGGTGCAGGTCACTCGGGAACTCCGTCGGGTGCTGGAGCTTCAGCATGGGCACCACTTTCAGCAGGGGCGCCTCCTTCAGCAGGGGCACCACTTTTCGGGGCTGGAGAAACCCTGACCAGCGATCAATTTCGTCGGGTGGAAAATCTGGACTCCTCCGAGGAGATAGACGAGGGCGCCCCCTTGATTTGTCGTCGGGGAACGAGGCAGTCCCCACTGAAGCCAACCTCCAAGGGACTGCCCCCCTCACCTTCTTTGCAACAGCGACAGCCATCGCCCATTCACAACTTCACTCCCTCTCCGACCCAGGGCGAGTCGGAGATGCGCGCCTCCACGACTCGAGTCGGTCCTTCCCCTCTCCCCTTGGACGGGAGCTTCTACAAGGTTTATGACCCCAGCCAGAAAGAGGCTCCCTGGACCCCGATCCAAACGCTGCAAGGGGTCCAGCTTCGACATGGTGACACATACCCAGAGCTGGCTCCGCATCTGCTGGCAGGCTCAGTCCTGCCCTATCTGAGGTTTCCGATTTCCTTGGATCGGGAGGGCATCCGCATGGATGTTCAAGAGATGTCTATCCGTCGAATAGAGGTAAGACTCTTATTTTTCTCCCCTTCATCAATAAGGCAGGTTGTTCATATGCTAACACTTCTCTTCTTTCCTTCGCAGGAGATGGCGGACATCAACCGCTGCTTTGGGTACATCTTCGCCTTCGAGGAGGCCCTGGAGCAAGAGCGGGCTAAGGGGGCTCCCGCAGTTATAGCCAAGCTTGAGGAGGATCTCGCGGCCTCTGAGTCTTCGAGGGGAAAAATGGCCAAGGAACAGGCCCTCCTCGACCGAAAGACTCGGGACCTCCAAAAGCAGGTTCATGACTTCGAGGGGCTGCTGAAGCGGGAGCAGCGGGAACGACAAAAGGACGCAGAAGCTCGTGACAATCTTGTCCTTGAGAAGAAGGCTCTGGAGGAGCAAATTGCTGAGGTTCCTGCGAAGCTGGTCGCGGCTGAGACCAAGGGCCGAGAAGATTATCGGGGGTCCGAGGACTTCCAAGCTGACGCGGTGAAATTATGCACCGCGGAGGTGGAGAACACCCTCTTCAATGCAGTCGAGGAGCTCCATATGGAGTATGGCGACGCCATCAACTTCGACAAGTCTGCGACTCTCGCTCCCTTTGCGAAGAAGTACTTCGCCCTCTCGGAGGAGAGTGATGAGGGGAACACTCCCGCGGGTGTTGAAGACATGGCGGAGCTTCCAAGTGCCGATCCTCCGACAGTTGCCCCGATAATCGACCCTCCAGCAGCTGAACCCGTGGAGCCTTCCGCCACAGATCTCGTGGATCCTGCTCCCGCTGATGACAACAAGGACCAAGCTTAAATACTCTATCTTTATAGTCCTTGTAATTTTCCTTTCTTTATCGGGAACCTCACAGATTTTATAATATCGTATCTTTTCTGGTTCCGATTTTCCGTTGCACTTCTCAAAGCGACTTAACTATGCCACTTAAGACATTTCAACACATCACTTAAGACGATTTAATCCCGTGCACCACTTAAGGCGACTTAATCTCGTGCACTACTTAAGGCGACTTAATCACTTGCACCACCTAAGGCGACTTAATCTCGTGCACCACTTAAGGCGACTTAATCACTTGCACCACCTAAGGCGACTTAATCTCGTGCACCACTTAAGGCGACTTAATCACTTGCACCACCTAAGGTGACTTAATCTCGTGCACCACTTAAGGCGACTTAATCACTTGCACCACCTAAGGCGACTTAATCTCATGCACCACTTAAGGCAACTTTTTCTCGTGCACCACTTAAGGCGACTTAATAATACTCAGAATAAATCTAAGAATCATGCATCACTTAAGACGACTTAACAACTTGCACCACTTAAGGCGACTGAACAACACTTAGAATAAATCTAAGAATAATTTGATCGGAAGCAACCTCTTTATTTATTGATGGCATGAAATCTGCTTACATCAAATCAAACGATAAATAACTTACACCACTTAAGGCGATTTTACATCGGGCACCACTTAAGGCGACTTTTCATCGGGCACCACTTAAGGCGACTTTTCATCAAGCATGACATTTCTTCAAGTGTTCACCACTGAAAGAATGCTTCAATACTCTACCATCGAGGTCTTCCAACTTGTACGCATTTGGAGCTGGCATCCCCACGACCTTATAAGGTCCTTCCCATTTTGGTGACATCTTGTTGATCCGATCCAAAAGGGTAAATTCGTTCCGACGCCAAACCAGCTCCCCGACGAGGAACTGTCGGGAATTAACTCGCCGATTGTAATATCTGGCCGTCGCCAAACGCATTCGAGCCTGGACTTCATCGGCTTCCCGCCTCTTTTCCTCGAGCAAGTCCAATTCCAGACGTCTCATTTCATCATTCGTCAAAGGCTCGTAGTATCTCGTCCGATGGGACGCCACAACTATTTCCACGGGAGCAACAGCCTCCGTGCCATAAATAAGGCCAAACGGAGTCTCCCCGGTTGATCGTTTGGGTGTCGTTCTAACAGCCTAAATCACATTTTCCAGCTCGTTCAGCCATTTGCCCTTCAAGGCATAGACCCTCTTCTTCAGGCCATCCATCACGATTTTGTTGGCTGACTCCACCTGTCCATTAGTCTGAGCATGATGGACAGAGGCTGTCCGATGCTCGATATTCAACTCCTCCAGATACTCCTTCACTTGAGCCCTGTTAAACGGTGGACCATTATCGCTAATCAACACCTTAGGGATCCCGTATCTGGATATAATATGGGTTTGGAGAAACTTGACGATTTGGTTCCCCGTCGTCTTGGCCAATGCCTTAGCTTCTATCCATTTCGAAAAATAGTCAATGGCCACAAGCAAATATTTACACTTACCTTGTGCCTGTGGGAGAGGTCCCACCAGGTCGATACCCTACTGCGCGAAGGGCCAAGCACTCTTGATGGACATCAGATTAGCAGCCGGAGCCACGATATTCGGGGCATACCTCTGGCATGCATCACAGGATCGGACTAACAACGTCGCCTCCTTGCTCATCGCTGGCTAGTAATAGCCCAAATTCAGCACTTTCCTCGTAATGGATCGGGCCCCTACGTGACAAGCCGCGACCCCTTCATGCACCTCCCTCAAGATCCGACTTGTGTCGGGCTCAGCCACATATTTCAAGTAAGGAGTCGAGAACCACCCCTTTTTGTATAACTGATTGTCCACCACCACGTAATTGACCGCGATCCGGCGTATCCTGTCAGCTACTACTCCATCATCGGGGACTGCCCTCGTAGTCAGGTACGCAACTATCGGGGTCATCCAAGTGGGTTCCTCTTCCGACCCTGCTTCAATGGCACACACCTCCGATGGGTCGGTGGTCGATAAGATCACCTTCTCCAAGAAGTGCACCTTCCGATTTTCCTCTAGGGGTGCCCCCAAGGTGTATTTGCTCAAGGCATCCGCTTCCGCGTTTTCATCCTTCGGGATTGCCTCGATGTCGAAACTTTTGAAGCTCTCCTTCAAGACTTGCACCTCGCGAAGGTAATTTCTCATCATCGGGCTCTTCGCCTCATATCGTCCCTGGACTTGATTCACAATCAGGCCCGCGTCACATTTCACCCTTAAGTGACCAACTCCCGTACCTTTGGCAATCTTGAGGCCTGTGATAAGAGCCTCATACTCAGCTTCGTTGTTCGTGGCCCTAAACGTTAAGGCCAAAGCATATCGAAGGGGCTCCTGGTGGTATCAATACGAACCCTGCTCCTGATCCGTCTGAACTCGAGGAGCCATCCGTGTACATTTCCCAAGTATTTTCCTCATTTGGCTGTTCTGATTGCTCTGCTATCGGGACCTCCATAGTTGCCCCCTCTACAGGGCCCGCTTCTTCCAGATCGGGAGCTGTAGACTCTGCTATGAAATCCGCCAACGCTTGGCCCTTAATAGCCGTTCTCGGAGCAAAGTGAATGCGAAACTCACTAAGCTCGACTGCCCACTTCACTAATCTCCCCGACGCATCAGGTCGGTTCGAAAAATGCTTCAGAGGTTGATTCGTCAACGCAGTAATCTCATGCGCATGGAAGTAAGGCCTCAGCTTCCGAGCAGTAATTATCAACGCAAAGAGATACTTCTCAACGACGGGATAATTCATTTCAGATTTGGCAAACGCCTTGCTTACAGAATACACGGGGACTTGATTACCCTCGACAATCTTCACTAACACAGAGCTAATAGCAAACTCAGAAACAACCAAATATAGATAGAGCGGCTCGCCTGGGATCGGTTTCGCCAATGGCGGGAGGGTGCGAAGGTGCTGCTTGAGTGCCTGGAATGCCTCTTCACACTTGGCAGTCCAGTCAAACTTCTTGTTGGCCCTCAACACTTCAAAAAATGGCATGGATCGGTCACTCGCCTTGGACAGGAAGCGATTCATTGCAGCTAGTCGGCCATTCAGCACTTGCACCTCCCGATGATTTGTCGGAGACTGCATCTCCTCGATTGCTCTCAGCTTCTCGGGGTTCACCTCAATTCCTCGTTGGCTTACCATAAAGCCCAAAAACTTCCCTGAATGCACTCCGAAGGCACACTTGGTCGGGTTCAAGCGAACCTGATGAAGCCTCATCCGCTCAAACGCCGTGGCTAAGTTGTGAACATGATCCTCAGCCTGTCGGGACTTTACCAGCATGTCATCCACGTAAGCCTCCATGGTTTTCCCTAGCATGTCCCCGAATAGCTTGTTCACCATCCTTTGATAAGTTGCCCCGGCATTAATCAATCCAAAAGGCATGACATTGTAGTGATAGATGTCACTATCAGCATAAAAAACAGTGTGGGGGGCATCCTCCTTAGCCATCTTGATCTGATTATAGCCCGAGTAAGCATCCATGAAGCTCAGCAATTCATGTCCCGACGTAGCATCCACCAACTGGTCGATTCTCGGAAGCGGGTAACAGTCCTTCGGGCATGCCTTATTCAAGTCGCGGAAATCAACACACTTCCGCCACTTCCCATTGCTCTTCTTCACCAGAACCGGGTTGGCGACCCAAGTCTGGAATCGGAGCTCCTTGATGAATCCAGCATCGAGTAACCTACCCACCTCCTGCTGGATCGCGATTCTCTTGTCCGCGCCCATCGGATGCCTCTTCTGCGCGATAGGCTTGATCGCGGGATCAATCTTCAATTCATGCTCGATCACATCGGGGCTGATTCCTGGCATGTCACTCGGGGACCAGGCAAACAGCTCCTTGAACTCCTTCAGTAACTCAATCAATTCTCGGGCCCTCTCGTCGGACAGGGCGGACCCGATTTTCACCTTCCTCTGAGGTCCGTCAATCTCGACCTCCTTTAAATCCTCCATAGGGGCGGGACGCACAAACTCCTCTCTGGGATCAGTATCGGTCTGGAGGATAGTCACAGCCTCTCGTCTTTTCCGTCGGGTAGCATTAACATAGCACTTCCTGGAAGCCACCTGGTCGCCCTTGACCTCCCCGACTCCGTGGTCAGTCGGGAACTTCATCTTTTGGTGAACAGTCGAGGCAACTGCCATCAAGGGGTTGATGGTAGTTCTCCCGATAATCGCATTGTAGGTTCCCGCGGACTCAACCACCACGAACTCCACATTCCTCCTCTCAGCTTTCCACCCGCTACCAAACTCCACGGGTAAGGTGATCATTCCCAGCGGATAGGAGGTAGAACCTGAGAACCCAACCATCGGGAAGTTCACCTGCTTCAGATCCTTCTTCGTTTTCCCCATGGCCTCCAGCGCGTCCATGAACAGAATATCGGAGGAGCTCCCTCCGTCGATCAAAATTCGCTTCATCTCGTACCCATCCAAATCCAAGGTCACGACTAAAGCGTCATCGTGGGGAGTCTCCCGCCTACCAAGTCCTCCCCTGAAAAGGAGATCACCATCTCTTCCTTCACAGTCCAAGATCGGGACCTCTTGCCCAGCACCACAGCAGCGGAAATTCTAGAGGCATAGACCTCCCGAGAGGCTGAAGTATCACCTCCTGCCGCAAATCCTCCATGGATGACGTTAATGGTGCCCCGCTTCTCCTTACGGGCACCAGAAGACTTTGGATCCGACTTCTTCTTCTTTGGGGACCGATCACGGGATCGGGAACGGGACCGCAATCGAGATCGGGAGCGGGATCGACACGGCCTCTCCGCCACGAACTCCTTAAGCTTCCCCCTCTGGATCAGCTTTTCGATTTCCTTCTTCAACTCCCGACAATGGTTAGTGTCGTGACCACTGGCGCGGTGGAACCGACAGTAACGATCGGTGCGGGATCCCAAAAACTCTCATTCCTTCTTCGGGGGGTACCTGGAGATACCCTGTCGATCCATCACCATTAACACCTCCGCCATGGAACTGTTGAGAGGAATGTGATAGTCCTCCCGCTTGTCCTTCCTCGGGGGACGTCTGTCCTCCCTTCGATTAGAACGACCTCGACTCCGACTACCTTCGGATTTATCCTTCCGCTTATGGTCATCCAATGGCTCTAGCGACTGCTTCCCTTTATTTGACTTCGGAGGGTCAAGCTCTCCAGCAGCTATCTTTGACTCCAGCACATCGATTTGCTGCTTCACTCTCTTCTGCAGTGCCTCCATGTTCCACACAGCCTTTTCAGCCACGCTGTGCATCAGGTCGGAACCATAGGGGGCTGTCAGGTTCCGAAGGAAGGTGCGAATAGTCTCTCCCTCCGATATCTCCTCATCAATCTCCGCCACACTAGCGGTGTACCGCTGGTAATAGTGTGCCAACGATTCGTCGGGCCTCTGCATCACCTAGGCCAGGGACCTCACGCTCTTCAAGAGGCGCCGACGACCCTAGTACCGCTGAATAAAATGGTCGTGCATGTCGGCCCAGCTGGAAATGCACCCTGGGGGCAAGCTGAAGAACCACGTCAGGGCCCTCTCCCCGAGCGTACCTGGGAACAGCACACATACAATATCGTCATTCGGGGCTCTGCCTAGACAAGCCATGAGGTGCTTCTGGACATGACGAACTGGATCTCCCTCGCCATCATACTCCTTAATCGTAGGGATCCCCAACCCTGGCGGGGCGAGGGTGTCTATCAGTCGGGGAACAAAGGGATGGGTGGACCGATCCCTCAGTTCCGACATCATCTGCTTCTGGTCCCCCATGCAAATGTTCACAATCTTCACCACCTGGTCGGGGGTGATGGGACCATTAAGGGGAATGGTCCTATGCTGCACCGGTCCTGGCCCATCGATCACAAATCTCTCCGACTGGGCGGGCTCCTTGCCCTTGTCCTGGTTTCTGGGTTGGGCCTCCTGTGCATTCTGAACTTCCCTCGGTGGAGGCACCTCCTCCTGCCTCTTGGCAGCTTCTCTCCGCTCTAGGAGAGCCTCTATGACCTCCAAGAACATCGGCATAGCATCTGCCACAGCCTTCGCCAGGTCCGCGTTTGGAGGGGCGTTCTCCTCCCTATTCTCTTGATGTTGAGCAGTATCCTCTGGGACTTCATTGTGCCCCCCTGTTCGGGAAACCTTAGCAGGGAGATTTTGGTCCTCAGCACGCTCCGGTGGCGAATTCAGAGTTCCGGCAGGGTAACGGGAACCACCGGATCATCCTTGCTTTTTCTGCTTGCCAGCCGCCATTGAACGAGTAGAAGTCATCTTCGCTTTTCGTTACGATTCCCACAGACGGCGCCAATGTTGGATCACGGTTGGAACTCCGGCACGGTCTTGACGGCGATCCGAACTCCTTCGCTCCACGTAATCCTGCAAGAGGGGATAGATCGGGCGATTACCCAGCATCCCTCTCCGATGCTTAAATGAGTATCTCAATAAACTGGCAAGCGAGTGTATCAGTCTGTAAAACGTATGTGATCTGAGGTAACTTCCTCCTTTATATAGGAGAAGAGCTACCTCAGTTACCTGGTGAACCGCTGGGGCGGTTAGCCCACGTTCCGCTTATCTCGGCCACGATCCCGCCTATCTCGGCCATGATCTCGCCTATCTCGGCCACGCTCCGCGTATCTCGGCCATGATCCCGCCTATCTCGGCCATGATCCCGTCTATCTCGGCCATGATCTCGTCTATCTCGGCCACGCTCCGCGTATCTCGGCCTCAACCTCTGATAGCAAGTCCCGACCGGTATCGGGGACTCCAGAGTTATCTCATCGTGTCACCGCTCGGGGCCCCTCGTCATCGTGACAGGGCCAACATCCTCAGGGATTCATCATCGGGGCCTACTTAAAGGCATCTCATCGGGAGCGTCCAACTCGCCTATCGGGACCGACTCTGTCGGGACCTTTCACCATCGGGACTCCTTTTGTCGGGACCCTTCGCACTGGTCTTCTTGACCCCTATTTGGGCCCAGTGGGCCTATTCACCGTTTACTCACCGTTAAAGGGCCTAACGGCCATAGCGAAACCCATCATTTAAATAATTTAAAATATATTAAATAATTTAAACTATATTTTATAATAATTTCCCTAATGTGCCCTTGAGCATTTTTGGAGACTTTGTGGCTTGACGCGTCCAGAATTTGACGTATCATGTGTAACGTCGTTACGTCCGGGTCAAAATCGAGTGTTTACAGTTTGCCCCTCTTTGGACGAACTCCCGTAGAACGTGTTCGAAGGGGTTTGTCCAAAGACGAAGAAACACGGATTTTGACCAGAAAGTATATTCTCTTCCAATTCTTCAAAGTCTTCAAGGTGGCTCATATGCTTATTCTGGTGCGGAAAGATAAAAACTCTGTCGGCGGGACGCCTGTTGGCGGTGCCTCCATTAGCGATGCAGAAAGTAAAGCCTCCAGTGGCGGTGCGGAAAAGTAAAGCCTCGGTCGGCGGTGCCCCTGTTGGAGGTACCTCCGTTGGCGGTGCAGAAAGTAAAGACCTCAATCGACGATACTTCCAGTGGCGTGCGACAAGGAAAAGCCTCCAGTGGCGGTGCGGAAAGTAAAGCCTCCAGTGGCGTGCAGGAAAGTAAAGCCTCCAACGGCGTGCGGAAAAGTAAAGCCTCCAGTGGCGTGCAGTAAAGCAAAGCCTCCAGTGGCGTGCGGTAAAGTAAAGCCTCCAGTGGCGTGCGGAAAAGTAAAGCCTCCAGTGGCGTGCGGGAAAGTAAAGCCTCAAGTGGCGTGCGGAAAAGAAAAGCCTCCAGTGGCGTGCGGGAAAGTAAAGCCTCCAGTGGCGTGCGGGAAAGTAAAGCCTCCAGTGGCGTGCGGAAAAGTAAAGCCTCCAGTGGCGTGCGGAAAAGTAAAGCCTCCAGTGGCGTGCGGAAAAGTAAAGCCTCCAGTGGCGTGCGGAAAAGTAAAGCCTCCAGTGGCGTGGGAAAAAGTAAAGCCTCCAGTGGCGTGCAGAAAAGAAAAAACCTCGATCGACGATGCCTCTAGTGGCGTGCGACAAGGAAAAGCCTCTAGCGGCGGTGCAGAAAGTAAAGCCTCATATGTCTGAGAAATGCCTCTAGTGGCGTCCGATGGAGAAGAGCCTCTAGTGGCGTGTGTCGGAGAAATGCCTCTAGTGGCGTCCGTTTGGAGAAGAGCCTCTAGTGGCGTCCGTTGGAGAAGAGCCTCTAGTGGTGTCCGTCGCAGAAGAGCCTCTAGTGGCATATGTCGGAGAAGAGCATCGAGTGGCTTGACGACTTGAATGCATGTCCCTAATTTTTGCCTAAATTGCGCATGACGCGACAACTTAGTGGGATCTTTTTTTTAATTTTTAATTTTTTTTTTAAATCTCAGATCTGCTGCACCAGCCCGCCGGCGCTGGCTTCGCCGCTGGTGGCCGCCCCGACGGCCCGCCCAACTCCGGATCACTGCGCCCCCGGCCCCGCTTGCCGGTGACCACGCCGCGCCGGTGACCCTCCGTCCGTATCTCTCTCTCTCTCTCTCTCTCTCTCTCTCTCTCTCTCTCTCTCTCTCTCTCTCTCTCTCTCTCTCTCTCTCTCTCATCTCTCACGCCAGGTGACTCCCCGGCCAGACCGGAGCTCCGCCGCTCAGTCCGGTCCTCATTCCACCACCACCGGCCGCCCCTGCTCGTCGACGTCGGCCTCCCTGTCCAGCCCGGTGCTCCGTCCAGATCTTGAATCCGACTCCGGCCATCCCGTCTCTCTCCCTCTCCTGCTCTTCTCTCTCTCTCTTCCCAATCCCCGCCGGCGCTGGTTCTGCTCACCGGTGGCCATCCGTGGCCACCCATCCGCCGTGACCGTCCGCACGCCTCAGCCAAGTCCGAGCGAAGCCCCGTCGCTGCTGCTGCCCAGGTGAGCGTCTCTGCGTTACTTTTTTTTTTTTTTAATATTATTATTATTATTATTATTATTATTATTTTGTTAATATTATTGATATCTTTTTTAATTGTTATTATTATATATTTTGTTAATATTATTTATGTATTATCTTATTATTAATTGTTTAATTTTTTTATTATCTTATTTATTTTAATTGTTTAGTTATGGATTATAGTTAGTTTTCTAGACTTAGGTTAACGATTGACTATATTTTTGCATATAATAAATTTAATTAAATCCTGACATCGTTGGATTAATCGGATATAACATATATTAAGACTTAAAATTGGCAAATTAAGTGAATTGAGTACCGAAAGGGCGTAGTTAAAAATTTATATTTTTAATTCGTAATAGAACCCTCGAACTCGTATTTCTGATCGTAGACTGATTTGATACCTAGGCGTTTAATTCGTTAAGCGTTTAGATAATTTAGGATTCTAGTTAGCCTAATAATTAACTAGTGGCGACTCTTTTCAAAATTGCACGTTTTTCAAAACGTAATTCGCCTTAGGTCAGATTTTAGGTCTGACAATTTGGCCACTCTGCTGGGGATACTTGAGGGTTCGGGCTCTTTATATTTTCTAATTTTCCATGCTTTAGTTTCTATATATATATTTGACTTTGTTATTCTAACTTGGTTATTTTTGTTATTTCAGACGTGGAGTTAATTTTTTTTTTTTATGACTAACTATCTTTCTTTGTTGTACATGTATTACTTAAATTCGCACACACTCACTTTAGTGTAATGTCCAAAACGCCTAAAACCCAGGGCGACTAGGAACCTCGGAGGTTTAGTACGGTACGACCGGAGCGGCTGGGCCGCCTGTACGGCTCGGAAAAACTCTACTCGCTAGTGAAGGTCTTATGATCCCTATAATGGGGTGAGGAAACCACCTTGTCGGGAACGTATCAGTGGAACCTATCTTGTAGAGTAAAGCCACACATTTTTTTTACCCCCCTAACATGATCTATTTTTGTTGTAAATGTTATCATGCGACTGTTTGTATAGTTTTTATTTCTCATGCATTCATCTCATTGCATTTAAAAAAAAAAAAATTAAGCTAACTAGTTAGTCATTTAGTTGTAAAAATTTATTTCTAAACATGCATTCTGTATGCATTGTTTTTTTCTCTTTAAAAAAAAAACACTTACCTAAATTTTGTTCTAAGATATGTGTTTCATTCGCATTATTTAAAAAAAAAAAAAGTAAGTTGTAATTCATAATTAACGCATCATTCGCGCATTATTTTAAAAAAATATTTTCATGAGATAATTTAACTCCCTTTTAGCTATTAGAGCTTCTAATTTTAAAATGCGTTATTTTCAGAAAAAACCAAAAAGACGTATTTAGTTAAGTAGTTAACCCCTTTGTTGTAGATTTTTAATTCTAAACATGTGTTTCAGACGCATTGTTTAAAAAAAATAAAAATAAAAAAAATAAGAAAAAACCATTACCTAAATTTTTATTCTAAATATGCGTCTCATGCGCATTATTTTAAAAAAAAATCTCAGGTAAGTTGTAATTTTTGTTAGTGCGTTATGTATGCATTACTTAAAAAAAAAAAATTTCAGAAAAATTAATTTTTTTAGCTATTAGAGCTTTCCTTTTGAACATGCATTTCATATGCATTTTTTTTTTTAAAAACCTCTTACCTGAATTTTTATTTTTAACATGTATTTTGTACACATTATTTTTGAAAAAAACTTTTCTGGTAAGTTGTAATTTTGGTTAGTGTATTGTATATGCATTGCTAAAAAAAACGAAAAAAAAAATAATTTTAGGAAAATTTGTAATTCCACTTTAATTGTTAGGGCTTCCTTTCGAACATGCATTTCATATGCATTTTTTTCTAAAAAAAACCTCTTACCTGAATTTTCATTTTTTAGCATGTGTTTTGTACGCATTATTTTTGAAAAAACCTTTTCAGGTAAGTTGTAATTTGGGTTATTTTATTGTATATGCATTGCTAAAAAAAACAAAAAACAAAAAAATATTTTCAGATAACTTGTAAATTATCTTGATTGTAGAACTTTAATCTCAAGTATGCATCTCACGTGCATCACATGTGCATTGTTTTAGGAAAAATAATATGTTGATAGATTGTACACATTCTTAGTCGTAGAACCTTTAGTTCCAAACATGTATTCCATGTGTTGTTTTCAAAACTACTTACCAGAATGTTTTATTTCAAGCATGGGTTTCGTACGCATTATTATTATTTTTTTAAAAACTTTTCATGTAAGTTGTAAAATTCTGCTAGTGCATTCAATGTGCATCATTTTTTTAAAATTAGGAAAATTGTAATTCCTTTTTGGCCCTTAGATTTTTTTAAATTCAAACATGAATTGCATATACATCATTTTCAAAAAAACCTTTTTACCTGCTTTTTTTTAAGCATGCATTCACTATGCATTATTTTTTTTTATAAAAAAAAAACATTTCAGGTAAATTGTGAGTTTTTTTTAAGCTATAGAGCTTTCAAATTCACGCATGCATCTCAATTGCTTTATTTAAAAAAAAATCCACCTGAAATTTTCATTTCAAAATATGCATTTCATATGCATTATTCAGGTACACTGTTGTAAGTTGGGAATTTCTTAGAATAGAATTTTAACTTTCAAAAATGCATTTCATATGCGTCATTCAGGTAATATGTTGTAAGTTGTAACTTTCTTAACAGTAGAATTTTAACTTTCGAGCATGCATGAGCATTAAAAAAAAAAAAACCCAAAGTGTCATTCGTTTTTATCCAAGGTGTATTGCACTTTTTGGCAAGATCGTCATTCCAACATTCGCATGAGCGAGCATTTAAAAAATGGGAGTTTTGATTCTCTTTTGAGAAAACAGTTTAACTATGCAGTTGAGTGCCACTATTCGAGTTTAAACAAAGGACGAGAAAACCTTTTTGAAAAAAACTTTGTTTTGAGCATTTGTCCCGCGTTCGAGCCAGATAATGCACTCAGCAAACTCAGTAAACTCCATGATGACGCAAAACACATTTGATCATAACTTTTTATTCCTTTTCAAAAAAGTAATCAAAATTATGAAATGAATGACATTAGAGTTTTCAAAAAATCATGCATGATTTCTCATATTCTCTACACTGATTTTTCATTCACCCTTTTCAGGTACCCTTGGTTAAGGTATCATGTACACATAAGTTATGCCGGCTGAATGGGGCAACAAAAAAAGAACATGCAGTCATCCAGTTGCACATGGAGCAAATTGCACTCTCGAGATATCTAACGCTGAGGTGCGTTAAATTGTACTTAATTTTTTCCTTGAGATTTGAGTGCCCCTACTCTTTTGCAGGTCGGATGACCACTTCAACCAATGCCGCAACCGTGTGAAACGTGAGCGCTTCAAAGAGTTTCTATGAAAAAGTTCACCCACCATGTGTGAAATTCATACGCTTTCCAAAACGAGATATACAACCGTTATGTGGCCAGGTTTTAACCATTCAGCGGTAACCATGGGGCATCTCCCATTGAGATCGGACATGTCAAGAGATGAGAAAATTTCGAGAGATCATCGAGAATCCCGTGAAGATTCAATGTGCCGATCAATGTAGCTTGACTCGGTCAACCAAATCCTTTTCCGAAAAAGTTCTGAAATTTTGAGTCTGCCACTAGAGGCATGTACTTTTCAGCAGGTGCACATATACAAGTTGTGGAGCAGGAGAATCAGGACATGCAGCAGGTCCATTCGCATAGTAAGCACATTGCCCACTGAAAAATCCAACTCCCAGGTAAGAGAAGTTGTGATCATTTTTATCCCCGAAATTTGAGTTTTCCCTTACTCATTGTGCAACCTGGATAATCATCCAAATCAAAACTCCTGAAGAGCACATCTCAAGTCATAATTCCAACATGCGACGAATTATGAACCAGTTAGATGTAGCCGTGGGGCTTTCCTGTTAAGATCATGCATGGTTGAAGATAGAAGACATACAGAGATTTTCCTATTAAAAAAGATCGAGATTCCATGAAGATTGACCGTGCTAATGAAAGAGCATTTGAGAGGAAGAGGAAGAAGAAGAAATTATTGTCGGTGTCGTCCACCCATTGAAAGGATCCTTCATTCAAGACACCGACATAATCAACTTATTTGACAAGTTTTCCTCCGGAGATGTTTTGAGAAATTAAAAGGTTTAATCTGCTATTAGGGGCATGTAACATAGTTGTTGTTGATTAGTTTCTGTAGATTTTCTTTCCATTTGAAAAAACAAAAAAAGAGAGAAAAAAATAAATTCCCGCTAGGTTGAAAACCTATGCAAAAGTCAGGGAGAGGGGCATGATTGAAAACCCGCAGGGGCAATCATGGAAAAAGGTGAGATGAAAAAAGCAAAAAAAAAAAAAAAGAGCAAAAAAAAAAAAAACTCAGTTTTCTTTTGGGTCACAGCCACCCTTTAATCGGTTACAGGAAAATAAAGAGAGTGTTTGTGCTAATATTATGAGAGCAGTGAAAGGGCCACAGCCACCCTCCAAACGACTACAGATAAAAGAGTGACCCCGCGAATCCTGTGAGGGCGGGTAAATAAAAAGGGCCACAGTCGTCCCTAAAACGATTACAAAATAAAGGGCCACAACCACCCTCCAAACGGTTACAGATAAAAGAGTGGCCCCGCGGATCTTGTAAGGGCGGGAAAATAAAAAAAGGTCACAGTCGTCCCTAAAACGACTACAAAATAAAGGGCCACAGCCACCCTCCGAATGGCTACAAATCAAAAGAGCTCTCGCGACATTGAAGACGGTGAGGAAAGGGTCACAGCCACCCTCTAAATGGCTACAAATACTCTCGCATCGAGACGGGAAATAAAGTACGGGTCACAGCCACCGTTTAATCGGCTACAAAAAAAAGTGCTTCCGTTAGGTTGAAAACCCAAAAGGGCAGCCTAGGCAAAATTAGGAAATGAGGGGCATGATAGCAAATTCAGAAATTGCAATCATGGCAAAAGGAGAGAAAATAAAATTCCGATGGAATAAAAACCCCAAGGGGCAATCCATGCAAAAATCAGGAAAACCGAGAGGCACGGTCTAAAATTTTGACCGTGGCAAAAGGAGGGAATATGAGAGATTTTAAAAAAATAATAAAAAAAAAAATAAAAAAAAAAGAGTTGTCGCGTCATGCGCAATTTAGGCAAAAATTAGGGACATGCATTCAAGTTGTCAAGCCACTCGAGGCCCTTATCTAACGGACGCCACTAGAGGCATTTCTCCGACATATGCCACTAGAGGCTCTTCTCCGACGGACGCCACTAGAGGCTTTTCCTTGTCGCACGCCACTGGAGGCATCGTCGATCAAGGTTTTTACTTTACTGTACGCCACTAGAGGTTTTTCCTTGTCGCACGCCACTGGAGGCATCGTCGATCGAGGTTTTTCTTTTCTGCACGCCACTGGGGGCTTTACTTTTCCGCACGCTACTGGAGGCTTTTACTTTTCCGCACGCCACTGGAGGCTTTTAATTTTCCGCACGCCACTGGAGGCTTTTACTTTTCCGCACGCCACTGGAGGCTTTACTTTTCTGCACGCCACTGGAGGCTTTACTTTTCCGCACGCCACTGGAGGCTTTACTTTTCCGCACGCCACTGGAGGCTTTACTTTTCCGCACGCCACTGGAGGCTTTACTTTTCCGCACGCCACTGGAGGCTTTACTTTTCTGCAAGCCACTGGAGGCTTTACTTTTCCGCACGCCACTGGAGGCTTTACTTTTCCGCATGCCAATGGATGCTTTACTTTTCTGCACGCCACTGGAGGCTTTACTTTTCTGCACGCCACTGGAGGCTTTACTTTTCTACACGCCACTGGAGGCTTTACTTTCCCGCACGCCATTGGAGGCTTTACTTTCCCGCACGCCACTGGAGGCTTTACTTTCCGCACCGCCACTGGAGGCTTTTCCTTGTCGCACGCCACTGGAGGCATCGTCGATCGAGGTCTTTACTTTCCGCACCGCCACTGAAGGCTTTTCCTTGTCACACGCCACTGGAGGCATCGTCGATCGAGGTCTTTACTTTCTGCATTACCAACGGAGGCAGCGCCAACAAGGGCACCGCCGACCGAGGCTTTACTTTTCCGCACCGCCACTGGAGGCTTTACTTTCTGCATCGCCACATGAGGCATCGCCAACAGGCGTCCCACCGACAAATGTTTTATCGTTTCAGCACCAGAATAAGCCTATGAGCCACCTTGAAGACTTTGAAGAATTGGGAGAGAATATACTTTCTGGTCAAAATCAGTGTTTCTTCGTCTTTGGACAAACCCCTTCGAACACGTTCTACGGGAGCCCGTCCAAAGAGGGGCAAACTGTAAACACTCGATTTTGACCCGGACGTAACGACGTTACACATGATACGTCAAATTCCGGACGCGTCAAGCCACAAAGTCTCCAAAAATGCTCAAGGGCACATTAGGGAAATTATTATAAAATATATTTTAAATTATTTCGAATTTATTTAATATTTTCGGAATATTTAAAAATACATATATAATAATTAGTTTTTTTTTTTTTAGAAAATTATCTGTAAGATATTTAGCTCCAGATATTATTTATTATTCAAAAAAAATAATTATCTGTAAAGGTAAATATCCTTAGGAATATTCTCTAGAATAATTATCTGTTAGCATTTTTTATTTAGATTTTATCTGTAATCTAGGCTAGGTTTTTACTATAAATAGGGGTCCGGTTTTACTATAAATAGGGGTCCGGTTTTACTGTAAATAGGGGTCCGGTTGTACGTCTGGGGCTTGACAGAAAAAAAACTTTTCTGAGCACTAGAGGACAAAAATCGCGCAGACCCTGAGAAATAATGTATTATTGCTTTTTTTGTGTGTTTTTTTCTGTGTTTTACAATGTAAAATAGACCCCTATTTATACTAAAAACCTAGTTTAGATTACAGATAAAATTCAAATAAAAAAATGCTAACAGATAATTATTCTAGAGAATATTCCTAAGGATATTTATCTTTACAGATAATTATTTTTTTGAATAAAAAATAATATCGGGAGATAAATATCTTACAGATAATATTCTAAAATAAAAAAAATAATTATTATATATATATTTTTAAATAGTCCGAAAATATTAAATAAATTCGAAATAATTTAAAATATATTTTATAATAATTTCCCTAATGTGCCATTGAGCATTTTTGGAGACTTTGTGGCTTGACGCGTCCGAAATTTGACGTATCATGTGTAGCGTCGTTACGTCCGGGTCAAAATCGAGTGTTTACAGTCTGCCCCTCTTTGGACGAACTCCCGTAGAACGTGTTCGAAGGGGTTTGTCCAAAGACAAAGAAACACTGATTTTGACCAGAAAGTATATTCTCTTCAAATTCTTCAAAGTCTTCAAGGTGGCTCATATGCTTATTCTGGTGCGGAAAGATAAAACCTCTGTCGGCGGGACGCCTGTTGGCGGTGCCTCCGTTAGCGATGCAGAAAGTAAAGCCTCCAGTGGCGGTGCGGAAAAGTAAAGCCTCGGTCGGCGGTGCCCCTGTTGGAGGTGCCTCAGTTGGCGGTGCAGAAAGTAAAGACCTCAATCGACGATGCTTCCAGTGGCGTGCAACAAGGAAAAGCCTCCAGTGGCGTGCAGGAAAGTAAAGCCTCCAACGACATGCGGGAAAGTAAAGCCTCCAGTGGCGTGCAGTAAAGCAAAGCCTCCAGTGGCGTGCGGTAAAGTAAAGCCTCTAGTGGCGTGCGGAAAAGTAAAGCCTCCAGTGGCGTGCGGGAAAGTAAAGCCTCCAGTGGCGTGCGGAAAAGAAAAGCCTCCAGTGGCGTGCGGGAAAGTAAAGCCTCCAGTGGCGTGCGGGAAAGTAAAGCCTCCAGTGGCGTGCGGAAAAGTAAAGCCTCCAGTGGCGTGCGGAAAAGTAAAGCCTCCAGTGGCGTGCGGAAAAGTAAAGCCTCCAGTGGCGTGCGGAAAAGTAAAGCCTCCAGTGGCGTGCGGAAAAGTAAAGCCTCCAGTGGCGTGCGGAAAAGTAAAGCCTCCAGTGACGTGCGGAAAAGTAAAGTCTCCAGTGGCGTGCGGAAAAGTAAAGCCTCCAGTGGCGTGCAGAAAAGAAAAAACCTCGATCGACGATGCCTCTAGTGGCGTGCGACAAGGAAAAGCCTCTAGTGGCGGTGCAGAAAGTAAAGCCTCATATGTCTGAGAAATGCCTCTAGTGGCGTCCGATGGAGAAGAGCCCCTAGTGGCGTGTGTCGGAGAAATGCCTCTAGTGGCGTCCGTTTGGAGAAGAGCCTCTAGTGGCGTCCGTTGGAGAAGAGCCTCTAGTGGTGTCCGTCGCAGAAGAGCCTCTAGTGGCATATGTCGGAGAAGGGCCTCGAGTGGCTTGACGACTTGAATGCATGTCCCTAATTTTTGCCTAAATTGCGCATGACGCGACAACTTAGCGGGATCTTTTTTTAATTTTTAATTTTTTTTTAAATCTCAGATCTGCTGCACCAGCCCGCCGGCGCTGGCTTCGCCGCCGGTGGCCGCCCCGACGGCCCGCCCAACTCCGGATCACTGCGGCCCCAGCCCCGCTTGCCGGTGACCACGCCGCGCCGGTGACCCTCCGTCCGTATCTCTCTCTCTCTCTCTCTCTCTCTCTCTCTCTCTCTCTCTCTCTCTCTCACGCCAGGTGACTCCCCGGCCAGACCGGAGCTCCGCCGCTCAGTCCGGTCCTCATTCCACCACCACCGGCCGCCCTTGCTCGTCGACGTCGGCCTCCCTGTCCAGCCCGGTGCTCCGTCCAGATCTCGAATCCGACTCCGGCCATCCCGTCTCTCTCCCTCTCCTGCTCTTCTCTCTCTCTCTTCCCAATCCCCGCCGGCGCTGGTTCTGCTCACCGGTGGCCATCCGTGGCCACCCATCCGCCGTGACCGTCCGCACGCCTCAGCCAAGTCCGAGCGAAGCCCCGTCGCTGCTGCTGCCGGAGTCCACCGTCGCTGCTGTTGCGTTACTTTTTTTTTTTTTTAATATTATTATTATTAATATTAATATTATTATTATTATTATTTTGTTAATATTATTGATATCTTTTTTAATTGTTATTATTATATATTTTGTTAATATTATTTATGTATTATATTATTATTATTTGTTTAATTTTTTTATTATCTTATTTATTTTAATTGTTTAGTTATGGATTATAGTTAGTTTTCTAGACTTAAGTTAACGATTGACTATATTTTTGCATATAATAAATTTAATTAAATCTTGACATCGTTGGATTAATCGGATATAACATATATTAAGACTTAAAATTGGCAAATTAAGTGAATTGAGTACCAAAAGGGCGTAGTTAAAAATTTATATTTTTAATTCGTAATAGAACCCTCGAACTCGTATTTCTGATCGTAGACTGATTTAATACCTAGGCGTTTAATTCGTTAAGCGTTTAGATAATTTAGGATTCTAGTTAGCCTAATAACTAACTAGTGGCGACTCTTTTCAAAATTGCACGTTTTTCAAAACGTAATTCGCCTTAGGTCAGATTTTAGGTCTGACAATTTGGCCACTCTGCTGGGGATACTTGAGGGTTCGGGCTCTTTATATTTGCTAATTTTCCATGTTTTAGTTTCTATATATATATTTGACTTTGTTATTCTAACTTGGTTATTTTTGTTATTTCAGGCGTGGAGTTAATTTTTTTTTTTATGACTAACTATCTTTCTTTGTTGTACATGTATTACTTAAATTCGCACACACTCACTTTAGTGTAATGTCCAAAACTCCTAAAACCTAGGGCGACTAAGAACCTCGGAGGTTTAGTACGGTACGACCGGAGCGGCTGGGCCGCCTGTACGGCTCGGAAAAACTCTACCCGCTAGTGAAGGTCTTATGATCCCTATAATGGGGTGAGGAAACCACCTTGTCGGGAACGTATCAATGGAACCTATCTTGTAGAGCAAAGCCACACATTTTTTTTACCCCCCTAACATGATCTATTTTTGTTGTAAATGTTATCATGCGACTGTTTGTATAGTTTTTATTTCTCATGCATTCATCTCATTGCATTTAAAAAAAAAAATTCAGCTAAATAGTTAGTCATTTAGTTGTAAAAATTTCTTTCCAAATATGCATTCTGTATGCATTGTTTTTTTCTCTTTTAAAAAAAAACTCTTACCTAAATTTTGTTCTAAGATATGTGTTTCATTCGCATTATTAAAAAAAAAAAAAAGTAAGTTGTAATTCATAATTAACGCATCATTCGCGCATTATTTAAAAAAAAAAAATATTATCATGAGATAATTTAACTCCCTTTTAGCTATTAGAGCTTCTAATTTTAAAATGCGTTATTTTCAGAAAAAACCAAAAAGACGTATTTAGCTAAGTAGTTAACCCCTTTGTTGTAGATTTTTATTTCTAAACATGTGTTTCAAACGCATTGTTTAAAAAAAATAAAAATAAAAAAATAAGAAAAAACCCTTACCTAAATTTTTATTCTAAATATGCGTCTCATGTGAATTATTTAAAAAAACAAATCTCAGGTTAGTTGTAATTTTTGTTAGTGCGTTATGTATGCATTACTTAAAAAAAAAAAACATTTCAGAAAAATTAATTTTTTTAGCTATTAGAGCTTTCCTTTCGAACATGCATTTCATATGCATTTTTTTTTAAAAAAAAAACCTCTTACCTGAATATTTGTTTTTAACATGTATTTTGTACACATTATTTTTGAAAAAAAACTTTTCTGGTAAGTTGTAATTTTTGTTAGTGTATTGTATATGCATTGCTAAAAAAAACGAAAAAACAAAAATAATTTTAGGAAAATTTGTAATTCCGCTTTAATTGTTAGGGCTTCCTTTCGAACATGCATTTCATATGCATTTTTTTCTAAAAAAAACCTCTTACCTGAATTTTCATTTTTTAACATGTGTTTTGTACGCATTATTTTTTAAAAAACCTTTTCAGGTAAGTTTGGTTAGTGTATTGTATATGCATTGCTAAAAAAAACAAAAACAAAAAAAACAAAAAACAAAAAACAAAAAAATATTTTCAGATAACTTGTAAATTATCTTGACTGTAGAACTTTAATCTCAAGTATGCATCTCACGTGCATCACATGTGCATTGTTTTAGGAAAAATAATATGTTGATAGATTGTACACATTCTTAGTCGTAGAACCTTTAGTTCCAAACATGTATTCCATGTGTTGTTTTCAAAACTACTTACCAGAATGTTTTATTTCAAGCATGGGTTTCGTATGCATTATTTTTTTTTTTTGAAAAAACTTTTCATGTAAGTTGTAAAATTCTGTTAGTGCATTCAATGTGCATCATTTTTTTTTAAAAATTAGGAAAATTTGTAATTCCTTTTTGGCCCTTAGATTTTTTTAAATTCAAACATGAGTTGCATATACATCATTTTCAAAAAAACATTTTTACCTGATTTTTTTAAGCATGCATTCACTATGCATTATTTTTTTTTTTTTTTTATAAAAAAAACATTTCAGGTAAATTGTGAGTTTTTTTAAGCTATAGAGCTTTCAAATTCACGCATGCATCTCAATTGCTTTATTTTAAAAAAAATCCACCTGAAATTTTCATTTCAAAATATGCATTTCATATGCATTACTCAGGTAAACTGTTGTAAGTTGGGAATTTCTTAGAATATAATTTTAACTTTCAAAAATGCATTTCATATGCGTCATTCAGGTAATATGTTGTAAGTTGTAACTTTCTTAACAGTAGAATTTTAACTTCCGAGCATGCATGAGCATTTAAAAAAAAACCCAAAGTGTCATTCGTTTTTATCCAAGGTGTATTGCACTTTTTGGCAAGATCGTCATTCCAACATTCGCATGAGCGAGCATTTAAAAAATGGGAGTTTTGATTCTCTTTTGAGAAAACAGTTTAACTATGCAGTTGAGTGCTACTATTCGAGTTTAAACAAAGACAAGAAAACCTTTTTGAAAAAAACTTTGTTTTGAGCATTTGTCCCGCGTTCGAGCCAGATAATGCACTCATGACGCAAAACACATTTGATCATAATTTTTGATTCCTTTTCAAAAAAGTAATCAAAATTATGAAATGAATGACATTAGAGTTTTCAAAATATCATGCATGATTTCTCATATTCTCTACACTGATTTTTCATTCACCCTTTTCAAGTACCCTTGGTTAAGGTATCATGTACACATAGGTTATGCCGGCTGAATGGGGCAACAAAAAAAGAACATGCAGTCATCCAGTTGCACATGGAGCAAATTGCACTCTCGAGATATCTAACGCTGAGGTGCGTTAAATTGTACTTAATTTTTTCCTTGAGATTTGAGTGCCCCTACTCTTTTGCAGGTCGGATGACCACTTCAACCAATGCCGCAACCGTGTGAAACGTGAGCGCTTCAAAGAGTTTCTATGAAAAAGTTCACCCACCATGTGTGAAATTCATACGCTTTCCAAAACGAGATATACAACCGTTATGTGGCCAGGTTTTAACCATTCAGCGGTAACCATGGGGCATCTCCCATTGAGATCGGACATGTCAAGAGATGAGAAAATTTCAAGAGATCATCGAGAATCCCGTGAAGATTCAATGTGCCGATCAATGTAGCTTGACTCGGTCAACCGAATCCTTTTCCGAAAAAGTTCTGAAATTTTCAGTCTGCCACTAGAGGCATGTACTTTTCAGCAGGTGCACATATACAAGTTGTGGAGCAGGAGAATCAGGACATGCAGCAGGTCCATTCGCATAGCAAGCACATTGCCCACTGAAAAATCCAACTCCCAGGTAAGAGAAGTTGTGATCATTTTTATCCCCGAAATTTGAGTTTTTCCTTACTCATTGTGCAACCTGGATAATCATCCAAATCAAAACTCCTGAAGAGCACATCTTAAGTCATTCGTCCAACATGCGACGAATTATGAACCAGTTTGAGGTAGCCGTGGGGCATTCCTGTTAAGATCATGCATGGTTGAAGATAGAAGACATCCAGAGATTTTCCTATTAAAAAAGATCGAGATTCCATGAAGATTGACCGTGCTAATGAAAGATCCTTTGAGAGGAAGAGGAAGAAGAAGAAATTATTGTCGGTGTCGTCCACCCATTGAAAGGATCCTTCATTCAAGATATCGACATAATCAACTTATTTGACAAGTTTTCCTCCGGAGAAGTTTTGAGAAATTAAAAGGTTTAATATGCTATTAGGGGCATGTAACATAGTTGTTGTTGATTAGTTTCTGTAGATTTTCTTTCCATTTGAAAAAACAAAAAAAGAGAGAAAAAAATAAATTCCCGCTAGGTTGAAAACCTATGCAAAAGTCAGGGAGAGGGGCATGATTGAAAACCCGCAGGGGCAATCATGGAAAAAGGTGAGATGAAAAAAGCAAAAAAAAAAAAAAAAGAGCAAAAAAAAAAACTCAGTTTTCTTTAGGGTCACAGCCGCCCTTTAATCGGCTACAGGAAAATAAAGAGAGTGTTTGTGCTAATATTGTGAGAGCAGTGAAAGGGCCACAGCCACCCTCCAAACGACTACAGATAAAAGAGTGACCCCGCGAATCCTGTGAGGGCGGGTAAATAAAAAGGGCCACAGTCGTCCCTAAAACGACTACAAAATAAAGGGCCACAGCCACCCTCCAAACGGTAACAGATAAAAGAGTGGCCCCGCGGATCTTGTAAGGGTGGGAAAATAAAAAAAGGTCACAGTCGTCCCTAAAACGACTACAAAATAATGGGCCACAGCCACCCTCCGAATGGCTACAAATCAAAAGAGCTCTCGCGACATTGAAGACGGTGAGGAAAGGGTCACAGCCATCCTCTAAATGGCTACAAATACTCTCGCATCGAGACGGGAAATAAAGTACGGGTCACAGCCACCGTTTAATCGGCTACCAAAAAAAAGAGTGCTTCCGTTAGGTTGAAAACCCAAAAGGGCAGCCTAGGCAAAATTAGGAAATGAGGGGCATGATAGCAAATTCAGAAATTGCAATCATGGCAAAAGGAGAGAAAATAAAATTCCGATGGAATAAAAACCCCAAGGGGTAATCCATGCAAAAATCAGGAAAACCGAGGGGCACGGTCTAAAATTTTGACCGTGGCAAAAGGAGGGAATATGAGAGATTTAAAAAAAAAAAAAAAAAAAAGAGTTGTCGCGTCATGCGCAATTTAGGCAAAAATTAGGGACATGCATTCAAGTTGTCAAGCCACTCGAGGCCCTTATCTAACGGACGCCACTAGAGGCATTTCTCCGACATATGCCACTAGAGGCTCTTCTCTGACGGACGCCACTAGAGGCTTTTCCTTGTCGCACGCCACTGGAGGCATCGTCGATCGAGGTTTTTACTTTACTGTACGCCACTAAAGGTTTTTCCTTGTCGCACGCCACTGGAGGCATCGTCGATCGAGGTTTTTCTTTTCTGCACGCCACTGGAGGCTTTACTTTTCCGCACGCTACTGGAGGCTTTTACTTTTCCGCACGCCACTGGAGGCTTTTACTTTTCCGCACGCCACTGGAGGCTTTTACTTTTCCGCACGCCACTGGAGGCTTTACTTTTCCGCACGCCACTGGAGGCTTTACTTTTCCGCACGCCACTGGAGGCTTTACTTTTCTGCACGCCACTGGAGGCTTTACTTTTCCGCACGCCACTGGAGGCTTTACTTTTCCGCAAGCCACCGGAGGCTTTACTTTTTTCTGCACGCCACTGGAGGCTTTACTTTCCCGCACGCCACTGGAGGCTTTACTTTTCTACACGCCACTGGAGGCTTTACTTTCCCGCACGCCACTGGAGGCTTTACTTTCCCGCACGCCATTGGAGGCTTTACTTTCCCGCACGCCACTGGAGGCTTTACTTTCTCGCACGCCACTGGAGGCTTTACTTTCCCGCACGCCACTGGAGGCTTTACTTTCCGCACCGCCACTGGAGGCTTTTCCTTGTCGCACGCCACTGGAGGCATCGTCGATCGAGGTCTTTACTTTCCGCACCGCCACTGAAGGCTTTTCCTTGTCACACGCCACTGGAGGCATCGTCGATCGAGGTCTTTACTTTCTGCATCACCAACGGAGGCAGCGCCAACAAGGGCACCGCCGACCGAGGCTTTACTTTTCCGCACCGCCACTGGAGGCTTTACTTTCTGCATCGCCAGTGGAGGCATCGCCAACAGGCGTCTCGCCGACAAAGGTTTTATCGTTTCCGCACCAGAATAAGCGTATGAGCCACCTTGAAGTCTTTGAAGAATTGGGAGAGAATATACTTTCTGGTCAAAATCAGTGTTTCTTCGTCTTTGGACAAACCCCTTCGAACACGTTCTACGGGAGCCCGTCCAAAGAGGGGCAAACTGTAAACACTCGATTTTGACCCGGACGTAACGACGTTACACATGATACGTCAAATTCCGGACGCGTCAAGCCACAAAGTCTCCAAAAATTCTCAAGGGCACATTAGGGAAATTATTATAAAATATATTTTAAATTATTTCGAATTTATTTAATATTTTTGGAATATTTAAAAATACATATATAATAATTAGTTTTTTTTTTTTAGAAAATTATCTGTAAGATATTTATCTCCAGATATTATTTTTTATTCAAAAAAATAATTACCTGTAAAGATAAATATCCTTAGGAAAAACCCAGGGTGGAAAAACCACCCAGGTGCACCCAAGCAAGAAGGGACTTGCTCGGGTAACCCGAGCAAGGTCGGTCGAACCGGGGTCAAAGGTAACTTATTTACGGTCAAGGCCATCTTATAATTACGAACCCACCATAACTGGACCAGAGAACCACTGGAACCGGGGCGGTCCAATAGAAACTCTATAAATAGAGAGCCCGTCCCCTCATTTGAAGGTAATATCTCTCTCTCTCTAAGCTCTTCCTCTCTCTAGAAGCTGTCAACTGACTTAAGCTTCGGAGTGGGCTTACCGGGACCACCCGGTGCCCTTTTGCAGGTGAGCAAAGAAGTGCTCGGGACCCAAGCATGGTCGGTCGAACCAGGGTCAAAGGTAACTTATTTACGGTCAAGGCCATCTTATAATTACGAACCCGCCATAACCGGACCAGAGAACCACTGGAACCGGGGCGGTCCAATAAAAAATCTATAAATAGAGAGCCCATCCCCTCATTTGAAGGTAATATCTCTCTCTCTAAGCTCATTCTCTCTCTAGAAGCTCTCAACTGACTTAAGCTTCGGAGTGGACTTACCGGGACCCCCCGGTGCCCTTTTGCAGGTGAGCAAGGAAGGAAGAAAAGGATCCAAGCACGAAAGAGCCCAAGATGGAGAAGATCGGGAAGAAGAAGCCAACTAAGGAGAAGACCAAGAAGAAGAAGCCCACAACCAACACTCGTGTGTAAACAGTATCTGTAACATTTTGATAATTAGAAGTTACATTTTAATAAAAGAGAGAATTGCAGTCGAGTTTATGATTTATCGACGTTATAATGTTGAATACATCAGACTTACGGTCTAAAACCTAAGTCGTAGGAGGATGCAATCCTCTGCCAAAACTATGTCGAATGTAGGCCATACCTCGTCACACAGGTACGGTCGTCTTGCGGTGGAAGGAGGCTTATACCAAGCAAGACTGGCTAAGAATCAGGGGATAAACCTGATTACGCGAGATGATTATCTAGTTTTGAAGAAATTCAACATGATCTTCGTTTCGCACATCGCCGTGATGAACTTCGTTCGTCATTAATCCACATTCTGGGCCATATGAAAAACTGCGATAGCATGATTGACATATCCCTTATCCTGTCAACTTAAAGTTCAGGTATGCAATCGGCGCGTGCTTCATACTACGCGTACCACGTTTGACCACGGGGTCACTGCTCGGTTGTTCTAGATAAGAATCCTTGATATTCTAGTGGGCGCAAACTTCTTCACCTCGAGCGTGTGATTGATCCCGGGAGCCTTGAGAAGAGGCACCCGAAGTATCCTTACGGACTCGGAACTCATATCTAAGGTCAGGCTCAAAGCTCGCTTCCCGGCGTACGAGCGTAGTGCTGAAAAAAATGGCCCAGTGACCACGTATTTGGAAACCGGTTGGATCTGACTAAGGATATGAGCGATGGGGATGGTCAAGTTCACCTATAATTTACAGACTCATGTATTCACTAGGTGGCCACCAACTGGATATTAGTTGAAGGTTGTGAATACTTGTACGGATGCCTTGGAGAAGTATTCCTATGTGGAAACTAGGCAAAATGAGAATTATTAGTTGACCTAGGATAAACGCGATACTTTATATGTGATATATAACAGGTTGATTGAAGAAAGGGAATTAACATTTCGCGGGCACTACAACACTCCTAACAGATGAGTAGCACGATGCCCGTCGTGTTCGCCGGTCGCACGGCAAACCTCGTATGAACTACTCGAAATCAAGGACAAGATCGAAAGAGTGAAATGTTGATGCCGATTCGGGAAACGATACATTAACATGCACCCTCCCATTCCGACGAGTGGGAGCTGTTAGCATATGTTGATGGGCGCCGTAATTGGTAGCCCATAATATGTATAGTTTACTTAAAGGAACTTGGGTAAATGTCACATTAGGGTAATTGGGCTAGAATCAAATCCCAATTGACACGAGAGGCCCAAAATTGGGCCTCCCTAATACATAGGTCAGCCGAACTTAATAGTGGGGTAAAGTGGACTTTTGTCCACTTTACTTCTCCTATATATATGTGGTGTTAGGGGATTACTAGGTTTAATCACTAATCCCTCCTTAGAGTTTTTTAGAGAGAAAAACCCTCCTCCCTACACCACTAGTTCGGTCGAACCATTGCTAGCACAAAGCGTGTGTCAAATTGCTTTCTAGCAAACACTATAGAGATCTGTCCCTGCCAAAGAGTTGATCAGAGGCTTTGTTGTGGAGACTATACCACGTAGGGCTTCTCTAACAAGAACCTCTACGGGTGCCGACCGGAGAGCCGCGAACTCCCTCAGCAAGATCTTGGGTCTACGGACTGTGCTAAAGGTATGTGTGATTCTTCCGCTGCGTAATTACGATTACTAGCGTAACTACTTAGCTGAAAAAGTTTTTTTTTTTTTTTTTTTTTTTTTTTTTTTTTTTAATGAAATGAGATGAATGCATAAGAAATAAAAATTATACAAACAATACTATTTACAGGATAACCTTTACAACAACAAAAAACAGATATAACACGACATGTTAGGGGGGGTAAAAAATGTGTGGCTTTGCTTTACATGGTAGGTTCCACCGATAGGCTCCCGACAAGATGGTTTCCTCTCCCCATCAGGGATCACAGGACCTTCATGTTAGCGTATGGTGACGTGGCGCCGTAATATGAGCCCGTTAATTAAGGGAATTACCTAAGTTTAAATAGGTAATTGTCAATTAAGGCTAATTGGGCCAAATCCAGTTAGTAATTGACAAGGGAGGCCCAAAATGGGCCTCCCCCCTTATTATGCATAGTTCGGCCGAATGTGGTGTACCACATTTGTTGGATATCTGTCCAATTCAGGTTCGTATTTACGTTTTAGACCTCCCAAAAACGTCAGAACCACAAACGGATTTTACGGCGGTCACCCCGGGTCAAAACAGTCCGGATTCGCGAAACAGCCGGACCGGGACTTCCGGATTGCCTTGACAGTCCGGACTGGTCCGTTATGCCCGGCAATTCGGACCATGTTGGTTGTCGACATGGTCCGGACTGCTGACTAGTACTGCGCGCTTACCCCTATTTTTACTAAGTATGAGAAGTCAGTGCGCACATAGCCAACCTGGATGTCGGTAAGCATTTTCCTTTAAACCGGCATTGAACCGCATAAAACCGGGTACAGTCCTCGGGTTTCCTATAAATAGGGACCTAGACCTCTGATTTGACAACTTAACTCGAAACTCTCCCAAATTGGCTATTTGTGCTCTGACCTCTCTCTACATAGTTTCTATCTCTAGATTGTGACTTAAGCATCGGAGATGGCTCAACCAGCGCCACCCCCCTCTCCATGCTGGTTATTGCCTGTTTTGTAGGACCCGACGTGTAGAAGACCGAGATTAGAGCCAAAGTCAAGTTCGGGGTTCGAGGATCGAGGTTCGCGGATCGTGGATCGTGACGTGCTGTCAGGAGGTCGTACCTGCGTGCACATCCAACCCGTTCTCGAAGAGCAACCCGAGGTGTCCCAGGTGGAATCGACCTTAACACTTGGCGCCGTCAACGTGATTCGAGCAAGAAGCCGTTCTATACCGCAAGCTTTGACAGGCAGACGTACGAAGAAGGCGGGTGCGAGTAAGCCGAAGCCGACGAGAAGCCAACAAGGACCTTCTCACATTCCAGATGCAGAGTCTTGCGCCTCCTCCGTGCCAACCGCAAATGCGCCTTCCGCGCAGCATGGTCCTGACGTACAGAACGAGGTACCAGTGCACGAGTCCGAGCAAAGGACGGAAAGGAACGAAGAGTTCCCATACGGGATGCCAGCTGACGGAGTGCAGCTGCAAGCAAGAGGTACAAGCAACCTGCCACCAGTCACACATGCCATGATGGCCGCACTGGAAGAGCCCCTTGCATTCAGGGAGACTCTAAAGAACCAGGGATACATGGCACCCCTGCCACAACCTCCGCTAGCTAGCGAGTATGTTGCACCTACGAGGGAGATGTCGCATGATGTCAACCATAAAGAGCCACAGCATCCAGAAGGCGCATGATATTCTGAAGGTACCTATCAGTACCGGCAGGCAAGGCAGGAAGCAACACATTCATACACTCCAAGTGTTGGTGTGAAGCAGCAGCAGCAAGGAGTAAGATGGAAGCAGCCTCTTGTGAGCAGCTCACAGCGACCACAAAAGGAAGGAAACTTCAAGGAAGCAAGCCGTGCTCATACATACAATGAAGGGTGGAGGAAGCCCGCATGCAACAGTGACATCCCAGTCACGGGACTTACGGCTAAGGCTTTGGAAGAGATGATTGAAAAGAAGATGAAGCAGTCAAAGATGAAGGGAATGCATGCCCTTGAAGAGAACGCATCGCATCCATTCTCCGACGAGCTAGTGTACAGCCGCGTCCCAGACGCTCTCTACCGAATTGGAGGAGGGAAGTACAGAGGAAAAGGAGATCCGATCGAACATGTTCAACAACATGAAGCCTCCTTGCTGGGACGAACTTACAATCCACATCATGTCGCCATGACATTCCCCAACACCCTTGTGGGAACTGCCGCACACTGGTTCTTTTCACTACCATGTAGAAGTGTTACATCGTGGGCATACTTGAAGGCGAAGTTAATTCAAAGATACATGGGAGAGCGCACACTCCTAAAGGGACCAAACGCATTGAACGAGGTGGTACAACAAGATGATGAGTCGTTAGCGGATTACTACATCCGTTTCAACCAAAATGTCGCAGACATTCAGGGCAACCTCACTGAAGGAGAGATCGTGTGTGCTTTCATTGGGAACTTAGGCCGAAAAGGATATTCCCTAGCGGAGAAGATGTCGAAGCGCCCCGCGGAGACACTTGAAGAATTGGCAGCAAGAGTCAAAGAGTTCGTGGATCTAGAAAGATTCAGGGACCTGCATAAAGCGAAAGTCAGCGCAGCCCCCGCTAAAGATAAGCAGGAGAGACCTCAACAAGGTTCGCAACAAGCAAGGCAATTCCAGCCACAAAAGAGGCCGTTCGAGCCGGAATTCCAAAGACCGAAGGAAGTGAACTTGGCAGACTGCGTTCCCTTGAATACACCACTCTCCGTGATCCTGAAAAAGATGAAGGAAGACAACATGTGGAGGGAGCCGGCAAACTTTCGAAAAGATCCACTTGGAAAGCAAAAAGACAAATGGTGCGAGAACCATGAAGTCTATGGCCACGAGACGGACAGCTGGGTCAGCCTAAGATTCCGTGTAAACAACTTCATCCTCAAAGGAGAACTCAAGCAATATGTAGATCAAGGCAACAAGCGCCAAAAGAAGAACCATGCTGAGCCATCCGGAAAGATGAACAAGGGAAAGGAGAAAATGAACGACAATCCGCCACCTGCGAAGCGTGGCGTCATCAATGTGATTCATGGAGGGCCAGCTGCAGGAGGAATTCTAATGCTCGTGATGTCTATGCTGCACAACTGCAAGTTTTGCCCAAGTATGGAAAAAGACGCCAAACAGAGAAGGAAGACGTGGTCATCTCATTCTCAAACGCTGACAAGAAGCACATAGTCTACCCCACGATGATGCTCTTGTCATTACGATGGATGTCAACGAATAAGACGTGCGAAGGATATTGGTGGATGGTGGAAGTGCCGCAGACTTACTACATGTAGAAGTTCTCAAGAAATTGGAAAAAATGGAAGTTGATCTTTCGCCAAGTACATTCCCGCTAGTCAACTTCACAGGAGGTGCAACTTACCCGTTGGGTATGATCACACTACCAGTCATCCTGGGAGAAGGTTGGAAGGCGCTTTATATCAATGTCACATTTGTAGTGGTGAGCACCCTAGGAGCATACAACGGCATCCTAGGAAGAATGACAATCAACCCGCACGACATCGTGCCGTCCACCGCTCACCAAAAGATGAAGATCCTAACTCCTCATGGGATCGGTGAAGTGCTAGGCGACCAAACAGCCGCACGGAAGTGCTACGTCAACGCTCTAAGGAAGACGAAGCAAGTATCTATTTCCATGATAGAAGTTAGCGCAAAAAGAAAGCTGTTCGCTTCAAGTGATGATGATGAAGGAAAAAAGAAAGAGTTAACACCAAGAAATGGACTCGACAGGATGCTCTTCCCAACAAGACAAAGCGTCTTAGATGTCATACAAGGACAAGAAGAGTCCATTACAGCTTACTTCAGGAGGTTCGCCCAAAATGCAACCACACTAAGGGCAACCAAAAAAGAAGTCATCACTGCGTTTTACTTGAACATGAATGCGCCAACGTTTTTGCTGTTTAGAAGAACCCATGGATGGCGTACAACCAAAACGATGACATGCCTGAAAGAGAAGCTGGAAACCGCAATCCCTTGTGAACGCGAGCTGGGATGGGGTACACCTCTCAGCTCGAATCAGGAAGCCCAGACTTCAAGAAAACCAGGAAGCTCAAGCGTCGAATACACCGATATCTTCACTCCCTTAAACACGGAGGTTGAAGAGATATACATTAAGCTCCTGAAAAACAAGCTTCCGGGTCCACATGAGCCGATGACTGCCTTCCTAGGTAGAAACGTCGAAGATTGGTGCCAATACCACCAAACATGGGGGCACCATACTAACAGCTGCGTAACTTTGAGAATGGAGATCGAGGAGTTCATTGCACATGGAGCTTTGGGAAGCTATGTTGCAAGTGACGATGCTCGTCCGCCACCAAGACATCTCAAAGGGAGATAGACTATCCACTCTTTATCTATCTTTACATCTTTGTAAACATGTCTATTCTAGCTGAGAACTTAATTGTTGTTTACGCTTCCGTACTTAGAAATATTTCGAAAAGAGCGATCAGTAGACGCCTTCATGCAAGTGATTGTACGCATAACAAAATTCTAATGAAGATTAATCTATTTTTGTAGGTACATCTCTATAATACGCATGTTACTTCGGATTAACACCAAGTAACAAACAACAAGCATATTACTCATATCAACAACAAATGGCTTAGGCCATGCAACACCCATATGTCTATTATCAACACCAAGCATCGCCCTCAAAAGACGATCTCCCCTACTTAAACAAGGTCCAGGTAACACGGGTTATTACCAAAGGTAAACTCAGGTATGGGGTAACAACTTCACAACAACACTACTATGAATAAAGCAGACCACTCGAGTAGGACATCTACTCAGGGTAGCCTGATTTAGTCAAAACAAAATCCAAGCTGAACGGAATAGACTAGTCGCGAATAGTCTGATCCAGTCATATTGGCATTGCAGGCGATAGAGCCATATGAGGGGACTTATAACTCCATTCTATTCTCTAACCAATATATATCTCAAAGTATTGTGACTAATTTGAGACATGTTATATGTACATCCAAGAGATGTCTCAATGACACACCCTATCTAGAGAACAACACTAGGAGGAGCTGTATGCAACACTCTCTGGAATTCTCTATCTATGGACATTCTACTTAGGCATTTAAGCCAAATAATGGTCGCGTATATATCATTTGCATTATCGCAACAAGTCTCCAAGTTAATTATAACTCGCGACACCTCAACGAATATTCTACTCAAACATCAGCTCTTCCTTTGGAAACAATACCAATCAACGATCATATATACGTATGTGCATCATGCTAAGGAAGCATCGACGCGTATTGACTAAAGGATGCATACAGCAATGCATACTCTCTCTTTGTACGTACATATTCACAAACACATACAGTGGGTGGTACTTGAAAAGCTTCGCTTCCGACATATGCGCACTTGTTGCGTCCGCACCTGTTGCGTCCGCACCTATCACATCTGCACTAAGGGAATTTTCCTGCACAACGAAGGGATCCTAGCATCAGATTCCTTTATTCTATTTATTATATGCATTAGTTAAAAGGAAATTCATAACTCCATATTTTTACAAACTTGCAAACATTGCAACTATCTGACAAAACGCAACCCTGTTCGTAGGTACATACTACACTATGATTACTACATTGGAATTGCGCCAGGTAGCAACCTATACGCATAATATCTACTTCAACAATACAAGTTAAACACTATGTGTAACAAGGAACTTATGCCATACAACGTCAACATATCTATTATCTATATCATCAAGGATTTTATTTCTCCATCTATAACGACGTCTATCTCAAGAAGATTTCGGTAACACAAAGCCATTGCGCTATGTACACAATCAGCTTACATCACGCAATGACAACTTGCGTATTATCAACAACAAGGGACTTGTAAAAATTCTCTACTCAAAGTGACGGCTATTCCAAAGACGTCAAATACATGCAATATCTTAGAAAAACACCAAGGTCTACTATCAAAATGATGACTATTCCAAAGGCGTCAACAACAAGCAATATCTTGGATAAACACCAAGATTTACTATCAAAAGTGACATGCTGCGACATCCTCCTTGCAAGGGCAAACCTCATGTTCACATCTATCAAAGTAGCATGCTGCGACATCCTCTTTGCAAGGGCAAACCACATGCTTACTTCTAAAAAAATGGCATGCTGTGAAATCCTCTTAGAGGTAAATCCTCATGTTCAAAGCCATTCCCTGCATACAAACCAGGATGCGGCACTTAGTGGGACTGATCACCCCATCGTGGCGGAAGTCCTCTTGTTAGACGACAACCCCACACATCTACAAAGTATGTACATCCTTCTTAAGGGTCCATACGCCATGAAGATACATTCCTTGATAGGATAGCTTCATGTACACTCAAACTATACATATCCTCTTAAGGATGCAGACATAATGAAGACCTATACCTTAAGTGAGTAGGCTTCATTTAAAAACGCTAGCAGGAGCGCACCCTGTTTGAAAAACTCACCAAACTTACAAGTCGAGTCTTGTACAACGTCACCTTAGAGTGGAACTAAGAGACGGTATAAACTTAAGTCTTGCTTCGTCAAGACGACACCGCTACATGTCAAATGCCAGTGCCGAGTGCCAAGTGCCCGCGCCGAGTACATTACTACTTACAATGCTACAAGTACCTAGTGTACGCATCTTGCCATGCCTTGGAATCTAACCAAGAGGGGCGCTCATAACACTCAATAATGCGCGACATACAGTCGCAACTATGGACATCATGTTCATCATCTAAGGATATCTATCCTGTCTTCTAAGTCCAAAGCATACAGACAACATAGATAACGCAAGGTATGAAATACTACTAACAAGTTATCATGCATTTCTACTATGATCATGACAGGTCTATTCGACGACATCGACCATATAAAAGGTTCAGGGAACAACACCCGGTGTAACCTCAACCCCGACATGATGTACAAAGCTTGGTAAAGCACAATCAATTTCAAACAGGATGCAAGTGAAATATTCCACTCAACATCTACATGCGCAGCCATGCGACCATTATAACATAACGTACAATCACGCCTTAAGTGCGCGAAGGGTGCCATACAATCAATGGCAGACTTAGCAAAATACTAAGTTGACAAAACAAAGACACGGGGGAAAGAATGTACACACCCTCCATAAATCATACATCAAGACGCCAACGCTTGTCTAGATGTCATCACGGCATAATTGCGCACCTCGCTATCATCAGCAACCTTCGTACGAAGGATAGTCACCTTAGATACAAGAATAACGACTAGAGCCTATCAAACAAAGACAACTGTCTCCAATGCAACAAACAAAGCACCTAAGTAGCAAATACTTAGAGCGAATAACAAGATGCACGGGGGCAAAATAGACTAGTATACGCGCACACCTTTAGCATGCGCGCCATCCCTTAACACACGCGTAACCCTTTAGAACGCGCATGACACCTCAGAAATATTACCGTCAAACAAGAAAGAAAGAGGGATAGATGCAAAATGGAAGATCATCAATATAAGCAGTATGCTCGCTTCAAGCGACTCCTCCACCAAGATCCGGTCCTTCGACATGGTGGCAAATGGGCGAGTCCGCTGGAAGTAAACTAAGATCACTCGGAGTTGCTCGAAGGACGAATCTCGGAGTCGGATCACTTTATTCTGGATCAAGTGAAAGCATCACTAACGACGGCATGTTCACAAGGAAGACAGTGACAGCAAACAGGATATAGTACGCTCATGTTCCGACAAGTCAACAGGAGACGTGACAACTCATTTACAAATGATAAGTATAACCGCCATGATCGAGAGTACGCGTACGCACATGTTGACATGCCAACAATCAGCTAAGTCTAGATGTGTACTCTGGAAGATACGCTTTGACAAATCAGTCTACAAGGATGAACAACAACTTGATCAGCGCGTGTATACGCGACAGTCATTAATGCAAGAACTAAAGAATGAACACTCTCCCGATGGAGACAACTACATATCTACAGACTTGTTAGTCTCTACACATCATATAGCGAACATCCCCCTCGGGGGGGGTAACTCTATGTCAACATGGGCCTCACCCTAACACCTACGCGTTCTATGTAATCAACACGCATCTACATGATACTACACCTTCATTTAAGGTAACAAGTGTGAATATAATTATGGTACTAACATTAATACTTGCATGTATTTGCCAGTTAATGCAGGACTACGACATGTATGTTGACATACAAATGAGAAATTCTAAGTGTTCAAGATATTACATCACGCATGCTATGATCATGTACATAACGAGCAACGCGCGCACTGAACAACGCGTACGACATATGACAAAGTGTCGACTATCAAGAAATATTCCCAAGTATTTTGCTATGTCAGCAGTCGACATATGACGAAGTATCAACTGGCGGAGAAATATTTTCTAAGTGCTCTACCATATGTCAGAGAGCACGCGTCAACAAGCAAGAAATATTTTCTAAGTGTTCTTGCATGTCAACAATCAACAACTGACAGTCACGACAACGTGCATACACGCAACAGTCTCTCATACAGACATCTAAGCAGTGTACACTCCATATGGAACAACTATGTACGAATAAGACTTGTTAGTCTTCGCACAACAAAGTAACAAGCATCATGCAAGGGGGGCAACCCCTTCAACACATCGAATTACATGTCGACATCAAGCTCATACTCGCAGCATACATGATTACAAGGGCGAAATATTTTCTAAGTGTTTTGCTCAGGATGACAGAAGCATATTGCAAGCTGTCAGCATGTTACCAAGTGTCAGCATATTACTAAGTGTCGACATCCTACCAAGTACCAACATACTATTACATGTCCGCGTACTACAAGTTGTCGGCATGCTACTAAATGTCAACATGATGCTACATGTCCGCGTACTACAAGTTGATAGCATCCTACTAAGTGTCAACATGCTACTACATATCGACATACAACAAGCTGTCAGCATACTATCAAGTATCAACGTACGACAAGGTGTCGGCATGCAACAAAATATGGCTGAAATATTTTCCAAGTATTTTTCTTACGACATGGGACTATACGCAACAAGAGACCAACCGTTAGAAAATATTGTCTAAGTATTTCATTGATGTCAACAATCAACAAGCTGCATGGAATCAACTATCTAGGAGCATTCTCCAAGTATACTAGCATGATGACGGATAACATACATCAAGTGGCAAACATCAACTACTACGAAATATTTTCTAAGTGTTTCTATGCCGGCAGTTGACAAGAATCATATGACGACATCAATGGTAACAAGCACTAGATATTATTGAAATATTTTTCTAAGTGTTTTAGCATGTTTGCAGACAGTCATGTTACACGTTTACGTCATGTACCATGATGACACCACATTGCATGCTTATTTATTATTACAAGTATTTCGCTTATTGCATGTTATTACGAATATGTCGTTAATTGCACGCTGGTTTATGTATACCGTCTGTTACGCTAACCCCATGAACAGATTACGCACGTTCGTCGAAAAAATAAAGATGAACGAATTTGTGCTCTGCACATTAGATTAACAAACAAGCCACTCCTGAGGTCAGTACCGGACCTAAATTGGACGAATATACTATCTTAAATAGAGTCAAGCATGGGTTTTGAACCGCTACTTGACTCAGGGGCAAGTGTTGGATATCTGTCCAATTCGGGTTCGTATTTACGTTTCGGACCTCGCAAACACGTCAGAACCACAAACGGATTTTACCGCGGTCACCCCGGGTCAAAACGGTCCGGATGCGCGCAGCACCCGGACCGGGACTTCCGGATTGACTTGACAGTCCGGACTGGTCCGTTTTGCCCGGCAATCCGGACCATGTCGGATGTCGACATGGTCCGGACTGCCGACTAGTACTGCACGCTTACCCTTATTTTTACTAAGTATGAGAAGTCAGTGCGCACATAGCCAACCTGGATGTCGGTAAGCGTTTTCCTTTAAACCGGCATTGAACCGCATAAAACCGGGTACGGTCCTCGAGTTTCCTATAAATAGGGACCTAGACCTCCCATTTGACAACTTAACTCGAAACTCTCCCAAATTGGCTATTTGTGCTCTAACCTCTCTCTACACACTTTCTCTCTCTAGATTGTGACTTAAGCATCGGAGAGGGCTCAACCAACGCCACCCCCCTCTCCATGCTGGTTATTGCCCGTTTTGTAGGACCCGACGTGTAGAAGACCGAGATTAGAGCCAAAATCAAGTTCGGGGTTCGAGGTTCGCGAATCGTGGATCGTGACGTGCTGTCAGGAGGCCGTACCTGCGTGCACATCCAACCCGTTCGCGAAGAGCAACCCGAGGTGTCCCAGGTGGAATCGACCTCAACAACATTGGTTGGAGTTGCACTTTGACAACTCCACCAATACTATATATAGGGGTGTCTGCTAAGGGTTTATTCATTCATTTATAAGAACAAGGATCTTTATTGAGAAAACTTGTTCTCCCCTAGTCTATATTTTCGGCACCATCATCATCAAGTCCGAGGTTCTATCTCCGTTGAAGAATCGATCAGAGGTCTTATTGTGGAGCTACATCGCGTGGGACTTCTTCTAACGAAGAACTTGCACGTGGTTCCGACCGGAGGATCAGAACTCCCTCCACATCGTTCTTCGGCAGGAAAGCTAAAAGGTATGTGTACTAATTCCGCTGCGTAGATTAGATTTCTTGCTAGTACACGTTTAGCATTCCGTAGTATTAGGTCTCCGTAATCCAACAGTGGTATCAGAGCCAGGTTAGGAGTTCTTAAAATTTTGATAAACTGATGTTCTTGATGTTCATAAAAATCGAATTTTTGATGTTCATGAACACCATGAAGATTCCGAAATTTTTAAGTAGATTTCATGTGTTTGATCTTTAAAAACTTAAAATTTTCAAATTTACATGTTTTTCTAGATCAAAACCGAATTTTTCATGATCAATTTAAGTTTGATGTTCATGATCTTCAAGAACACCATGAGTTTTATCAAGAACATGTTTTGGATTCATGATCAAGTTAGAGTTTGATCTTAAAATTTGACAACTTTTCCAACTTTGCATGTTTGTGCCGAAAACCCTAGGGGTATTCTAGGTAAAAATTTTAATTTCTTGGTCACCAAGTTTTAAAAATTTCGGCCACATTAATTATAGATATAGTTTGCCATTTTTAAATTTTTTTAATAGGTAACTATATATCTATAAGTTGGAAATAAGGATAGGTTCATAATATAATATTGTAAAAGATATTAACTAAAGATAGAGATAGAGATAATACATATTGATAGATTTAGTTACTATAAAAGATTAAGAAAATATATTGTCTACATATTTTAATCCCTAAAGATATATTTGACAATAATATATATATATATATGTATGCCGAATATTTTATGTATATATATATATCTATTTTTGATTGATTTTCATCTTATAGATAGAATCTTGACAATATTTATATATATATTTAAATACGTCGAATTATATATATATATATATTAGCAATATTGGAAATTATTTTAAATAATTAATATTTCTTGGTGGCTAAGTTAAGTTTTTAGTGGACTTTAAAACCCTACTTAGCCCACAAGACATATTCGGCCGAACCCTAGGGTTTATGGGCCGGTCCAATTGCTAAACCGGAACGGATAAAACCAATCTGGGTTTTCTTAATCCGGTCGACCTAGTCGGGTCGGACCGTAGTAACTAAATTGAACCTAACCTAACTGGTTTTGAGTGATAAACCGAACCACTATCTTATTTTATTGAACCGTTTCGGACTAAACCCGAATTTTTAAAAACAGACCGAGTTGAACAGGATTTTAAAATTTAGACCGAACCTCTATAAAATTTTCGGAAATTTTAAATTGTTCAGTAAAATAGGATGTCAAATATAAATCCAAAATGTTTTCAAACTTTAAAATTAGCCTAAACAGTGCTCTTAGGGTTTGTGTTTTAATACACGGTTTCAATCAAAACCCTAATGGCTGGTTTCGATTATGGGGATGTATCTCGGACTTGCATGTTTTTGGGACTGGATTAAATTAGTGGGCTGATTTGCAATTGTTTACTTTCTGCATCATATATTTTGATATAATTAGAACTGTCGTCTTGACTTACTCAAGCTAGCTGGATATTATATTGCGAGCATTGAGCTCTGGGATTTAAATATATGGTTTGCGCAATAGGATAGACATGCTATGCTGATTGAAAGTGCCTAGAATCCATGTCTAGAAATTCGCATGATTGATTGTAAGCATGAATTGCAAAGCAGGCCCTAATATTTTCAAAGCGTTTTATAAAACCGAAAATTCCAGTCGCCAATTATGCATGATGTGTGCGGATATTGCATGTTTTGACGCGTATGCTAGGATGTTCACAGTAGAACGCATGTGATAATTTACTTTACGTAGAATTATGTATGCTAGGAACATTAGACGCATGAAGCGTAAGCATGTTGTGTTCGATATTTATGGCATGGTATGATGATTTGCTAGATGTAGTATAATTATAAATATGCATGCGTAAATTATCAGATAATTTTACAAAATCATAAGGGCCTTGGGAAAGCCAAGATTGGGTATGCTTATTTGAAAATTCCCGTTTCGGTAATTTGCAATATAATAACCGTTTTCAAAAGACTGATCTATTGGATTGAAGACGACGGTAGTGTGAATTCTTTCACGACACCCCCTTCCCTCGGTTTACTGACGGTCGGTTTGGTTTAGTGACTGAAGGACCACTATTTGTTGTATTCCATCTTAATAGATAATCCGATGTTTGCAATTTTGTCAAAATGTTGTTGTCCTCCTGAATTAGCATAATTATCAACGTATTAGTTTTCATGGCTAAGTCGGTACGCTTCTATGAACCTTGCAATCTTGATGGTATAAATTATGATGAACATAAGGAATACGTATTGGAATCCTCTCTGCTACGATTCTGAAAAGCGGAGAGGACAACTACGAATGAATATGGTAGTTCGTATGATTTTGACAATGAGAGATGAACGTGATAGTTTATTTCCCAAGAATTGGAGTAGGTTCTTATATGCATGAATGGATATGTGGTGATACATTCAACCCTTGTTTAAGGGGGTTGAAGAAGACTTCAATTGCAACCAAACAATGACAAAGCTTGGTATTCCTTTGCATCTGTCTCGGTAGAAGCAAGGATGCTGAAGTTAGAAATATTTCGGTTGAATATGATGTTCTTTTCTTTGTCCATGGATGCCGGTGAAAAATCCGTTCAAGACCTTCGCAATGAAAGGTCAACATGGAAAAGATGTATAAGGTTGCCTTACATTGACATGATTCAATAACCTTGAGTCAAGTTAAGCAAAGGAACCAAGGCAGTGAAGCGACACCCTTCTCAGCTCACCACAAGAGATCATCTAAAGTCAACTGTGATCCATATATCATGAAGTGAACTAGACCATAAAAGGTTTTATACGATAATCCGGTGGTTCAAATCCCGTTATTAAAGTACGTCTAAAACACGCCTCGTATGACATGTATATAAAGTCGTGAACACAAAACATTTGATATGATTCACTAGTGAATTTAATCAGATGTGATGTTCAACATGACTTAAAGTTCAGATATGTATGGATCGAACATGAGACTTTCAGATCATGAACCCTACTATTGTTATTTATCGTTCGTTGTTTGTCTGAATTACTAAATTTTTGGTTATTTTGAAATTTAGAGATATTGAATAAAGAAATTGTTGCTCGAATTGAAGCACAATTTGCTTATCAATTTAACGTTCCGGTCAAAGGGAATGATCCGAAACGATAATTCAAACCTACGGGTTAGAACCAAAATTTCGGCCAGGTAAATGTGGTCGAATAAGACGAAACGATTCACATACTCTGTCATCTCAGTCAGGTCAAACTGAACTGAATAAATCCATCGATCGCGTAGTTCTAAAAGGGCAGACCGACTTAACTCATCTTGTTTGTTAGTACTCTATTAAATGACATATTCCGAAATAATGTGCATGTAAAACCAATTTGATTTTAAATTTGGAAACGAAACGATTTAAACCACGGGATAAATTGGTTTTAGGCGCCACGCGCGCGTGTACCTCGAAAGACGGAACACATCGTTTCAAAGTACAAATTTAATAATGAAGTGTTTTAATATATGAATACTGAGTTTTCGTTTGTAATTCTTTAGAAATAACTCAATGATGACTACTGTGGTTAGAGATATGCATCAAAGCTACTACAATCTAGTAAGAACATCAACCATGGCATTAGAAGCGATAGCTTAAATGCATGGTCCATAAGATAGATAAATCTATGGATGAGTTAAATAAACGAAAAGAAGTAGTCGGTAAAACGACTCTCCCACCATTAGCCTTGAACGAAGACTTTGGCTAAAAGCATTCATTAAACACTTCAAGAAACATAGTTCAGAATTACATAATGATAGATTTGCACATTAATTGTTCCTGCGGAATGAGATTAATTTAACTCACATTAATATGTTTTGACAAAATCGGTTAACACGTTACCATAAAAGCTAATGATTGATTCGGGTAAAACCCTATCACAAAGACGCATTAATTTGCGCATTAAAACGAGTATTTATTAAGAGTACGCACTACTCTCGGAGAATACGAGTTTTAAAATTAGCTTGAAACCATGGTTTCGTGCTCAAACATGGCACATTATAAAGGTTTGAGGATGGATTTCCAACGCTTTGCAGAACGAACAAGCTAGTACTGATTAAGTTAACAGATGGTTGATGGAGATTCTCATGTCCCACTTACTTCGAGTGGGAGAATTGATATAGCATAAGTGATTGATTTGGTAAATGATGATGGAAAAGTCTTCATAATAAATCCTGTGAGAGGACTCACTCCCCCTCACACATAATCATCACTAAATTTCAAAATGCGAATCAAGTCGGACCTGATAATCATGATAATGAACTATTTCAACTACCCATTTTTCCTAGTGGGAGTGGAATAACCAACTTGGTTCCAGATCCTAGTAATCGAGGAATACATCTCGGAGGTAGAATCCCGAGACCGAGAGGATATTCCAAGTAAGTTCAACCACCACCATTGTTCCCAGTGGGAGTAATGCCGCAATAAGAAGCATTATTCCGAGTGGGAGTAACGATCATACTAAAAACATGGGATTAACGTGCCTAAAGGCAACGAACTTCTTTCGAGAAGTATCCCATCAAACGAGATGTGTTAAACATCTTGATGTTCGTTCTTGAACCAGTGATGGTTCAGCAAGCAAACGAAGGACCTCAAAACGAGGGAATGGAGGATGAAATTGCCTAAATAAGAACTAATTCAGTTTTAGTCTTTAGTTGATTTATCTGTTAACCACAGAACTAGAATGTGAAATCTTAGAATTCACTTCTGGTGGAAATTTCGAGTGGTGCAAAACTCGAATAATTGCGAAAGGATATACCCAAATTCACGGAGTGAACTTTGATAAAGACGGACTCACCGACTATGCGTTACACCATAGTCTGGGTCGTCCTTGCCCATGACTGCAAGTCTCGAACTAGAGCACGCATCAAATGGACATTAAGACCAAACCTCTCCAAGTAAAACTAGAGAAAGAGATCTATATGGAGCAGCCGGAGAGTTTCATTAATCTTGGCAAAGAAAGCAAAGTTTGCAAACTCCAAAGATCTATACACTGTCTTAAACAATCGTCTCGGCAATGGTATCGCAGATTCCACGAGAAAATCGTTGAAAACGGATTCGTGAATCTTCACAAGGATCCCTGCGTATACACTAAGACCTCCGGGTCTAAGTATGTCATCATAACACTATACGTGGATGATATACTCATTGCTACGAACGATATGAGTTTCATGAATAAATCAAAGTCCTGGTAAGTATCAGCATTCGAGATGAACGACATGGGAGAGGCCACGTACATCGTAGGCATCAAAATTACTCGAGATCGTGCCACCCGGAGATTATGTCTATCTCAAGAATCATATATCAACAAACTGTTGAAAGATTCAGAATGCTGGATGCTAAACCCGTGGATACGCCGGTTGTGTTCGGGTGCGCGCTATCGAAGCGTGATGGCCCGAAAAACCAGCATGAGCGTGAACAGATGAAGAATGCAGAGTATCTGAGCATGGTAGGGAGTCTAATGTATGCCATGCTCTGTTACGCTGTGGGCCTAGTAGGAAGATTCCAATCAGATCCTAGTTATCAACATCTAAAGGCCGTAAAAAGAATTATCAGATATCTGAAAGGTACTGCCGACTACGTTCTGTGCTATGAGGGCGATCGGCTCGAATTGACCGGTTATAGTGACACCGACCACGGTGGCGATCCGGATGATCGTAAGTCCACCACATGAGGATTTTTCCTCCTTGCTAATGCTGTCATATCATGGATAAGCAAGAAGCAATCTTGTGTCGCGCTTTCCACTATGGAATTAGAATTCGTTGCCCTCTCCAAAAATGCACAAGAAGCGGTCTGGCTGAAAAGGCTTCTTACTGCGTTAATTGGCACCGACAAGAAGAGTAAACCTGTGAAGGTGTACTCCGACAGTCAGGCGGCCATTGCGGCAGTCCAGAAACCAAAGTACCATAGTAGGACTAAACACATTGATGTGAAATACAATTATGCTAGGTCGGTTCTGAAAGACAACATAATCGCTTTAGAATACTTGCCTACAGACAATTGGTCATAGACCCTTTAACTAAGCCGTTACGTAGGGAATTGTCAGACCTAAATCTAACCTAATGCGGATTACGTTTTTAGAAAACGTGTAATTTTGAAAAGAGTCGCCACTAGTTAATTATTAGGCTAACTAGATTCCTAAATTACCTAAGCGAATAATGAATTAAACACCTAGGCGTGAAATCAGTCTACGATTAGAAATTCGAGTTCGGGGGTTCTATTACGAATTAAAAATACAAATTTTTAACTACGCCCTTTCGGTACTTAATTCACTTAATTTGCCAATTTTATTCTTTTAAATATATGTTACATCAAATTAATCTAATGACGTCAAAAGTTAATTGAATTTGTATTATACAAAATATTATCAGATATTAACCTGAGTATAAAAATTAATTATAATCTATAACTAATAATTACAATGAAATCTAAAACCCAAAATTATCTAAAATTCCAAAATTTTCTAACATGTTAGATAAATATATACACAACCCAATATATTCAACATATATATATCCACGATTATTTGAACAACATAATAATATTAACAAAACAATAATAATAATAATATTAAATAAATAAAAAAAATAACGCAGACTCACCTGGGCAACAGCAACGATGATGAAGGCAGCAGCATCGACCGCGAACTCCGGCAACGGCAGCGACGGCGAAGGCGTGGTGCTGGGTGGCGCGATGTGAAGAACTGACTTTGGCCGGAGCTGGGTGGCACGTCGGGGCTGAGCAGGGCGAACGGGCTGCTGGTCGGCCTGGGGCGAGACGCGTCAGAGCTGGCGACTGTTGCTGGAGGTCGGCGTGGCGGACGGTGAGGTGTCAGGCGGACAGATCTGGTGGGCGGCCAGATCTGGCGGTGTGGCCACCGGCGGGAGGCCAGGCGGATGGCACCGGCCGGAGAAGAGAGGGAAAGATAGGGAGAGAGAGAGGAGAGAGAACGAGAGATAGAGAGAGAAGGAGGTCGCCGGCGGGAGGCGGTCCGGTCTGCGACGGCGGGAACACCAGGCGGAAGGGCCACCGGCGTGGCCTGAGCTCCGGGGAAGTCTTTCCTGGGAGAAAAAAAAATTCTGAGCACTAGAGGACAATAATCGCGCAGACCCCAAGAAATAATGTATTATTGATGTTTTTGGAGTTTTTCCGTGTGTTTTACAATGTAAACCTAGACCCCTATTTATACTAAAAACCTAGTCTAGATTACAGATAAATTTAAATAAAAAATGCTAACAGATAATTATTCTAGAGAATATTCCTAAGGATATTTATTTTTACAGATAATTACTTTTTTTGAATAAAAAATAATATCTGGAGATAAATATCTTACAGATAATTTTCTAAAATAAAAAAACTAATTATTATATATATTTTTTAAATATTCCGAAAATATTAAATAAATTCGAAATAATTTAAAATATATTTTATAATAATTTCCCTAATGTGCCCTTGAGCATTTTTTGGAGACTTTGTGGCTTGAAGCGTTCGGAATTTGACGTATCATGTGTAACGTCGTTACGTCCGGGTCAAAATCGAGTGTTTACAGTTTGCTCCTCTTTGGACGAACTCCCGTAGAATGTGTTCGAAGGGGTTTGTCCAAAGACGAGGAAACACTGATTTTGACCAGAAAGTATATTCTCTTCCAATTCTTCAAAGTCTTCAAGGTGGCTCATATGCTTATTTTGGTGCGGAAAGATAAAACCTCTGTCGGCGGGACGCCTGTTGGCGGTGCCTCCATTAGCGATGCAGAAAGTAAAGCCTCCAGTGGCGGTGCAGAAAAGTAAAGCCTCGGTCGGCGGTGCCCCTGTTGGCGGTGCCTCCGTTGGCGGTGCAGAAAGTAAAGACCTCAATCGACGATGCCTCCAGTAGTGTGCGATAAGGAAAAGCCTCCAGTGGCGGTGCGGAAAGTATAGCCTCCAGTGGCGTGCAGAAAAGTAAAGCCTCCAGTGGCGTGCGGGAAAGTAAAGCCTCCAGTGGCGTGCGGGAAAGTAAAGCCTCCAGTGGCGTGCGGGAAAGTAAAGCCTCCAGTGGCGTGCGGGAAAGTAAAGCCTCCAGTGGCGTGCGGGAAAGTAAAGCCTCCAGTGGCGTGCGGAAAAGTAAAGCCTCCAGTGGCGTGCGGAAAAGTAAAGCCTCCAGTGGCGTGCGGAAAAGTAAAGCCTCCAGTGGGGTGCTGAAAAGTAAAGCCTCCAGTGGCGTGCGGAAAAGTAAAGCCTCCAGTGGCGTGCGGAAAAGTAAAGCCTCCAGTGGCGTGCGGAAAAGAAAAACCTCGATCGACGATGCCTCCAGTGGCGTGCGACAAGGAAAAGCCTCTAGTGGCGGTGCAGAAAGTAAAGCCTCATATGTCTGAGAAATGCCTCTAGTGGCGTCCGATTGGTAGAAGAGCCTCTAGTGGCGTCCGTTGGAGAAGAGCCTCTAGTGGCGTCTGTCGGAGAAGAGCCTCTAGTGGCATATGTCGGAGAAGGGCCTCGAGTGGCTTGACGACTTGAATGCATGTCCCTAATTTTTGCCTAAACTGCGCGTGACGCGACAACTTAGCGTGACTCTCTCTGTTTTTTTTTTTTTTTAATCTCTCATATTCTCTCCCTTTGCCACAGTCAGAATTTTAGACCGTGCCCCTCGGTTTTCCTAATTTTTGCATGGATTTCCCTTTGGGGTTTTCATTCCATCGGGATTTTATTTTCTCTCCTTTTGCCATGATTGCAATTTCTGAATTTGCTATCATGCCCCTCATTTTCTAATTTTGCCTAGGCTGCCCTTTCGAGTTTTCAACCTAACGGAAGCACTCTCTTTTTTTTTTTGGTAGCCGATTAAACGGTGGCTGTGACCCGTACTTTATTTTCCGTCTCGATGCGAGAGTATTTTTAGCCATTTGGAGGGTGGCTGTGACCCTTTCTTCACCGTCTTCAATGCGCGAGCTCTTTTCGATTTGTAGCCATTTGGAGGGTGGCTGTGGCCCTTTATTTTGTAGTCGTTTTAGGGACGACTGTGACCCTTTTTTATTTTCCCGCCCTTACAAGATCCGCGGGGTCACTCTTTTATCTGTAGCCGTTTGGAGGGTGGTTGTGGCCCTTTTTATTTTCCCGCCCTTTCAAGATTCGCGGGGAGCGCTCTTTATCTGTAACCATTTGAAGGGTGGTTGTGGCCCTTTATTTTGTAGTCGTTTTAGGGACGACTGTGGCCCTTTTTTATTTTCCCGCCCTTTCAAGATTCGCGGGGTCACTCTTTTATCTTTAGCCGTTTGGAGACCCCAAGAAATAATGTATTATTGATGTTTTTGGTGTTTTTCTGTGTGTTGTACAATGAATACCTAGACCCCTATTTATACTAAAAACCTAGTCTAGATTACATATAAAATTTAAATAAAAAATGCTAACAGATAATTATTTTAGAGAATATTCCTAAGGATATTTTACAGATAATTACTTTTTTTTAATAAAAAATAATATCTGGAGATAAATATCTTACAGATAATTTTCTAAAATAAAAAAAACTAATTATTATATATATTTTTTAAATATTCCAAAAATATTAAATAAATTCGAAATAATTTAAAATATATTTTATAATAATTTCCCTAATGTGCCCTTGAGCATTTTTGGAGACTTTGTGGCTTGACGCGTCCGGAATTTGACGTATCATGTGTAACGTCGTTACGTCCGGGTCAAAATCGAGTGTTTACAGGAAATTTTTGAAAAGCACGTAAAACTGCTTGGATTACGTAGGGCTTAAACTGTGTGACTTGTAAAAGCGATAACATTTTGACATTTGAAATAATATTATTTCGATTGAATAAAAGAATTGCAAAATGAGTATATGATCTATCGACGTCATAATGAAATATAACATCGGATTTTACGGTCTATAAACTAAGTTGTAGGAAGAGGTAAAACTCTTCCACCAAAATTATGTCGAATGTGAACCATGCCTCGTCACATAGGCACGGTCATCTTGCAAGGAGAGGGGGACCTCTACCATAACAAGATTGGCTAAGACTAAGGGGGGTAAACCTGATTAAACAAAACGATAACATTGTCACGCTTAACAACATGACTCAATCTTCGTTTTGTAAATCGCCGAGTTGGACTTTGTCCATCACTATATATCACATTCAAGGCCAGATGAGAGATTCTGTGATAGCATTAATGACATATCCCAACCCTGGCTTTACCAGGTGTGCTATCGACGCGTGCTTCATACTGCGCGTGCCACGTTCGACCACGGGGTCATGCTCGGTTGTGCTAGCTAGAATCCCTATGATTCAAAGGGCGCATACTTCTTCACCTTGAGCGTGTGATTGATCCTGGATGCCATATGAAGAGGCATCCAAAGTATCCTCACGGATTCAGAACTTATACCTAAGTTCTGGTTCAATGCTCGCTTCCCGGCCTACGAGCGTAGTGCCAAAGAAAACAGCCAAGTGACCACGTCTTGGAAACCGATTGAGTCAGACTAAGGGTATAAGCGATGGGGATGGTCAAGTTCACCTTTAATTCACCGACTCTCGTGTTCACTAGGTGGCCGCCAACCGGATATTAGTTTAAGGTTGTGAACACTTGTACGGATGCCCTGGAGAAGTATTCCTTTGTGGAAAACCTGGCAATTGGAGAATTAACAGTTGACAAGGGATATAATGCGGTACAAGTTTTATTTCAAACAGGTTTGGTTCATGAAAAGGAATCAACGTTCTGCGGGCGCTACAATACTACTAACAGATGAGTAGCACGATGCCTGTCGTATCCGCCGGTCGCACGGCAAGCCTCGTATGAACTATTCGGAGACGGAGACGAAGAACTGAAGACTAAGATGTTGACACTATTGCGTAACCGTATAGATTAACGAGCACCCTCCAATTCCGGCGAGTGGGAGCTGTTAGCATATGGTGACGTGGCGCTATTATAGGAGCCCGTTAATTAAGGGAATTACCTAAGTTTAAATAGGTAATTGTCAATTAAGGCTAATTGGGACAAATCCAGTTACTAATTGACAAGGGAGGCCTAAAATGGGCCTCCACCCTTATTATGCACTGTTCGGCCGAATGTAGTGTACCACATTGGTTGGAGTTGCCTTTTGGCAACTCCACCAATACTATATATAGGGGTGTCTGCTAAGGGTTTATTCATTCATTCATAAGAACAAGGATATCCATTGAGAAAACTTGTTCTCCCCTAGTCTATATTTTTGGCACCATCATCATCAAGTCCGAGGTTCCATCTCCGTTGAAGAATCGATCAGAGGTCTTGTTGTGGAGCTACATCACGTGGGACTTCCTCTAACAAAGAACTAGCACGTGGTTTCGAACGGAGGATCAGAACTCCCTCCACATCGTTCTTGGGCAGGAAAGCTAAAATGTATGTGTACTAATTCCGCTGCGTAGATTAGATTTCTTGCTACTACACGTTTAGCATTCCGTAGTATTACGTCCCCGTAATCCAACACTTCAAAAGCAAGCAGAATTTTTCGGAGTCGTACCGGCGGCCAAGCCGTTCTGGTCGTACCGTACTAACCCTCCGAGGTTCCTAGTCGGCCTGCGTTTTAGGCGTTTCGGACATTACACTAAAGTGAGTGTTAGATATCTGTCCAATTCGGGGTCGTATTTACATTTCGGGCCTCGCAAAATACTCTAAAACCCGTAAAAGAACTCTTCCGCGGACACCCAAGTCTAAAACGGTCCGGAATACGCGCAGTACCCGGACCGGAGGACTTCCGGATTACCCTAAGGCAATCCGGCAATCCGGTCCCGGTCCAGATTGCTAAACAATCCGGGTGGGTCCGGATTACCGATGTTCTCCGCGCTCTCATCCTGAATATTTTGCCAAGTGCGAGAAGTCGGTGCACGCATAGTCCACCTTGATGACAGTATACGTTTTCCTTTATACTGACATCAAGCCGTTCAAAACTGGGCATGATCCTTAGGTTCCCTATAAATAGGGGCCTAAGTCTCCCATTTGAGACAACTCCCTCATTTTTCTGGCATTGCGTGCTCTGACTTCTCTCTAAAAAAGCTTTCTCTCTCTAGAAAATTTTGACTTGAGCGTCGGAGAGGGCCTAACCAGAATCCCCCCCTCTCCCACGCTGGTTACTGCCCCTTGTGCAGGATCCGGATTTCGAGAGGTCAAAACCAAGAAGTTGAAGACGAAGTTTGAGGGTCGTGTTTCAGGGATCGCTACCCATTCCTGTATACACATCCTGAGCCCGTTCGTGGAAAAGAAGCCCGAAGCTACCCAAGTGGAAGCAGACTTAACATTTGGCGCCGTCTGAGTGATTCGAACAAAAAGCCGTGTCGTACCGCAAGCCATGACAGGAAGACGAACGAAGAAGGCGGGTGCAAGCAAGCCGAAGCCGACGAGAAGCCAACTAGGACGTTATCACGTTCCAGATACAGGATCCACCGCTTCAACCGTACCATCCACAAATGTGCCTTCCGCACTGTGAAGTCCAAAATGCGTACAATGCATTCTTTACGGGGAATATGGAAAAGTACATATGATCCATGGAGACTTTGATGTTGAAAACGAGAAGTCATACGAGCAAGAAGTGTACGTTGCAAAGGCAATGCACAAGTCCCATGATACCAACACGGAGTATGTCGACATAAAGGATGCCGCCTTTGAAGATGTCATTGGTTTTTCATTAAAGGACAAAGAGCACATTGCGTACCACGACGCCTTGGACATAACCACGTAGAAGCCGACAAGAAGTCGACTTGGATCCTCCCACATCCCTGTTGCCACATCCAATGCTTTCTTCATGCCAACAGGAAGTGCATCCTTCGCACAGTACGACCAAGGAGTCCTCCATTACAAAGGTGTCAACCCGCCACCACCTGTCACTCCTACCATGATGACCGCTTGAAGAGTTGCTTGCATTCCAAAAGATGTAAACGAACCAAGGATATGCCCCGCCACCACCACCTCTGCCTCCAATCAACGGACAAGTCAAGGATACAAGAACAAAGTCCCGAGTCACAAGTCATAAAGACACACCGCACCAAAGAATAGGGGGGCAATACACGGAAGGTACCTTCCAGTACCAACAACCAAGGCAAGGAGTTGCACGCTCATACAACCCGTATGTGATAGCACAACACCAAGAAGGGGCATGGAAACAACCTCCAACCTCCCGCTCAAAAGTACACAAGGAAGGTTCTTCCACGAGGACAAGCCAAGACAATGCTGACATCCGTCACAAAAAGGGACGGAAAAATCCTGTTAATGACGATGATGTCCCAATCACAGGACTTACATGAAGAACCTTGAAGGCAATAATTGAGGAAAAGATAGACGTTTCCTGGGAAAAGAGACAACCGCAACAAAAGAGGCCATTTCAGTCAGACAACCAAAGGCTCAAAAAGACCAATCTCGCCAAATGTGTTCCATTGAACACACCACTGTCCGTCATCTTGAAAGAGATAAAGGAGACCAAGCTGTGGAAAAATCCCTCTAATTTCCGCAAGGGCCCATTGGGAAAAGATGAAAACAAATGGTGTGAAAATCACGAAGTGTATGGCCACGAGACGGAAAGCTGTGTTGGATTAAGGTTTCATGTAAACAGCTTAATCTTAAAAGGAGAAATGAAGAAGTATATCGACCAAGGCAATAAGCATATAAAGAAGACTCATGTGAAGTCTCCAGGAAAAGGCAAAGGAAAAGAAAAAGGCGAATGATAATCCACCTATCGCCAAACGCCGGAAAAACAACGTCACTCATGGAACCAATTATGACGACTTATACAATCCTTGGAGCACGAAGGTAGAGGAAACAAATTTCAAACTCCCGGAAAACAAACTTCCCCGTCCACTTGAGCCAATGACTGCCTTCCTTAACAAGAACGTTGAAGAATGGTACAGGCACCATAAAATCGGGGGGGCATGACACCAACATTTGTTCATCCCCAAAGGAGGAGATTGAAGAGCTCAACACGCTAGATGCACTAAGGAACTATGTGGCACGTGGCAGAATCAACTTGCCGACAAATCACCTATGAAGACATCAAACACATCATCAATCCCTTGATCATTATTTTTGCATATCTACTTTAAGTCTTCTTAGATTAAGTACAACTTATGTTTATTAGCCTTAGTACTTTTTAAAAGGAGCGATTAGTAGACGCCTTCCTGTAATCCGTTGTACGAACTCCAAATATCTAATGAAGGTTAAATCTACTTTCGTAGGTACATTACTATATAATTCATTCTACCTTGGAATAACACCAAGTAACAACTACGTACATATTAATTGTGTCAACAACACAAGCTATCGCACTAGGAACAACAAACGGCTTAGGCCATATAACATCCCCCATGCAACGGAGCCTCAAGCATTCTATATGCACAAGACTAAAAATCGCGCTGCAATAATAAAATGGGGGCATCACCAAAATGATAACGTCATCAACATTGTGGAAGATAGGAATTCAGGATACGCTCCTATGTTATACGCACGCCTGTGCCAAAACAATCATGAGAAAAGAGTTAGAGAATTATTTCCAACATCCAGCAAGTTTACCCTTGTCATAAACACAAGAACGATCGTACCACTCAAAACATACGCCGACAGCGAAACCTAATCTTCGGACAAAATAAAGGAGAAGATGAGGATTCCACCGGTATAACATCTCTCAACCATGTGCACAATCGTCACACAGACACAACCTCGGAATGAGTCACAAGTGTATGAAGAGACACATCAAATAAACCCAGGCCCCTTGAAAGTGAACACATGAAGCATACATCGCAAAACCAGCACATTAAATTCAACACCGCGCAATGCGCAATAGGAGAGGGAGAGCAACAACTCCAAATCGGCGTTCCGTTCGTGATCGTAGAAAAGCCTGACGCATATAAAGGAATCCTAGGATATTCAACCATGAACAAGTGGGGTATGATAGCGTCAACATCACACCAAAAGATCAAGTTTCTAACAAAGGCAGGAGTTGGTGAAGTAAAGGGAGATCAGCAGTTGTCAAAAGACTGCTACAAGGTTGCACTCCAACATGGTGACAAGTCAAACAATTGCAAAATTCCCATCATTGATGAAAACCCAAGGGTAGATCATGCACGTCCTGCTTTCGTTGAAGCATTACAAGAAATAAAGATAGATGAGCCAGAAAGGATGGTCCAAGTAGGCGCATATCGGTCAGAAGACGAAGTAATAGAAACCATCAGGAAACAGCGGTACGACTGCCAAGCGACTTGGGGGGCACCAAGCTGACAAGTGCTCGGCAGTCCACCGAAGTGAAGAAACGCATAATTGCAAGAACACGCGGTACCATTCTTCTAAGAAGGAAACACCAAGCAATGATCATATATAGGCATGTACATCATGCTAAAGATGCATCAACGCGAATCAACTAGAGGACGCATACAATAATGCATAGTCGTTGTTCATACATACATATTCACAATCACATATAGCGGGTGATACTTGGAAAAGCTCCGCTCCCGACATATGCGCACCTGTCACGATCCGCACCTATCATGTCCACACTTAGGGAAGTTTCCTACACGAACAAGGAGTACTCGTATCAGACTCCTTTACTTTATCTATTATATGCATTCCTAAAAAGAAAATTTCATAACTCCATATTTTTGCAAACTTGTAAACATTGCAACTATCTGACAAAGAGCAACTCTGTTCGTAGGTACATGCTACACTATGATTACTACATTGGAATTATGCCAAGTAGTAACCTATGCACATAATATCTACTTCAACAATACAAGCTAAGCATTATGTTCAAGGATGGATTTATGGCATACAACGCCATATCTATTATCTGCACCAACAGGGAGTTTATTTCTCCATCCATAACAGCGGCTATATCAAGAAGATGTCGGAAACACTAAGCCATCGCGCTATGTGCACAGTCAACTTAAAAGTGGTGATGACAACTTGCGGGTTATCTACAAAAAGGGACTTATAAAATTCTCTACTCCAAGTGACGACTATTCATAAAGGCGTCAACAGCAAGCAATATCTTGGATAAACACCAAGATTTACTATCAAAAGTAGCATGCTGTGGTATCCTCTTTGTAAGGGCAAACTCCATGTTTACTTCTAAAAAATGGCATGCTGCGAAATGCTCTTAGAAGAAAATCCTCATGTTCATAGCCATTCCCTGCTTACAAACCAGGATGCGGCATTTAGGTGGGACTGATCACCCCATCGTGGCCGAAGTCCTCTTGTTAGACGACAACCCCACACACTAAAAGTATGCATACTCTCTTAAGGGTTCATACACCATGAAGACTTATGCCTGAAAAAGGATAGCTTCATGTTATACGCTTATAAAAGCAAACCTTGTTCAAAACTCATCAAACTTACAAGTCGAGTCTTGTATAACGTCATCTTGCTCTTTAGCATATAACGGCAAAACAACAAAATCGGCAAGAAGTATCTTGCAACAACGTCGCCTTAGAGTGGAACTAAGAGACGGTATAAACTTAAGCCTTGCTACGTCAAGACCACACTCCTACATATCAAAGGCCAAGTGCCAAGTACATTAGTACCTGCAATGCTACAAGTACCAAGTGTACATAACACCCTGCAATGCGCAAGTCGCAACATCATATATTCTATCCATCACAACAAAGAGTTTAATCCTATCATGCAAGTCCAATACATACGGACAATGAAGATAACGCAAGGTATGAAATATTACTAACAAGTTATCACATGTTTATTATTATTGAAAACAGGTCCAAGTGATGAAATACCATGCAAGCAAAGGCATAAACAAAGATTTATCGAAAACCTCAAAACCAGTCGTCTTCAAGATCAAGTTTCAAGTGTGCAGAAGTAAACAACGCTTACCTCAATGAGAGGAACGCTCCTCCTTAGGCCGGTCCCTCGACTGGGGGGGGGGGGCAGAAGGCACCACCGCACGACCCTCAACTCTATTCCCTTTATCGCAAGAAGGAGTTAGCACGGTCGTACTCAGCATAAAGAACTTAGAATCGCTCGAGGAACGCGCCCCTGCATCGGATCTTTTGAGAATTGTACTAAAGCCAGGAACTGCAACCACGCGTCCAACAACATGAAAGCATCAACTTGGAAAATTAACAAGTTCAAAGAAGATACAAGGAGGTGCCTTACTCACAAGTCCTTTACCGCGACCATGTCTGGAGACTCCAGAGTAGCGGGGGCAATTGTACGGACATTCCTTCCAACAAGTGGATTACTGTATACATCGGCTATTTGCAAAGACGAGCTTTTTCCATCAATCCGACTTACATTACAACATTATACAAGTCATAAAGATCATCAACATACCAAATCTTCAAAAGGACGTATATATGTACCGACATCAATTAATCAAGCAAGGACATCAGCATCTACACTTGGGGTATTATTTAGCTGCTCAACCATGTCGACATCCGAACACAGAGTTACTCGCAGAATGGAAATAGTAGACTTACTCATGATAACAGCCGTAGGAAGATTAATTCCGACAAGAAGATAGCAAGATCTGATATCCTGAAAAATGCAACCAACAATCCAATCAGTGCGCAAACACGCATCAACACTTATGCAAACATTTATGCAATGGACGCTCCGTGTGAGACAACTATGTACGTACAAGACTCGTTAGTCTTCGCGCAACAAGTAACAAGCATCATGCAAGGGGGGAAACTTCTTCAACACATCAACCTTACATATCGACATCGAGCTCATACTCACAGCATACATGATTACAAGGGCGAAATATTTTCTAAGTGTTTTGCTCAGGATGACAGTCAGCATATTGCAAGCTGTCAGCATGCTATTAAGTGTCAGCATATTACCAAGTGTTAGCATACAAAAGCTGTTGACATACAACCTGTGTTTACATCAAGCATATGGATACAGCATACATAGCCAGGGATAGAGAAAAGATTCTAAGTGTGGGGGCAAGTGCGCACATACGAGCACGCGCATACAGCTGTCAACAGTCAACACATGACGAGATGCTAGCTGTCAGGAATATTTTCTATGTATTTCCATGTACGTACATACATGTCGACAAGGATGCATGTCGATAGGTGAAGAATATTTTCTAAGTATTTCCATGTATGTACATGCATGTCGACAAGGGGAGAATATTTTCTAAGTGTTTCCATGTACCTACATACATGTCGACAAGGATGAATTGCGAGCATTAAGTAGCTATTATCAACTTCTACACAATACCTCCTGTTAGGTTATAAGGTCTGAGTCAACGGGTCGCTAACTTAGAACTTATCTCCCACTAATATGATGTCGAGTTCTGTGCTTCTCGGGTTCAGTCACTCTGCTCTGTGTCCTTCTGTTCTCTTTGTCTCCTTCTTCTCGGGGTCCTGCACAAAGGGCAGTATCAAGCACGGAGAGGGGGGGGGGGGGTGGTGCTTGATGAACCCTCTCCGATGCCTAAGTCAGTACGTCCCTTTTTAGAGAGATAAAGTCTAAAGTCCAGAGAGAAGCTAGAGCTAAAATTGCATAAGTAGCCAAGATGATCAAATGAATGGTGGAAGGGTTGTATTTATAGGCAACAGTGTCATTAAGGTGACTTAATGACATCGTTAACCTTTAAACACAATTAATTAGTCCTTGATCACATAATTAAAACCTTAAAGCATGGAGAGGTTGGCGGAAATAATCTAAGTGTGGGAGTCGGGAAACGGTGCCAGGGCCCCTGGGGCGGAGTGAAAATCCGACCCCTAAGGGTAAGGGTTGGGTGTGGCCACCCAACCCCTCCCTAGGGGAGATGGGTTGGCCAACCCGATCTCCCCTAGGGGAGATCGGGTGTGGCCACCCGATCTCACCTAGGTGAGTTCGACGCGTGGCCCAGACGAGTATTTTTGCCTCGTCCGGACCGTTGGTGTTTCGGCGGGGTGTTCGGGTCAAATTTTTGATTTACAATCATTAACGGGGTGATAAAAATAAAACGATTCGGAAGTCAACGGGTTCAAATTGGGCGTATATCCATCACATGCCCCCGAGTCAACCAATGGCCTGACCCTTGATTGACTCTATTTTAGGATGGTATGATACGCGCATTTTGAAGCCGGAATTTTACCTTTTGTCGGAATCCTTACTTACCCATGGGTGTGTGTCTCTGACTCTGCCCCCTTCTTATAAGATAGAAGAATTGCAAACGTCAGAATAGCACGGACACGTGTCCAAGCACGTGTCCGTCTGAGATGGAAATAATAAATCCAATACCGTCACGAGCTTATACTCAGAAAATATACGCATGTGTGGGCATGCAACATGAATACGGTTAAGTGAGTCCATACTTCAATTTCATGATGGGGTGGGCCTATGTGGGGAAAAATTCTGAATTTGGTCCAAATTTTTTCTAAGTATGGGATACTAGAAAATATGCCCATAGGATGTTACCTTGAGTGAACATGGATGTATCATGAACATGAAAGTGTGTAATAGCATACATGCAAGTAGGAACACAAGTATGGCAGTGGGTGTAGACATGCTGCGGTTGTAGTCATGAATGTATGCATGGATATATGACGGCTATGTGCATGGACGTCTAAATTTTTGAACACACGGGAGTGTGCAGGTGGGCATGCATGTGAGTGCAAGCGTATACATGTATGTGTGTATGGATGGGTTGTGAGTATAAGCATGACTGATGGCATTGGTGTACTTGTAGATGTAAATCATGAATATGAGTATAAGTGCAAGGGTGAGAGCATAGACCTCTCCTTTACCTGAGGGTGGGAACTCTGCCACTCAATGGGACACAACATTCCGCCTCCCTCGTACTAGCGCGAGCATTGTCTTTTAACCTCGACCTTCGACATGTGTAACATTTTTCCTTCATTCGTTGGATTGTGTGTATAGCTCTTGACCCTTACCCTGCAATTTGTTCCCCATAAAAGTGGGGGTGAAAATGCTTACGAGCTTTCTTCTTACCTGCCGCGAGCGAAGGGATTTATTGACATGTGTTAAGGGTTGACCCTTCCTTCGGATGTGTCGGAGCGTTGCTCTATTTGGGGAAGCTAAAAGTTCGCCCTCTTTGTGACGCTCTGGGATTTGTTCCCTTGGATAGGTCTCTTGGTTGTGGTTTTGTTTCCGTAACTTGATTGATGTTAAGGTTGCCCCCGTAGTAGGTGTATCTCGCCCCTCCATGAGTAAGGGTCGATCTTTGCGTCGGTCGCTCGTACAGATGACTCACTTTTGGGAAGCTTTCTTCTTCGGACAGGGAGACCTTGAAGATCGTTTTCCAAGGCAGTCAGACCAAATCTGACTATCCTGTGTCTTGGGTGTCCGAGGTGGACTCGTATGAGGCGGGGACTCGTATGACCCCTTGTAGGTTGGTTTCATGGAGAAACGTATAAGGTGTAGGCGGAGCGTTCCGAACGTACCGTTGAATCGAATGAGAGGAAAGAACCCTCTAGTTCTGCTCATCAGGCCAAGAAATCTTCTAAGTTAGGGAAATCTGCAGAGGCTTCCGGCATGTTCTTTATCCATTCTCTTTTCTTTGTGATATACTTACGATTGTTCTCATGTTGCTTCCTTCTTGTTGTTAGAGCGTTCGCCCCTGGTTACCGAATGGGTTCTTGCGGTGGGTGAGAGTTCAGGTCAATCTAAATCCAAGGCGCGGAAACCTGACTCTGAGGTCGGGCCCTCGGCTGCCAAGGAGAAGGTAACCGCGAGAGGCTCTCCTTCAAGTGCCCCCTTACTGACTCCCTCTCATGATAAGGAGGTAGTGGTTGAAGAGGCGCTCTGTTTGCTTGACAAAGGGAAACAACCTGTGGATGGCGATGGGGTGATCATAGGTCTTGATGTCTCTTCTCTATCCTCTGCCCCCCCCGAGGGGCCGAGTCTCAGGTTTATTTCATCTTCATGTAGTTTTGACGACTTTTGAAGGTGTCTTTGTCTTTCCTATGGGTTATGTTATTAACCCTTGCGTTGAAGACTTTTCTTTTGGTGATGGGTGTGATCATCGCCTTTCATTGAGGTTCCTTTCTCTTGCCATGGCTCTGATTAAGATAGCAAATTCTTTCTTGGGAGTTTGGTGGAGACTGCTCTTGAGCTAGCCTCTACTAGTATCGTAGTTGTGATCGTTGTGGGGATCGTTTTGTTATATGCCCCCAATAGTGCTTGTCGTGATTCTATGCTTTATGGTTGATATCATGAGATATGGAGGTTGTCTTCATAATGAGGACGTCTCCTGCCTAGTATCATCCAGGGGTTGAAATATAAGTCCATACCTTTGATGAGCGTATGAAGGGTGTTGTTTTTCCCTTTTTCTTGAATCTCCTTTTGAGGTTAGGTGTTGGCTCTTTAGGTTTGTGGTGGACTTGATGGTCATTTTGTTTTGTGTGGATATGATAACCTCCTCTTGGTGTGTGGACATGATAGCCACTTCGCAGTGTGTGGACATGATAGCCACTTCAAGGTATGTGGACATGATAGCCACTTCAGGGTATGCGGACATGATAGCCACTTCAAGGTATTTGGATATGATAGCCACTTCAGGGTATGTGGACATGATAGCCACTTCAGGGTATGTGGATATGATAGCCACTTCAGGGTATGTGGACATGATAGCCACCTCGTGTTATGTGGACATGATAGCCACATCACGATGTATGGAGTTGTGCTTTAGTATTCCTTTCTCATTGGAGAGCCTTCATTGCTATAGTTGCCTTTTGTTTAGGCTATGTTTGTTGGGTTAGGTCCTTCATGCTTTTTAGATGTCTCATTCCTGAGTTGTGCTTGACGATGTTCAAGTCTGATACGAGCATAGGTCACGCGAGGGCGACATGCAGGACAATAAGGTTTGTCGGAGGTTGCTTTGTGCGAGTTGTAAGGCAATTCCTGTTCTTGATGGGTCGAGTTTATTTTGAGAGCCTTGAACTGTGGATTTCATGGCTTTGCTATCCTTTTTGGTGGTGTTGGGTTCCTTTGAGATACTTCTCTTGACTTGTGATATGGATGGTAGGATAACTTGTTACTTTTCATGACAACTTCTCGTGCTTGTTTATGTGATCCTTTGGTCATGGACTCTTCCCTTGTGTATGCTTTCCTTCAGTTATCCTTCTTTCATGTTTTCCTTTATTATTATACCTGTCATCTCATCAAGAGTAAACATTAAGTATTCATCATATCTCTTTGCCTTGTGAAAAATTGTTTCATGGTATTCTTCTTTGTATGGTGCAATAATCTCTTCAGATACCCTCATAGGGGCGTAGTGAATATTTCACGAGATAGGCTCTCGAAGGTACTGGTGTTGGACCAAAGATACGCTCTTGGTGGACGTCGAAATATTTTCGCGAGACAGGCTCTCGGAGGGCACTTAACGTTTCACAGGATAGGCTCCCGGAGGGCATAGGTGTTAAACCAAAGATACGCTCTTGGTGGGCATCGAAATCTGTTCACGAGACAGGCTCTCAGAGGGCACTTAACGTTTCACAGGATAGGCTCCCGGAGGGCACAGGTGTTAGACCTAAGATACGCTCTTGGTGGGCGTCAAAATCTATTCACGAGACAGGCTCTCGGAGGGCACTTAACGTTTCACAAGATAGGCTCCCGGAGGGCACAAGTGTTAGACCAAAGATACGCTCTTGGTGGGCGTCGAATCTGGTAGTTTGAAATCTACCTCAAGATACGCTCTTGGGGGCGTCGAATCTGGTAGTTTTAAATTTACCCCAAGATACGCTCTTGGGGGCGTCGAATCTGGTAGTTTGAAATCTACCTCAAGATACGCTCTTGGGGGCGTCGAATCTGGTAGTTTGAAATCTACCTCAAGATACGCTCTTGGGGGCGTCGAAGGTCGTAGTTTTTGGAAACCACTCTCAAGATACGCTCTTGGGGGCGTCGAAGGTCGTAGTATGAAAACTACTCAAGATACGCTCTTGGGAGCGTCGAGGGTCGTAGTATGAAAACTACTCTCAAGATACGCTCTTGGGGGTGTCGAGGGTCGTAGTATGAAAACTACTCTCAAGATACGCTCTTGGGGGCGTCGAATCTGTTCGCGGGATAGGCTCCCGGAGGGCTCAGAATATTACTTTACCTTGTGTCACTCCCATGTAGGGTGTGTCTTTGATACGCCTTTTAGATCTTTACTTGAGTTTTCTTTCCATGATATTGCCTGTTACCACGCTTTTTCTTCAATGTGGGAGATCACCTTTCGAGGGCGATGTTTGTGTGTTGCCAACTTAGGACGAGTTCGTATAGGGAGTTGAGGATGTTTTCCTCTTATGTGACCTCTTCTAGGAGAAGTGGTATTGCATGTTCTTGTGATCTTATGCCTCTAATCTCTTCTTTTACACTTAGGTGGACTACCAAGAACTTATTCGTTTGGTGCCCCCCAAGTTGCTTGGTGGTCATACCGCCTTTCATATTTGGCCGTTGAAGGCCCCTCGTTCATTTTCTTGGTTGGGTACCCCTTATGCTCGGGGCTCCCTTGTCTACTTGTTTGAATGCGATGAGTGTCCCTTGTAGGATTTACTCTTTCTCATGCTTGCTTGTTTCAGTCATAGGCATGGTTTGGATAATGCCTTTGTCGGATGTATCTTTAGAGGTTGGGTGGAGAGCTTTTGCTTTGGGTGGGTGGGGGTGATTTTCATTCTCTTGATAACTAGGATGTGGCAGTGTTTGTATCCTAGGGGTGCTTTTAAATTCTTTCCCCCCCTTCCTTGTGTTTTTTAGAAAAAACACTTTTACGGTGATGATAAAGTAGGAGTAACGTATCTTGGAAGGGATTGTATTTAGGCTGAAAAGCTTTCTCATAGAATGGTGTCTTGAGTTGTTAATCTTGAAGGTGTGTTTCAGACTAGTCAATCTGAATCATGCTCCTTGCTCGGGCATGGGGGGGGGGGGGGGGGGTCTGACCGGGCTATGATAATCTTCTTGAAGTGTTGTAGTACTTAGTGTGCTTTGCATTTTTCTTTACATTGGAGTATTCTTTAATGCCTTTAGGGAGTATCACATTGGTCATGCTCCTCCCACCTTGAATCTTGATTATAGACTTCCTTTGAATTAGGACTTGAACCTAGAAAGGATGTTTTCCTTTAGGTTTGCAGGTGATGCTCCATGATTTTCCATGGGTTTGCCCCCGTATTGGCTATTCCTTGTTGGATAGCTTCATTAGAGGCTGCATTTGTATTACGTACGTATACGTGTTTGAGGTGTGTTGAGCTGACAAGTCCCTCCTTTTTCATTTTGTCATAACCTTCATTCATCATGTGTTCGGCGTATGGCCTTAAAGGCGGGATATTATTCTAGTGCCCCCTTTATCGAGGTTCTCCTTTTGATGGGATGCCAGAGTCAAATGTCTTATCATTCGCAGACAAGGTGTTTGATCAGGATGTGCGTCTAGTATGAGGGTCGATCTTGAAACCTTACTCCCCAAGCTTTTGAGCTCTTCTTTGGTTGATCTTGTAGAACTATTATCATGCCCTAAGGCTCTTGATAGGAGATGTATCTCCTTTTTCATATTCTAGTTGTTGCACTATCTCTTTTGCTAATCTTGCATCTTTAGAGTTTCTCTCTTGGTTCATGACTTCAATGACAGGATTTTCTACCGATGTTTGTTCTGTTAGGACTTGTATCCTTGGTTGCCTTCCTTTCTTGTGAGATGGCGAAGGAGTGTTTATGAACACTCAAATGTGTCGTACTTCGTAGAGGTATGCGCCTAATCTTTAGGGCGTTGTCTTGAATCTTCGTGTACCTATCTTTGATGAACATGTTATTCATTGCATATATAATACGGAGTCCAAGGATCTCCGGGTTAGGATCATATTTTGAAAGCAGAGACATAGTCATCTATTAGATAACCTCTTTATCTAGGGAGTTTATTTTTGCAAGGATAAATGCAAGGATACTTGTAAGGATACTTGTAAGGATATGTGTTCCATCCTTGTTCCTGGTTCATTTGCAGTGCCGTGTCCCTAATGGGTGTGTTGATGTTCTGACCACCTTTACTAGTAGGGGGTCCTTTGGTATTAGGTATGCCTGACTCTTCCCTAGTATCATCAATAGGTCGTCATGGGAGATGTCTGACGGACTCCCTTCATGCATTATGGTTCTCTTTATGTCAAAGCTAGCGATTCCCTCTCCTATGACTAATATATCATTGTGTGGAAATACTATGTTTTCCATATCCCTTTTAAAGCTTGATGATGGTGTCGTCATTCTTCCTTTGCTAGGCTTGGTGCCCTTGAAAGTTTTTTGATGGAAGTGTATTTCATTACCTGCGATGAGCTTACTAGGTGTAGTCGCGACTTCTGGCTATTTTGTGAAATAATATAGATCCATTGGCGGAGTTTGCCTTTGAAGGTGGGCGTTGGCTATGTGATATGGTTTCCTCCATTTTTGGAGGGATGTGTTCGCGGTTACCCCCTCTTATGCTAATGGGCGTTTGTGGGGAGGGCATGTTGTGACTGGTGCCCCCCTTGCATACCGATGCCAGATGGGATCCTTCGACGGACTTGGCCCTAGGATGCTTAGTGGAAGGTTATAGTAGGTGTAATCCTTTGTGACCTTCATGGTAGTTCCTCTATAGGATGTTGAGAGTGCTCAACTTATTTTTGTAAGTGAGCCTTCCATGTTGTGATCTTTCCCAGAATCTTGACCTTATAGGTGTTCTTTGAGATTGAGGAATCTGTTGCTTGTGCATCTCTTGGTTGGCGACGGCCTTTTATATATTCTTCTAGTGGTCCACCTGTGTATATATATACCACGGAGCCCGAAGGCGTCCGGTATGGTCATTCTTGGAAAACATGTTGGTATCAAGTATCAAAATCTACCCCTTTTAGGGAGTTGGCTTGTTATGCAGTTAAGTTAAATAAGAGGATATAGGAAGGATATGGGTGTGGGGGTGTTGATACCCCCTGCTTCCTTGGTAATGTAACTGTCTTCCTCCATTAGTCTGTGTGTATTCCTTCCACTTGAGAAATATAAGGTCGCATCCTTGCAAGGCGGGCTAGGTGGAGGTGTATCCTTCATGTATGCTATGTGTGATTTCACTCCACTACGTCTCTCCATGAGACTTCCCATTGTAGTAGCTATGTACTAACATGGTATGGTACTCTATGAGTCCCCTGTTCAAATCCTTGTCTTTCTGACTGCTCCCCTGTTCTAGGGGGATGTGTACCGAGGGTTGTCATGCATGAGGGATTGGAACCGGCGTGTTGTATCATGACTGAGCGATTGGCTTGTCGGGTTGTTGGGACGATGTCCCTTACTTTGATATTTCTTTGGAATGTCCCTTAGTCGTGTTCGTGGTGATACAGACTGTATGTCTATCGAGCGTATCGATGGGGAGGTGGATGCTGGAATTCTTATTTCCTTGGTGGTCTGACTTGCATGTCCTCCCTTAGTGCGGTGTATGTCCCTGCTTCTTGCTGTGGTTGGTGTTGTCTTGGAGGCACAAATTGTTGCCTCCCCCCTGGGGGTGGCCTGTGCACATTTCTTTCATGACCTTCTCACTGCCTGTTGGTGGGTGTGAGTGTTGCTCTTCTTTATGGTACTCCTCTGCTTGCGGATGTCTCTCCACTTGCGTATATTGCCTCTCTTGCATGTTCCTTAGTGTCTCTCTATAGGCTAACAACTCTTTTAATACCTACATGAATCTTGGAGTCGCTTTTGTGCTCCTTGCTAATATATAGGCCTTGGGTTGGTGGTATGAGCCTGTCTGGTTATTTCCTGGCATGCCTTGTGTTGGTATTCCATATGGATACTCCTGATAGTGTGTTCCATAATAGTATCCCTGTGGAGGTACTGTGTATTGGTATCCCTAGGATGACCCTCTCTGTTGCCCCCATTGCCCCTGTGGTCTCTGAGCCATGGGGGTCGTGGCATGGGAAGATTTAGCTCTAGCTGGGCGTGATGGTCCTCCATGGTTGTTTGCCTGAGGTGCTCCTAGGCGGGCAGTTATCTCTAGATGGTATGTTGCTCGTCATTGCTCTAGTTATTGCCATGCTTCTTGTTTGAAAACCGCAGACGGCGCCAAGTGTTAGGTTATAAGGTCTGAGTCAACGGGTCGCTAACTTAGAACTTATCTCCCACTAATATGATATCGGGTTCTGTGCTTCTCGGGTTCAGTCACTCTGCTTTGTGTCCTTCTGTTCTCTTTGTCTCCTTCTTCTCGGGGTCCTGCCCAAAGGGCAGTATCAAGCACGGAGGGGGGGGGGGGGATGGTGCTTGATGAACCTTCTCCGATGCCTAAGTCAGTACGTCCCTTTTTAGAGAGATAAAGTCTAAAGTCTAGAGAGAATCTAGAGCTAAAATTGCATAAGTAGCCAAGATGATCAAATGAATGGTGGAAGGGTTGTATTTATAAGCAACAGTGTCATTAAGGTGACTTAATGACATCGTTAACCTTTAAACACAATTAATTAGTCCTTGATCAGATAATTAAAACCTTAAAGCATGGAGAGGTTGGCGGAAATAATATAAGTGTGGGAGTCGGGAAACGGTGCCAGGGCTTTGGGGGCGGAGAGAAAATCCGACCCCTAAGGGTAGGGGTTGGGTGTGGCCACCCAACCCCTCCCTAGGGGAGATGGGTTGGCCAACCCGATCTCCCCTAGGTGAGTTCGACGCGTGGCCCGGACGAGTATTTTTGCCTCGTCCGGACCGTTGGTGTTTCGGCGGGGTGTTCGGGTCAAAGTTTCGATTTACAATCATTAACGGGGTGATAAAAATAAAACGATTCGGAAGTCAACGGGTTCAAATTGGGCGTATATCCATCACCTCCTAAGCATTCCTACGACGCTTATTGACAAAACTCATACGACGACATTTATGGTAACAAACATTAAATATTGTTAAAATATTTTCTAAGTGTTTTAACATGTTTGCAGACAATGACCGATAATCTATACATGATGCTCAACGTACATTGCCTAAGCTATCATTACCAACATAAAACCATTGAAGGCCATGTACGTACAACTACCGATCATCAATATCGAGCATACTAAAACAATGGCTAAGGCATGGAACAACATGTCGGCAATGAATACTATGCACAAGGGAAGTATAACGATTCATTTACACTTTTCTAAAATTTTCAGTACTTAGAAAATTTTTGGCCGATTTGGGGCTAAGTATTCTAATGCATTTTATCAAACACCTTGTATGCATGGTAAGATAACTAGGTACATGGTGATTTCATGACTAAATCAAGGCCAAACAAAGTCACGAAAGGTCCAGCCATGTACGAAATTGGACTCACCGACACGAAGCAAGTTCGAATTGCTACTTGCACTCACCCGAAAACTCACGCGCCGCCGTCGTAACCTCACGCGCCGTCGCGGCAACCTCACGCGCTGTCCATTCTTCCCCACGCGCCGCCTTGACCTCCTCCTTGCTCGGGTTCGATCTTGATTGATGTCAAATATGATGTGACTACTCCAAATTCACACCTCCATGAATTCCCTCTTCATCAAGAATGGAGAGCTTCTTGATGATTTATCTATAAAGGATGTAAGATAATGGGTATTCTCTCTCTTAATTCTCATTAATAGTGCCTACATCATGTGCTAAGGACTAAACTAATATCTATTTTCGCACAAGTCCTTAGTATCATGTATAAGCATACTTACATCTCTTCTATACTTGTTCTACATACATGCTCCCTAATGTTGCATAACGCGCTTCGTAGATCATTATGCATGTTATCACTTTTATACGTACATGATGCTAACTCATGGTTGTTGTGTGATTATTTTTATAATCTAAGTATGAACTGAGTGTTTGCATCATTATTCGTGCTTACATCATACTACATGCTTGCATCATTTTCTATGTTTACATCATGCTTCATGATTACATACGTGCTCTCCAATTTCATATTATTCTAAGTGTTTTGCTTATTGCATGATAACGTCATCCGTTTACTACGTCGTCATCTACATGTTGGCAACGTGTTATACGCTTACATCATGTACCATGATATTATCACGTTGTGTAAATCTTTATTTCACTCATTACATGATATTGCGAATATAATTGCACGTTATTATACGTAAATTGTCTGCTACGCTAACCCTATAAACAGATTACGTACGTACGGCGGAAAATTGAAGTTGGTAAAATTTATGACCCCAACACTCGAATTGACAAACAGGCCACCCTTGAGGTCAGTACCGAACCTAAATTGGACAAATATCTTATCTTAAAAAAGAGTCAAGTATGGGTTTTGAACCGCTACTTGACTCGGGGGCAAGTGTTAGATATCTGTCCAATTCGGGTTCGTATTTACATTTCGGGCCTCGCAAAAACCCGTAAAAGAACTCTTCCGCGGACACCCAAGTCTAAAACGGTCCGGAATACGCGCAGTACCTGTTAGGTTACAAGTCTAGGGTCAACGGGCGGTCGACCTAAGTCTCGTTCCTCACTGGAGATGTTGCGGATTTGGTGCTCTCGGGTTGTGTCGTCCTAGCCTGTGTCTTTCTGTCCTTAGCTTCTCTTCTCTTCTCGCCCTGCAAGAGGGGCAATACCAGGCACAGAGGGGGGGGGGGGTGGTGCCTGATGAACCCTCTCCGATGCCTAAGTCAGTACGGTTTTAGAGAGATAAAGCTAGAGAGATGTCAGAGCAAAATTATGCAACTTGTCAAGATGATCAAAGATCCCCCAATGAATAGTGGAGAGGTTGTATTTATAGGCAACGGTGTCATTAAGGTGGCTTAATGACACCGTTAACCTTTAAACACAATTAATTATCCTTTAAACACAATTAATTATCCTTTAAACACGTAATTAAGACCTTAGGGTACGGAGAAGGTTGGCGGAAATAAACCGAGTATGGGAGTCTAAACACGGTGTCGGGGCCCTTGGGGGGGAGGAAAATCCGACCCCCAAGGGTAGGGGTTGGGTGTGGCCACCCAACCCCTCCTAGGGGAGATAGCGTTGGGCAACCCTATCTCCTCTAGGGGAGATCGGGTTGGTCCACCCGATCTCCCCTAGGTGAGTCTAACTTGGCCCGGACGAGTATTTCGACCTCGTCCGGACCGTTGGTGTTTTCGCGGGGTGTTCGGGTTGAAGTTTCGATTTACAATCATTAACGGGGTGATCGAAATGAAACGATTCGGAAGTCAACGGGTTCAAATTGAGCGTATATCCATCACATGCCCCCGAGTCAACCAATGGCCTGACCCTTGATTGACTCTATTTTAGGATGGTATGACACGCGCAATTTGAAGCCGGGATTTTACCTTTTGTCGGAATGCTTACTTACCCATGGATGTGTGTCTCTGACTCTGCCCCCTGCCTTATAAGATAGAGGAATTGCAAACGTCAGAGTAGCACGGACACGTGTCCAAGCACGCGTCCGTCTGAGGTGGAAATAATAAATCTATCCTTGCCATGGGCGTATACTTGAACAATATATACACACATGGGGATGCAATATGAATACAGCTAAACAGATTCATACTTCAATTTCATGCCGAGATTTGTCTAAGTGAAGAAAAATTTCAATTTTAGTCAAATTTTTTTCTAAGTATGGGATACTAGAAAATTTGTCTATAGGATGTTAACTAGGAGTGAACATGGACATATCATGAACATTAGGATGTGTACTAGCATACATGCAAGTAGGAACATAAGGATGGGAGTGAGTATAGACATGCTGCGATTGTAGTCATGAATGTATGCATAAATATATGGCGGCCATGTGCATGGACGTCTAAATGTTTGAACATACGGGAGTGTGTACGTGGGCATGCATATGAGTGCAAGCATGAACATGTATGTATGTATGGACGGGTTGTGAGTATAAGCATGAGTGATGACATTGATATACCTGTAGATGTTAATCATGAATATGAGCATAAGTGCAAAGGTGAGAGCCTAGACCTCTCCTTTACTTGAGGGTGGAAACTCTGCCACTCAATGGGACACAACGTTCCGCCTCCCTCGTACTAGCGTGAGCATTGTCCATTAACCTCGACCTTCGGCATGTGTAACATTTTTCCTTCATTCGTTGGAGCGTGTGTATAGCTCTTGACCTTTACCCTGTAATTTTTTCCCCAAAAAAGTGAGGGTGAAAATGCTTACAAGCTTTCTTCTTACCGCCGCGAGCGAAGGGGTCTATTGACATGTGTTAAGGGTTGACCCTTCCTTCGGATGTGTTGGAGCGGTGCTCCATTTGGGGAAACTAAAAGTTCGCCTTCTTCCCTTGGTGTTAAGGTTGCCCCCGTAGTAGGCGTATCTCGCCCCTCCATGAGTAAGGGTCGATCTTTGCGTTGGTTGCTCGTATAGATGACTCACTTTTGGAAGCTTTCTTCTTCAGACAGGGAGACCGTTGAATCGGATGAGAGGGAAGAACCCTCTAGTTCTGCTTATCAGGCCAAGAAATTTTCTAAGTCAGGGAAGGCTGCTAATGCTTCCATTATGTTCTCATTCCATTCTCTTTTCTTTGTGATATACTTATGATTGTTCTCATGTTGCTTCCTTCTTGTTGTTAGAGCGTTCTTCCCTGGTTACCGAATGGTTCTTGCGGTGGGCGAGAGTTCAAGTCAATCTAAATCCAAGGCGCGAAAACCTGACTCTGAGGTCGGGCCCTCGGCTGCCAAGGAGAAGGAAACCGCGAGAGGCTCTCCTTCCAGTGCCCCCTTGCTGACTCCCTCTCATGATAAGGAGGTAGTGGTTGAACAGGCGCCCTCTTTGCTTGACAAAGGGAAACAACCTGTGGCTGGCGATGGGGTGATCATAGGTCTTGATGTCTCTTCTTTATCCTCTGCCCCCCAGCCGAGGGGCTGAGTCTCAGGTTCATTTCATCTTCATGTAGATTTGACGACTTTCGAAGGTGCCTTTGGCTTTCCTATGGGTTATGTTATTAACCCTTGCGTTGAAAACTTTTCTTTTGGTGATGGGTGTGATCATCGCCTTTCGTTGAGGTTCCTTTCTCTTGCCATGGCTCTGATTAAGATAGCAAATTCTTACTTGGGAGTTCGGTGGAGACTGTTCTTGAGTTAGCCTCTACTAGTATCGTAGTTGTGATCGTTGTGGGGATCGTTTTGTTATATGCCCTCAATAGTGCTTGTCGTGGTTCTTTGCTTCATGGTTGATTTCATGAGATATGGAGGTTGTCTTCATAATGAGGACGTCTCCTACCTAGTATCCCCCAGTGGGTTGAAATATAAGTGCCTACCTTTGATGAGCGCATGAAGGGTGTTGTTTTTCCCTTTTTCTTGAATCTCCTTTTGAGGTTGGGTGTTGGCTCTTTAGGTTTGTGGTGGACTTGATGGTCTTGGTGTGTGGATATGATAGCCACTTCGCAGTGTGTGGACATGATAGCCACTTTATGGTGTGTGGACATGATAGCCACATCATGATGTATGGAGTTGTGCTTTAGTATTCCTTTCTCATTGGAGAGCCTTTATTGCTATAGTTGCCTTTTGTTTAGGCTATGTTTGTTGGGTTAGGTCCCGATGTCTCGTCTTGTCGAATGTTGTATCCTTTATGCTCATTAGATGTCTCCTTCATGAATTTTGCTTGACGATGTTCAAGTCTGATGCGAGCATAGGTCACGCGAGGGCGACATGTAAGACAATAACGTTTGTCAGAGGTTGATTTGTGCGACTTGTGAGGCAATTCTCTTCTTGATGGGTCGAGTTTATTTTGAGAGCCTTGAACTTTGGATTTCATGTCTTTGCTATCCTTCTTGGTGGTGTTGGGTTCCTTTGAGATACTTCTCTTGACTTGTGATATGGATGGTAGGATAACTCTTTACTTTTCATAATAACCTCTTGTGATTCTGTATATGATCCTTTGGTCATGGACTTCTCCTTTTTATATGCTTTCCTTCCCTTACCTTTCTTTTGTTTTTTCCTTCACATCATACCTGCTATCTCATCAAGAAAAAAAAAATTATGTGTTCTTCATACAACTTTGCATTGCAATTATTTTCTCATGGAATCCTTCTCAGTATGGTGCGATGATCTCTTCTGATACCCTTTAAATGGTATATATGGTACTGTTAGACCAAAGATACGCTCTTGGTGGGCGTCGAATCTGTTCACGAGACAGGCTCTCGGAGGGCACTTAACGTTTCACAGGATAGGCTCCCGGAGGGCACAATATAGACCAAAGATACGCTCCTGGTGGGCGTCGAAACTGTTCGCGAGATACGCTCCCGGAGGGCACCAGTAGTTAGACCAAAGATACGCTCTAGGTGGGCGTTGAAACTGTTCACGAGATACGCTCCCGGAGGGCACCAGTAGTTAGACCAAAGATACGCTCTAGGTGGGCGTTGAAACTGTTCGCGAGATACGCTCCCGGAGGGCACCGGTAGTTAGACCAAAGATACGCTCTAGGTGGGCGTTGAAACTGTTCACGAGATACGCTCCCGGAGGGCACCAGTAGTTAGACCAAAGATACGCTCTAGGTGGGCGTTGAAACTGTTCACGAGTTACGCTCCCGGAGGGCACCAGTAGTTAGACCAAAGATACGCTCTAGGTGGGCGTTGAAACTGCTCACGAGATACGCTCCCGGAGGGCACCAGTAGTTAGACCAAAGATACGCTCTAGGTGGGCGTTGAAACTGTTCACGAGATACGCTCCCGGAGGGCACCAGTAGTTAGACCAAAGATACGCTCTAGGTGGGCGTTGAAACTGTTCACGAGATACGCTCCCGGAGGGCACCAGTAGTTAGACCAAAGATACGCTCTAGGTGGGCGTCGAAGCTGGTATTTTGAAATCTACCTCAAGATACGCTCTTGGGGGCGTCGAATCTGGTAGTGTTTTTTCTACCTCAAGATACGCTCTTGGGGGCGTCGAATCTGGTAGGTTGCAAATCTACCTCAAGATACGCTCCTGGGGGCGTCGAAGGTCGTAGTTTTAGAAACTACTCTCAAGATACGCTCTTGGGGGCGTCGAAATTCGTAGTTTTTGGAAACCACTCTCAAGATACGCTCTTGGTGCGTCGAAGGTCGTAGTATAGAAACTACTCTCAAGATACGCTCTTGGGGGCGTCGAAGGTCGTAGTATAAAAACTACTCTCAAGATACGCTCTTGGGGGCGTCGAAGGTCGTAGTATAAAAACTACTCTCAAGATACGCTCTTGGGGGCGTCGAAGTCCGTAGTATAAAAACTACTCTCAAGATATGCTCTTGGGGGCGTTGAATCTGTTCGCGGGATAGGCTCCCGGAGGGCACACGGTTCGTAGTTTTAGAACTACTCTCAAGATACGCTCTTGGGGGAGTCGAATGTGTTCGCGGGATTGGCTCCCGGAGGGCTCAGAATATTACTTTACCTTGGGTTATTCCCCATGCAGGGTGTGTCTTTGATACGCCTTTTAGATCTTTACTTGAGCTTTCTTTCCATGATATTGCATGCTACCACACTTTTTCTTCAACATGGGGGATCACCTTTCGATGGCGATGTTTGTGTATTGCCAACTTAGGACGAGTCCGTATAGGGAGTTGAGGATGTTTTCCTCTTATGTGACTTCTTCTAGGAGAAGTGGTATTGCATGTTCTTGTGATCTTCTTCCTCTAATCTCTTCTTTTGCACTTAGGTGGACTACCAAGCACTTATTCGTTTGGTGCCCCCCAAGTTGCTTGGTGGTCATACCGCCTTTCATATTTGGCCGTTGAAGGCCCCTCGTTCATTTTCTTGGTTGGGTGCCCCTTATGCTCGGGGCTCCCTTGTCTGCTTGTTTGAATGCGATGAATGTCTCTTGTGGGATTTACTCTTTCTCATGCTTGCTTGTTTCAGTCATAGGCATTGTTTGGATAATGCCTTTGTCGGATGTATCTTTAGGGGTGCTTGTAAATTCTTTCCCCCCTTCCTTTTGTTTTTTAGAAAAAACACTTCTGCGGTGTTGATATAGTAGGAGTAACGTATCTTGGAAGGGATTGTATTTAGGTTGAAAAGCTCTCTCATAGAATGGTGTCTTGAGTTGTTAATCTTGTAGGTGTGTTTCAGACTAGTTAATCTGATCCATGCTCTTTGCTCGGGCACCGGGGGGGGGGGGGGGGGGGGGGGGTCTGACCGGGCTGTGATAATCTTCTTGGAGTGTTGTGGCACTTAGTGTGCTTTGCCTTTTCCTTCACATTGAAGTATTCTTCAATGCCTTTAGGGGGTGTCACATTGGTCATGCTCCTCCCACCTTGAATGTTGATTATAGACTTCCTTTGAATTAGGAATTGAATCTAAAAAGAGTGTTTTCCTTTAGGTTTGCTGGTGATGCTCCATGATTTTCCATGGGTTTGCCCCCGTATTGGCTATTCCTTGTTGGATAACTTCATTAGAGGCTGCATTTGTATTGCGTACGTATACGTGTTTGAGGTGTGTTGAGCTGACAAGTCCCTCCTTTTTTGTTTTGTCATAACCTTCATTCATCATGTATTCGGCGTATGGCCTTAAAGGCGGGATATTTTTCTACTGCCCCTTTTATCGGGGTTCTCCTCTTGATGGGACACCAGATTCAAATGTCTTATCATTTGTAGACAAGGTGGTTAATCGGGATGTGCGTCTAGTGTGAGGGTCGATCTTGAAACCTTACTCCCCAAGCTTTTGAGCTCTTCTTTGGTTGATCTTGTAGAACTATTATCCTGCCCTGAGGCTCTTGATAGGAGATGTATCTCCTTTTTCATACTCTAGTTGTTGCACTATCTCTTTTGCTAATCTTGCATCTTTAGAGTTTCTCTCTTGGTGCATGACTTCAATGACAGGATTTTCTACCGATGTTTATTCTATTAGGACTTGTATCCTTGGTTGCCTTATTTTCTTGTGAGATGGCGAAGGAGTGTTTATGAACACTCCAATGTGTCGTACTTGGTAGAGGTATGCGCCTAATCTTTATGGCGCTGTCTTGAATCTTCGTGTACCTATCTTTGATGAGCATGTTATTCATTGCATATATAATACGGAGTCCAAGGATCTCCGGGTTAGGATCATATTTTGAGAACAGAGACATAGTCATCTATTAGATAACCTCTTTATCTACGGAGTTTATTTTTGCAAGGATAAATGCAAGGATACTTGTAAGGATATGTGTTCCATTCTTGTTCCTTGTTCATTTGCAGTGCCGTGTTCCTAATGGGTGTGTTGATGTTCTGACTACCTTTACTAGTAGGGGGTCCTTTGGTATTAGGTATGCCTGACTCTTCTCTAGTATCATCAATGGTTGGTCATGGGAGATGTCTGACGGACTCCCTTCATGCACTATGGTTCTCTTCATGTCAAAGTTGGTGATTCCCTCTCTTATGACTAATAGGCGTTTGTGGGGAGGGCATGTTGCGACTGGTGCCCCCCATGCATACCAATGCCAGATGGGATCCTTTGATGGACTTGGCCCTAGGATGATTAGTGGAAGGTTATAGTAGGGGTAATCCTTTGTGACCTTCATGGTAGTTCCTCTATAGGATGTTGGGAGTGCTCAACTTATTTTTGTAAGTGAGCCTTCCATCTTGTGATCTTTCCCAGAAACTTGACCTTATAGGTGTTCTTTGGGATTGAGCAATCTGTTGCTTGTGCATCTCTTGATTGGCGACGGCCTTTTACGGATTCTTCTAGTGGTCCACCTGTGTATATATATATCACGGAGCCCGAAGGCGTCCGGTATGGTCGTTCTTGAAAAACATGTTGATATCAAGTATCAAAATCTACCCCTTTTAGGGAGTTGACTTGTTATGCAGTTAAATTAAATAAGAGGATATGGGAAGGATATGAGTGTGGGGGTGTTGATACCCCCTGCTTCCTTGGTAATGTATCTGTTTTCCTCCATTAGTCTGTGTGTATTCTTTCCACTTGAGGAATATAAGGTCGCATCCTTGCAAGGCGGACTAGGTGGAGGTGTATCCTTCATGTATGCTATGTGTGATCTCACTCCACTATGTCTCTCCATGAGACTTCCCATTGTAGTAGCTATGTACTAACATGGTGTGATACTCTATGAGTCCCCTGTTCAAATTCTTGTCTTTTCGACTGCTCCCCTGTCCTAGGGGGATGTGTGCCAAGGGTTGTAATGCATGAGGGGTTTGGACCTGTCGTGCTGTATCATGGGTAGGTGGTTGCCTTGTTGTGTTGTTGGGATTATGTCCCTCCCTTTGAGCTTTCCTTGGTATGTCCCTTGGTCATGTCTGTGGTGATACGGACTGTATGTGTACATTGCCAGGGTGGATGTTGGAACTCCTATATCCTTGTTGGTCTGGCATGTATGTCCTCCCTTAGTGCGGTGTATGTCCCTGTTGGGGTACTTGGTTGAATTCATGCCTCCTTGGAGGTCTTGCCTGTCTATCTGCCCCCAGAGGGGTGTATGCCCTGGCATCCTGCTGTGTCTGTTTCTGTCTTGGAGGCACAGACTGCTGCCTTCCCCCTGGGGGTGGCCTTTGGTTGTCTCTCCCTTGTTCTCCTCGCTGCCCTGTTCGAGGGTGCCAGTGGTGTTCTTCTTCTGGGACTTGTTCTTCCTCATGCTGGTGTTGCCTTCTCTGCCTGTTCCTCAGGGTCTCTCTATAGGCTAGCAGCTTATCCTATGCGTTCATCAATCTCGGAGTCACTGTCTGTGTTCCTTGCGAGTATGCGGGCCTTGTGTTGGTTGTGTGGGCACGATTGTCGTTCCTTTGAGTCGGCACTCCATATGGATACCCTTAAGGTTGCGCCTCATAGTAGTACCCCTGTGGAGGTGCCGTGTGTTGGGATGGCACTCCTTGTTGCCCCGTGTCCCTGTGGCCTCCTAGCCAATGGAGTTGAAGCTGTGGAAGCCTCCTAGCCAGCTGGGCGTGAAGGTTCTCCTTCCTGCTTGTTAGGCTGGGGTGCCTGTGGGGCTACCTGAGGCTCTGGGTGTGCAGGCTGTTTCTCTGGTATAGGCTGCCTTGCTGGAGGTATAGGCTGTCTCTCTCGCCTATTGCCCCCAGGTGGGCGGTGATGCCTAGATGCTAAGCTGTTCGTCATCGCTCTTGTTATTGCCAAGCTTTCTGTTCGAAGCTCGCGGACGGCGCCAAATTTTAGGTTCCAAGTCTAGGGTCAACGGGCGGTCGACCTAAGTCTCGTTCCTCACTGGAGATGTTGCGGATTTGGTGCTCTCGGGTTGTGTCGTCCTAGCCTGTGTCTTTCTGTCCTTAGCTTCTCTTCTCGCCCTGCAAGAGGGGCAATACCAGGCACAGAGGGGGGGGGGGGGGTGGTGCCTGATGAACCCTCTCCGATGCCTAAGTCAGTACGGTTTTAGAGAGCTAAAGCTAGAGAGATGTCAGAGCAAAATTATGCAACTAGTCAAGATGATCAAAGATCCCCCAATGAATAGTGGAGAGGTTGTATTTATAGGCAACGGTGTCATTAAGGTGGCTTAATGACATCGTTAACCTTTAAACACAATTAATTATCCTTTAAACACGTAATTAAGACCTTAGGGTACGGAGAAGGTTGGCAGAAATAAACCGAGTATGGGAGTCTAAAAACGGTGTCGGGGCCCTTGGGGGGGAGGAAAATCCGACCCCCAAGGGTAGGGGTTGGGTGTGGCCACCCAACCCCTCCTAGGGGAGATAGGGTTGGGCAACCCTATCTCCCCTAGGGGAGATCAGGTTGGTCCACCAGATCTCCCCTAGGGGAGGTCGGGTGTGGCCACCCGACCTCACCTAGGTGAGTCTAACTTGGCCCGGACGAGTATTTCGACCTCGTCCGGACCGTTGGTGTTTTCGCGGGGTGTTCGGGTTGAAGTTTCGATTTACAATCATTAACGGGGTGATCGAAATGAAACGATTCGGAAGTCAACGGGTTCAAATTGGGCGTATATCCATCAGTACCCGGACCGGAGGACTTCCGGATTGCCTTAGGGCAATCCGGAGGCTTTGATTGCTAACCAATCCAGGTGGGTCCGGATTACCGATGTTCTCCGTGCTCTCATCCCGAATATTTTGCCAAGTGCGAGAAGTCGGTGCACGCATAGTCCACCTTGATGACGGTATACGTTTTCCTTCATACCGACATCAAGCCGTTCAAAACTGGGCATGATCCTTAGGTTCCCTATAAATAGGGGCCTAGGTCTCCCATTTGAGACAACTCCCTCATTTTTCTGGCATTGCGTGCTCTGACTTCTCTCTAAAAAAGATTTCTCTCTCTAGAAGATTTTGACTTGAGCGTCGTAGAGGGCCCAACCAGCATCCCCCCCTCTCCCACGCTGGTTACTGCCCCTTGTGCAGGATCCGGATTTCGAGAGGTCAAAACCAAGAATTTGAAGACGAAGTTCGAGGGTCGTGTTTCAGAGATCGCGGCGTACCCGTTCCTGTATACACATCCTGAGCCCGTTCGTGGAAAATAAGCCCGAAGCTACCCATGTGGAAGCAGACTTAACAATGAGTGTGTGCGAATTCAAATAATACATATAAAACAAAGAAAAATAGTCAGTCATAATAAAAACTTAACTCCACACCTTAAATTACAAAACAAAACCAGGTTAGAATAACAAAGTCAAATATAAAAAAAAAAATTAAGCATGGCAAATAAGAAAATATAAAGAGCCTGAACACTCTAAAATGTCCCCAACAGAGTCTCCAAATTGTCAGATCTAAAATCTGACCTACTGCGATTACGTTGAAAACGTGAATTTTGAAAGAGTCGCCACTAGTTAATTAAGGCAAACTAGGATCCTAATTTACCGAAGTGAATAACGAATTAAACAGTATAAAATCGGTCTATGATTTGAAATCCGGATTCAGGGTTCTGTTACGATTTTTTTAAAAAATTATCTTTTTAGTTACGCACTTTCGGTACTCAATTAACTTATTTGTCAACTTAAATATATGTTACATCGAATTATTCTAACGATGTCAAGATTTAATCAACCTTTTTATCCTATGCAAATTATTATCAAATATTAGCTTAAGTCTAAAAACTACATATAATCTATAACTCCTAATTAAGACGAAATATGAAACATCAAAATTATCAAGCATGCTTAAATTATTTAACATACAAACAACTTGAGTAATTAAACATGCTACCTAACTAAATTTTATAAACTACATTTAAACTATTCAATTAAATAAAATATTATAATAATAATATAATAAAAGAAGGAAGAAGAAGACTACCTACGCTCCACAGCAGTACAGCTGCAGCCAGCGGACTCCACGGCGCCAACGGATGGCCTGGATGGCGACGCAGCGGCGAGGCATGGCGGCGCAGCGGAATAGGAGGTGGTCGCGGTGGCTAGATGGTTGCTCAGAATGGGTCTACTGCATTCAGGATTGGTGACTTCTGTGAGGGGAGAGCACAGCGGAGCGGCTAGTGGTCGGCGGTGGCCTTACGACAGAGAGGAGTTCAGCAGTGGAGGCGTGGCAGCAGGTGGTGATTCAGATTAGCCGAGTGAGATCCAGTCGGAGGAGAAGGGCCATCTGCAGCTTCAGCAGTGACGGTATGAGGCCTGGTCGGCGACGGGGCGGAGGAGGCTCGGAGGGACGACGGGAGCGGGACCAAGCTAGGCGGGAGTGGCTACTGGTGGATCGTGGCCGTGGACGTGGCCGGCGAGATGGCTAACGGTGAAGCTACGGCTGGAAAGAGAAAAAGTAGAGAGATAGAAGTTAAGGAGAGAGAGTGTTTTTATTTTTTTATTTCTTGAACGAATTTCAAGAAATTGATGTATTATTATCAATATTGTGTCCTTTTTACATGTAAATCACCCGTATTTATATTAATCTAGGCCTTGTCCATTCTAAGTTAAAAATACTGCTGATTTATTTTGCTAATAAATGCTAAACATTTAGAAATTTAATACTATATATTCAACAAATATTTTCCAGCAATAAATACAAATAAATATCCTAATATTGCACTGAGCATTCTTGTAAGCTTTCCGACTTGCCGTATTTAGACACTTACTCATTTAGTATGCCACATGTTTGGACCTTAACAACTCAGGGCGTCGGTCCCTATACGGTAGGTAGAAGTGTTCGTCGGGTCGTCGGGTTGTCGGGTCGCTGCACGATATCTTGTACGCGCGCGCTCCTCCTGTGACCTGCACACAGGGCAGTATCGACACCACGAGGGGGGGGGGTGGTGTGCGATGAGCCCTCTCCGATGCTTAAATCAGAAATCTTGAGAGAGAAAGCTAGATAGAAGTCAGAGCTTCCTTTTCAACTTAACTTATGAAATGGTTGGCCTAGTTTCCTATATATAGGGAAACTAAGAACCGAACTCAGTTTTGAACGGTATGATCCCGGTTTAGTAGAAAATGTAAACCGGGCACGGACGAAGGCAAAGTTGACATCGGGAAGACTCGTACATAGTGTTTATATGCGGGTATACGCGTCTCCCGGGGTGAAAATCTGAACCCCCGGATTGTACGGGACAATCTGGACTATCCCGGAATGTTTTGCAAAATCCGGAGTAGTCCGAATTTTTTGGACAGTCCAGACGGGTCACGGTTCGAATAAACGTGTGCGTTTGGACCGTTCTAACCTGTGAATAGGCGTTGTGAACCGTTGGTGGGTTTTACTTGTTAACGAGGCCCGAATGTAAAACGAACCCGTAATGGACGTACATCCATCATTTTCCCCCGAGTCAAGTAATGGTGTGATCCTTGCTTGACTCTTTTTTTCGATAGGATAAACGTCCAATTTAAGTTCGGGAGTTACCTCATAATAGACTTACTGTCAGTCGACGCATGGGCCTCAGTATCATGTTTTCCATCATTAGCTTGGCGAAGGAGTCCGTAACTGCTGACATGGTTAGTGCAGCGAGTATACATGTATAACAGATTTATGCATGTCAATGTATGTGTACGTACGTAACATGGACGTAAATGCTGACGTGTATGCAAACACGGTATATGCACGTGTATAAGTAAACATATGACATGCGATGATTATGTAATCAATGATATAAATATAGAAATACATATGTGATTATATATATACACAAGTATATATTTAACAAGGTCATGCCAAAAAATATATGTCGTGTATGTATGTATGTAAGAGTATGTAGGTGCGTATGTAAGGGTGTGTATGCATGTTGCCAACTCATACAAAAGAGTTAGAAAAAATTAATGGGAGTTAAATCCTTACCCACAACCTATATAGAGGAGAGAGTATACACACCTCCCATACTTAGTCTTCATACTAAGAGTTGTCTGCTCCTCCTTTCTTGAAGAGTAAGATATTTGGGGTCTAATGTTCTTGAGGATCAAGAAACTCCGGCCAACCACTCACCACCCACGGCGGTGCAACCACCTCCGGCCAGGGAGACAGCAGCGGCGACGGGCGTGGCGACATACGGCGGCGGGACGGCTGCTGCACCTTTTTACCGGCGATGACGGCATTTTTCACGGCGATCAGACTTCCCGAGTTGACTAGCGACCATTTCCAGGTATGGCCATGTCCTGGATCACCTTAATTTGGTGAAACCTTAGCTTGAATAAAACTTGGTTTTTCACGCGCACCAACTGTTCGATGAAATTCCTAACACACACCAACATAGTGTAAAATGCATGAAAAATGGCTAAGTGTTTAGAAATGTTGTATGCATAGCCAAGAGTGTTACTCCCCTTGTTAATCGCATGCGTTAGGTGGTCGAGACCCTGTCATTCTTGAATTGCTTACTTAGCCACTTTTTGGTCGAAATTGTCGATCGATGAATCCATGTAGTAATTTGTGTTGTGACACCCTTTGTACGTACATGTTTGTTAACACAATAGTGTTTGTAGTTATGGGTGTATCTCGCATTCCACTTGTTAAGGATATACACTTAGGTATATATCACCTCAAATATTTGTGTTAGGTTGCGTGGACACGCGGGGATGCGAGTAGATACATGTTGTGCGTGTAGGCATGAATTGGTGCGCGTAGACATGAATAGGTGCGCATAGGCACGAGTAGGTGTGCGTAAGCACATGTAAGTGCACGTAGGCATGTGAAGGTGCACATAGGTACATGTGGACTGTATAGTGTTGGGACGAGGCCCTTACTGACATAGAGTTTCCCCCGTTAGAGGATGTTCGCTATGTAGTAGTTGTAAACTTATAAGTTTGTATGCACGGAGTTGCCCCTGTGTGGGAGATGTTCACCCTATAGTTGCTAGTCACGCGTTCATTACGCGCACACTTGCTGAGTAGACTGTTGCTTTTGTCACTGCAGGACTTGCAGTTCGAGAGTTACAGAGTGACTTGTTGAGTAGATACGACCTGATGGCGCGTCTTTCTTTAGGATTACCTTCTCGATTTACAGGATACCATAAAATTAGTAAGTTCTTCATCCCTACTCCAGGAGTTAGGTACTGTTAAGATTCTGATTTTGAATTTGAGTCGGATCCTGCGGCATCCGCTGATTCGGGATCTGAGGATAGCACAGACTCTTCTCTTGAGTCAGATTTTGGTTCGGGGTCGGAACATATGTTCCAAGCTTTTTCTGGGAACCAGTAGCAACGCAAGGATTACAGCCGTTACGTGGAGAAGTCTGGACTCTGTCCACTTGGAGGCGGTTTTTCCTTTTGACATACTCTCTAGAGTTGCTCGAGGTCAGCCTACTGTGCCCCCCATTGAGATGGCGGCAATGTATACTGGACAGATACAGGAGGGGTTATGTTTTCCTTACTGTCGCGACTTGGTCAGAATTTGTCGCTGATGGGTTCCGCTATGGCCGTTAGGCCCTTAAACGGTGAGTAAACGATGAATAGGCTCACAGGGCCCTAAAAGGGGTCAAGAAGACCAATGCGAAGGGTCCCGATGAGAGGAGTCCCAATGGTAAAAGGTCCCGACAGAGTCGGTCCCGATAGGCGAGCCAGGCGCTCCCGATGAGATGCCTTTAAGTAGGCCCCGATGATGAATCCCTGAGAATACTGGCCCTGTCACGATGACGAGGGGCCCCGAGCGGTGACATAATGAGATAACTCTGGAGTCCCCGATACTGGTCGGGACTTGCTATCAGAGGTTGAGGCCGAGATACGCGGGATCGTGGCCGAGATACGCGGAGCGTGGCCGAGATACGCGGAGCGTGGCCGAGATAGGCGAGATCATGGCCGAGATAGGCGGGATCGTGGCCGAGATACGCGGAACGTGGGCTAACCGCCCCAGCGGTTTACCAGGTAACTGAGGTAGCTCTTCGCCTATAAAAGGGCAACAGTTACCTCAGATCAGATACGTTTTTTGGAATACTGAGACTTGCTTGCCAGTTTATTGAGATACTCATTTAAGCATCAGAGAGGGATTCTGGGTCACCGCCCGGTCTATCCCCTCTTGCAGGATTACGTGGAGCGAAGGAGTTCGGATCGCCGTCAAGACCGTACCTGAGTTCCACCCGTGATCCAACATTGGCGCCGTCTGTGGGAAATGCAACGAAAAGCGAAGATGACTTCTACTCGTTCAATTGTGGCTGGCAAGCAGAGAAGGCAAGGACGATCTGGTGGTTCCCTTCATCCTGCTGGAACACTGAACTCGCTACTGGAGCATGCTGAGGACCAAAATCTCCCTGCCGAGGTTTCCCGAACAGGGGAGCACCACGAAGTTCCTGAGGATACGGCAAGACACCCAGAGAATAGGGAGGAGGATGCTCCTCCAAACGCGAACCTGACAAAGGCTGTGGCAGATGCCATGCCGATGTTCTTGGAGGCCATGGAGGCTCTCCTAGAGCGGAGAGAAGCAGCCAAGAGACAGGAAGAGGTGTCTCCGCCAAAGGATGTTCAGAATGCACAGGAGGCCCAACCCAGAAACTAGGACAAGGGCAAGGAGCCTACCCAGTCGGAGAGATTTGTGATCGATGGGCCAGGACAGGTGCAGCATAGGACCATTCCCCTTAATGGTCCCATCACCCCCGATCAGGTGGTGAAGATCGTGAACATTTGAATGGGGGACCAGAAGCAGATGATGTCGGAACTGAGGGATCGATCCACCCATCCCGTTGTTCCCCGATTGATAGACACCCTCGCCCCGCCAGGGCTAGGGATCCCCACGATTAAGGAATATGATGGCGAGGGAGATCCAGTTCGCCATGTCCAGAAGCACCTCATGGCCTATCTAGGCAGGGCTTCGAATGACGATGTTGTATGTGTGCTGTTCCTAGGTACATTCGGTGAGAGGGCCCTGACGTGGTTCTTCAGCCTGCCGCTAGGATGCATCTCCAGCTGGGCTGACATGCACGACCGTTTCATTCAGCAGTATCAGGGTCGTCGACGCCTCTTGAAGAGCGTAAGATCCCTGGCCCAGGTGGTGTAAAGTCCCGACGAATCGCTGGCACATTATTACCAGCGGTACACTGCTTGTGTGGCTGAGATCGATGAGGAGATATCGGAGGGAGAGACTATTCGCACCTTCCTTCGGAACCTGACAGCCCCCAATCTAGAAGAAGCGGAGTCTACAGCCCCCGATCTAGAAGAAGCAGGCCCTGTAGAGGGGGCAACCATGGAGGTCGATAGCAGAGCAACCAGAAATGGCAGAGCAATCAGAACAGCCAAATGAGGAGAATACTTGGGAAATGTACACGGATGGCTCCTCGAGTTCAGACGGATCAGGAGCAGGATTCGTATTGATACCACCAGGCGGAGGAGAGCCCCTTCGATACGCTTTGGCCTTAACATTTAGGGCCACGAACAACGAAGCTGAGTATGAGGCTCTTATCACAGGCCTCAAAATTGCCAAAGGTACGGGAGTTAGTCACTTAAGGGTGAAATGTGATGCGGGCCTGATTGTGAATCAAGTCCAAGGACGATATGAGGCGAAGAGTCCAGTGATGAGGAAGTACCTTCGTGAAGTGCAAGTCTTGAAGGAGAGCTTCAGGAGTTTCGATATTGAAGCAATCCCGAGGGAGGAAAATACGGAAGCGGATGCCTTGACTAATTTTGCCTTGGGGGCACCCCTCGAGGAAAATCGGAAGGTTCACTTCTTGGAGAAGGTGATTTTGTCGACCATCGATCCATCGGAGGTATGTGCCATTGAAACAGGATCAGAGGAGGAGCCCACTTGGATGACCCCGATAGTCGCGTATCTGACCACGACGGCAGTCCCCGATGATGAAGTGGTAGCTGACAGGATACGTCGGACCGCGGTTAATTACGTGGTGCTGGACAACCAAATGTACAAAAAGGGGTGGTTCTCGACACCTTACTTAAAATGTGTGGCTGAGCCCGACACAAGTCGGATCCTGAGGAAGGTGCATGAGGGGTCTCGGCTTGTCACGAAGGGGCCCGATCCATTATGAGGAAAGTGCTGAATTTGGGCTATTATTGGACTTCGATGAGCAAGGAGGCGACGATGATAGTCCGATCCTGTGACGCGTGCCAGAGGTACGCCCCGAATATCGTGGCTTCGGCTGCTAATCTGATGTCCATCAAGAGTGCTTGGCCCTTCGCACAGTGGGGTATTGACTTGGTGGGACCCCTCCCGCAGGCACAAGGTCAGTGTAAATATTTGCTTGTGGCTATCGATTATTTTTCGAAATGGATAGAAGCTAAGGCATTGGCCAAGATGACGGGGAACCAAACTGTCAAGTTTCTCCAGACCCATATTATATCTAGATACGGGATTCCTAAGGTGGTGATCAGCGATAATGGTCCGCCGTTTAACGGGGCTCAAGTGAAGGAGTATCTGGAGGAGTTGAATATCGAGCATCAGACAGCCTCTGTCCATCATGCTCAGACTAATGGCCAGGTGGAGTCAGCCAATAAAATCGTGATGGATGGCCTGAAGAAGAGGGTCTATGCCTTGAAGGGCCAATGGCTGAACGAGCTGGAAAACGTGCTTTGGGCTGTTAGAACTACACCCAAACGATCAACAGGGGAGACTCCGTTTGGCCTTGTTTATGGCACGGAGGCTGTTGCTCCCGTGGAAATAGCTGTGGCGTCCCATCGGACGAGATATTACGAGCCTTTGACGAATGATGAAATGAGACGTTTGGAATTGGACTTGCTCGAGGAAAAGAGGCGGGAAGCCGATGAAGTCCAGGCTCGAATGCGTTTGGCGACGGCCAGATATTACAATCAGCGAGTTAAGTCCCGACAGTTCTTCGACGGTGAGCTGGTTTGGCGTCGGAACGAGTTTACTCTTTTGGATCGGATCAACAAGATGTTGCCAAAATGGGAAGGACCTTATAAGGTCGTGGGGATGCCAGCTCCGAATGCATACAAGTTGGAAGACCTCGATGGCAGAGTATTGAAGCATTCTTTTAGTGGCGAACACTTGAAGAAATGTCATGCTTGATGAAAAGTCGCCTTAAGTGGTGCCCGATGTAAAGTCGCCTTAAGTGGTGCCCGATGTAAAATCGCCTTAAGTGGTGTAAGTTATTTATCGTTTGATTCGATGTAAGCAGATTTTATGCCATCAATAAATAAAGAGGTTGCTTCCGATCAGATTTATTCTTAGATTTATTCTAAGTGTTGTTGAGTCGCCTTAAGTGGTGCACGATAAAAGTCGCCTTAAGTGGAGCACGAGATTAAGTCGTCTTAAGTGATGCATGGTTCTTGGATTTATTCTAAGTGTTGAAAAGTCTCCTTAAGTGGTGCACGATAAAAGTCGCCTTAAGTGGTGCACGATAAAAGTCGCCTTAAGTGGTGCAAGTGGTTAAGTCGTCTTAGGTGAGGCGGATTGAATTGCCTTAGTTGGCACGATTAGATCGCCTTAAGTGGTGGGGGCTAAATCGTCTTAAGTGATGTGTTGAAATGTCTTAAGTGGCGAGGTTCCGCCTTAAGTGGCATAATTAAGTCGCTTTGAGAAGTGCAATGGAAAATCGGAACTAAGATAGCTTAATATTGATGAGGGCTCAAAGGCCCGAGGATGCATTACAAGGAGAGGAAAATACAAGGACTATAGAGATAGAGCATTTAAGCTTGGTCCTTGTCGGCATCAGCGGGAGCAGGGTCCACAAGATCTGTAGCAGAAGGCTCCACAGGTTCAGCTGCTGGAGGGTCGATTATCGGGGCATCGGCACTTGGAGGCTTCGCCATGTCTCCAACACCCGCGGGAGTGTTCCCCTCATCACTCTCCTCCGAGAGGGCAAAGTACTTCTTCGCAAAGGGATCGAGGGTCGCAGACTTGTCGAAGTTGATGGCGTCGCCATACTCCAGATGGAGCTCCTCGACCGCATTGAAGAGGGTGTTCTCCACCTCCGCGGTGCAGAATTTCACCGCATCAGCTTGGAAGTCCTCAGACCCCCAATAATCTTCCCGACCCTTGGTTTCAGCCGCGACCAGCTTCGCAGGAACCTCAGCAATTTGCTCCTCCAGAGCTTTCTTCTCAAGGACAAGTTTGTCCCGAGCTTCTGCGTCCTTTTGTCGCCCCTGCTGCTCCCGCTTCAGCAGCACCTCGCAGTCATGAACCTGCTTTTGGAGGTCCCGAGTCTTTCGGTCGAGGATGGCCTGCTCCTTGGCCAGTTTTCCCCTCGAAGACTCGGAGGTCGCCAGATCCTCCTTAAGCTTGGCTACAACCGCGGGAGCCCCCTTGGCCCGCTCTTGCTCCAAGGCCTCCTCGAAGGCGAAGATGTACCCAAAGCAGCGGTTGATGTCCGCCATCTCCTGCGAAGGAAAGAAGAGAAGTGTTAGCATATGAACAACCTGCCTTATTGATGAAAGGGAGAAAAGTAAGAGCCTTACCTCTATCCGACGGATAGACATTTCTTGAACATCCATGCGGATGCCCTCCCGATCCAAGGAAATCAGATACCTCAGAGAGGGCAGGATTGAGCCTGCCAGCAGATGCGGAGCCAGCTCTGGGTATGCGTCACCCTGTCGGAGCTAGACCCCTTGCAGCGTTTGGATCGGGGTCCAAGAAGCCTCCTTCTGCTCGGGGTCGTAGGCCTTGTAAAAACTCCCGTCCAGGGAGAAAGGGGAAGGACCGACTCGAGTCGTGGAGGGGCGCACCTCTGACTCGCCCTGAGTCGGAGAGGAGCTGAAGTTGTGAACGGGCGACGGCTGTCGCTGTTGTGAAGAAGGTGAGGGAGGCAGCCCCTTGGAGGTTGGTTTCAGTGGGGACTGCCCCGTCCTCCGACGATGAATCAGGGAGCCGCCCTCATCTGTCTCCTCGGAGGAGTCCAGATTCTCCACCCGACGAAATTGATCGCCGGTCGGGGTTTCTCCAGCCCCGAAAAGTTGTGCCCCTGCTGAAGGAGGCGCCCCTGCTGAAGGTGGTGCCCCCGCTGAAGCTCCAGCACCCGACGGAGTTCCCGAGTGACCTGCACCTAGAGGACGAGAGGCTTCAGAAATATAGTCAGGAAGGTGGTCAGGGTCCTTACACCAAACGATGCGCCGAGAAACATATTGATCTCTCCCGTGGAAGTGGTAGTAGCCCGCCTTCAGAACACGAGGAATTTCCCCTCGGAGGACACGCTTAACCTCTTCGATGCGAGCCTCCATGGTCGAAGGGATCAGATCCTTAGGAACTTGCTTCCTGTATGATTTAATAGCTAGGCGGAGCTGTTTACCTTCATCAGCATTCTGGACATCGAAGAGTTTGTCCACCTCCACCCGGCTCCGCTTTGTCCTCTCTGCGGAGGGAGATCCCGATGGAGCAGCAGCCTTCTTCGCCGACTTCCTCTTTCGTGCGGGGCGGACAGTGTCGGTCTCCCCCTGCTTAAGGATGAGATTGGTCAGCACGGATACCTTCTTAGCGGCAAACAATGGAAAACAGAGATCAGAAACGTTACCCAAGGAACCATATTGGAGGGGCCGTCGAAGAGTTGACCCCCAGAGACTATGTCGAGGAGACGGATCCCGGCATTCACCAGGTCCCGCTCCGTTAGAGAATTAGCATCGAGGGGAGTATAGGACTCCCCCCATCGGTAAAGCTGGATAAGATGGAGGGTCTGGAAGTCTTCATCAGAGTAGGTGTGGTAAGCAGGAGGAGAGTCAGCTTCCACCTCCCATCGGGGCCAGGGGATCGAAGAGTTCTTGATGAAGAAGTAGCTCCTCTTCCACCCACTGTTATCGGACCCCGTTTCGATTAGGAGTCCCCGAACCTTGACAACCTTCCAGGTGTCACGGGTCCAGCTGCACAGCGCGAGTTGCGCCTTGTTCCACTTGGGCATCCGGGGATAGAAGGCACAAACCCCGGCCTCATTGCACTTCATCCCATAGAAGGTTCTGAAGAGTTGAAGGTTGTAAACCCACTTCTGTCGGAAGCAGAGGACCTGGAAGGCATTCCATAGGCGGATGGCATGGGGAGAGAAAGTACTTGGATGCGTCTTGTAGTGTTGGCACATCTTAACCAGGTTGCCGCATAAGGGGAATCGAATCCCCGCCGATATTTGCCCCGTGGAGAAAAATACCTCCCCTTTCTGGGGACGGGTAACCTCAAGATTACTCGGGAGGCGGGGCCAAGGATAAGGGAAGCAAGGTTCCCAAGTAGAAGTGATACAGCCCTCCCGGGGAGCGGCCTCATAGGCAGTGCTGGAAATGTCGTTGGGTGCATAGTCGAAATTGAAGGGTTTCCTCCCTTCGGAACTGGATCCGCTGTCTGAAAATCAGCCATGGCAAGGAAAGGCACATTGGGTTTTCCGGAAAAATTGAAAACGAACTAATCGAAGATGAGGGAAAAGATATACAAACATCAGGGAAGGAGGTCTTACCAGACATGATGACTCGAACTGGAAGGGATGATCTTAAAGGTCACCGGAAAGTTGTTCGGAGAACAGGAGGCCGGAGAAGCACTTGAGTCTTTGAAACCGCAGAGCTTTTGGAAATTGCAGAGCTTTGGGATCTCAGAGCTTTCGAAATTGCAGAAACGGTAAAAAAGAAACAGTGCCCAGGGTTAGGGTTTTATAGGAGAAGAGGACAAGTGAAAGGACATTCTAATCTGGGTCGTCGAAGTTGAAACGTTTTAATCTGAACCGTTTAGATGAAACGTGCAGAATGGCAAGAGGCGTAATGATGAAACGGCCTGAAAAGCACTTTTTCAGAAAAAGCAGGCACGAAAAATCAGGCACGGGTGCCAAAGACGTCACTTCGTCATCTGCTGCATTTAATGACTGAGGAACCGAGGAGTCTTCTCGGATTTGGTGATTATCCTCGAAGTATCGAGGAAACGTGGACGAGAAGATCCGTATCAAGTGACTTTATCAAGGGAAAGGTCCCCGACTCCGATGTCGGGAGTTGAAAGACACGACGAACTGTAAGTCCCTCATGTCTTGGGGGCAAATGATGGGTTCCGCTATGGCCGTTAGGCCCTTTAACGGTGAGTAAACGATGAATAGGCCCACTGGGCCCTAAAAGGTGTCAAGAAGACCAATGCGAAGGGTCCCGATGAGAGGAGTCCCGATGGTAAAAGGTCCTGATAGAGTCGGTCCCGATAGGCGAGCCAGGCGCTCCCGATGAGATGCCTTTAAGTAGGCCCCGATGATGAATCCCTGAGAATATTGGCCCTGTCACGATGACGAGGGGCCCCGAGCGGTGACATAATGAGATAACTCTGGAGTCCCCGATACTGGTCGGGACTTGCTATCAGAGGTTGAGGCCGAGATACGCGGGATCGTGGCCGAGATACGCGGAGCGTGGCCGAGATAGGCGAGATCATGGCCGAGATAGGCGGGATCGTGGCCGAGATACGCGGAACGTGGGCTAACCGCCCCAGCGGTTTACCAAGTAACTGAGGTAGCTCTTCGCCTATAAAAGGGCAACAGTTACCTCAGATCAGATACGTTTTTTGGAATACTGAGACATGCTTGCCAGTTTATTGAGATACTCATTTAAGCATCGGAGAGGGATTCTGGGTCACCGCCCGGTCTATCCCCTCTTGCAGGATAACGTGGAGCGAAGGAGTTCGGATCGCCGTCAAGACCGTACCTGAATTCCACCTGTGATCCAACAATCGCTATTACAGGATTTCTCCTCTTGATCTTGCATCCGCCGGAATCCGGTCTTGGGTTTGCTTCTGAGTGTTATGCCACCAGCAGCCGTGGCGCTACTCCACACTGCTTTCCGGTGTTTCTTCCGACTTTAGCGCCAGGACTCTGTCGGCCTATATTCTATCTCTATTCGCTGACTTTCGTTGAAAGGGCGAGATTTTGCAAGTCTTAACTTGGGAGAAGTAAGGTGGGATACTACACTTCGTTTTGTGACAACTGCTGATCGGTTGAGGAGTCACTGGGAAGAACATTATTTCTTTTCCCATGACGTCGGGGTGACGTGGCCAGTTGCCCATGTTACTGAGACTGATCCCGTGCCGACATATACTGTGTTTTCTGATTCAGACAAAGCGACCATGAAGGCTATATATCGGGCTCACAAGGCACGCGCCTATTGCGCCTTGTCTTGCGTGACTGAGCAGGAACTGTGCGAAACTGGGATTCGCGTAGTTCCTATGGGAGGTCTTTCGGTATGTTATGGACTGTTATAACTCCTATTATGTTGTGATGTAGGTTGGTTTCATGGCAGAAACTCGCGATTGCAGGCGAGTCTGCAGGGGAATTCTGCTGCCCCCGCACGAGGTGCCTCTGCAGCTGTCACGGATGCGCTTCGAGTTATGAAGCCTGGGCGCGGTAAAGGGTCTATACGTGAGTTTCCTTTCTCGTAATTTTGTTTTTCTCTTGATCGTGTTAAGTGTTATTGTTTTCATCTTGTCTTGTTCTTGTTTGTAGGCAACTCGCCCAACGTGATTGATCGCATTGTGGCTGTTGCTAATACTCCGCCTCGACCCAAGGCGAAGAGACCCGAGTCTAAGGTATGTCCCTCGAGCGATCCTAAGTGATCAAAGTCTGCAGGAAGCGGGGCATTGGGGACTCCTTCCCATGACAAAGGGAAGAATCTTGAAGCCCAGGCTCGCGTGCCTGTTATGTCTGCCCCTCGTTCGAGGGACTGGACCTGGGAGGAGGTGGCTCCTCATGCGGTATGTATTTTACTTTTTACATTCCTGCTATACTTGTAATATTTTTCCTTTCTAGTTTATCTGTGTGGGTGTTGCGTCTCCTGCCGCGCTTACGCGCACTGATTTGGTGTGTCCTATTGTGGATGCCATTGTTTGAGATGAGTGGGTGCCCTTTGGTGATGGGGAACCTCATTTTTCTAAGGAGGCGAGCTTGAGTACTCCCGAGGAGGGAACGCGTGTTTCAATGGGTTATCCCTCCAGGCGATTGGAGGGTTCGCCCTAGTGAGCCTGTAGATGCGCGCGCCTATGCTGAGGGTGCATTCGCACATGTTGCACCAGTGAGTGTTCATCCTTACTCTTTTATAGATTGTATATGTATTTGCATAGTTGTTATTACTTGCTTGTTGTATTGTGCTATAGGTTTTTGTTGAAGTGATGAACCTTTCCTCCTTCGTGATTGAACTCACTGAGGAGAAGAATGCTCTCTAGGAGAAGTGCGATATGCTTTGTTGCGAACTTGCGAGTGCAAAGGAGAAGGCGCGTCTCTCGGATGCAAAGGTAGTCGACTTGGAGGCGGGTGCCTCAGTTCTCCAGGCTCGAGTTGCTATGCTCGAGTCCGAAGTAACTGCCCTTCAGAAGAAGGTGGCTGAGGATAGCGAGATGCACACCATTGCATTGCAGCAGGTGCAAGAGAGCGCACATGAGGAGGGAAAGGTTGCTGGAGTTGCGGAGTACAATGACTCCCAGTCCTTCCGTGATGATGTTCGAGAAGGTGCCAATGACCTTATGTATGACTTTTCCGAGTGCTTTATCGAGCATGTATATACCATTGCCCCCGACTTTCTCTTTGATTATTTTGGTGTATACACTGAATTTTCCCTTGGACATGTGGCGGCATTGCGCCTCCGAGATGCGACCACCCCTCAGATTGATGTTGTGTTTGGTGATGATGGTGATGTCCGTGTAGTGGTTGAGACTACACAGGACAAAGTTGTGGCTGAGCCATCTGATGTTATCGATGCGCATGATGTGGCATCAGGTTGATTGCTGATTATTTTCGAACCTTTGTATATAGTTTTGCTCCCCGTGTCGGGTTGAGGTTGTCTTTGGGGTGTTGGTCCCTAGAACCTTTTATCCTTTACGCTTTTGATGTTTGACGTTATCATATAGACTTGTCATTGATGTTTTAGTAATACATGATAACTTATTAGTAATCTTTCATACCTTTGTTATCGTAGTTGTCCATATGGTTTGTACTTTTTGAGAATCGTCCTCTAAGTGGATATAGTATCCGTAGCTGTAGTAAGGAGACGTTGGTCCATGTGTTTGTGCCCCTCTTAGGTATCCTAAGGTATGGCATAGTGTGTAGGTTCGAGTTGAATAGGTGAGTAGTATGCTTGCCGTATTTCATGGGTAGTAACGCGCAAGGCTTTGTAATGACGCTTGGCATTTATGAGTAATAATGCACAAGGCCCTTATCCCGTTACTTGGTATTTGTGGGTAGTAATGCGCAAGACCCTTTCATACACATAGGAGAGTCGTCTCAACGAGGTGAAACTTTAGTTTTTACCGTCTCTTAGTCCACTCTAAGGCGACGTTGTGACAAGACGCTACTTGTTAAATTTGTGCGTTTTTCCATCCGTTAGTTGGGAACACCCTGCGTAATGTTATTGCAGGGCGTTCTGCTGGCTAATCCATGTACCTGCCCTGCTGACCCTAATCCATGTTACACGACTTTCAGTTTCCGTCTCTTGGTCCATTCCAAGGCGACTTTGTGGCAAGACAATACTTGCTAAATTGAAGTGTTTTGTTTCTGTTACTTGTTCACGTCCAAGGTAAAATTTTACAAGACTCGACTTGTAGGTTTGGTAAGTTTTTTGATGCATCACGTATAGCGATGATCTCAGGATACGCTCCTGCCGGCATAGAAGGGTGTTTAGTAATGAACGCCACTTGTGTTTAGTAGTAGGTTCCCATGGGGTTGCCCTCGTATAGTGGATGTCACGCCATGTTTCATGGGGTTGCCCTCGCATGGAGGATGTCACGCCATGTAATGCGGGGGTGAATCACGCCCGATTGTTTAGTAATATGTACTGGGTTTTGTTAAATATCTGTCCAGTTCGGGTTCGTATTTACATTTCGGGCCTCGTAAAATATCCCAAAACCCGTAAAAAAACCTTTTCGCGGACACCCAAGTCTAAAACGGTCCGGGATACGCGCAATTCCCGGGCCGAAGGACTTCCGGATTGCCTTGGCAATCCGGACGGGTCCGGATTACCGTTTTTCTCCGCGCTCATCCCGATTATTTTTGCCGATTGCGAGAATTCGGTGCACGCATAGTCCACCTTGATGACGGCATACGTATTCCTACATACCGACATCAAGCCATTCAAAACTGAGCATGATCCTTAAGTTCCCTATAAATAGGGGCATAGGTCTCTCATTTTAGACAATTCCCTCACTTTAGGACTTCGAATGCTCTGACTTCTCTCTAAGGCTTTCTCTCTCTAGAAGTTCTAACTTGAGCGTCGGAGTGGGCCCAACTAGCATTCCCCCTCCCACGCTGGTTACTGCCCCTCGTGCTGGACCCGAAGATCAAGAGTTCAAGGTCGAGGATTGGGAGATTAGCTCGGTGATTGTGTATTAAGGATCGCGGCGTTCCCGTCCTTATACATACATCTCGAGCCCGATTGTGAAGAAAAGAGCCTATTCGTGAAGGAAAAAGCCCGAAGCTGCCCAAGTGGTGAAGCGAACATAACATTTGGCGCCGTTAGTGTGATTCAAACAAAAAGCCATTCATACCGCGAGCTATGACAAGAGGACAAACAAAGAAGGCGGGGGAAAGAAAGCAAAAGCCGAAGCCAACAAGAAACCAACCAGGACGTTCTCACGTTCCAGATATAGGATCCACCGCCTCATCCGTGCCAACCACAAACGTGCCTTCCGTACAGCACGGTCCCAAAGTTCAGAATAATGCATCAGCACACGAGTTCGAGCGAAGGACAGGGATCAATGAAGAGTTCCCATACGGGATGCCAGCTAAAAAACAGAAGCAGGCAACAAGTCAGCAGGATCATTTGCACGTGCATAAAGACATGTTCGCTGCATTCTCCATGCCAACAAGCAGCGTGCCTTCCGCATAGCATGGCCTTAAAGTCCAGAATACAACATACATTGCATCCTATCCGGAAAAGATGGCAAACATACATATGATCCATGAAGACTTTGATGTTGAAAGCGAGAAGTCGTACAAGCAAGAAGTGTACGTTGCAAAGACAATGCACAAGTCCCATGATACCAACATGGAGTATGTCGACATAAAGGATGCCGCCTTTGAAGATGTCATTGGTTTTTCATCAAAGGACAAAGAACACATTACGCACCATGACGCCTTGGTCATAACCACGCAGAAGCCGACAAGAAGTCGACTTGGATCCTCCCACATGCATGTTGCCACACCCAACGCTTTCTTCATGCAGACAAGAAGTGCATCCTTCACACAGTGCGACCAAGGAGTTCTCCAACACAGAGGTGTCAACCCGCCACCACCTGTCACTCCTACCATGATGACCGCGCTCGAAGAGCTGCTTACATTCCGAAAGATGTTAAGGAACCAAGGATATGCCCCGCCATCACCACCCCTGCCGCCGATCAACGGACAAGTCGAGGAGACAAGAACAAAGTCCCGAGTCACAAGTCATCAAGACACACCGTACCAAAGAATAGGGGGCCAATACACGGAAGGTACCTTCCAGTACCAACAACCAAGGCAAGGAGCTGCACGCTCATACAACCCGTATGTGATAGCACAACACCAAGAAGGGGCATGGAACAACCTCCAACCTCCCGCTCAAAAATACACAAGGAAGATCCTTCCACGAGGACAAGCCAAGACGATGCTGACATCCGTCACAAGTAGGGATGAGGAAAACCTGTTGATGACGATGATGTCCCAATCGCGGGACTTACAACAAGAACCTTGAAGACAATAATTGAGGAAAAGATAGACGCTTCCTGGGAAAAGAGACAACCGCAACAAAAGAGGCCATTCCATTCAGACGTCCAAAGGCTCAAAAAGACCAATCTCGCCAAATGTGTTCAATTGAACACACCGCTGTCCGCCATCTTGAAAGAGATAAAAGAGACCAAGCTGTGGAAAAAGCCCTCTAATTTCCGCAAGGGCCCATTGGGAAAAGATGAAAGCAAATGGTGTGAAAATCACGAAGTGTATGGCCACGAGACGGAAAGCTGTGTTGGATTAAGGTTTCATGTAAACAGCTTAATCTTAAAAGGAGAAATGAAGAAGTATATTGACCAAGGCAATAAGCATCTAAAGAAGTCTCATGTGAAGTCTTCAGGAAAAAGCAAAGGAAAAGAAAGGCGAATGATAATCCACCTATCGCCAAGCGTCGGTAAAACAACGTCACTCATGGAACCAATTATGACGACTTATACAATCCTTGGAGCATGAAGGTAGAGGAAACAAATTTCAAACTCCCGGAAAACAAACTTCACCGACCACTGGAGACAAAGACTGCCTTCCTTGGCATGAACGTTGAAGAACGATGCAAGCACCATAAAACTGGGGGGGCATAACACCAACATTTGTCCACCCCCAAAGGTGGAGATTGAAGAGCTCAACACGCTAGATGCACTAAGGAACTATGTGGCACGTGGCAGAATCAACTTGCCGACAAATCACCTATGAAGACGTCAAACACATCATCAATCCCTTTATCTTCATTTTTGCATATCTACTTTAAGTCTTCTTAGATTAAGTACAACTTATGTTTATTAGCCTTAGTACTTTTCAAAAGGAGCGATCAATAGACGCCTTCCTGTAATCCGTTGTACGAACTCCAAATATCTAATGAAGGTTAAATCTACTTTCTTATGTACATTACTATATCATGCATACTACCTTGGAATAACGCCAAGTAACAACTACGCACATATTAATTGCGTCAACAACACAAGCTATCGCACTATGAACAACAAACGGCTTAGGTCATACAACATCCCCCATCCAACGGAGCCTCAAGCATTCTATACGCACAAGACTAAAAATCGCGTTGCAATAATAAATAAGACGGGGGCATTACCTGTTGGATCACGGTTGGAACTCCGGTACAGTCTTGACGGCGATCCGAACTCCTTCGCTCCACGTAATCCTGCAAGAGGGGATAGACCGGGCGGTGACCCAGAATCCCTCTCCGATGCTTAAATGAGTGTCTCGATAATCTCAATAAACTAGCAAGCAAGTGTCTCAGTATTCAAAACGTATGTGATCTGAGGTAACTGCTGCCCTTTTATAGGTGAAGAGCTACCTCAGTTACCCGGTGAACCGCTGGGGCGGTTAGCCCACGTTCCGCGTATCTCGGCCACGATCCCGCCTATCTCGGACATGATCTCGCCTATCTCGGCCACGCTCCGCGTATCTCGGCCTCAACCTCTGATAGCAAGTCCCGACCAGTATCGGGGACTCCAAAGTTATCTCATTGTGTCACCGCTCGGGGCCCCACGTCATCGTGACAGGGCCAACATTCTCAGGGATTCATCATCGGGGCCTACTTAAAGGCATCTCATTGGGAGCGTCCAGCTTGCATATCGGGACCTTTCACCATCGGGACTCATCTTATCGGGACCCTTCGCATTGGTCTTCTTGACCTCTTTTAGGGCCCAATGGGCCTATTCACCGTTTACTCATCGTTAAAGGGCCTAACAACCATAGCGAAACCCATCATTTGTCCCCAAGACATGAGGGACTTACAGTTCGTCGTGTCTTTCAACTCCCGACCTCCCGACATCGGAGTCGGGGACCTTTCCCTTGATAAAGTCTCTTGATACGGATCTTCTCGTCCACGATTCCTCGATACCTCGAGGATAGTCACCAAATCCGAGAAGACTCGTCGGTTACTCAGCCATTAAATGCAACAGGTGACGAAGTGACGTCTTTGGCACCCGTGCCTGCTTTTTCTGAAAAAGCACTTTTCAGCCCGTTTCATCATTAACGTCACTTTCCGTTCTGCCCCCTATGCGAAGAGGTATTTCGACCTCTCGAAGGAGAGTGATGAGGGCAACACCCCCGCGGGCATTGAAGACGTGGCGGAGCTTCCAAGTGCCGATCTTCCGACGGTTGACCCCCCGATAATCGACCCTCCAGCAGCTGAACCCGTGGAGCCTTCTGCCACAGATCTCGTGGATCCTGCTCCCACTAACGCCGACAAGGACCAAGCTTAAATGCTCTATCTTCATAGTCCTTGTAATTTTCCTTTCCTTGTAATGCATCATCGGGCCTTTGAGCCCTTATAAATATCAAACTATTTTAGTTCTGATTTTCCATTGCACTTCTCAAAGCGACTTACCTATGCCACTTAAGACATTTCAACACATCACTTAAGACGATTTAATCCCGTGCACCACTTAAGGCGACTTAATCTCGTGCACCACTTAATGCGACTTTTCTCGTGCACCACTTAAGGCGACTTAACATCGTGCACCACTTAAGGCGACTTAACATCGTGCACCACTTAAGACGACTTAACATCGTGCACCACTTAAGGTGACTTAACATCGTGCACCACTTAAGGTGACTTAACATCGTGCACCACTTAAGGCGACTTAATCTCGTGCACCACTTAAGACGACTTAACATCGTGCACCACTTAAGGTGACTTAACATCGTGCACCACTTAAGGTGACTTAACATCGTGCGCCACTTAAGGCGACTTAACAACTTGCACCACTTAAGGCGACTTTACATCGTGCACCACTTAAGGCGACTTAACAACTCTTAGAATAAATCTAAGAATAATCTGATCGGAAGCAACCTCTTTATTCATTGATGGCACAAAATCTGCTTACATCGAATCAAACGATAAATATCCTACACCACTTAAGGCGATTTTACATCGGGCACCACTTAAGGCGACTTTTCATCGGGCACCACTTAAGGCGACTTTTCATCAAGCATGACATTTCTTCAAGTGTTCGCCACTGAAAGAATGCTTCAATACTCTGCCATCGAGGTCTTCCAACTTGTACGCATTTGGAGCTGGCATCCCTACGACCTTATAAGGTCCTTCCCATTTTGGTGAGATCTTGTTGATCCGATCCAAGAGGGTGAACTCGTTCCGACGCCAGACCAGCTCCCCGACGAAGAATTGTCGGGACTTAACTTGCCGATTGTAATATCTGGCCGTCGCCAAATGCATTCGAGCCTGGACTTCATCGGCTTCCCGCCTCTTTTCCTCGAGCAAGTCCAGATCCAGACGTCTCGTTTCATCATTCGTCAAAGGCTCGTAGTATCTCATCCGATGGGACGCCACAGCTATTTCCATGGGATCAACGGCCTCCGTGCCATAAACAAGGCCAATCGGCGTCTCCCCAGTTGATCGTTTGGGTGTCGTTCTAAAAGCCCAAAGCACATTTTCCAGCTCGTTCAGCCATTTGCCCTTCAAGGCGTAGACCCTTTTCTTCAGGCCATCCATCACGATTTTGTTGGCTGACTCCACCTGGCCATTAGTCTGAGCATGATGGACAGAGGCTGTCCGATGCTCGATATTCAGTTCTTCCAGATACTCCTTCACTTGAGCCACGTTAAACGGTGGACCATTATCGCTGATCAACACCTTAGGAATCCCGTATCTGGATATAATATGGGTCTGGAGAAACTTGACGATTTGGTTCCCCGTCGTCTTGGCCAATGCCTTAGCTTCTATCCATTTCGAAAAATAATCGATAGCCACAAGCAAATATTTACACTGACCTTGTGCCTGTGGGAGGGGTCCCACCAAGTCGATACCCCACTGCGCGAAGGGCCAAGCACTCCCGATGGACGTCAGATTAGCAGCCGGAGCCGTGATGTTCGGGGCATACCTCTGGCATGCGTCACAAGATCGGACTAATAACGTCGCCTCCTTGCTCATCGAAAGCCAGTAATAGCCCAAATTCAGCACTTTCCTCACGATGGATCGGGCACCTTCGTGACAAGCCGCGACCCCTTCATGCACCTCCCTCAGGATCCGCTTTGCATCAGGCTCAGCCACACATTTCACCCTTAAGTGACTAACTCCCGTATCTTTGGCAATTTTGAGGCCTGTGATAAGAGCCTCATACTCAGCTTCGTTGTTCGTGGCCCTAAATGTTAAGGCCAAAGCGTATCGAAGGGGCTCTCCTCCGCCTGGTGGTATCAATACGAATCTTGTTCCTGATCCGTCTGAACTCGAGGAGCCATCCATGTACATTTCCCAAGTATTCTCCTCATTTGGCTGTTCTGATTGCTCTGCCATTTCTGGTTGCTCTGCTATCGGGACCTCCATGGTTGCCCCCTCTACAGGGCCCGCTTCTTCTAGATCGGGGGCTGTAGACTCCGGTATGAAATCCGCCCACGCCTGGCCCTTAATAGCCGTTCTCGGAGGAAAGTGAATGCGGAACTCACTAAGCTCGACTGCCCATTTCACTAATCTCCCCGCCGCATCAGGTCGGTTCAAAAAATGCTTCAGAGGTTGATTCGTCAACACAGTAATCTCATGCGCATGGAAGTAAGGCCTTAGCTTCCGAGCAGTAATGATCAACGCTAACAGGTACTTCTCAACGGCGGGATAATTCTTTTCAGATTCGGCAAACTCCTTGCTTACATAATACACGGGGACTTGATTACCCTCGACAATCTTCACTAATATAGAGCTAATGGCAAATTCAGAAACAACCAAATATAGATAGAGCGGCTCGCCTGGGATCGGTTTCGCCAATGGCGGGAGGGTGCGAAGGTGCTGCTTGAGTGCCTGGAATGCCTCTTCACACTTGGCAGTCCACTCGAACTTCTTGTTGGCCCCCAGAACTTCAAAAAATGGCATGGATCGGTCACTCGCCTTGGATAGGAAGCGATTCATAGCAGCTAGTCGGCCATTCAGCACTTGCACCTCCCGTTAATTTATTGGAGACTGCATCTCCTTGATTGCCCTCAGCTTCTCGGGGTTCACCTCAATTCCTCTTTGGCTTACCATAAAGCCCAAAAACTTTCCGGAGTGGACTCCGAAGGCACACTTGGTCGGGTTCAAGCGAACCTGATGGAGCCTCATCCGCTCAAACGCCGTGGCTAAGTTGTGAACATGATCCTCAGCCTGTCGGGACTTCACCAGCATATCATCCACGTAAGCCTCCATGGTTTTCCCCAGCATGTCTCCGAACAGCTTGTTCACCATCCTCTGATAAGTTGCCCCGGCATTGATCAATCTGAAGGGCATGACATCGTAATGATAGATGTCACCATCAGCATAAAAAGCAGTGTGGGGGGCATCCTCCTTAGCCATCTTGATCTGATTGTAGCCCGAGTAAGCATCCACGAAGCTCAGCAATTCATGTCCCGACGTAGCATCCACCAACTGGTCGATCCTCGGAAGCGGGTAACAATCCTTCGGGCAAGCCTTATTCAAATCGCGGAAATCAACACACATCTGCCACTTCCCATTGCTCTTCTTCACCAGAACCGGGTTGGCAACCCAAGTCTGGAATCGGAGCTCCTTGATAAACCCAGCGTCGAGCAACCTGCCCACCTCTTGCTGGATCGAGATCCTCTTATCTGCGCCCATCGGACGCCTCTTCTGCGCGATAGGCTTGATCGCGGGATCAATCTTCAATTCATGCACAATCACGTCGGGGCTGATTCCTGGCATGTCACTCGGGGACCAGGCAAACAGCTCCTTGAACTCCTTCAGCAGCTCGATCAATTCTCGGGCCCTCTCATCAGACAGGGCGGACCCGATTTTCACCTTCCTCTGAGGTCAGTCAATCTCGACCTCCTTCAAATCATTCATAGGGGTGGGACGCCCGAACTCCTCTCTGGGATCAGCATCGGTCTGGAGGATAGTCATAGCCTCCCGTCTTTTCCGTCGGGTGGTGTTAATATAGCACTTCCTGGAAGCCACCTGGTCGCCCTTGACCTCCCCGACTCCATGGTCAGTCGGGAACTTCATCTTTTGGTGAAAAGTCGAGGAAACTGCCATCAGGGGGTTGATGATAGTTCTCCCGATAATCGCATTGTAGGTTCCCGCGGACTCAACCACCACGAATTCCACATTCCTCCTCTCAACTTTCCACCCGCTTCCAAACTCCACGGGCAAGGTAATCATTCCCAACGGATAGGAGGTAGAACCTGAGAACCCAACCATCGGGAAGTTCACCTGCTTCAGATCCTTCTTCGTTTTCCCCATGGCCTCCAGCGCATTCATGAACAGAATATCGGAGGAAGTCCCTCTGTCGATCAAAATTCGCTTCATCTCGTACCCATCCACATCCAAGGTCACGACTAAAGCGTCATCGTGGGGAGTCTCCACGCCTACCAAGTCCTCCGCTGAAAAGGAGATCACCATCTCTTCCTTCGCGGTCTAGGATCGGGACCTCTTGCCTAGCACCACAGCAGCGGAAATTCTAGAGGCATAGACTTCACGAGAGGCTGTGGTGTCACCTCCTGCGGAAAATCCTCCGTGAATCACATTGATGGTGCCCCGCTTCTCTTTACGGGCACCAGAAGACTCTGGGTCCGACTTCTTCTTCTATTGGGACCGATCGCGGGATCGGGAACGGGACCGCGATCGAGATCGGGAACGTGATCGACACGGCCTCTCCGCCACAAACTCTTTAAGCTTCCCCCTCTGGATCAGCTTTTCGATTTCTTTTTCAACTCCCGACAATGGTTATTGTCGTGACTGCTGGCGCGGTGGAACCGACAATAACGATCGGTGCAGGATCCCAAAAACTCTCCTTCCTTCTTCGGGAGGTACCGGGAGATACCCTGTCGATCCATCACCGTTAACACCTCTGCCACAGAACTATTAAGAGGGATGTGGTAGTCCTCCCGCTTGTCCTTCCTCGGGGGTCGTCTGTCCTCCCTTCGATCAGAACGACCTCGATTCCGACTGCCCTCGGATTTATCCTTCCGCTTATGGTCATCCAATGGTTTGACCGACTTCTTCCCTTTATTTGACTTCGGAGGGTCAAGTTCTCCCGCAGCTATCTTCGACTCTTGCACGTCGATTTGTTGCTTCACCCTCTTCTGCAACGCTTCCATGTTCCACACAGCCTTTTTAGCCACGCAGTGCATCAGATCGGAACCATAAGGGGCTGTCAGGTTCCGAAGGAAGGTGCGAATAGTCTCTCCCTCCGATATCTCCTCGTCGATCTCGGCCATACTAGCAGTGTACCGCTGGTAATAATGTGCCAGCGATTCGTCGGGCCTCTGTACCACCTGGGCCAGGGATCTTACGCTCTTCAAGAGGCGTCGACGACCCTGGTACTGCTGAATGAAACTGTCGTGCATGTCAGCCCAACTGGAGATGCATCCTGGCGGCATGTTGAAGAACCACGTCAGGGCCCTCTCACCGAGTGTACCTGGGAACAACACACATACAACATCGTCATTCGGGGCCCTGCCTAGACAGGCCATGAGGTGCTTCTGGACATGGCGAACTGGATCTCCCTCACCATCTTATTCCTTAATCGTGGGGATCCCCAGCCCTGGCGGGTCTATCAATCGGGGAACAAAGGGATGGGTGGATCGATCCCTCAGTTCCGACATCATCTGCTTCTGGTACCCCATGCAAATGTTCACGATCTTCACCACCTGATCGGGGGTGATGGGACCATTAAGGGGAATGGTCCTATGCTGCACCAGTCCTGGCCCATCGATCACAAATCTCTCCGACTGGGCAGGCTCCTTGCCCTTGTCCTGGTTTCTGGGTTGGGCCTCATGTGCATTCTGAACCTCCCTTGGCGGAGGAACCTCCTCCTGTCTCTTGGCAGCTTCTCTTCGCTCTAGGAGAGCCTCCATGGCCTCCAAGAACATCGGCATGGCATCTGCCACAACCTTCGTCAGGTCCGCGTTTGGAGGAGCATCCTCCTCCCTATTCTCTGGGTGTCTTGCCGTATCCTCAGGAACTTCGTGGTGCTCCCCTGTTCGGGAAACCTCAGCAGGGAGATTTTGGTCCTCAGCATGCTCCGGTAGCGAGTTCAGTGTTCCAGTACAATGACGGGAACCACCAGATCGTCCATGCCTTCTTTGCTTGCCAGCCGCTATTGAACGAGTAGAAGTCATCTTCGCTTTTCGTTGCGGTTCCCACAGACGGCGCCAATGTTGGATCACGGTTGGAACTCCGGTACGGTCTTGACGGCGATCCGAACTCCTTCGCTCCACGTAATCCTGCAAGAGGGGATAGACCGGCCGGTTACCTCTCCGATGCTTAAATGAGTGTCTCGATAATCTCAATAAACTAGCAAGCAAGTGTCTCAGTAATCAAAATGTATGTGATCTGAGGTAACTGCTGCCCTTTTATAGGCGAAGAGCTACCTCAGTTACCTGGTGAACCGCTGGGGCAGTTAACGTTCCGCGTATCTCGGCCACGATCCCGCCTATCTCGGCCATGATCTCGCCTATCTCGGCCACGCTCCGCGTATCTCGGCCACGATCCCGCCTATCTCGACCATGATCTCGCCTATCTCGGCCATGCTCCGCGTATCTTGGCCTCAACCTCTGATAGCAAGTCCCGACCAGTATCGGGGACTCCAGAGTTATCTCATTCTGTCACCGCTCGGGGCCCCTCGTCATCGTGACAGGGCCAACATTCTCAGGGATTCATCATCGGGGCCTACTTAAAGGCATCTCATCGGGAGCGTCCAGCTCGCATATCGGGACCGACTCTGTCGGGACCTTTCACCATCGGGACTCCTCTTATCGGGACCCTTCGCATTGGTCTTCTTGACCTCTTTTAGGGCCCAGTGGGCCTATTCACTGTTTACTCATCGTTAAAGGGCCTAACAGCCATAGCGAAACCCATCATTACCCAAGTGACAACTTCATCAACATTGTGGAAGAAAGGAATTCCGGATACGCTCCTATGTTATACGCACTCCTGTGCCAAACCCATCACGAGAAAAGAGTTAGAAAGTTATTTCCAACATCCAGCAAGTTTACCCTTGTCAAGAACACAAGAAGGATCGTACCACTCAAAACGTACGCCGACAGCGAAACCTAATATTCGGACAAAACAAAGGAGAAGATGAGGATTCCACCATATGCACAATCATCATACAGACATAACTTCGGAAAGAGTCACAAGTGTATGAAGAAACACATCAAATAAACCCAGGCCCCTTGAAAGTGAACACATGAAGCATACATCGCAAAGCCAGCACACTAATTCAACACTGCGCAATGCGCTATAGGAAAAGGAGAGCAACAGCTCCAAATCGGCGTTCCGTTCGTGATTGCAGAAAAGGTTGACGCATATAATGGAATCCTAGGGTATACAACCATGAACAAGTGGCGTATGATAAGCGTCAACATCACACCAAAAGATCAAGTTTCCAGCAAAGACAGGAATTGGTGAAATAAAGGGAGATCAGCAGCTATCAAAAGACTGCTACAAGGTTGCACTCCAACATAATGTCAACACAAACAATAGCGGAATTTCCGTCATTGATGAAAACCCAAAGGTAGATCATGCACGTCCTGCTTTCGTTGAAGCATTACATGGAATCAAGATAGATGAGCCAGAAAGGATGGTCCAAGTAGGCGCATCACAGTCAGATGATGAAGTAATAGAAACCATCAGGAAACAGCGGTATGACTGCCAAGCAACTTGGAGGGCACCAAGCTGACAAGTGCTCGGCATTCCACCGAAGTGAAGAAACGAATAATTGCAAGAACACACGGTACCGTTCTCCTAAGAAGGAAACACCAAGCAATGATCATACATAGGCATGTACATCATGCTAAGGAGGCATCAACGCGTATCAACTAGAGGACGCATACAATAATGCATAGTCGCTGTTCATACCGACATATTCACAATCACATATAGAGGGTGATACTTGGAAAAGCTACGCTCCCAACATATGCGCACCTGTCATGATCTGCACCTATCGCATCCGCACATAGGGAAGTTTCCTACACAAACAAGTAATCCTCGTATCAGATTCCTTTACTTTATTTATTATATGCATTACTAAAAAGAAAATTTCATAACTTCATATTTTTGCAAACTTGTAAACATTGCAATTATCTGACAAAGAGCAACTCCGTTCGTAGGTACATGCTACACTATGATTACTACATGGGAATTATGCCAAGTAGTAACCTATGCACATAATATCTACTTCAACAATACAAGCTAAGCATTATGTTCAAGAAGGGATTTATGGCATACAACGCCAACATATCTATTATCTACACCAACAGGGAGTTTATTTCTCCATCCATAACAGCGACTATATCAAGAAGATGTCGGCAACACAAAGCCATCACGCTATGTGCACAGTCAACTTATATCTGGCAATGACAACTTGCGGCTTATCTACAAAAAGGGACTTATAAAATTCTCTACTCAAAGTGACGACTATTCCAAAGGCGTCAACAGAAAGCAATATCTTGGATAAATACTAAGATTTACTATCAAAAGTAGCATGCTATGGTATCCTCTTTGTAAGGGCAAACCCCATGTTTACTTCTAAAAAATGGCATGCCGCGAAATGCTCTTAGAAGCAAATCCTCATGTTCACAGCCATTCCCTGAATAGAAACAGGATGCGGCAAATGCAGTGATGGGACTGATCACCCCATCGTGGCGGAAGTCCTCTTGTTAGACGACAACCCCACACACTAAAAGTATGCATACTCTCTTAAGGGTTCATACACAATGAAGACTTAGGCCTGAAAAAGGATAGCTTCATGGTATACGCTTTTTAAAGCAAACCTTGTAAAAAATCATCAAACTTACAAGTTGAGTCTTGTATAACGTTATCTTGCTCTTTAGCATTTAACGCCAAAGCAACAAAATCAGCAAGAAGTATCTTGCAACAACGTCGCCTTAGAGTGGAACTAAGAGACGGTATAAACTTAAGTCTTGCTACGTCAAGACAACACTGCTACATGTCAAAGGCCAAGTGCCAAGTACATTACTACCTACAATGCTACAAGTACCAAGTGTACATAAAACCCTGCAATGCGCAAGTCGCAACATCCTATGTTCTATCCATCACAACAAGAAGTTCAATCTTATCATGCAAGTCCAATACATGCGGACAATAAATATAGCTCAAGGTATGAAATATTACTAACAAGTTATCACATGTTTGTTATTATTGAAAACAGGTCCAAGGGATGAACACCATGCAAGCAAAGGCATAAACAAAGATTTATCGAAAACCTCAAAACAACATCAACCCATTCACAAAGGGTTCAACATGATGAAAACAGACAACTTGACACCAACCAAGAGATAGCATCATCTCCAAGGATCTGTGGCAAAGAGTTCATAATGTCAATATCAAATGCAATGTCGTCATCCGCACAAAAGACATGGCAAGCATGGTCGCTTCAACTTCAATACGACATAGCTCTTCAACATAAGCGCGACAATCAGCAATGCGTGCATCAAAATCAGCCGTCTCCAAGATCAACTTTCAAGTGTGAAGAAATAAACAACGCTTACCTCAATGGGAGGAACACTCCTCCTTGGGCCGGTCCTTCGACCGGGGGGCAGAAGGCACCACCGCACGACCCTCAACTCTATTCCTTTTATCACAAGAGGGAGTTAGCACTGTCGTACTCGGCATAAAGAACTTAGAATCGCTCGAGGAACGCGCCCCTGCGTCGGATCTTTTGAGAATTGTGCTAAAGCCGGGAACTGCAACCACGCGTTCAGCAACATAAAAACAGCAACTTGGAAAATTAACAAGTTCAAAGAAGATACAAGGAGATGCCTTACTCACAAGTTCTTTACCGCGACCATGTCCGGAGACTCCAAAGTAGCGGGGGAAATTGTACGGACATTCCTTCTAACAAGCAGATTACGGTATACATTGGCTATATGCAAAGACGAGCTTTTTCCATCAATCCGACCTACATAACAACATGATACAATTCATAAAGATCATCAACAATTCCAAATTTTTAGAAGGACGTATATGTGTACCGACATCAATTGATCAAGCAAGGACATCAGCATCTACACTTGGTGTATTATTTAGCTGCTCAACCATGTCGACATCCGAACAAAGAGTCACTCGAAGAATGGAAATAGTGGACTTACTCATGATAATAGCCGTGGGAAGATTAATTGCGACAAGAAGATAGCAAGATCAGATATCCTGAAAAATGCAACCAACAATCCAATCAGTGCGCAAATATGCATCAACACTTGTGCAAACATTTATGCAATGGACGCTTCATGTAAGACAACTATGTACATACAAGGCTCGCGCAACAAATAACGAATATCATGCAAGGGGAGCAACTTCTTTAACACATCAACCTTACATGTCAACATCGAGCTCATACTCGCAGCATACATGATTACAAGGGCGAAATATTTTCTAAGTATTTTGCTCATAATGACAGTCAGCATGTTGCAAGCTGTCAGCATGTTGCAAGCTGTCAGCATGTTGCAAGCTGTCAGCATGTTGCGCATACATGATTATAAGGGAAGTATAACGATTCATTTACACTTTTCTAGAATTTTCAGCACTTAGAAATTTTTTGACCGATTTGGGGCTAAGTATTCTAATGCATTTTATCAAACACCTTGTATGCATGGTAAAGATAACTAGGTACATAGTGATTTCAAGATTGAATCAAGGCCAAAAGAAATCAAGAAATGTCCAACCATGTACGGAATTGAACTCACCAACACGAAGCAAGTCCGAATTGACACGTGCCACACCGGAATCCAATTGATATCAACAATGATGTGTCTACTCAAAATCTATGATCTCAAAAGTTTCATCTTCATCAAGAATAGAGAGCTTCTTGGAGATTTATCTATGAAGGATGTAAGATAATGAGTATTCTCTCTCCTAATTTGTACTAATAGTGCCTACACCATGTGCTAAGGACTAAACTTTCATGTATTTTCATATAAGTCCTTAGCAACCTTTACAAGCATCTTTGCATCTCTCCTATGTTCATATTGCATACATACTACACAATGTTTCATGACACACTACACGTAATTATTATTACACATTACGTATATAGAATCTATCATGCACGTTTATTATTTATGATCGTTACATGATTATTTTTATAATCTAAGTATGAATTTCATGTTTGCATCATTTTCTACGTTTACACCATACTTCATTTTGCATCATACTACATGCTTGCATCATTTACTATGTTTACATCATGCTCAATGTTGACAAGCATGCTTTCCAATTTCATATTATCCTAAGTGTTTTGCTTATGGCCTGATTACGTCATCCGTTTACTATGTCATCATCTACATGTTGACAACGTGCTATATTCTTATATCATGTACCATGATATTATCATGTTGTATAAATATTTATCTCGCTCGTTACATGATATTAAGAATATAGTTGCATGTCGTTGTACGCATATTGTCTGTTACGCTAACCTTGTAAACAGATTACGTGCGTACGGCGGAAAATTAAAAGTTGGTCAAATTTATGATCTCAACATTCGAATTGACAAACAGGCCACCCCTGAGGTCAGTACCAAACCTAAATTGGACGAATATCTTATCTTTGAAGAGAGTCAAGCACGGGTTTTGAACCACTACTTGACTCGGGGGCAAGTGTTAGATATCTGTCCAATTCGGGTTCCTATTTACATTTTTGGGCCTCGTAAAATATCCCAAAACCCGTAAAAAAAAAACCCTTTCGCGGACACCTAAGTCTAAAACGGTCCGGGATACGCGCAATTACCGGGCCGAAGGACTTCTGGATTGCCCTAAGGCGATCCGGAGGTCCGAATTACCGTTTTTCTCCGTACTCATCCCGATTATTTTTGCCGATTGCGAGAATTCGATGCACGCATAGTCCACCTTGATGACGGTATACGTATTCCTACATACCGACATAAAGCCATTCAAAACTGAGCATGATCCTTAAGTTCCCTATAAATAGGGGCCTAGGTCTCTCATTTTAGACAATTCCCTCACTTTGGGACTTCGAATGCTATGACTTCTCTCTAAGGCTTTCTCTCTCTAGAAGTTCTAACTTGAGCGTCGGAGTGGGCCCAACAAGCATTCCCCCCTCCCACGCTGGTTACTGCCCCTCGTGCAGGACCCGAAGATCAAGAGTTCAAGGTCGAGGATTGGGAGATTAGCTCGGTGATTGTGTATTAAGGATCGCGGCGTTCCCGTCCTTATACATACATCTCGAGCCCGATTGTGAAGAAAGGAGCCTGTTCGCGAAGGAAAAAGCCCGAAGCTGCCCAAGTGGTGAAGTGAACATAACAGGTTTCATAGTTCGCTGCAAGATGACATGGGGTTTCCCTCGCTTGGAGGATGTCGCACCATGTAATAGTTTGGGGTTGCCCTCGCATGGAGGATGCCGCACCACGTTGTAGATGACCGCCTCTTGTTTTAAAACCCAAGGAATGGTCATTGTAGTCATAGGGTTACCCCCGAGCTGGGGATGTCACGCCATGTTGCTAAGAAAATCCTTGGATATAATATGCTGTTGTTGTTTAAAATGGACATAATAGATGTCGAGATAGAGAGCGTATTGATTGCTCATTGTTGGCGTCGAGTGCTGACGTGTTGTTGGCGTATAATATAGGCCGTTTGTTGTGTTTAGCGTTATAGCTTGTATCGTTGATGCATATTAAATGCGTAGATTCCGCTACTTGGTTTGGCTCCAGAGTAGGGAATTTAAAAGAGTAATGTACCTACGAGAATACATTAACATCATTAGCTTTGTTTGCGTATGTACAAAGCTTTATAGATGGGGTCAATGATCACCCATTTGTAAATAGTTTACTAAGAGCTTAAACTGCTTAGAAAAGTAAGGCTTGAATGTAAATGGATGAATAAAGCTGTGCGTAACGAAGTGATTGGGAGGGATGTGTTTGTCGCCTCCTGGTCAGTCTGTTCACGCGGCAGGGTTATTGCATGCCATGCGAGGTTGAAGTGCCTCGAGAGATATCATTTCTTTGATTTCGATCCTCTGAATGAGGAAATCGTTGGTGCTGTGTCCCCAAGTGTTATGGAATTTGCACCAACGCGTGATGTCGGGTCCAAGTACGCAGGGGGTGTCTCGCGCGGGGAGGGTAGTTTGTTTTTCAGGATGCTAATGTATAGCTCTTCGACCTCTGTGTTCAGAGGAGTGAATACATACTCTGCGCCATCTAGTGCATTCCTGCTTGTGTGTTGTTGAAAGAATATCCCACCCTCGCTTGTGGATGGCTTGCTCCACCCGAGTTCACGCTCACAGTTAACTTCTCTTTCCACATTGTCCTTGAGGTCACTCATTGATTGAGTGGTTCTCCATCCATACTTCCTTACAAGTAGGAGGAAGGATCGCACATTCGAGTTCATGAAGAATGTGTTGATCACAGCCTCCCTTGTTGCCTTTAGCAAAGCTGCATTCAGCGCAAATCGCTTGAAGTATTCCTCAGTTGGTTCACCTTCTTCCTGCTTGACGTCCTAGACACTTTGCAGTGTTAGGACCTGTTGATGACTTGTTGGCCATGTAGGCGCAAAGAGTTGTTCAAAACACCTCTCTTCCACTTGCTTAGTTTGTTCTTGCTCAGATGAGCCTTTCCTGATTATGGCGATAGAGAGCTGTTGTTTACGCCTTAAAACACTTACGTAGCACTGTCGTGCTGCCGTTTGGTCGCCTCACATCTCCCCAACTCCGTTGTTTGTTGGGAATTTCAACTTTGATGCGTTGTGGATGGTACGATCTCATAGGGGTTTATCGTTGTTCGCCCCAGTATTCCATTGTATGCCCCCAGGGTTTCAACCACTATAAAATTAACATGATGTCCAGCCTTGTCCATCATTCGCCCAGTGTTACTGGGAGTGTGATTGTACCCAGGGGTATATTGAAGCACCTGTGAAGCTTATGAGTGGGAACGTCCCAGGGCTTAATTCTGCTTTTATACGGCCAAGCTGCTCTATCACCTTGATGGTTAAAATGTCAGCGGAGCTCCCGCTGTCAACGAGGATTCACTTGACGTCGTAGTCCGCGATAGGGATGGTGATGACGAGTGCATCATTGTGGGGGTATACTATGTGTCTCATGTCTTCCTTGGAAAACATTATAACAAGATCTTCTTAAACACCCCTTGATCGCTTGCCGTATTTAGGATGTGTTTCTGCCTGTGAGGCCTAGACATTCCTTGCATGTGAGCCTTACCCCCCCAACAGCTTGTCCCCCATGCATGACATTGATCACACCTTGCTTGGGAGGAGGTGGGTTCTCATGCATCTTCTCTTTTCCCTTGTTCTTCGTTGAGGATTCTCCCTGGATCCTTTTCGGGTTATTGTCACCTTGATCGACAAAGTGTTTCTGCTCCCCTCTTTGAATGACATTGTTGATTTTCATCTTTAAGCTAAAGCAACTATTAGTATCATGGTCGTACACCTCGTGGTTTTCACACCACTTATCAGTTTCCTTGCCTAGAGGGCCTTTTCACCATTTGTTCGGTTCTGTCCAGAGATTGGTTTCCTTCATCTATTTTAGAATTATCGATAGTGGTGCGTTCAGCGGGATGAGGTTTGCAGCATTTACCTCTTTTGGTCGCTGGAAATAGACCTGAGGGGTACACTTAGGCTGTGGTTGCCACTGCCTGTTCTGTTGGTTCCCTCGGAATTGCTTTGTCTGTGCCGGCTTGTTATTATTGTCTTTGTTGTGCGCAGCGTTCAGCTTTGCCTTAGCTTTGTTTCTGAACCCTTCAAGGTCCACATATTCCTTTACGCGCGAGGCCAACTCTTCCAAGGTTTCTGCCGGGAGCTTCGACATCTTCTCGCCTAATGCGAAACCTAGGCGGCCTAAGTTTCGAATGAATGCTCTGATTATCTCATCCTCGGAAAATTCGACTGTATCTCCGCAATGTTTTGGTTGAAACGAATATAGTAATCGGCCAATGATTCATCATGTTGTTGTTGCACATCATCCAGTGCGTTAGTGCCTTTCAGCAATGTACGCTCCCCCGTGTATCGTTGAATGAACTTGACCTTCAAGTAGGCCTTGAGTCCACACTTTCCTTCGGGAGGGAGAAAACCAAATGTGCAGCAAAACCTGTCAAGGTTTGCGGGAATGTGACAGCCACACGGTTCGGGTTAGTAGTTCTCCCTAGCAGGGAAGCTTCGTGTTGTTGCACGTGTTCAATGGAGTCTCCTTTTCCAGAATACTTCTCATCCTTATATTGTTCAGAATTCCTGGAATCTGATTGTACAATAGCTCTTATGTGAAAGGATGAGACGCACTCTCGGACAGGACGTGCATTGCCCTGACCCTTGACTGCTTCAGCTTTTGCTCTATGAGCGATTCTAAGCTTTTGGCAGTTAGCCATGTGATGGGGACAATGTCATCTCTTACAGGCATCCTCCATTCAGCATTCAAATTTCTGCCCATGTTCTGCCCCTGGCTTGGTTGGTAGTGGAGTCCTCCTTATATTGTTGCTTGAACATCTGGCTTGGTTGTCTCCATTATTCCTCGGGGCATGGCCTTTCATCATAAGGTGTGTATGAGAGAGTTCCCTCAACTCCTGCGCCAGCATAATGTGGGTTGGCAGCTGGGTGTTGCCTTCCCTCATGCTGCGAGGCCTCTCCCTTGGGAGTTGTGTACGACCCTGTTCTTGCCGGATCCTGCCTGTATGCAGGTGGTGGTGGTGGTGGTGGATGTGGTGGCGCATAGCCTTGATTCCTTAATGTCTCCCTGAAAGCTAGCAACTCTTCTATTGCTTCCATCATTGCTGGGGTAAGGGTAGGTGCTGCATGTGAGTCTCCTCCTTGGGGCTGTTGTTGCTCTGTAGACATCCCAAAAGGGTACTGTTCATCTTGGCGTGCCCTACGCTCAAACCCTGGTGGTGGTTCATTGGTTTGAGCAGTAGGCTTCGGTTGTGCATCCGGAGTTGGCAACGAGGAAGCCGTGGATGTAGCCTCAGGGACAAAGGAAGGTCCGGCTTGACTTCTTGTTGGTGGTACTTGCTTGGGTGCTTTCCCGGGTAGCCGTGGATGTAGCCTCAGCTGTTTTTCCTTTCCCGGGTTTAAACTGTCAGGAGGTGGAGGATTGTTCGTCATCGCTCTTGGTATTGTATGACTTGTTATGTTCGGATCTCGCAGACGGCGCCAAAATGTTGGGACCTTAACCACTTGGGGAGTTGGGTCCCTGTACGGTAGTTTTCGTCGGGTTGTCTGGTCGCTGCACGATCTTGTACGTGTGCTCCTCCTGTGACCTGCACACGGGGTAATATTGACAGCACGAGGGGGGATGGTGTGCGATGAGCCCTCTCCGATGCTTAAATCATAAATCTTGAGAGAGAAAGCTACAGAGAAGTCAGAGCTTCCTTGTCAACTTAAGTTATGAAATGGTTGCCTTGTTTCCTATATATAAGGAAACTAAGAACCGAACCCGGTTTTTAACGGTTTGATCCCGTTTTAGTAGAAAATGTGAACCGGGCACGGACGAAGGCAAAGTTGACATCGGGAAGGCTCGTACATAGTATTGATATGCAGGTATACGCATCTACCGGGGTGACAATCCGAAACCCCGGATTATACAAATAATCTGGACGGGTCACGTTTCGAATACGCGCGTATCATGCGTGAATAGGCGTTGTGAACCGTTGGTGGATTTTACGTGTTAACGAGGCCTGAATGTAAAACGAACCCGAATCGGACGTATATCCATCACCACATGCAACACGTGTCGCGCGTGGTCCAAAATTAGGTGTTTACATGCACCTCATTCTGCTGTGAATTAGTTACCTAGCACATATCTAGGTTTTTTTTCGTAGCATTAATACTTTAAATCTATAAGTGGTATCAGAGCCTGTGGTAGGGAGTTCGTGTTTTTGATAAAATTGACGTTCTTGGTTTTTTTGATGCTGGCCGAAACTTTTAAGATATTTTAATGTTTTGAATTTTCTTTTTTTGTGGTAAAATCAGACTGGCCATAGTTTTTCATGATGTTCTTAATGAAGTTTGATGTTCATGATCTTCAAGAAAAACAAGATTTTGATCAAAATTAAACTTCGGATTCTTTATCATGACAAGATTTGATCTTGAAATTTGACCACTTACCCTATTTTTGGTGTTTTCGGCCGAACCTCACCTTTAGGTGTTCAAGGTAAAAAATTTAATTTCTTAGTCCACAAGTAACCCTAAAGTGACAGAAAATATTGAGAAAATATTTAATTAATTTCGGCCGAAATTTTTAATCTTAGGGATTGTTGGATCACGGTTGGAACTCCGGCACGGTCTTGACGGCGATCCAAACTCCTTCGCTCCACGTAATCCTGCAAGAGGGGATAGACTGGGCGGTGACCCAGAATCCCTCTCCGATGCTTAAATGAGTATCTCAATAATCTCAATAAACTGGCAAGCGAGTGTATCAGTCTGTCAAACGTAAATCGATCTGAAGTAACTTCTGTCCTTTTATAGGCGAAGAGCTACCTCAGTTACCTGGTGAACCGCTGGGGCGGTTAGCCCACGTTCCGCTTATCTCGGCCACGATCCCGCATATCTCGGCCATGATCTCGCCTATCTCGGCCACGCTCCGCGTATCTTGGCCATGATCCCGCCTATCTCGGCCATGATCTCGTCTATCTCGGCCACGCTCCGCTTATCTCGGCCTCAACCTCTGATAGCAAGTCCCGACCAGTATCGGGGACTCTAGAGTTATCTCACTGTGTCACCGCTCGGGGCCCCTCGTCATCGTGACAGGGCCAACATCCTCAGGGATTCATCATCGGGGCCTACTTAAAGGAATCTCATCGGGAGCGTCCAGCTCGCCTATCGGGACCGACTCTGTCGGGACCTTTCACCATCGGGACTCCTTTAGTCGGGACCCTTCGCACTGGTCTTCTTGACCCCTTTTTGGGGCCAGTGGGCCTATTCACCGTTTACTCACCGTTAAAGGGCCTAACGGCCATAGCGAAACCCATCATTTGCCCCCAAGACATGAGGGACTTACAGTTCGTCGTGTCTTTCAACTCCCGACCTCCCGACATCGGAGTCGGGGACCTTTCTCTTGACAAAATTTCTCGACACGGATCTTCTCGTCCACGATTCCTCGATACCTCGAGGATAGTTGCTAAATCCAAGAAGACTCCTCGGTTACTTGGCTATTAAATGCAGCAGGTGACGAAGTGACCTCTTTGGCACCCGTGCCTGATTTTTCGCGCCTGCTTTTTCTGAAAAAGTGCTTTTCAGGCCGTTTCATCACTACGCCCCTTTCAATTCCGTTCGTTTCATCTCAACGGCTCAGATTGAAACGCTTCAACTTTGACGACCCAGATTAGAACGTCCTTTCACTTGTCCCTTCTCCTATAAAACCCTAACCCTGGGCACTGTTTCTCTTTGACCGTTTCTGCAATTTCAAAAGCTCTGCGATTTCAAAAGCTCAGGTTCTTCTTCGGCTTTCCATTCTCCGATCAACTTTCCGGCAATCATCAAGACCATCCTTCCCACTTCGAATCATCATGTCTGGTAAGACCTCCTTCCCTGATGTTAGTGTAGCCTTTCCTTCATCTTCGATTAGTTTGCTCGTAATTTTCCGAAAAACCCAATATGCCTTTCCTTGCCATGGCTGATTTTCAGACAGCGGATCCAGTTCCGAGGGGAGGAAACCCTTCCATTTTGATTATGCTCCCAACGAGATCTCGGTGACTGCCTACGACGCAGCTCTCCGAGAAGGATGTATTACCCAAACCTGGGAGCCTCGTCTTCCTTATTCTCGCCACGGTGCCTCGGGTGACCCCGTGGTCACTCGTCCCGAGGAGAGGAGATATTTGTCTCTAGGGGACAGATATCGGCACGGATCCGATTCCCCTTCTGCGGGAACTTGGTTGAGATGTTCACCCACTACAAGACGCATCCAACTACCTTCTCCCCACACGCCATCCGCGTGTGGAATGCTTTCCAGGTGCCTTGTTACCGCCAGAAGTGGGTCTACAGCCTCCAACTCTTCAGAACCTTCTACGGGATGAAGTGCAACGAGGCCGGGGTTTGTGCCTTCTATCCCCGGATGCCCAAGTGGAACAAGGCGCAACTTGCGCTGTGTAGCTGGACCAGTGACACCTGGAAGGTTGTCAAGGGTCGGGGACTCCTGATTGACACGGGGTCTGATAATAGTGGGTGGAAGAGGAGCTACTTCTTCATCAAGAACTCTTCGATCCCATGGCCCCGATGGGAGGTGGAAGCGGACTCTCCTCTCGCTTATCACACTTACTCTGACGAAGAATTCCAGACCCTCCATCTTATCCAGCTTTACCGTTGGTGGGAGTCCTATACTCCCCTCGATGCTAACTCTCTAACAGAGCGGGACCTGGTGAAGGCCGGGATCCGTCTCCTCGACATAATCTCTGGGGGTCAACTCTTCGACGGCCCCTCCAATATGGTTCCCTGGGTAATGTTTCTGATCTCTGTTTTCCATTGTTTGCAGCTAAGAAGGTATCTGTGCTGACCAATCTCATCCTTAAGCAGGGGGAGACCGACGCTGTCCAACGCCCCGCGCGGAAGATGAAGTCAGCGAAGAAGGCTGCTGCTCCGTCGGGATCTCCCTCCACGGAGAGGACTAAGCGAAGCCGCGTGGAGGTGGACAAACTCTTCGATGTCCAGAATGCTGAAGAAGGTAAACAGCTCCGCTTAGCTATTAAATCATACAGGAAGCAGGTTCCTAAGGAGTTGATCCCTTCGACCATGGAGGCCCGCATCGAAGAGATTAAACGTGTCCTCCGAGGGGAAACTCCCCGCATCCTCAAGGCGGGCTACTACAACTTCCACGGGAAAGACCAATACGTTTTTCGGCGCGTCGTTTGGTGTAAGGACCCTGATCAACTTCCCGACTATATTTCTGAAGCATCTCGTCCTCTAGGTGCAGGTCACTCAGGAGCTCAGTCGGGTGCTGGAGCTTCAGTAGGGGCACCACTTTCAGCAGGGGCGCCTCCTTCAGCAGGGGCACCACTTTCTGGGGCTGGAGAGACCCCGACCGGCGATCAATTTCGTCGGGTGGAAAATCTTGACTCCTCCGAGGAGACAGATGAGGGCGCCTCCTTGATCCATCGTCGGGGGATGAGGCAGTTCCCTCTGAAACCAACCTCCAGGGGGCTGCCCCCTTCACCTTCTTCACAACAGCGGCAGCCGTCGCCCATTCACAACTTCACTCCCTCTCCACCTCAGGGCGAGTCGGAGATGCGCACCTCCACGACTCGAGTCGATCCTTCCCCTCTCCCCTTGGACAGGAGCTTCTACAAAGTTTATGATCCCAGCCAGAAAGAGGCTCCCTGGACCCCGATCCAAACGTTGCAAGGGGTCCAGCTCCGACAGGGTGACACATACCCAGAGCTGGCTCCGCATCTGCTGGCAGGCTCAATTCTGCCATCTCTGAGGTTTCCGATTTCCTTGGATCGGGAGGGCATCCGCAGGGATGTTCAGGAAATGTCTATCCGTCAGATAGAGGTAAGGCTCTTATTTTTCTCCCCTTCATCAATAAGGCAGGTTGTTCATATGCTAACACTTCTCTTCTTTCCTTCGCAGGAGCTGGCGTACATAAATCGCTGCTTCGGGTACATCTTCGCCTTCGAGGAGGCCCTGGAGCAGGAGCGGGCTAAGGGGGCTCCCGCAGTTATAGCCAAGCTTGAGGAGGATCTCGCGGCCTCCGAGTCTTCGAGGGGAAAACTGGCCATGGAACAGGCCCTCCTCGACCGAAAGACTCGGGACCTCCAAAAGCAGGTTCATGACTTCGAGGGGCTGCTGAAGCGGGAGCAGCAGGAGCGACAAAAGGATGCAGAAGCTCGGGACAAACTTGTCCTTGAGAAGAAGGCACTGGAGGAGCAAATTGCTGAGGTTCCTGCGAAGCTGGTCGCGGCTGAGACCAAGGGCCGGGAAGATTATCGGGGCTCTGAGGACTTCCAAGCTGACGCGGTGAAATTCTGCACCGCGGAGGTGGAGAACACCCTCTTCAACGCGGTCGAGTATGGCGACGCCATCAACTTCGACAAGTCTGCGACTCTCGCTCCCTTTGCGAAGAAGTACTTCGCCCTCTCGGAGGAGAGTGATGAGGGGAACACTCCCGAGGGTATTGGAGACATGGCGGAGCTTCCAAGTGCCGATCCTCTGACAGTTGACCCCCCGATAATCGACCTTCCAGCAGCTGAACCCGTGGAGCCTTCTGCCACAGATCTCGTGGATCCTGCTCCCGCTGACGCCAACATGGACCAAGCTTAAATACTCTATCTTTATAGTCCTTGTAATTTTCCTTTCTTTATCGGGAACCTCGCAGATTTTATAATATCGTATCTTTTCTGGTTTCGATTTTCCATTTCACTTCTCAAAGCGACTTAACTATGCCACTTAAGGCGAAACCTCGCCACTTAAGACGATTTAGCCCACACCACTTAAGGAGATTTAATCGTGCCAACTAAGGCAATTCAATCCGCATCACCTAAGACGACTTAACCACTTGCACCACCTAAGGCGACTTAATCTCGTGTACCACTTAAGGCGACTTTTTCTCGTGCACCACTTAAGGCGACTTAATAATACTCAGAATAAATCTAAGAACCACGCATCACTTAAGACGACTTAACAACTTGCACCACTTAAGGCGACTTAACAACACTTAGAGTAAATCTAAGAATAATTTGATCAGAACCAACCTCTTTATTTATTGATGGCACGAAATCTGCTTACATCGAATAAGACGATAAATAACTTACACCACTTAAGGAAATTTTACATCGGGCACCACTTAAGTCGACTTTTCATCGGGCACCACTTAAGGCGAATTTTCATCAAGCATGACATTTCTTCAAGTGTTCGCCACTAAAAGAATGCTTCAGTACTCTGCCATCGAGGTCTTCCAACTTATACGCATTTGGAGCAGGCATCCCCACGACCTTATAAGGTCCTTCCCATTTTGGAGACATCTTGTTGATCCGATCCAAAAGCGTAAACTCGTTCCGACGCCAAACCAGCTCCCCGACGAAGAACTGTCGGGACTTAACTCGTCGATTGTAATATCTGGCCGTCGCCAAACGCATTCGAGCCTGGACTTCATCGGCTTCCCGCCTCTTTTCCTCGAGCAAGTCCAATTCCAGACGTCTCATTTCATCATTCGTCAAAGGCTCGTAGTATCTCGTCCGATGGGATGCCACAGCTATTTCCACGGGAGCAACAGCCTCCGTGCCATAAACAAGGCCAAACGGAGTCTCCCCAGTTGATCGTTTGGGTGTCGTTCTAACAGCCCAAAGCACATTTTCCAGCTCGTTCAGCCATTTGCCCTTCGAGGCATAGAACCTTTTCTTCAGGCCATCCATCACGATTTTATTGGCTGACTCCACCTGACCATTAGTCTGAGCATGATGGATAGAGGCTGTCCGATGCTCGATATTCAACTCCTCCAGATACTCCTTCACTTGAGCCCCGTTAAAAGGTGGACCATTATCGCTGATCACCACCTTAGGAATCCCGTATCTGGATATAATATGGGTCTGGAGAAACTTGACAATTTGGTTCCCCGTCGTCTTGGCCAATGCCTTAGCTTCTATCCATTTCGAAAAATAATCGATAGCCACAAGCAAATACTTAAACTGACCTTGTGCCTGTGGGAGGGGTCCCACCAAGTCGATACCCCACTGTGCGAAGGGCCAAGCACTCCCGATGGACGTCAGATTAGAAGCTGGAGCCGTAATGTTCGGGGCATACCTCTGGCATGCGTCACAAGATCGGACTAATAACGTCGCCTCCTTGCTCATCGAAGGCCAGTAATAGCCCAAATTCAGCACTTTCCTTACGATGGATCGAGCACCCTCGTGACAAGCCGCGACCCCTTCGTGCACCTCCCTAAGGATCCGACTTGTGTTCGGCTCGGCCACACATTTCAAGTAAGGGGTCGAGAACCACCCCTTCTTGTACAGCTGACTGTCCAGCACCACGTAATTAACTGCGATCCGACGTATCCTGTCAGCTGCTACTTTATCATCGGGGACTGCCCCCGTAGTCAGGTACGCGACTATCAGGGTCATCCAAGTGGGCTCCTCCTCCGATCCTGCTTCGATGGCGCATACCTCCGATGGATTGATGGTCGACAAGATCACCTTCTCCAAGAAGTGCACCTTCCGATTTTTCGAGGGGTGCCCCCAAGGCGAATTTACTCAAGGCATCCGCTTCAGTATTTTCCTCCCTCGGCATTGCTTCAATATCGAAACTTTTGAAGCTCTCCTTCAAGACTTGCACCTCACGAAGGTACTTCCTCATCACCGGACTCTTCGCCTCATATCGTCCTTGGACTTGATTCACAATCAGGCCCGCATCACATTTCACCCTGAAGTGACTAACTCCCGTACCTTTGGCAATTTTGAGGCTTGTGATAAGAGCCTCATACCCAGCTTCGTTGTTCGTGGCCCTAAATGTCAAGGCCAAAGCATATCGAAGGGGCTCTCCTCCGCCTGGTGGTATCAATACGAACCCTGCTCCTGATCCTTCTGAACTTGAAGAGCCGTCAGTGTACATTTCCCAAGTATTATCCTCATTTGGCTGTTCTGATTGCTCCGCCATTTCTTGTTGCTCTGTTATCGGGACCTCCATGGTTGCTCCCTCTACAGGGCCCGCTTCTTTCAGATCGGAGGCTGTAGACTCTGCTATGAAATCCGCCAACGCCTGGCCCTTAATAGCCGTTCTCGGAGCAAAGTGAATGCGGAACTCACTAAGCTCGACTGCCTACTTCACTAATCTCCCCGACGCATCAGGTTGGTTCATAAAATGCTTCAGAGGTTGATTTGTCAACACAGTAATCTCATGCGCATGGAAGTAAGGCCTCAGCTTCCGAGCAGTAATGATCAACGCAAAAAGATACTTCTCAACGGCGTGATAATTCATTTCAGATTTGGCAAACGCCTTGCTTACATAATACACGGGGACTTGATTACCCTCGACAATCTTCACTAACACAGAGCTAATAGCAAACTCAGAAACAGCCAAATATAGATAGAGCGGCTTGCCTGGGATTGGTTTCGCCAATGGCGGGAGGGTGCGAAGGTGCTGCTTGAGTGCTTGGAATGCCTCTTCACACTTGGCAGTCTACTCAAACTTCTTGTTGGCCCTCAGAACTTCAAAAAACGGCATGGATCGGTCACTTGCCTTAGATAGGAAGCGGTTCATTGCAGCTAGTCGGCCATTCAGCACTTGCACCTCCCGATGATTTGTCGGAGACTGCATCTCCTCGATTACCCTCAGCTTCTCGGGGTTCACCTCAATTCCTCGTTGGCTTACCATAAAGCCCAAAAACTTCCCTGAATGCACTCCGAAGGCACACTTGGCCGGGTTCAAGCGAACCTGATGAAGCCTCATCCGCTCAAACGCCGTGGCTAAGTTGTGAACATGATCCTCAGCCTGTCGGGACTTTACCAGCATGTCGTCCACGTAAGCCTCCATGGTCTTCCCCAACATATCCCCGAACAGCTTGTTCACCGTCCTTTGATAAGTTGCCCCGGCATTGATCAACCCGAAGGGCATGACATCGTAGTGATAGATGTCACTATCAGCATAAAAGGCAGTGTGGGGGGCATCCTCCTTAGCCATCTTGATCTGATTATAGCCCGAGTAAGCATCCATGAAGCTCAGCAATTCATGTCCCGATGTGGCATCCACCAACTTGTCGATCCTCGGTAGCGGGTAACAATCCTTCGGGCAAGCCTTATTCAAGTCGCGGAAATCAACACACATCCGCCACTTCCCATTGCTCTTCTTCACCAGAACCGGGTTGGCGACCAAAGTCTGGAATCGGAGCTCCTTGATGAATCCAGCATCGAGCAACCTGCCCACCTCCTGCTGGATCGCGATCCTCTTGTCTGTGCCCATCGGACACCTCTTCTGCGCGATAGGCTTGATCGCGGGATCAATCTTCAATTCATGCTCAATCACATCGGGACTGATTCCTGGCATGTCGCTCGGGGACCCGGCAAACAGCTCCTTAAATTCCTTCAGCAGCTCAATCAATTCTCGGGCCCTCTCGTCGGACAGGGCGGACCCGATTTTCACCTTCCTCTGAGGTCCGTCAATCTCGACCTCCTTTAAATCCTCCATAGGGGCGGGACGCCCAAACTCCTCTCTGGGATCACTATCGGTCTGGAGGATAGTCATAGCCTCCCGTCTTTTCCGTCGGGTAGCATTAACATAGCACTTCCTGGAAGCCACCTGGTCGCCCTTGACCTCCCCGACTCCATGGTCAGTCGAGAACTTCTCTTTTGGTGAACAGTCGAGGCAACTCCCGATAATCGCATTGTAGGTTCCCGCAGACTCAACCACCACGAACTCCACATTCCTCCTCTCAGCTTTCCACCCGCTACCAAACTCCACGGGTAAGGTGATCATTCCCAGCGGATAGGAGGTAGAACCTGAGAACCCAACCATCGGGAAGTTCACCTGCTTCAGATCCTTCTTCGTTTTCCCCATGGCCTCCAGCGCGTCCATGAACAGAATATCGGAGGAGCTCCCTCCGTCGATCAAAATTCGCTTCATCTCGTACCCATCCACATCCAAGGTCACGACTAAAGCGTCATCGTGGGGAGTCTCCACGCCTACCAAGTCCTCCGCTAAAAAGGAGATCACCATCTCTTCCTTCGCAGTCCAAGATCGGGACCTCTTGCCCAGCACCACAACAGCGGAAATTCTAGAGGCATAGACCTCCCGAGAGGCTGAAGTATCACCTCCTGCCGCCAATCCTCCATGGATGACGTTAATGGTGCCCCGCTTCTCCTTACGGGCACCAGAAATCTCTGGATCCGACTTCTCTTCTTTGGGGACCGATCACGGGATCGGGAACGGGACCGCGATCGAGATCGGGAGCGGGATTGACAAGGCCTCTCCGCCACGAACTCCTTAAGCTTCCCCCTCTGGATCAGCTTTTCGATTTCCTTCTTCAACTCCCGACAATGGTTAGTGTCGTGACCGCTGGTGCGGTGGAACCGACAGTAACGATCGGTGAGGGATCCCAAAATCTCTCCTTCCTTCTTCGGGGGGTACCTGGAGATACCCTGTCGATCCATCACCATTAAAACCTCCGCCATGGAACTGTTGAGAGGAATGTGACAGTCCTCCTGCTTGTCCTTCCTCGGGGGACGTCTGTCCTCCCTTCGATCAGAACGACCTCGACTCCGACTACCTTCGGATTTATCCTTCCGCTTATGGTCATCCAATGGCTTGAGCGACTGCTTTATTTGACTTCAGAGGGTCAAGCTCTCCAGCAGCTATCTTTGACTCCTGCACATCGTTTTGCTGCTTCACTCTCTTCTGTAGTGCCTCCATGTTCTACACAGCCTTTTCAGCCACGCTGTGCATCAGGTCGGAACCATAGGGGGCTGTCAGGTTCCGAAGGAAGGTGCGAATAGTCTCTCCCTCCGATATCTCCTCATCGATCTCCGCCACACTAGCGGTGTACCGCTGGTAATAGTGTGCCAACGATTCGTCGGGCCTCTGCACCACCTGGGCCAGGGACCTCACGCTCTTCAAGAGGCGCCGACGACCCTGGTACTGCTGAATAAAACAGTCGTGCATGTCGGCCCAGCTGGAAATGCACCCTGGGGGCAAGCTCAAGAACCACGTCAGGGCCCTCTCCCCGAGCGTACCTGGGAACAGCACACATACAATATCGTCATTCGGGGCTCTACCTAGACAAGCCATGAGGTGCTTCAGGACATGACGTACTGGATCTCCCTCGCTATCATACTCCTTAATCGTAGGGATCTCCAACCCTGGCGGGGCGAGGGTGTCTATCAGTCGGGGAACAAAGGGATGGGTGGACCGATCCCTCAGTTCCGACATCATCTGCTTCTGGTCCCCCATGCAAATGTTCACGATCTTCACCACCTGGTCGGGGGTGATGGGATCATTAAGGGGAATGGTCCTATGCTGCACCGGTCCTGGCCCATCGATCACAAATCTCTCCGACTGGGCGGGCTCCTTGCCCTTGTCCTGGTTTCTGGGTTGGGCCTCCTGTGCATTCTGAACTTCCCTCGGTGGAGGCACCTCCTCCTGCCTCTTGGCAGCTTCTCTCCGCTCTAGGAGAGCCTCCATGGCCTCCAAGAACATCGGCATAGCATCTGCCACAGCCTTCGCTAGGTCCGTGTTTGGAGGGGTGTTCTCCTCCCTATTCTCTTGATGTTGAGCAGTATCCTCTGGGACTTCATTGTGCCCCCCTGTTCGGGAAACCTCAGCAGGGAGATTTTGGTCCTCAGCACGCTCCGGTGGCGAATTCAGAGTTCCAGCAGGGTAACGGGAACCACCGGATCGTCCTTGCCTTCTCTGCTTGCCAGCCGCCATTGAACGAGTAGAAGTCATCTTCGCTTTTCGTTACGATTCCCACAGACGGCGCCAATGTTGGATCACGGTTGGAACTCCGGCACGGTCTTGACGGCGATCCGAACTCCTTTGCTCCACGTAATCCTGCAAGAGGGGATAGACCGGGCGGTTACCCAGAATCCCTCTCCGATGCTTAAACGAGTATCTCAATAATCTCAATAAACTGGCAAGCGAGTGTATCAGTCTGTGAAACGTAACTCGATCTGAGGTAACTTCTGTCCTTTTATAGGCGAAGAGCTACCTCAGTTACCTGGTGAACCGCTGGGGCGGTTAGCCCACGTTCCGCTTATCTCGGCCACGATCCCGCCCATCTCGGCCATGATCTCGCCTATCTCGGCCACGCTCCGCGTATCTCAGTCACGATCCCGCCTATCTCGGCCATGATCTCGTCTATCTCGGCCTCAACCTCTGATAGCAAGTCCCGACCAGTATCGGGGACTCCAGAGTTATCTCATTGTGTCACCGCTCGGGGCCCCTCGTCATCGAGACAGGGACAACATCCTCAGGGATTCATCATCGGGGCCTACTTAAAGGCATCTCATCGGGAGCGTCCAGCTCGCCTATCGGGACCGACTCTGTCGGGACCTTTCACCATCGGGACTCCTTTTGTCGGGACCCTTCGCACTGGTCATCTTGACCCCTTTTTGGGCCCAGTGGGCCTATTCATAGTTTACTCACCGTTAAAGGGCCTAACGGCCATAGCGAAACCCATCAGGGATTAGCCCAAAATTAGGGCTAGGTTCACAAAATAGTTGTGGATTGTAACTATCAATATATCTAGCACAATTTTAGGGATCTAGATAATATATTTGCCAAAAAGATTGAGAAAATATATATATTATTGATGAAATATATATCCCTAATATTGACAATAATATATTTTCTAAAAGATATATATGTGTATATATATATATATATATATATATATATATATAGTGTTGCCAAATATATATATATGTATACGTATTGTTGATTGATTATATATCTCTAAATATAAAATCTTGACAATAAATATATATATAAATTTTGCCGAAATATATTTAAATATATATATATATATATATATATATATATATATATATATATATATATATATATTTGCAGAAAATTGTAAATTATTTTATAATTAATTGTTACTTGAAGGCCATGTTAAGTTTTTAGTGGACTTGAAAATTCTACTTGGCCCACAAGTTACAATTTCGGACCAAACCCTATGGGTTTCGGACCGGTCCAATTTAGCACAACCGGGTTGGGCCAACCAACCTGGGTGACCGAGGGAACCCGAACCGGGTCAACCGAACCAGGTCGGGTTCCACGGGTCTAAACCGGAGCGAGTCAAAAGTCGGGTTTTCTCAATCGGTCTGACCCACCCGGGTCGGGTCGGATCGGGACAACTAATATGGGTCGAACCAACCCGGTTTGAGTGACAAACCGAACCGAAATCCTTTTTTAAACCGAACCGGTCCGGCTGAACCATTTTACTAAACCGGACTGAGCCTAACCGGCCTGAACCGAACATAAATTAATTAATCAGATCCGAATTAATTAAATAAAATAGGATGTTCAAATTTTATCGAACTTTAAATTAGCTACATAGTGCTCAAAGGTTTAATATTTCATCGATTTGTTTAAACCTGATGCTAGTTTCGATTATGGGGATTGATCTCGAAAATGCATGATTTTGGGACTGAATCATTTAGTGGGCTAAATTGCAATTTCTATTTAACTGATATTATTGCATAATTAGAACTGTCGTCTTGACTATGTCATGCTAGCTGGATTATGCATGTTGTAGGTGGAGCCCTGGTTTTCAATTAATGAGTTGCACACTAGGATAGACATGCTGTGATGGTTGAAACTGCCTAGGATACATGTCTAGAAGTACACATGGTTAATTGATTGAATGAATTGCAAGCCAGCCCCAAATGTTTTTAAAAGCAGAAATCAGTCGCTAAATATGCATGTTTGAATGGTATGATTACGCATGATGCGTATACATGAATGTTGATGATGAATTAGAGTCTGATAATTTACCTAAGAAGTAGAATTATATATGCTAAGTATAATTTCATCGGAACATTAGACGCATGATGCGTATGCATGAGGTGTGTCTGGTTTCTTGGATGTGATCTGTGCATGATGATTTACTTGTGTAGTAGAATTATACGTGCAAAATTGAGTTCCTAGAAACATTTTAAAAAGGGCCTTGGGAAAGCCAAGATTGGGTGTTTTAAAAAGTTCTCGTTACGGTTATTGCGATTAAACCGTTTTAAAAAGATTGATTTATCAGAAAGAAGACGACGATAATGTGAACTCTTTCATGACCCCCCTTCCCTCGTTTTACTGTCGGTCAGTTGGGTTAGATGTCTGAGGAATCATTATTAGTCATCTCCTATCTCATAGATATCCGATGTACGCAATTCTTTTTTTTTTTTTTTTTTAAATATCATTGTCTTTCCGCTAGTGCATGATTGTCAATGTCTTTATAGTATAGATGGTAGATCGAAAGCGTTTCTTCACTGAACTTGATGGTAGAAATTATGATGAATGGGAGAAATATGTTGCGATCATTCTCCTTCCTGCAAATGTTGAGGAACGTATAGACTCAGCGACATGGAGGGTAAACACGGACGAATTTGGTAGTCCAAGATACAACAATGGTGAAATGTCGCGTAAAGATCGGATAGCGTGCGATTTAATCCGTGCAACCTTGATAGAAGGAGCTTAAGAAAGCAACGTGAACGTTAGTGCGTTACACCTCTGGTGCACCACAAGCCTTCGCTACGACGGAGGAATGGCCGCACACGCAAGAGACCTAATGCTTAGGTATTAAGGTATTTTTGCAGAAATGGAGGTTTACTCACCACTGACGATCCCGAAGATGAAAGAGACATATGGAAGAGGATTCAAAAGGTGATGAGGATGTTTCACCTTTCATGGTTTGCAAATGATGATGGGCTCTCATGTCGGATTAATACAATTCAAACTGCGACTGAGCTATTCAAAAAGCAACCTAAAGATGAGTGTTCCTCCAACGAATCCCAATCGGAAGATCTCTATGATCATATCCGTAAGTTGATGGGTAAATTTAGCATCAAGAGGTCTAAGGGAAATCCGGTGCGACAAACACAGTAAATAAAAGCGCGTCTCAGGTATGCCTCGTCTGCCATATAAAGTTGTAAATAATTTATTTGAAACACAACGTCTGACAAAATTTACTTGTGAATTCTTCTCAGGTGTCGTGCTCAATGTGGCAAAGACTCATCGTCTATTTTATCGCTTTCTGCTTCTTTAATTTCTGTGATAATACCGGTTTAGTTGTAATGTGTTTACTTGTTCGATTAAGTTGTTGAAATTAGTCAATATATGATTCGGAGTTATCGAATAAAATTAATTGCTATTCGATTCGAAATACAATTTACTTATCAATCGTTGTCCCAGACAATAGGAACGATCCGAAACGAAAATCTAAAGCCTCCGGCTTAGAACCAAGACCTTTCGATCATGATAACTGTTCGAACCAAAACAACAAAATTAACGTAACCCATTCAAATTGCTATAAGTCAGTTAGAACGGAAGTAGATAATCCTTATTTTTTAGTACTCCATTATAAAACTAAAATTAAATTGTAATGATGAACACGTACGGAACCGATTATAATTGAATTTTGAAAAAGAAACGATTTCACCATGGGTTAAACCTGGTGATGCGCGCGCGCTACACGCGTGTTCCTCGAGAGATGGAACACATCATTTCAAAGTACAAAATTCACCACAAACAGTGTACTTATTTAATGCTTAATGAAAATTTTCATTTGCACGAACACCCATACAAGGGTTTTTACTCATACAAAATTCTCGAAGAGGATTTTTACGAGCATTAAGTGAAAACCTAATGCAAGATCCATGGTGGATAACACCTTGGGGTATGAATGAGCGATGAAAAGGAACGTCCGTTAAACGACGTCTCCCACTATTTGCCTTTAACGATAAAAGATTGGTGAAGCATTAAAATGTCACACATTACATGAACAAGGTCAACACTATAATATCGCAAGTTCAACTTATAACCTTCGTTTTTCTTTCCAAAGAAAAGTTGTGGTTAACTGCAAATCATGTGATGAACCTCGTTAATGTGTTAATCAGTTATGCGACACCATATGAACTATTGTTAATGAGTGGGATCTTACCAGAACTGCGACAATAATGTTGCAAATAAAAACATACATAGTGTTAGGATCAAAATGACGTGGCCACAAACTTCACAGAATGGACTTCTAGGCTTCGCCTTGGACGTATCTCTCTCAAGGACTTGATTTCCTCCAGGAGACTTTTAAGGTCGAGCACCTAAAAAGGGGTGGGGATGGCCCCTGATTCCACTCCGAAGCTTAAGTTAGTAATGTATTGGAGAGTGTAATATATAAGTATTCAGAGCAGATTGTTCTTAATTGAATAAGATAGGTCCCTATTTATAGGGGAGAGTTACCGACTTTGTAGAGGCGGCTACTGGCCTTTGATTGGTTGCCTAGGGGCGGCAATCAGCCCTTTGTGATTGGATGATAGAAGCGGAGTCAGTCAGCTGGTGACAAGCAGGTCACCACCTCATGTTTACTTCGGAGGAAGGTTTTCCTTTTTAAGCAGGTGACAAGCAGGTCACCACCTCATGTTTACTTCGGAGGGAGGTTTTCCTTTGGAGACTGTGGGAAGCAGGTCGCCACATGTCTTTACTTCGAGGGAAGGTTTTCCCTAGGAGACGGTGGGAAGCAGGACGCCACCTGTCTTTACTTCGAGGGAAGGTTTTCTCTTGGAGACGGTGGGAAGCAGGTCGCCACCTGTCCTCTGGAAGATTCTCTAAGTCTCCATAGTCGACCAGTCATTCTTTTGAAGTCGACTTCTTCATGATTGGTAGTCGACCTTTTATCTCCAAATGGTTGGAATAAACAAGAAAGGTCGTCGACTTCTTCTCCTCGCCCAGAAAGCGTACTCGACCTGTCACCTGTAGGAAATCACCATAGACCAAGAACGTACATACATAGTCGGGTTTATTTATAACCCAACACTTGCCCCCGATACTCGAGTCGTCAGCTTCATTTACTTAAGGTGAAGGCTTGAGTTGAGTAAAGCCCCATTTTGTGGCGAGATAATCTAATTCTCAGGACTTGTAGATTTTCCAGACTTTCCAGAAGTTGAAGAGGCCCGCTGGGAGGGAAGGCGCCACTCCTTCGAAGAAAGTGAAGATCACCGCCGCCACTCCAGTCTCCTCATTTCAGGAGGTTACTTCTGGGGTCGATCCGACGCCCACTAGTCCCTTGCCCCCCACTGGTACAAACTTTTGCCTTGATAGATTCCTTACTTAGTTCTTAGTAGTTTATTTTTATTAACATATTTTCCTCGCAGAAGTCGACCCTAAGGGCAAGGGTATTGCTGAGGCTTTTTCTTCTCAAGCCAAGACAGGCTTGGGATATGAGGGTCCTCCCTTTTCTTGGAGGATGCTTCATTCTGCCCCCGACTCTCCGCCACGAGATGTCGATTGGGACCCACTCACCACTCTGGGAGAGTACAAGCTGAAGGAGGGCCATTCCATCGCCAACAAGGAGGTGGCCCTTCACTTGCTGAACGCCTCTGTTCCTCCCCGGGATCGTCCTCGCCTCCCTACAGATCGAGTGGAGGACGCCACTCGAATGTTCCTGCATCGACAGTCCAAGGTAGAACCATATTCTTATTCGTCGATACATATTATTTGTACCTTATGTTGACGACTTTTTCCTATCCAGGCCAACCGCGATTTCTTGCAGGTGGGTCAGTTGATCATCGACCTTGGCGAGGAGTTATCTCTCGCAAAGGGGCAGCTTGCTTCCCTGGAGTCGGAGGCCAAAGAAGTGCAGGGCCTTCGGAAAAAGGTGGCTCGCCTTGAAGGGGAGGTTTCAAGCCTTTAGAGGGTCTTGGGCACCATATCTGGAGAGCTCGATACCTGCAAGGAGGCTCTGAGAGCTAGTGGAGTTTTGGCGGCCGTGCTTGGCAAGGCATATCCTAATGCTGCTACCTTCTCCAAATTTTTCCGTGCCCAACTGGATTCTCAGCGCGAAGAGAACATCGAGCTGAAGAAGAGGGTGGAAGAGCTCGAGGAGCCTGAGCGGAATGCTGTTGACGCTTACAAGGTCAGCTTGGCCTATCAAACGGACGCCGCCATGGCGAGCTGGCAGATGCTTCTCTCAGTTTTTGCTTCATTGGTTGCCGACCTTTGGGCCTTAGGCCCCTACCTGGACCTCTCGAGAGTGGCAGTTCTTCGAGAATATCTGCAGGAGGAAGCTAAAGCCAAAGCTAGGGCTGATAGATAGATTTTAGCATAGACGCTTTTAATTTCCTTCTCGATATTTTATAAACTCCCATTTATTAATGAAGGATAATTTTTAGCAATCTTACATATGCTCGCCCTCTCTTGGGCTTTTCACCTTTTTCATAGATCTTTCAACGGACTTAATAGAAAACATACTCGACTTTAGAACAATCATTAGGTCTCCATATAATCGAATGATTTTAAGTGTAATTCCCAAATATCTAAACTTTCTCTCAAGTTGTAGACTTCGATCGAATCGTCGCCGTACCTAGGCTTTGGTCGCCATTTTGGGCACATAATGGTCGACGATCGATTTGTAGACCTTCCATCGAATTGTCGCCGTACCTAGGCTTTAGTCGCCATTTTGGGCACATAACGGTCGACAACCGATTTGTAGACTTCGATCGAATCGTCGCCGACTGTATGAAGTCGAGGAGTCAGTGAAGACTGATCCTTTGTAGATGGCGACTTTCGGAAGTCGAGGAGTCGGTTAAGACCGGTCCTTTGTAGATCTTCGCCGACTGTATGAAGTCGAGGAGTCAGTGAAAACTGATCCTTTGTAGATCTTCGCCGACTGTATGAAGTCGAGGAGTCGGTGAAGACTGATCCTTTGTAGATCTTCGCCGACTGTATGAAGTCGAGGAGTCAGTGAAGACTGATCCTTTGTAGATCTTCGCCGACTGTATGAAGTCGAGGAGTCAGTGAAGACTGATGCTTTGTAGATCTTCGCCGTCTGTATGAAGTCGAGGAGTCAGTGAAGACTGATCCTTTGTAGATCTTCGCCGACTGTATGAAGTCGAGGAGTCAGTGAAGACTGATCCTTTGTAGATCTTCCATCGAATTGTAGCCGTACCTAGGCTTTAGTCGCCGTTTTGGGCACATAATGGTCGACAATCGATTTGTAGACTTCGATCGAATCATCGCCGTACCTAGGCTTTGATCGCCATTTTGGGCACATAATGGTCGACGACCGATTTGTAGACCTTCCATCGAATTGTTGCCGAAACTAGGCTTTAGTCGCCATTTTAGGCACATAATGGTCGACAACCGATTTGTAGACTTCGATCGAATCGTCGCCGACTATATGAAGTCAAGGAGTCAGTGAAGACTGATCCTTTGTAGATGGCGACTTTCGGAAGTCGAGGAGTCGGTTAAGACCGATCCTTTGTAGATCTTCGCCGACTGTATGAAGTCGAGGAGTCAGTGAATACTGATCCTTTGTAGATCTTCGCCGACTGTATGAAGTCGAGGAGTCGGTGAAGACTGATCCGTTGTAGATCTTCGCCGACTGTATGAAGTCGAGGAGTCAGTGAAGATTGATCCTTTGTAGATCTTCGCCCACTATATGAAGTCGAGGAGTCAGTGAAGACTGATCCTTTGTAGATGGCGACTTTCGGAAGTCGAGGAGTCAGTGAAGACTGATCCTTTGTAGATCTTCGCCGACTGTATGAAGTCGAGGAGTCAGTGAAGATTGATCCTTTGTAGATCTTCGCCGACTGTATGAAGTCGAGGAGTCAGTGAAGACTGATCCTTTGTAGATCTTCGCCGGCTGTATGAAGTCGAGGAGTCAGTGAAGACTAATCATTTGTAAATCTTCGCCGACTGTATGAAGTCGATGAGTCAGTGAAGACTGATCTTTGTAGATCTTCCATCGAATTATCGTCGTACCTAGGCTTTAGTCGCCATTTTGGGCACATAATGGTCGACAATCGATTTGTAGACTTCGATCGAATCGTCGCCGTACCTAGGCTTTGGTCGCCATTTTGAGCACATAATGGTCGACGACCGATTTGTAGACCTTCCATCGAATTGTCGCCGTACCTAGGCTTTAGTCGCCATTTTGGGCACATAATGGTCGACAACCGATTTGTAGACTTCGATCGAATCGTCGCCGTACCTAGGCTTTGGTCGCCATTTTGGGCACATAATGGTCGACTACCGATTTGTGACCTTCCATCGAATTGTCACCGTACCTAGGCTTTAGTCGCCATTTTGGGCACATAATGGTCGACAACCGATTTGTAGACTTCGATCGAATCGTCGCCGTACCTAGGCTTTGGTCGCCATTTTGGGCACATAATGGTCGACGACCGATTTATAGCGAGTTTGAGGGTGGTGACATTGGAATGATGATTTCTTTATGAAGAAAGTAGATCGAAGGATCTTTTTTATTCATCAATTCCAGAATATTACATCAAAAAAAGGAAAACTCGACATTAGTTATAAGAAATATCTATCATAGAATTTGATTATGACTTCTCTGCTTGTCGTGTCGTGGCTTGATAACAATGTCGAGCCATGTTTTGGTCCCCCCGGACCTCACCAATTCCTTGTGGTGTTGAGAACCTCATTACTTGGTGTGCCGTGGACGGGATGATTCGATAAGGATTGAGAGTGGTCCTTCCGATGATAGCATTGTATGATGATGCAACATCAACCACTACAAAGAGTATATCTATTCGCAATGTTTTATCTTCTCCTATGATGACGGTTAGTCGAATTGCTCCCAAGGGATATGTATTTTCTCCTGCAAAACCTATCAAAGGGAAATCGACCTTCTTCAAGTCCTTTTTAGTAAAGCCTAACTGCCTAAAGGCTGTATAAAAGAGAATATCCGTTGAACTTCCACTATCGATGAGCACTCTTTTGACTCTATACGTGGCGATCAGAAGAGTAACCACCAAGGCGTCTTCATGAGGTTGATTCTCTTCCACCAAATCGTCCATTCTAAAACTGATAGTTTCAAGATCAGGCTCTCTAGGACTTTTTCCCATTACAGCCGCTGTAGATATTTGGGTAGCATACACTTCTCGAGCCGCATTTGTTCCTCCTCCCGAGGAAAATCCCCCGGCGATAAAGTTGATCGTTCCTCTTGGGGGGGGGGGGGGGTTGATCACGAGGAGGAGATCGAGATTCCTCCCTTGGGCTACAATTTCGCTTCTTCGGAATATTGGGGTTCTTTTCCACAAATTTTAATAATTTTCCCCTCTGGATAAGGGTCTCTATATCTTGCTTCAAGAGGGTACACCCATTTGTGTTATGCCCCCTTACCTGATGGAAGCAACAGTAAGCATTTACCTGATGACCCAGCATGTTTCTTCTTGCCGGTGGCGGGTTAGTAAGGCGGAGCTTCTTCATTTCCTGAAGTACTACCGATACATTATGGGTAAGAGGAGTATATTGGAGGGATAAAGATTAGAATCTCTCCTTATTCCTTGTCGATTCCCTGGTCGGAAGTCTCGCTCACATCTTTCTTCCCTCCTAGGTGGTCGGGAAGCGGAGCCCTCCTCGATCTTGGCGCGCACCAGTTGTTTCTCGACTTCTTTGGGCAGCCCTTCATGCGACCTTTCTAGGTCGATGAATTTCTTTACTTTGACGGCGAGGGCGTCAATCCTTTGCACGGGCTTCATCACCATGCTGTCTTTCAGAGCTAGGCTCTGCACTCTAAGACCCCTCCAGAAGGTCCGGATCAGCTCGCCATCCGTGGCGTCCTCGTTCAGCTGTTGGAGTATCTTGTGAAACCTTGTGTAGTAGCTGGCCAAGGTTTCACCTGGGTCTTGCTCGATCTTGTCGAGGAAGTTCATGCTCTTGAGGCGCTGCCTCTGACCTATGTGTCCTTCAATGAATTTGGTTTTCAGCTCATCCCACGAATCTATAGAGTTGTCGGGGAGACCATAAAACCAAGTAGACGCCTCTTCCTTCAGCGTGGTTGGGAAGAGTACTGCATAATGAACAGGCGTTGCCCCTCTTCCCAAGAGGGAGGAGTTGTGGGCGTTGATGTGGCGAACTGGGTCGCCGTCTCCGGTATAATCGTCGATGCTCCTCGCGAAGACTTGCGGGGGAACTCGAGTATTGAATAGCCTTTTGGTGAAGGGGTGAGAAATATGATCACTAACGATGAGCAAATCGTTCGCACCTCGCCTCTTCTTCTCCAACAGTTCTTCGACCTGCCCTATTGTGAACAGGACAGATTCCTTGCTCATCGTTTCGGCCTCGGGGGCTTTAGGGGTTTCTTTCTCCAGGGGATTCTCCTTCTGGATTTTCACACTGGAAGCTACTTCTTCCTTTAGTGAGGCCTCTCGGGTTGGCTCTCTTTTCTCTGGAACAGCCCCTGCTTGGGTTTTATTCCAAAAAGTAATAAAAGCAGCTATTACCTCCGGAGGAACAACCTGGGGAGCTGTCCTCGCATCTTCCAAAATTTGCAGAGATTTGGAATGGTTGAGGGTTTCATCGTCGCCAACACCATTAGATTGGGGTATTGGGGGATCTTCTTGGGGGATCGGCCCTGATGTGTTAGGATCCACTGGTGGACTACTCCTTTCCTCCACCGGAGTGTTGGAAATCTTGCTCTTTTCGGCAGCCATGACTTTTTGATATGCTCCCACAGACGGCGCCAAATGTTGGGATCAAAATGACGTGGCCACAAACTTCACGGAATGGACTTCTAGGCTTTGCCTTGGACGTAGCTCTCTCGAGGACTTGATTTCCTCCGGGAGACTTTTAAGGCCGAGCACCTAAAAAGGGGTGGGGATGGCCCCTGATTCCACACCGAAGCTTAAGTTAGTAATGTATTGGAGAGTGTAATATATAAGTATTCAAAACAGATTGTTCTTAATTGAATAAGATAGGTCCCTATATATAGAGGAGAGTTACCGACTTTGTAGAGGCGGCTACTGGCCTCTGATTGGTTGCCTAGGGGCGGCAATCAGCACTTTGTTTACTTCGGAGGAAGGTTTTCCTTTTTAAGCAGGTGACAAGCAGGTCACCACCTCATGTTTACTTCGGAGGGAGGTTTTCCTTTGGAGACGGTGGGAAGCAGGTCGCCACCTGTCTTTACTTCGAGGGAAGGTTTTCCCTTGGAGACGGTGGGAAGCAGGTCGCCACCTGTCTTTACTTCGAGGGAAGGTTTTCCCTTGGAGACGGTGGGAAGCAGGTCGCCACCTGTCTTTACTTCGAATGAAGGTTTTCCCTTGGAGACGGTGGGAAGCAGGTCGCCACCTGTCCTCTGGAAGATTCTCTAAGTCTCCATAGTCGACCAGTCATTCTTTTGAAGTCGACTTCTTCATGATTGGTAGTCGACCTTTTATCTCCAAATGGTTTGAATAAACAAGAAAGGTCGTCGATTTCTTCTTCTCGCCCTGAAAGCGTACTCGACCTGTCACCCGTAGGAAATCACCATAGACCAATAACGTACATACATAGTCGGGTTTATTTATAACCCAACACATAGTAACGATGGAATGCTGAAAAGCATCTCCATATTTGTGTGCAATAACTTGGAAATTTGGTGACGTGGTCGAACATGAGACGTTACAATACCAGAGGCAGCATTTCCATAGCTTAAGCAACAAAACTAACGAAGTCTTGATTGAACTAGAGGATGATGATAATCAGGTCCCACTCGCTTCGAGTGGGAGATTTGGGGCAGCAACACAAGTGAGTGATATGGTAAATGAAGATGGGGACATTTTCATTATAAATCCAATGGGAGGAGTCAATCCAACTACCCAGATCACTGTTGCTATAGGTGCGAATCAAGTCGGACCTGATGATCAAGTTACTGAACCGATGGATGAAAATCCAATTTTACCTCAACTACCTACTGTACCCAGTGGGAGTGGAACGACCAACTCGGTTCTCGGTCATCGTAACCGTGGAATTAATCTCGGACGTGGAAATCCGAAACCGAGAGGTCATCCAAGAAAAGTTGTTGGTGAAAGTTCAAGTAGCGCTCTTGTTCCCAGTGGGAGTATTGCACCGATAACGAGTATTATTCCTAGTGGGAGCATAGTTTAAACCCAAGATGGGACTATCGAGCTTAGACGTAGTCTAAGGCACTGATCTTCTCCTAAGAAGTATCCCATTGAGAGAGGTGAATTTTTCACTCTCATTTCGGTTGATAAACAGGCAACGGTTAAACAAGCTATGGATGGACCACAAGCAAAAGAATGGACAAAGGCAATGGAGGATGAGATCGCTTCTATGAAAGATAATTCAGTATGGTCTTTAGTTGATTTGCCTGCTGATCGTAGAGCAATAGATGACAAGTGGGTTCTGAAATTGAAACTCACCGTTGCTGGAACTGTTGAGCGATACAAAGCTCGACTTGTTGCGAAAGGGTATACCCAACTTCACGGAGTGGACTTTGATGAGACTTACTCACCTACTGTGCGTTAAACCACAGTACGGGCCATTTTATCTTTGGTTGCGAGCCACGATTTGGAGCTGCACCAAATGGATGTTAAGATTGCATTCCTCCATGGTAACCTGGAGGAAGAGATCTATATGAAGCAGCCATAGGGTTTCATTACTCCTGGCAACGAGCGTAAAGTTTGTAAACTCCACGTGTCTATTTACGGTCTTAAACAGTCATCTCGGCAATGGTATCGCAGATTCCAAGAGGAAATCGTTGGAAATGGATTCATGAATCTTCACGAGGATCCATGCGTGTACACCAAGACTTCCGAGTCTAAATACGTCATCTTGACATTATATGTCGATGGCATATTAATTGCCGCAAATGATTTGAGTTAGATGAATGAATCAAAGTCCTGGCTGGCATCCGTATTTGAGATGAAGGACAAGAGATAAGCCACGTAGATCCTAGCCATTAAGATTGCTAGGAATCGGGCTGCTCGTAAACTATGTCTATCTCAAGAATCCTATATCAACAAGTTGCTCAAAAGGTTTCGACTATAGGATGCCAAGCCCGTGGATACGCCGGTTGCACGCGGGTGCGCGCAGTCAAAGCGTGATGACTTGAAGAACCTGGCTAAGCGTGAATAGATGAAAAGTGCAGAATACTTAAGTATGGTTGGCAGCTTAATGTATGCCATGCAATGCACTCGTCCAGACATCTGTTACGTCGTGGGCCTAGTAGCACGATTCCAATCAGATCCTGGCACTCAACATCTAAAGGCTGTGAAATGAATAATTCGATACCTGAAAGGTACTGCCGACTACGCTCTGTGCTATGAGAGTGGAAAACTAGAATTGTTAGGATTCAGTGACGCCGTCAATGGTGGCGATCCGGATGATCGTAAGTCCGCCTCAGGGGAGTATTCCCCTTGCTAATGCCGCCATTTCATGGATGAGCAAGAAGCAAACCCGTGTCGCGCTGTCAACGATGAAATCTGAATTTGTTGCCCTCTCTAAGAACGCACAAGAAACTGTCTGATGGGAGTAAACCTTTAAAGGTATACTTCATTTCTTGGCGTCTATGATGGGAGTAAACCTTTAAAGGTATACTCTGACAGTCAAGCAGCAATTGCTGCAGTTAAGAACCCTAAGTACAATAGCAGGACGAAACAAATTGATATAAAATATAATTATGCTAAGAATATGGTTGAGGACAAAGCTATCGCATTAGATTACTTGTCTACTGAAAGTATGATGGCCGATCCATTGACTAAACCTTTACGCAGGGAAGTTTCGAAAAGCATGTTAAAATGCTGGGCCTCCCAATTGACATGGGAGACCCAAAATTGGGCCTCCCTCCTTACATGGCATACCGACTTTAAGCTAGGGGTAAAGTGGACTTTTGTCCACTTCATTCGTCTTATAAATAGGGAGTCCTAGGAGGGTTTCATAACACTAATGTTATTCCTCTCTTCCTAAGTGGTGAGATTAAAGAAAACCCACCTCCCTAAATACATAGAGTTTCGGCCTAACCACCCAATGAAAAATGAGGTGCCAAATTGCGTCGAGCAATTTACTCCAAGGGATCAATCCCGCCAAGAATCAACTGAGGCTTTGCTGTGACGGATAATCCACGTAGGGCTTCTCTAACAAGAACCTCTACCGGAACCGTCCGACGAATCGAGAACTCCCCTCAACAGTCCTGGGCTACAGGAATTAATATAGGTATGTGCACCTCATTCCGCTGCGTATTAGTTACCTAGCACGTATCTAGGTATTTTTATGTAGCATTAATCCCCTAAATCTAACAATTCATTACCAGACTGAAAGTGAACACCCACCCGACTTACATCACCTATCTCTTTGCAAACCATTGAGAGGCCTAAGTCGTTTGACCTCTTATTGGTCGTAGCCTTAAACTTCAGAGTGTATAAGATGTTACAGCAGATCACGGCCTCATAGTTAGACCCCGGGCTTTGTGGAAGAGCGCATTCTGTGCAGTGTGGTTAGCTTTCATGGGCGGTGTGAGTGCATCCTTTCCAGCGATCGAGTGAGTGCTTCCAGCTCTGTCGATCGAGTAGCGGCCTAGCGGGACTGCAGCGACGGAAACGGTGGGGGAGTTCCGACATGTTATTCCTAAAACAACAACCCGAATAGAAATGGGGTAAATAAAGAGTTTGGAGCATAGAACCAAATAAAAATACTTTAGGGCATCAAAAACCTGAGGTGAGGAAGGACTAATGAAGGGATCTTCATCTCTTCCGACTACCCAAAATATCTACCAAAGTCTTCTTCACAACCCCCGGTCGGTGACCTCCACGGCGGCGACCATGCGAGCTCCAGCCATGACCAGTTCGCGCAATCACTTCGTTTACTGTGGCTTTAGAATTGGGGAGAGAAGGTTATAAGGGAGAGGGAAGTAACACTTGGGTTGACGATGATAAATGTGAATTAAATAAGCAGATGTAACGCTTGGGAGAGTCAGAGGGAAGTAACGCTTGGGAGAGGAGAGGGATGACGATTGATGGCTTCCGTCTAAGATGAATTGGGAGAGGGTGATGATAGGGGCTTTTCTTCCGCGTTGTATTTTCTAGAATGAAAAAAAAAATGAAAAGAGGGTTAGTCTCTATCTTGTTTCGCAAACTGTAAGAACTCCTTAAGTGAGCTGATGAGGCAGCATGTGTGTTAAGACATGTGTATCGGGTTGACGGGGTGTCGATCCGAATAATAATCTTACGGGTGAAACTACTTCCTTCGCTATATGATTCCTTCAAAATGCTCGTTGGGTTCGATAACTGACGTCGAATCCTTCATGATATTAGGTAGTGTATACTTCGGGTTGTCGTATGTCAAAGTGTCGGACTGTAAGACTGCCGTAGCATTGGACTGTCGGAGTGCCGTAGCGTCGGACTGTCGGATTGTCGGACTGTCGGACTGTCGGAGTGTCGGACCGTCGTACTGTTGGACTGTCGGACTGTCGGGCTATCGAGTTTCGGACTGTCGGAGTTTCAAACCTTCAGATTATTGGACTCTCGGACTGTCGGAGTGTCTGACTGTCGGAGGTTTGAAAGCCCTTAAAAGGGCTAAGTGTTTGGGTGTCCGTACATGTAGTTGTTCATACATCCCGTCGTTCGTATGTCAAGTCATTGACTCGAGGGTCGTTGAGACTTCCAAGCGTCGGGACATCACTCCTATGCAGTCCGCGCGCGCTCTTCCTAACACCTATAAAAGGGGCAACATCGAGACCATCGAGGGTGGGGAGGAGGGGGGGTGGTACTCGATGAACCCTCTCCGATGCCTAAATTAAAAGCCATTCTAGAGAGAGAAAGTAGAGAGAAGACAGAGCTTAAATGTGTAAAGTTTCATTAAATTAAATTAAGTTCAAATGAAGGGAGGTGAGGTTCTATATATAGGCTCAAGGGAGATTAAGGTAGTTAATGACACCGTTAACTCCTAAACGAGCTCATTTAACAAGTAATTAAGGGATTAGACCCTTAGTAGGCATGAGAGAGTTCGTGATATTTTCTATGGGTCAGACGTGCAAAGTGAGGTCAGGTCGCCGCGAGAGACGGTTTGGATGATAGTGTTTCGGACGTCGCATACACCCCTTGGATGGGTATACTGTACGTTGGAAGAGTTTCAGGACCTTCAAGGTCGGACGAGAAGTCCGACCACGAAGGATTGGGATCGGACGGGAAGTCCGACCCCGAAAGCTTGGGATTGGACCAGCCGGGTCCGATCTCTCCTAGGAGAGATCAGGCCAGCTGGTCCAATTTTACCCTTGGTGAGATTGGACCAGCAACGTGTCCGGGTGGGCGTTTTTTCCCGTCCTGACCGTTTTTCCGCAGGTGATGTGTTCGGGTCAAAGTTTCGATTTGCAATCTTTCGTGGGGTAATTAAAATAATAAAATCTGAATGAAAATGGGTCTAAATTGAGTGTATATCAATCACGCGCCCCCGAGTTAACCAATGGCTTAACCCTTGATTGACTCTATATTACGATAGGATAACACGCTCAATACAATCACGTGATTTTACCTCTTGATGAATCTGTCATATGTCCATGATCGTATTTCCGCGTCTTATCCTCGTTTCTCGGGACAAGGAAAATATAGACATTAGTACAGACATGTATATATTTAGACAGGTATCCGAAAAATGCGGGTATGGCGAAAATCATGTTTTCCTATCCCTATGTTTAAAAACACGAGTTAGGAAAGAGGGATGACGGGATTATGATAGTAGATGAATGAAAATCTAATTCATGTTGGCATGCACGTATGAAGTGATTTTATATGTGGAAAATATGCTAATCATGTGTGGAAAATTTCTAAGTATGGCATAGAGAATAAATGAACTTCGGTGTAAAAATGATATATCATGGACATGGATCCGTTGTACTAGCATACATGCAAGTAAAATAACATGTTTTGGATCAGGTGTAAACATGATGCAATCGTAGACATGAATGTGCGGGCGTCGAGTGTACTCGTGTGCAAGCGTTGGGGTTATCAACGTAATGCAGTTATATACATGTGTATGAGTGTATTGAGTGTGTATATGGATGTAAGCATGAATACATGACAATTATGAATGTCTATGTGTTCAACACGTGTAAACGTGAGAAGGTGTGAGCTAACATGAACATGGAGATAAGCATTGTTGGATCCCAGACTCGATGGGGGTGTCAGGTCCTGGTACGAATGTCTTGCGGGTTGTCGGTATGTTGGGTTGTCGCGCGTGTCCATATGCACGCATCTCCAAATTCCTGCAAGACATAATATCGCACACCACGTAGAGGGGGGCGGTGTAGTGCGATGAACCCTCTCCGATGCTTAAATCAGAAATCTAGAGAGAAAGCTAGAGAGAGGTCAGAGCTTCCTTTGTCAACCTAATTGTGAAATGGGTGACCAAGGCTCCTAATTATATGGAACTATGGACTCTAACCCGGTTTTGAATGGTCTGAAGCCGGTTTAATGTAAAATATGAACCGGGCGTGGACGGGAGTAAAGTCGACATCGGGAAGGTCCGCGCGTGTCGTGTATACATAGGGGTTTACGCGTCACCGGGAGGAACAATCCGGACCACACCGAGGTATTACAACAATCCGATGTGGGCCAGGTTGTCGCAACAATCCGGACCCGGTCCGGATTGTGGTGACAATCCGAATGAGTTTTTGGTTCGAGACGCGTACGCCGCGTCCCAGACCGCTTTAAGCTCGCGGGTAAGTAATTTGGAACCGTTGGTGGGTTTTATGTGTAAACGAAGTCCGAATGTATATAAAACGAATCCATCGAACTTATGCCCATCATTTGCTCCCGAGTCAAGTAATGGTGTGGCCCTTGTTTGACTCTATTTTCGATAGAGTATATGTTCGATTTAAGCTCGGGTGTTACCTCGATGGGGACTTACTGTCTGTTGGCGCGTGGGCCTCGACATTGCGTATCCCATCTCTTGTTTAATGAGAGCGACTATAAATGCCGACATGATTAGTGCAACGAGTATACATATGTAATATATACACATATAACAATATGAGTCTACGTATGCACCATGGATATAAACACTATCATGTATGCAAACATGATATACGCGCGTATGTCAGCAAACGCGCGACGTATGATGTTATGAAGTTAACTATGTTAATATGGGCATATATATATATATGTAATGACATGGGTTTAAATATACATGTGTCAGGATTATAATAATAAACACGTGACAAGGATATGCAGACGTGCGTATGTAGGTATGTTCATGTATGCGCAGGTATGTGAGCATGTGTATATGTTAAGGAATCCTCCCAAAAGAGTTAGAAAAAATACGGAGAGGGTAGGATATTACCCACATGTGTATATAAATGAGAGAGTATGTAAACCTCTTCTCTCTTTGTCTCAACATTTTAAAGTTGTCTTCTCCATTTTCTTGAAGAGTAAGTAGCTTAGCATCCAAACCACTCTTCCACACATCCCTACATCACCGGTCGGCCACCATTCACTGGCGACACCAGCAGTGGCAGCATCGGCGACGGTGGCAAACGATGGCGGGGCGGACAGCGGCAGCTGCGGCGGACGGCGGCGTTGGGCTTCCGGCGGCCGTGACGGTGTTCCGACACTGATTTTCGTGGTGATTCGGTTTTTTGAGGTTGATTGGAGCCATTTCCAGGTATGATGATGTCTTTGTTTGCATCAATTTGGCTAGTCCTTGTCTTTATTGGAACTTGGTTATTCATGCCCACCAAGTGTTTGATAAAATGCCTAGCATAGTTTAACATATAAAAAAGAGCATGAAAATGGCTAAGTGTTTTAGCACTAGTATTCATAGAGTAGGAGTGTTACTTCCCATGTTGATTGTCATCCTTGGTTAATGGATATGTCATCGTGACATGCTCACACATATTTTGGTACCATAATGATGCTTGTAGCTAATGTCTAGTTTTATATCCCCCGTTGTGTGTATATACGTATATACATATATCCTGCACATGTTAGACAATATATACATATAGGTGTTAGTGCTTTGAATATGTTTGCACTTGTTACCTTTGATATCCGTATAAGGCCGCGCATGCGGAGGTAGCTGCATGTAAGCGCATGTATGCACGCGTGAGCACGTATAGGTGCATGTAAGCACATGTAGTTGCATATAGATGCATGTAGTCGCGAGCGAACACGCGTAGGTACCCGCGGGTATATAGATTAACATATGTACATGTAGTTGTGCGTAAGCACATGTAGACCGTACAAGTGTTGGGACGAGGCCCTTACTGATATAGAGTTTCCTTCGTATAGAGGATGTTCGCTATGTAGTAGTTAAACACTTATAGGTTCGTAAGTACGATATTGCCACCGAGCGGTGGACGTTCGTTGCATAGTATTTGTTGACGCGGCGGGTGTGCGCACATATGCTGAGTGGGTTGTTGTTGCACCCTTGCAGGAGTTGTAGTGTGGAGAGCTGGCACGTCCATCATTAGGATTACCTTCTCGACTTGCTGGATTTATCAGGATGAGTAAGTTTCAAATTCCTACTCCTTTAGTTACATATCGTCCTGATTCGGACTCTGACCCTGAGTCGGGGTCTTCGGAGTTATCTGAGCCAGAGTCTGAGGATGATACATATTCTTCTACCGAGTCGGAGACTGACTCGGAGTTAGGAGATTTACTCCTAACATTTGTTGGTAATACGTTGGAGCACGGAGATTATCAGCGCTATGTTGAGCGTTCTGGAATTTGTCACTTGGCTGAGGCGTTCTTTCCTTTTGACATCATCCCTGATACTACTGCGGGGATGCCTACTATGCCTCCAGACGAGCTGTCGGCTGTGTATACCTCTCAGATTCGAGAGGGTTTGCGTTTTCCCTACTATCATGATTTGCACCGATTATGCCGCTATTATAGGATCTCTCCCCTTGATCTTGCGCCCGCTAGGATACGGAATTGGGTTCGTTTTTGGGTGTTTTCGGGGTCTTCGGAGTTATCTGAGCCTGAGTCTGAGGATGATACATATTCTTCTACCGAGTCGGAGACTCACTCGGAGTCAGGAGATTTACTCCTAACATTTGTTGGTAATACGTTGGAGCATAGAGATTATCAGCGCTATGTTGAGCGTTCTGGACTTTGTCACTTGGCTGAGGCGTTCTTTCCTTTTGACATAATCCCTGATACTACTGCGGGGATGCCTACTATGCCTCCAGACGAGCTGTCGTCTGTGTATACCTCTCAGATTTGAGAGGGTTTGCGTTTTCCCTACTATCATGATTTGCACCGGTTATGCCGCTATTATAGGATATCTCCCCTTGATCTTGCGCCCGCTAGGATACGGAATTGGGTTTGTTTTTGGGTGCTATGCAATCAACAGTCATGGCGTTACTACCCTACTTTTCCGGTGTTTCCTCCGGCTCCAGCGTCCGGATTCGTCTGGCTTGTGTTCTATTTCTATCCGCTGGCCTTTGATGAAACGGAAGGAGCTTGCTACCCTAAGATTGGGAGAGGTGAAATGGGATACTAGCCTTCCTTTCGTTAATGATGTTGACCGCTCGAAGGGACATTGGAAGAAGCATTACTTCTTCAGTAGTCACCCTGGGGTGGCTTGGCCCATTATTCGCATTACTAAGCCTGATCCTGTGTCGGCTTCTCCTGAATATTCCGAGTCAGACAAGGAGGCTATGAAGATGGTATATCGGACACACAAGGCGCGTACTTATAGTGCCTTGTCTCGCGTGACAGAGCATGAATTGCGCAAGGCTGGGATTTGCACACCTTCTCACGGTCCTTCGGATTGTTATGAGCCTTTATAACTTTATTATATTGTGGTGTAGGCTGGCTTCATGAAAAAAATCGCGCTTGCAGGCGAGTATTCAGGGTGGTGCTGCTCCTCTTGTGCAGAGTGCTCGTTCCTATGTTTCCGTTGTGCTTCAAGGCATGCAGCCTGGACGCGGGAAGGGAAATGCAGGTAAGTTGTGTTTTGGTAAGATCATTCTTTCTCGTCTATGTTCAAAGTCATAGCTCTTATCTTGCTTTGCTTCTTATTTGCAGGTCGGTCCCCGCTTGTGACAGAGCGTGTCGTTGCTGCTGTTGACACTCCGCCTCGGCCTAAGGCGAAGCATCCCGACTCCAGAGTGCGGCCCTCGAGCGACCCTAAGCGCTCGAAGTCTGGAAGTGGCGAGGCGTCGAAGACTCCTTCTCTTAGCAACAGGAAGAAAGTTGGAGGTCAGGCTCATACACCCGTTTTGTCTGCCCCCGCTCGAGGGACCGGACATCGGAGGAGGGTACTTCCCGTGCAGGTATACTTTTTGATTTTACCTCCCTGCTATACTTATGATGTTTAGGCCTTGTTGTCTATCTTCGTGTTCGTCCTGCCAATGATGCTATTACTGGTGGGGAGTGGGCACCTTTTGCTGTTGGGGGGCCACGTTTTGCCCAAGGGGTAAGCTTGACTACTCCCGAGGTGGGAGTACGTGTAGTCCAGCAGATTATTCCTCCCAGGGACCGGAGGTTTCGTCCCAGCGAACCTAAGGATGCGCACTCGTATGCTGAGGGTGCGCTGTCCTGCCTTGCGCCTGTGAGTATTTATCCTTGCTCTTTTATAACTTGTATGTATGTTTGTCTGTGTTGTTACAACTTGTTTGTTGTTGATCCATGTTTTTATTTTTATAGGTTGCTGTCGAAGTGGTGAACCTTTCCTCCTTTTTTTATTGAACTCACGGAGGAGAAGAAGGCACTCAAGGAGAAGTGCGATATGACTTGTCGCGAGCTGGAGAATTCGAAGGAGAAGGCTCGCTTCTTAGGTTCGAATGTTGCTGATTTGGAGGCGGGAGTCTCCTCCCGTCAAGCTCGAGTTGTTGCGCTTGAGTCTGATGTGGCTGCCCTTCAAAAGAAGGTTGTTGAGGATAGCGAGGTGCACGACCTTGCCTTGCAAGCTGTGGAGGAGAAGGCCTATGCAGCAGGCAAGGTTGATGGTGTGGTGGAGTACAAAGACTCGGAGTCCTATAAGACTTAGATTCGAGCAGGCCCTGTTGACCTGTTGTACGACTCCATCGAGGGCTTTATTGAACATGTATATGCTGTTGCTCCCGATTTCAACTTTGATCGATTGGGTGTATATGCCAAGTTTGCCACTACGCATGTGGCTGCCTTGTGTCTTAGTGACGGGATTGTTCCCCCGCTTGCTGTGACGGATGCCCTCCAAATTGCCGAGGCGTCTGCCCCTTAGGTTGTTGAGGCGAATGCCTCTGATGATGTTGTGGCTGATACTCGCCAGTATAAGTTGGTATTTGATGATGATGGAGAGTTGAACATTGTGGAGAGTGCTCCTCTTGATGAGGTTGCTATCGAGGCATGCGGAGATGCTGTTGTTGTCGATGTTCCTGACGTGGCGTCGGGTTGATCGTTAGTTTTATATCAAAACTTTGTATATAGTTTTGGCTCCCCGTATCTAGTTGAGGTTGCATTTGGGGTGTTGTCCTTTGAACCTTTTATGCTTATGCTTTGATGCTTGATATTTTCTTATAAACCTGTATTGAATAGTTTAGTAATGCATGATAACTTGGTAGTAATATTTGATACCTTTGCTTTCATGATTGTCCATGTGGTATGGACTATAGAGTAGAGTTAAGACTCGTCCTCTGATTGGATGTAGCATCCGTAGTTGTAGTTAGGAGACATATGTCCCTGCATTGCGTGCCCCTCTTGGTTATACCAAGGCATGGCGTAATGAGGATGTGGTAAACACATGTGTTGTATGCTTGCCGTATTTCATGGGGAGTAACGCGCAAGATTTTAGAGTGACGCTTGGCATATATGGGTAGTAATGTGCAACGTTATTGCCCTGGTACTTGGCATTTATGTGTAGTAATGCTCAAGACCCCCACTCATATGTAAACGCTTCGTCTCGACGAGGCGAGACCTTAGTTTTTACCGTCTCCTAGTCCACTCTAAAGCGACGTTGTCACAAGATGCTACTTGTTAGTTTGGGGCATTTTTCCATCCGTTAGTTGGGAACACCCCGCGTAACGTTGTTGCAAGGTGTTCTATTGGCTAATCCAATAACTTGCCTTGCGATGCTAGTGCGGCTCCACTTTGTTAGTCAAAGGGGCGTGACAAAGGTCGTGTAATACGCCTTGTAGTTTATATCGTCTTTTGGACCGTTCCAAAGCGACGTTGTAGCAAGACACGACATGCCAATTTTGAAACTGTTTTATTTTCCGTACGTTGGGTACTCCCGATGTATCGTTGTTGCAAGGCGTTCTGCCGGCTAGTCCAGTTACTTATCTTGTGATGCTACTACACCTCTACCTAGTTATTACAGGGGGATGTACAAGATCGCATTACACGACTTGTAGTTTTTTTCCTTCTCTTAGGCCATTCCAAGGCGACATTTGTCACAAGACACTACTTGCTTAGTTGAAGTGTTTTGTTTCCGTTATTCGTTCACAGACGAGATAACGTTTTACAACACTCGACTTGTAGGTTTGGTGAGTTTTTTTGATGCGTTGTGTGTTACGGCGATGGTAGATACGCTCCTACCGGCGTGGAAAGGTAGCACGTAATAATGAACGCTACTTGTGGGTAGTAGTAGGTTCTCATGGGGTTGCCCTCGTACAGAGGATGTCACACCATGTTTCATGGGGTTGCCCTCGTATAGAGGATGTCGCACTATGCATTGTGGGAGTGAGTCGCGCACAAGTGTTTAGTAATCTATAGTGGGTGTCATTTTCCGCAATAAGATGTCATGGGGTTTCCCTCGTATAGAGGATTTCGCGCCATGTAAATGTGTAGGGTTTCCCTCGTAAAGAGGATGTCGCACCACGTAGTAGATGATCGCCTCTTGGTTAAAAAATCCAAGGAATGGTTTTTTTAATCATGGGGTTGCCCCCGAGCGGGGATGTCGCGCCATGTTACTTATATGAAATCCTTAGAAAAAATTTCCGGGATGTAGTTGTATTGAGTAGACATAATAATTGCGCGCGAGAGAGCGTATTGAGTATTCGTTGTTGATGTCGAGTATTGACATGTTGGTGGCATATAATGTAAGCCTATTGTTGTGTTAGGCGTAATATCTTATATTGTTGGTGCAAATTTAATGCATAGAGTCCACTATTTGGTGTGATTCCAGCGTAGGGAGTGTAAGAGAGTAATGTACCTACGAGAATACATTAACTTCATTAGTTATGCGATGCTTACATATTTGTAAATATATGGAGTTATTACATATCCTTCAAGTAGTGCATATAATAAATAATTTTAAAGAGCTTGATTCGAAGACTCTTTAGTTAAGTAGGTGGTGCGTTCCTGCGTGGAACTTTTTCACGTGTCCGCCACTGAATGTGTTTGTGGATATGTTGCCATCTGCATCCTCCAAACGATATGCTGTATGGTACCAAAGCTACCTTGTATGGACCCTCCCATTTTGGCGATAACTTGTTGATTGTGTCAAGTTGTGTGAATTCATTCTTTATCCACACCATTTCGCCTACATGGAATTGTCTTCCTTTGACCTTTTGGTTGTAGTATCTCGAGGTGATTAAGCGCATCCTTACTTAAATATCCTCTGAACTCCAACGCTTTTCATCGGCCAAGTCCAGATCTAGAAGTCTATCTTCTTCATTTGTCTGGGTATCGTAATGAGTTGTCCGGTATAATGAAATGGCTATCTCTACCGGCGTGACTGCTTCTGTTCCATACACCAGGCTGAATGGTATCTCTCCCGTTGTTCGCTTCGGCGTTGTGCGTACCGCCCATATGACGCTTCTGAGTTCTTCGGCCCATCCTCCTTTTAGTGCGTGTATTCTTTTCTTGAGAATGTCCAGGACGATCTTGTTTGCTGACTCCACCTGACCATTGGTATGTGGGTGGTGCATTGATGCGAAGCTTTGCTCTATGTTCAGGGTTTCACAGTAGGTTTTTAGCCTACCACTTTTGAATTGTAGACCATTGTCGCTTATGAGTACCCTCATGACGCCATATCGGGCAACAATATGGTTTTAGATGAAAGTAATGATTTGGGCATCCGTCGTTCTCGCCAATGCCTTAGCTTCTATCCACTTGGAGAAGTAGTCGATAGCAACCACTATATACTTGGTTTGCCCTTTAGACTTTGGGAGAGGACCTACCAAGTCGATACCCCATTGCGCGAAGGGCCACGCACTTGCTATTGGGCTTAGCTCCGCACCTAGTGTTGTGATGCTTCTCGAATATTGTTAGCAGGAGTCGCACTTTGTTACCATGTTTGTTGCCTCGGCTTTCATAAAAGACCAATAGTATCCCAGATGTAAAGCATTACGAATTAAAGACCTTGTTCCTTCTTGCCAGGCTGCCTGTCCTCGTGTAACTCTTTTAACACCTTCTGCGTTTCTGGTTGTGTGATGCACTTTAAGTTTGGGGTTAAGAAACCTTTCTTGTATAGCTGGCCTTCAATGATCACATACTTCACAGCGTTCCTTTGTATCTTGTTCGCCTTTGTCTTGTCATCAGGTAGCACGCCTGTCGTAAGGTATGCGTAGATTGATGTCATCCATGTTTGCGCGGCGTCAATGGTTAACACCTCGAATTTGTCGATGACTGATAATATTCTATGTTCGACAAAGTGTGTTTATTTGCCTTGTTCGTTGCCTTGCACGAACTTCCTTAGGGCGTTTGCCTCTTGGTTTTCGCTTCTCGAGACCGACGTTATGTCAAAGGTTTCAAAGCTGTCAGCGAGTTCCTTTGCTTGTTTTAGGTACTTCTGCATATTCTCGGACTTTGCCATGTATTCGCCCTTTACTTGATTGACGACAAGTTGTGAGACATATTTTACCCTTTGGTGTTTGACACCTACACCTTTGGCAATTCTCACGCCTGTTATCAAAGCCTCGTATTCTGCCTCGTTATTCATTTCTCTAAACACTAAAGTTAGAGCATACTTTAGAGGCTCCGACCCATCTGGTGGTATTAGAAGGAGTCCTGCCCCTGATCCTCCTACATTTCATGACCCGTCTGTGTACATCTCCCATACATCGACGGGCTCTGTGGCCCGTAGGGCGTTTTATTTTGTTGCTTCGTCCGGGGTGATCCCTGTGAATTCCACAATGAAATTTGCTAAGGCTTGTCCCTTGATTACAGTTCACGGGGCGAAGTGGATGTGGAATTCGCTTAGCTCGATTGCCCACTTTGTCAGTTTTCCTGACATGTTCGGTTTTGCCAATATATGTTTTAGTGGTTGATCTGTGAGTACCATTATTTCATGTGCGTGAAAGTACGGTCTCAACTTCCTTTCCACAACGATGAGGGCATACAAGTATTTCTCTATTGGCATGTAATTAACCTCATACTTTGCCAGGGTCTTGCTGTCATAATACACTGGTAGCTGAGTATTGTTCTTCGGCCTGACAAGTACTGAGCTGACTGCAGTGTTGCTAAATGATATGTAGAGGTAGAGGGTTTCTCCTTGTATTAGCTTTGCCAGTGCTGGCAGTGTTCGCAAGTGTTGCTTTAACTGCTGGAAAGCTTCTTCGCATACCGGCGTCCATTCGAACTTATTTTTGCACGCAAGATTTCAAAGAAGGGAGTGCTTTATCTCCAATCTTTGCCAGGAATCTGTTTAAGGCTGCTAACCGACCATTTAGCTGCTGCACCTCCTTATGTTTTGTAGGAGATGCCATCTCTTCGATTGCCTTAACTTTTTCCGGGTTCACCTCTATGCCTCTTTGACTAACCATGAATCCCAGTATCTTCCCTGACTGTACGCCAAAAGCGCACTTTGCTGGGTTTATGCGAATTTGGAATTCACGCATCCTTTGAAATGTTGCGCCAGATCGTCGGCATGGCTGTATCTTTTAGTTGATTTTACGACCACGTCGTCAACGTTTGCCTCCATCGTTTTCCCAATCAAGTCTCTGAATATTGTGTTCACCATCCGTTGGTATGTCGCACCCGCGTTGATTAGACCAAACGAGATTACTTTATAGCTGTATATGTCACTGTTTGCATAGAATGCAGTGTGTGGTGCATCCTCCGGAAACTTTGGTATTTGATTGTACCCTGAATATGCGTCCATTATAGTCAGCAATTCATGGCCTTCAGTGGCATCGACCAATTAATCAATTCTTGGTAAGGGATATGCATCCTTGGGGCATGGATTGTTGAGGTCTGTATAGTCAATACACATCCTCAGCTTGCCACTTGGCTTTGGCACCAATACAGGGTTTGCGACCCATGTTTGGAACCTTGCTTCTTCAATGAATCTTGCTTCTAAAAGCTTTCCTATTTTTCTCAGACGACGACCTTTTTATTGCCCCCGAGTGGTCGTAGTTTTTGTGTGATGGCTTGAACACCCGGTTTGATATTGAGCTTGTGCGAAATCACGTCTTGGCTTATCCCAGGCATATCGCTTGGGGACCATGCGAATAGGTCTTTATAGTCCCTTAAGAGTGCCGTGATTTCTATAACCGCGTCCTCCAAAAGTGATGCACCTATTCGGACCATCCGATCCAGCTCATCTACCTTTATTTCTCGCAACTCATCCAATGGAGTTGGGCGAGCGCGCTCCTTTCCGGGATCTTCGTCAATGGAAGGAATGTCGCAATCATCCTCCTTGATGTTGTGTTGAAGTGCCGTGTTGTAACACTCCTTTGATAGCTGCTGGTCCCCTTAACTTCCCCAATTCCCGCGATGGTTGGGAATTTTATCTTTTGATGTGCTATTGAGGCTATTATGCCCCACGCATTCATAGTCGTGTAACCTAGGATGCCATTATATGCATCTAGTTTTTCCACTACTAAGAAAGGTATCTCCATGTGTAGTTGTTTATCACCAGTTCCCAGAGTGACTGGTAATTTGATTTTTCCCACCGGGTACTTGGTGTCGCCGATGAAGCCAACAAGTGGTGAGTGGATCTGCTTGATGTTCTTTTTCTTTCCCAAGGCGAGGACCGTCTCCTTGGTTAGTATGCTGGGGGAGCACCCTCCATCAACTAATATATGTTTGATATCCATGTTGTCTACTTCCATGGTTATGACCAAAGCATCGTCGTGTGCGTACACTATATGCTCCTTGTCTTTTGCCGAGAAGCATATGACGTCTTCCATTGGTTCGTCATCCTGTTGGTGTTCGGCTGGCTATTGTACAACGTGGGATCCGTATGCTTCCCTTGCGTATGATGATTCGCCTCCGGCTCTGAAACCACCGTGTATGACATATGTGTTTGCCATGTAGCTGTTGCTGGTAAGCGAGTAATTGTTCGTTCGAATCTCGCGAACGACGCAAAAATGTTGGATCCCAGACTCGATGGGGTGTTGGGTCCTAGTACGAATGTCTTGCGGGTTGTCGGTATGTTGGGTTGTCGCACGTATCCGTATGCGCGCACCTCCAAACACCTGCACAAAGGGTAATATCGCACACCACGTAGGGGGGGTGGTGGAGTGCGATGAACTCTCTCCGATGCTTAAATCAGAAATCTAGAGAGAGAAAGCTAGAGAGAGGCCAGAGCTTCCTTTGTCAACTTATTTGTGAAATGGGTGACCAAGGCTCCTATATATATGGGAACTTTGGACTCTAACCCGATTTTGGATGGTCCGACGCCGGTTTAATGTAATATATGAACCGGGCGTGGACGAGAGTAAAGTCGACATCGGGAAGGTCCGCGCGTGTCGTGTATACGTAGGGGTTTTAGCGTCACCGGGAGGAAAAATCCGGACCACACCGAGGTATTACGACAATCCGGTGTGGTCTGGATTGTGGTGACAATCCGGATGAGTTTTCGGTCCGGGACGTGCACGCGCGCGTGCCGAACCGCTCTAAGCTCGCGGGTAAGTAATTTGGAACCGTTGGTGGGTTTGACGTGTAAACGAAGTCCGAATATATATAAAACGAACCCGAATTGGACATATACCCATCAAGCATGCATATGGACGCGAGTGCAAACGTGTTGTGCTCATGGGTGTGGATAGAGTCATTGAAGCATTCATGGATCTAAATCATAAATATGAACCTAAGTGTAAGGGTGAAAGTATGGACTCCCTTTTTATCCGAGAGTGTGAACTCCGTGGCTTGAAGGGGCACGACGTTTCGCCTACCACGTAGTAGTGCGAGTATTTTTAGCCTCAGTTCTTGACAGGTGTTACATTTTCCTTTATCTGTTGGAGCGTGTGCATGGTTCTTGAACCTGGCCCTGCGATTCATTTTATATAGACATGGGGGTGAAGATACTTACGAACTTTCTTTTTTCCCTTTATGCGAAAGGGGTCTATTGACACATGTTGAGGGTTGTCCCTCTATTTGGATGTGTCAAAGCACTGCACCTGTTGCGGAAGGCAAAGGGTCATTTTCCTTGTAGTGATTTGGGGGTTGTTTCTTTTGTTGGTGTACCTCACACTTCGATCGCGAGATCTTTTGGACGACAGCTTCTCTTTCATAAAACGGCGTCGAGGTTGCCCCCGTAGTAGGCATGCCCTATACTTCCATGAGAAGTTGTTGACCTTGGTGTCGGTCCCGTTTTGTGACCTACACTTAAGGGTTACCTATGTATGGAGTTGCCCCCGTAGTGGGCGTGTTTGCATTTTGGATGCGGGGTGTTAGTCTCTTTGCCGACTGTCATTTTATGACTTGAATGCATCATATCGCCCGTCATAGCGGGTCTGCTCGTTTTCTTGAGTGTAGGGCGTTGCTCTTTGTGTTGGTTACAGTTATAGCATACGCACAGTGTTGTCCTTGTGACAGGCACATTTAAACTCTGGATGCGAGGTGTTGTACCTCATGTTGGTAAGTTGGTGCGCACGTGTCTTGTGTTGTGCCTGTTATACTTAACTTCTTAAAGTGAGTTGTTACTCGTCGTGCTGAAATGTCAACGCGCGTGTACTGCACTGCCCCCGTAGCGGTTATACTTAACTTATGAAAGTGAGGTGTTAAAGCTCATGTTGATGTGTCAATGTGTGTTCACACTGCGTTGCTCCTATGGTTGGTATGCCTTGCATATGTCTCTGGATTGACTTACGTAAGGGGATGAACATGAGTGCGTGTCCACTTCTTGATTGGAGAAAGGAGCATGATTTCTTCCGATCAGAAAGAAAGTACCCTTTGTGGTGGCTCAGTTTGGAAAGTGTTTGTTCAACCTGTTGTGAGTCCCGATGTTCACTGATATCACCCTTTGGTCGGGTGTAGGCTTTGGTTGAACGTCGATCCATGCAAAAGAGTATGTGATCATGTTTCTTACTCAGGTCGCCTCCTCCGTTTTAGGGGAGAGTCGTAGGAGAGTTTTCTTCACGTGACACCAACTCTTTTGATTTTGAGTGAGTTGAGGTGCTTTGTTATTCGTTTGTGATCTCGAGCCGTTCGTCGTTCCTTTCCCGGTCATGGGGAATGCGATTGATTCCTTGCTTTCCTTGTTGTTGATTCTCCTCAGGGGTTCTCTCCTCAAGGGATCAATCTATTTCCAGAGTCTATCTTTATTCTTATGAGGCACTTGATTGCTTGTGTGTCGTATCATTATGGTTTGTTGCGTTCAACCATATTCTTATGTCGATATTTTGAACCTGTCTCCTTGTTTTCCAAGCAAGTGTCCCCAAGTTGGCTTGGAGGTTGTTATGATTTGTTGTGACTCTGATTGTTTATCATTGTTTGCTAGCCTATTCATATATTTCGTATGTTTCATCTTCGTGTAGGTTTGACGACTTTGTAGGTGCGTTTGGCATACCTATGGGGTTATGTGATTAGTCCTTGAGTTGTAGTTCTTGCTTTTGGTGATGGGTGTAATCATCGCCTTTCATTGAGGTTCCTTTCTTTTGCCATGGCTCCAAAAGAAAATTTCTGCTTGAAAGTTTAATGGATACTGCTCTTGATTTAGCCTCTACTATTATCAGAGTTGTGGTCGTTCTGGGGATCATTTCTTTATATGCCCCCGAAAGTGCTTGCCATGATTCTCCATTTTATGGTTGATTTCGCGGAATAGAGAGGTTGTCTTCATAATGAGGACGTCTCCTACCTTGTATCATTCAGGAATGTTGAAATATAAGTGCAGACTTTTGTTGAATATGTGAAGGGTATTGATTTTCCCTTTGTCTTGGATCTCCTCTTAAGGGTATATGTAGGCTCTTTAGGTTTGTGGTCGTATTAACATCTTCGTAATGTATGTACTTGATAGCCGTTTCGTGATGTGTGGACATGATAGCCACATCTCTGTGTGTGGACATGATAGCCACTTCGCAGTGTGTGGACATGATAATCACTTCGGAATGTGTGGACATGGTAGCAACCTCGCGATGTGTGGACATGATATCCACTATGCAATGTATGGAGTTGTGCTTTTGCCTTCCGTACTTATTGGCAAACCTGTCATGAATGTTTTAACATTATGTTTTTATATCATGAGAGTAGTGTTTCATACCTTAGGATACGCTCCTAGGTGTGTCGAGTGTGTGCACATGATAAGTTACTGGGTGTGTTTAAAATTGCTTTACATAGTTAAATTTTGAAAATGATCGCGTGATCACAAGATACGCTCTTGGGGGCGTTGAAAAATGTTCGCGGAATTGGCTCTCGGATGGCACAGAGTGTTGTTGCAGTTTAGAACTTCTCTCAAGATACGCTCTTGGAGCGTCGAAAGCTGTTCGCAGGATTGACTCCTGGATGACACAGTTCACAGGATAGGCTTCTGGATGGCACAAAATGTGATCACAAGATACGCTCTTGGGGGCGTCGAAAACAGCTCGCAGGATTGGCTCGTGGATGGCACAGTTCACAGGATTGGCTCCTGGATGGCACATAATATGATCACAGTGTATGAACTACTTTCAAGATACGCTCTTGTGGGCGTCGACAACTGTTCGCAGGATAGGCTCCTGGAAGGCACATAATGTGGTCGCAGTGTAAAACTGCTCTCAAGATACATTCTTGGGGGCGTCGAAAAATGTTCGCAGGATTGGCTCCTGGATGGCACAAAATGTGGTCGCAGTGTAAAATTGCTCACAAGATACGCTCTTGGGGGCGTAGAAAACTGTTCGCAAGATTGGCTCCTAGAGGGCATTTACCTGATGTTATTTTCTAGGTAGGGTGCGTCTTTGCCACGCCTTTTAATCATTACTTGAGTTTTCTTTCATCAATATTGCATGTTACCTGGGCCTTTCCCGAGTGTGAGATATTGCCTTTTTAGGGCAATGGTTGTTGTCGCCAATTTGGGGCGAGTCCGTACAAGGAGTTGAGGCTTTTTCTCTCTTATGTGACTTCTTCAAGGAGGAGTGGTACTGCATGTTCTTGTTACCTTTTGCTTTTAATCTCCACTTCTATATTTAGGTGGAGTACCAAGCACTTGTTCGTTTGGTGCCCCCAAGTTTCTTGGTGGTAACACCTTTCATATTTGGCCGTTGAAGGCCCCTCGTTCATTTCCTTGGTTAGGTACCTCTTATGATTGGGGCTCCCTACTCTTGTGTTTTATTGAATATTTCGTCTTGCTTGGGTGGGATGGGTATCCCTTGCTGGACTTAATCTTTTTCATACTTGTTTGCTTCAATCATAGTCATGGGTTTGAGCCATACACTTGTCGGGTGTATCTCTTGGAGTTGGGAGGGAAGCTTGTTCATACGATATTGTCTTGATTTTTTTATCTTGAAGCTGTGTTTCAGACTAGTGAGTCTGATCATTACACCTTGCGTCAGATTTAGATGTCTGGTCGGGCTGTAATAATCTTCTTGAGGTGTTGTGGAACTTGGTGTGCTCCTCTTTTAATTTTGCCTTAGAGAATTTTCGAATGCTTTTATGGAGTGTCACCTTGGTCATGTTCCTCCCTTCTCCAATCTTGATTGTAGGCCCTTCATGAATTAGGAGTTGAACCTAAAATTGATGTTTTCCTCTAGGTTTGTCGGTGTTGTCTAGTGATTTTTCTTGGGTTTGCCACCCTTTGGCTATGCCTTATAGGCTAACTTCATTAGAAGTTGTGCTTGTATTGCGGACGTACATGTGGGTGGGAGATGTTGAATTGAAGGATTCCCCCCCCCCCCCTTTTCTCTTGTTGTAATCTTCATTCACAAATTGTTTGGCTTATAACCTTAAGGAGAGGATTTTCCACCGGTATTCCCTTTATTGAGGTTTTCTTCTTGATGAGACATCGGATACAAGTTCCTACCACCCGACGACAGGGCGCTTGGTGAAGGTGTGCGTTTAGTGTAAGGGTCGATCTCGAAACCTTACTCCCATGTTGTTGAGCTGTGGATTGGTTTGTCTTGAATTTCGAGCTTGGAGAACTCTTACCATGCCTGATGTGAGCAGCCCCAAGGCGAACATGAGTTGCAGATGGATGAATAAAGAAGACAAGAAGATCCAAGACACTCTCAAAGACTTAAGTTATTTATAATTCATTTTCTTTCGTTTGTTGAAGTGTTTTTCTACAATTACTAAGCTGGACTTATCTGTTGGGCGTTTAGCCCATGGTTATATTTGTTTGGGTTAGTTTAATTAGTTCATTAAGAGTCTAATGGGCTGAAAAAAAAAACCAAGCCTCATTAGATAAGTCCATTAGGGTTTCTTTTAGTCATTTATGGGTGTCATTAGGGTTTATTTGCTGTCTTTTAAAAGCCACTTTAAGGGTACGGTGATGACGCCACAATCAATGATGGAAGACTTGATTGATAAGTTAGAGTTAAACGCCACAGAACAATATGATAAGTTCAAGAGTCCTCAAAGAACCAAGAGAATAAAATTCCCCACCATCAAACTGGATTCAAACTTCATTGAGTAAATTCGGCCAACCCTTGAGGTGGCTTTTAAAAGACAGCAAAATAAACCCTAATGACACCCATAAATGACTAAAAGAAACCCTAATGGACTTATCTAATGCGGCTTGGTGTTTTTCCGCCCATTAGACTCTTAATAACCTAATTAAACTAACCCAAACAAATATAACAATGGGCTAAACGCCCAACAGATATGTTCATCTTAGTAATTGTAGAAAAACACTTCAACAAACTAAAAAAAATGAATTATAAATAACTTAAGTCTTTGAGAGTGTCTTGGATCTTCTTGACTTCTTTATTCGTCCCTCTTCAGCTCATGTTCGCCTTGGGGCTGCTCACATCATTCTCCCCTTCTTCATGAAGATTCGTCCCGAATCTTTCATCGAGAATCTAATATTGCTTTTCGGTGACTTGGAAAATCTGCAATCCTCGTAAGTAGAGGCGTTCAATCTCTATAATCAAAATGAAACTCGCGCTGATGATCAATGCCTTGAAGTATAGCTGATCCCTTGGGAGCATTTTTAAAGAAATGATCTTCATTGACATCATTATGCAGCAAAATATCATTCTGGATTTTAATCTCAAGAATCTCCGTACACAGTAAGGTTTTCCATGCAAATCATCCCTGAATGTTTCTCTAACATTATAGCAGATCCTGGATTCATTTGTACACTTGTCATGCAATCTATTGAAGCATGTTCTGCATCTTGAATAGATTCATCATGGTTTGCATCTTCAGTGTCATCCTAAATAGTATCACATAAAGAAGGCATTGTATTATTGATCTCTTCTTCTTCATTAGGTTCAGTTTCGGAACAGATCACCTCTACATGCTCAACTCTTTCAGCATACTTAACTTCTCTAGAAGTTGAAATAGTATATGAGCTGCCTTGGGAAGCCTTGATGGTGGTGGTTGTCTTAGCCTCCGGTGCACTAATGAGTCGTCTTCTTGATGAAACCCTTGCAAGTTTGGTTTGGGATAGTAATGTCTTGGCACGAATTGTCGCCTCATCAACCTTTTCATCTCAGTCCAAGTTGCAATTGGGCCTTCTCCACTCTGCCTCCTATCTATGCATTCTCGATCCCACCAAGTAATAGCATAACCGCAGAATTCAATGGAAGCTAGTCTTACCTTTTTATGCTCATAGAAATTATAACGATCGAATACTCGATCCGCCTGCTTCTCCTATTCAAGATATGCTTCCGGATCACTTTTCCTATAGAATGTTGGAAATCTCATCTTCTCATTACTCATCCCATTCTCCCGATCAAACTTCTCATAATTCAGTTCTAGCTATTCATTGTTGAATTTGCGCAACTTCATTAATAGTTCTTGTGCAATAGATTGAAATTCTATAGAAGATAGAACAAATGTTGGAACTACCAAACATGTTTTATTCCCTAGCAGATTTGCAGAGACAACAACAATAACAAAAAAGGATAGGAAACCTGAAGCTAGAAGCTGAGCTCTGATACCAATTGATGTGATTCACGCTGATGTAAGACGAAAATATTAGATTACGGGGAGTAATCACTACGGATACTTAAACAAAGTACATGCTAGTAATCAGAGTTACGCAGCGGAAGATTCGCACATACCTTTAAGATGATCTGTAGAGCCAAGATCTTCTCAAGAGGGAGATCACGATCCTCCGGTCGGGATCCGCAGAGGTTCTTGTTAGATAAGCCCTACGCGGTGCAAGCTCCACAACAAAGCCTCTGATCGATTCTTGGCACGGGTATAGATCTCTGGAGTGTTTACTTGGAAAGAAAATTGGCACACCCTTGGTGAAGGTAGGTTCGGCCGAAACTACTGTGGTGTTGGGTGGAGGGTTTTTCTCTCTGAAACGCTCTAATGAGGAATAGTGATTAACCCTAAAATTCCTCTAACACCATGTATTTATAGGAGGAGCAAAGTGGACAAAAGTCCACTTTGCCCACACTTATGTTTCGGCCGGCCATGCATAGGGGAGGCCCATAATTTGGGCCTCTCATATCAATTGGGATCGGGTCTAGCCCAATTACCCTTATGTGACATTTACCTAATTTCGTTAGGTAAACTATGCATAATATGGGCTACCAATTACGGCGCCCATCACCATATGCTTACAGCTCCGACTTGCGGGAATATGAGGGTGCCTGTTAATGTATTGTCGTCCAAATCTGCATCAACATTTCACTCCTTCGATCTGCTCCTTGCTTCTGAATAGTTCATACGAGGTTTGCCGTGCGACCGACGGATACGACGGGCATCGTGCTACTCTTCTGTTAGGAGTATTGTAGCGCCCGCAGAACGTTGATTCCCTTTTCTCCAATCAACATGTTATAAAAAATATTTATATTGTACCACGCTGTATCCTAGGTCAACTGTTAATTCTCATTTTGACTAGTTTCCACATGGGAACACTTCTTCAAGGCATCCGTACAAGTATTCACATCATTCAACTAATTTCCGGTTGGTGGCCACCTAATGAATACAAGAGTCGGTGAATTACAGATGAACTTGACCTTCCCCATCGCTCATATTCTTAGTCAGACCCAAACTGGTCCAAAGACGTGGTCACTGGGCCTTTTTGTTCAGCACTACGATCGTACGCCGGGAAGCGAGCATTGAGCCTGACCTTAGATATGAGTTATGCGTTCGTGAGGATACTTTAAGTGCCTCTTCATAAGGCACATGGGATCAATCACACGCTCGAGGTGAATAAGTTTGCACCCGCCAGAATCACGAGGATTCCGTCCTAGCACAACCGAGCTGTGACCCCGTGGTCGATCATGGCACGCGTAGTATGAAGCACGTGTTGATAGCATACCTGAACCTTTTGGGTTGACAGGAGAGGGATATGTCAATCATGCTATCAAAGATTCTCATTTTCCCCAGAATGTGGTTAAATAACGAACGATGTTCATCACGACGATATGAAAAACGAAGATCATGTCGAGTTACTTCGAAACCAGATAATCGTCTTGGTTAATCAGGTTTATCCCCCTGACTCTTAGTCAGTCTGGCTTGGTAGAGGCCTCCCTCCACCGCAAGACTACCGTACCTGTGTGACTAGGTAAGGCCCACATTAGACATAGTTTGGCAGAGGATTGCGTCCTCCAACGACTTAGTTTATAGACCGTAAATCTAATGTAATCAAAAACATTATGACGTCGATTGATCATAAAATCATTTGCAATTCTTTCCCTTACAAATAACTTTCTAATATCAAAATGTTATCACAGATACATGCCATTTCTAAACCCTACGCAATCCAAGCAGTTTTACATGCTTTTCGAATATGTCCCTGCGTAGTGGTTTTGTTAATGGGCCAGCTACCAAAATATTGGTGGACATGTATTCCATAGTGATTATATTGTCTACTACCATTAAAATTTAGCATGAAATTATTTCTCATCAATGTGTTTGTTCCTACTATGGTACTTCGCATTCTTAACTACCGCAATGGCTGCTTGACTGTCAGAGAAGACCTTCACAGGTTTATTCTCAACATCACCACCAAGCAATGTAGTTAGAAGCCTTTTGAACCAGACCGTTTCCTGTGCATTCTTAGAGAGAGCTACGAATTCTGATTCCATTGTGGACAGCGCGACTTAGGTTTGCTTATTGCTCGTCCATGAAATGGCGGCATTAGCAAGGAGGAATGCTCCTTCTATGGTGGACTTACGATCATCCGGATCGCCACCACGGTCGGTGTCAATGTAATCGGTCAATTCTAGCTTCCTGCCCTCATAGCACAGTTCATAGTCGGCAGTACCTTTTCAGATAACGAGTTACTCGTTTTATAGTCTTTAAATGTTGATGGCCAGGATCTGATAGGAAACGTGCTACTAGGCCTACAGCGTAACAAATATCCGAACGGGTGCATTGCATGGCGTAGAACAAACTACCGACCATGCTAAAACATTCTGCACCCTTTATCTATTTAAGCTCTGCCAGGTTCTTGGGGCCGTCACGTTTTGACAGTGCGCACCCAAACAACATTGGCGTTTCCACGGATTTTGGCATTCTGTAATTTGAATCTTTTCAACAATTTGTTGATATAAGCTTCTTGAGATAGACATGATTTCCGGGTAGCCCGATCTCTGGCAGTCTCAATGCCTAAGATATACGTGGCTTCTCCCATGTCCTTCATCTCAAATACAGATGCCAAACAAGACTTTGACTTGTTCATAAATCTCATGTCATTTACAGCAATAAGTATGTCGTCCACGCATAAGGTTAAGATGACATACTTAGACTCGGAGGTCTTATAATACACGCACGGATCCTCGTGAAGATTCACAAATCCGTTTCCTACGATTTCCTTGTGGAATTTGCGGTACCATTGCCGAGACGACTGTTTAAGACCGTAGATGGACCTTTGGACTTTGCAAACTTTACGTTCGTTACCAAGAATAATGAAACCCTCCGGTTGCTCCATTTAGATCTCTTCCTCCAGGTTTCCGAGGAGGAATATGGTCTTAATACTCATTTGGTGAGGTTCGTAACCGAAACCTACGACCAAGACCATGAATGGCCCTGCACCGTGGTTTTACGCACATGTGGTGAGTATGTTTTGTCAAAGTCCACTCCGTGAAGTTAGGTATAGCCTTTCGCAACGAGTCGAGCTATGTATCGCTCGACCTTTTTCATCAGTGGTGAGCCTTCTTTCAGGACTCACGCTATCCTTATGCCACTGTGGTTAGCAGGTAAATCAACTATTGACTATAATGGCTTTCATTCAGGCGATCTCTCTCATTTATTATTTTCCTCCATTTCTCCACTTGAGGTCTTTCCATGCATGTCGACAGCCGATAGAGTGAGGTTATCACTCTTCCAGATGGGATACTTCTTTGGAGAAGTTCGACGCCTTTGACTTTCGTCTAGGCTTGATTATCACGTCTTTGAGTCTTAACGTCTCTCGCACTCGGAATAATGCCTCTTATCGGAGCATTTCTTCCAATTGGGATCAATTCTCCCACTCGAGATGATACTTCTTATCGGAGCATCACTTCTATTGGGTACAAGAGGAGTGCTTTAACCATAACCGACAACTTTCCTTATACGAATTCTCGGTCTCAGAACTTTACTTCCAAGATGAATTCCTTGATCACTAGGATCTGGAAACAAGTTTGTCAGATCACTCCCACTGGGAACAATGGGTAGTATAGGTAGTTGTGGAATCCCCGGTTTAGCAATACGATAATTAGGTTCAATTTGATTCGTCTCAACAGCATTAGTGATTTTGTTTGGTAGGATTTTATTCCTCCCACTGGATTTATAATGAAAATGTTCCCATTATCATTTACCATGTCATTCACTTGAGTTGTTGGTTCAAATCTCTCCCACTCGAATTAAGTGAGACCTGATGTCAGTAACTGATTCCTCTACTTCTTCCCTTGATATCTTGCGGTGAAGCGCAGAGGGACCCTCTGATTGATCTTTTTTGCTATCAACAAACAGGGCCGTGATGAATTTGATTGATCAATCAAGTAGCCAAGTCCGTTGTCGTCAGCCAACCATGATAGAGGGTACCTCTGCGCAATACTGATTATCTTTCTCCAATTTGATGTCTCGTTCGTAAGATCTGATGTGGGTTTTACACCTGCATCTTGGGAAATAAGGGCAACATACTCAAATAGCACTCCTCTGGCTTCGGCTGCATTATCTCCACTGAAGCGGAGTCTAATAACGCACCAAAGTTGAAGAGCACTAAGGTTGATTTTGAAGTCCTCTGCAACCTCTCTGTCCAAGGTTGCCACTATCACCTCACAAGCTCTCCGATACATAAAGCTCCTTAGCTTGTTAGGGTAAGTAAGGACGCCTTTTTCATTCACCAATGTTCTCCATTTGTTCACGTCAATACAATTATGTATATTTCAACGAAAATGAGTTCTCTTACATATTCACTCCACGCATCATAATCCATGTCATCCAGATTGGGAGGCTTGTAGAAGGGAACCGATCCAGCCATGAAAACTAACACTTTGATAATCATGCAAAATTAGGTAGACAAAAACATTTTGAGAAAGAATTGCATACACCAGATATATATTAAGAATGAATCCGACAAATAACAATTCTTCAGTCATCTAAACCAACCGACCACCAGTAAACCAATGGAAGATGGCTGTGAAAGAGATCACATTACCGCCGTTTTCAATCCAATAGATCAGGCTTTTAATCGCAAATTACCGGAATGGGAATTTTAAAACAAGTATACCCGATCTTGGCTTTCCCAAGGCCCTTTGTATTTTGGAAAATATTCCGATGAATTCACTCATGCATATAAAATTCTACTAACCATTTAAATTATCATACGCAAGTAACATTCATCAAACAAACCACACTCATGCTTACGCGTCATGCGTCTAATGTTTCGAGGAACTCATGCTTGCATACATAATTCTACTTCCAAGTAAATTATAAAATGCGTCTACATCCTCAACATTCTAGCATACCTATCAAACAAGAATCATTCAAACCCATCATACATATTTGGCGACTGGTTTTCGATTTTAAAATAATTCTAAACATTAGGGGTTGATTTGCAGTTCATGCTTGTTAGATATCTGTCCAATTCGGGTTCGAATTTGCATTTCGGGCCTCGCAAAATACTCTAAAACCCGTAAAAGAACTCATCTGCGGACACCCAAATCTAAAAAGGGTCCGGAATACACGCAATACCCGGACCGGAGGACATCCGGATTGCTAGACAATCCGGGTAGGTCCGGATTACCGACGTCCTCAGCGCGCTTATCCCGATTATTTTGCCAAGTACGAGAAGTCGGTGCGCAAATAGTCCACCTTGATGACGGTATACGTTTTCCTTCATACCGACATCAAGCATGATCCTTAGGTTCCTTATAAATAGGGGCCTAGGTCTCTCATTTTAGGACAACTCCCTCATTTTGGACATTGGATCCTCTGACTTCTCTCTAAAAGGCTTTCTCTCTCTAGAGATTTTGACTTGAGCGTCGGAGAGGGCCCATCCAGCATTCCCCCCCTCTCCCACGCTGGTTACTGCCCCTTGTGCAGGATCCAAAGTTCGAGAGATCGAGGTCGAGAATTTGAAGATTAGTTCGAGGATCGTGTTTCCAGGATCGTGGCATTCAGACAGATACCCGTTCCCGTGCACACATCCAGAGCCCGTTCGTGGAAAAGAAGCCCGAAGCTACCCAAGTGGAAGCAGACTTAACATTTGGCGCCGTCTGAGTGATTCGAACAAAAACTCGTTCCATACCGCAAGCTATGATAGGAAGACGAACGAAGAATGCGGGTGCAAGCAAGCCGAAGCCGACGAGAAGCCGACCTGGACGTTCTCACGTTCCAGATACAGGATCCACCGCTTCAACCGTACCATCCACAAATGTGCCTTCCGCACAGTATGGCTGTGAAGTCCAAAAGGCGTACAATGCATTCTTTACGGAGAAGATGTCAAATGTGCACGTGATCCACGGAGGCTTTGGAGCCGGAGGAGAAACGTCGTATGAACGAGAAATATACGCCACCCGCACAAAGCGCACATTGTACACCCGCACACCGACACGTTGGTTATAACTATGACAATCGATGGCATGGACGTTAAGCGCATTATGGTAGATGGTGGAAGTTCGCCCAACATCATTACAAAGGCTATCACTTTAGCCATGGCGAGAAAGAGGTACGTCAAAAGAATGGACTCACCCTTGGTGGGATTCATGGGAGATGTAAGCTACCCGCTAGGATTCATAACTCTGCCTGTCATCATGGGAGAGGGAGAGCAACAGCTCCAAATAGACGTACCATTCGTGATCGTAGAAAATCTTGACGCATATAATGGAATCTTGGGATACACAACCATGAAAAAATGGGGTATGATAGCGTCAACATCACACCAAAAAGTCAAGTTTCTAACAAAGGCAGGAGTTGGTGAAGTAAAGGGAGATCAGCAGCTGTCAAAGACTGTTACAAGGTTGCACTCCAACATAGTGACAAGACAAACAATTGCGGAATTCCCATCATTGATGAAGACCCAAGGATGGATCATGCACGTCCTGCTTCTGTTGAAGCATTGAAAGAAATCAAGATCGATGAGCCAGAAATGATGGATCGAGTGGGAGCATCACTCTCAGAAGACGAAGTGATAGAAATCAAGGCACTTCTAGTAGAGTATAAGGAGTTGTGCATGTTTACCAATCGATATGCCAGGAATAATCCCAAACATAATCTCTCACAAGCTCAACATCAAACCAGATTCCAGACCTATCACACAAAAGCTACGACCATTGGGGGGAGACAAAAAGCTCGCGATACGAGAAGAAGTGGGCAAGTTGCTGAACGCAGGCTTCATTGAAGAGTCGCAATACCAAACATGGGTTGCAAATCCAGTTTTGGTACCCCAAACCTAACGACAAGATGAGAATGTGTATCGACTACAGAGACCTCAACAACGCATGTCCAAAGGATTCATATCCGCTGCCAAGGATCGACCAGCTAGTAGATGCCACCGCAGGGCACGAGCTAATGTCAGTAATGGATGCGTATTCAGGATACAACCAAAGTCCAATGGCGGAACAAGACGCACCTCACACCGCGTTCTCTGCAGACAGCGAGATCTACAATTACAAGGTCATGCCATTTGGACTAATTAATGCTGGAGCAACATACCAGCGTATGGTCAACACAATCTTCGGAGATATGATCGGGAGAATCATGGAAGCATACGTGGATGACATGGTCGAGAAGTCGACAAAAAGGCGTAACCATGCTGATAACCTCCGCCAGGTGTTCAAAAGAATGCAAGAATTCCAAGTCAGATTAAATCCAACAAAGTGTGCCTTTGGCGTGCAATCAGGAAAATTTCTTGGCTTCATGGTCAGCGAAAGAGGAATCGAAGCAAACCCGAAAAATGTAAAGGCGATAGAAGAAATGGAGTCCCTCAAAAAGCACAAAGAAGTGCAACAACTGAATTGACGTTTAGCAGCTCTTAACAGGTTCCTCGCAAGAATAGGAGACAAAACCCTTCCAGTCTTCCAAGTGCTTCGTGCAAACAAGAAGTTCGAGTGGACACCAGTATGTGAAGAAGCATTCCAACAATTAAAGCAGCACCTGCGAACGCTCCCAGCGTTAGCAAAACCAATATAAGGCGAGCCGCTCTACCTGTACATATCCGTAAGCAATATTGCAGTCAGCTCGGTACTCGTCAAGCAAAAAGGGACTACACAGCTCCCAGTATACTATGTGAGCAAGATCCTAGCAAAATACGAAGTGAATTACATGCCAATCGAGGAGTACCTATATGCTCTCATAGTGGCGTCAAAGAAATTGAGGCCATACTTCCATGCACACGAGATAAAATTCCTGACAGACCAACCCTTGAAGCACATCCTGTCAAAGCCAAACATGTCAGGAAAATTGACAAAGTGGTCAATCGAGCTAAGTGAATTCCGCATTCACCTTGCACCACGAACAACAATCAAGGGACAAGCATTGGCAGATTTTATCGCGGAATTCACAGGGATAACTCCGGAAACTGAAATTCAAAATGGGGCGCAACAAAGTGAGGAGCACACTGAAGTATGGCAAATGTACACTGATGGTTCCTCAAATGTTGAAGGATCAGGAGCCGGATTCCTAATAATCCCGCCTGATGGGTCGGAACCGTTGAAGTATGCTCTAAGCCTAACATTCAGAATAACGAATAACGAGGCAGAATACGAAGTCTTGATAACAGGCTTAAGGATCGCAAAAGGCCTTGGAATCAAACACTTAAGAGTCAAGTGCGACTCACAGCTAGTTGTCAATCAAGTCAAAGGCGAGTACGTAGCCAAGTCAGAAAACATGCAGAAATACTTGGGACAAGCAAAGGAGCTCATCACAAGCTTTCAAACTTTCAACATAACGTCCGTTCCAAGGGAAGAAAATCAAGAGGCAGACGCGTTAAGCAAGTTCGCACAAGAAAGGGAACAAAGCCAAGAAACACACTTCGTCGAAAACAGGATTATGTCCGTAATCGAAAAACTAGAGGTGTTAAATATCAACACAGAGCCTACCTGGATGACTCCAATTCTGGCATACCTCACAGATAACGTTCTGCCGGAAGAAAGACTTAAAGCGCAAAAATAAGAAGAATCGCTGTCAATTATACATTGATCGAAGGCCAGCTATACAAGAAAGGATTCTCGACACCATACCTAAAATGCTTAACTTTTCCAGAAGGCATGACAGTGTTGAAAGATTTGCACGAAGGCCAAGCAGCTTGTCACGAGGGGGCAAGATCCCTAATCCGAAAAGCGCTAGGTCTAGGATACTATTTGCCAACAATGAGAAGCCAAGCAACAAACATGGTCACGGAATGCGAATCCTGTCAACTATATTCAAGGAACATAACGGCTCCCGCAACAGAATTGTGTCCAATTGCAAGTTCCTGGCCTTTCGCACAATGAGGAATTGACTTGGTGGGTCCACTTCCACAATCCAAGGGGCAAACAAAGTACATTGTAGTAGCTATCGACTACTTCTCCAAGTGGATTGAAGCTAAGGAATTAGCACGTACGACATACGCACAAATAATGGATTTCATACGAAACCACATCATTGCACGTTATGGCGTACCAAGAGTACTCATCAGCGACAATGGGCCACAATTCAGAAGTTCAAGACTTCAGACGTTCTGTGAAAGACTCAACATAGATCACCGTTTTGTATCAGTGCGTCATGCCCAAACCAATGGACAAGTTGAATCCGCCAACAAAATCGTCCTGGATGGTCATAAGAAAAGAGTTCATGCTTTGAAGGGAGGAGGGGCAGAGGAGCTTAGCAGTGTCCTATGGGCTGTGCGCATAACCCCAAAGGAGTCAACAGGCGAAACACCATTCAGCCTGGTATACTGAACAGAAGCCGTAGCTCCAATCGAAATTGCTGTCTCATCATACCGCACAACTCACTTCAATCCTCAAACCAATGAAGCAGAAATGCGTTTAGACCTGGACTTGGCAGACGAAAGAAGGCGAAACTCGGAGCTAACCCAAGCACGTATGCGCTTAATAACTGCAAGACACTACAACAGGAAAGTGAAATAAAGACAATTCCATATGGGCGAGATGGTGTTGAGAAGGAATGAATTCCAACACTTAGATCAAATCAACAAGCTATCTCCAAAGTGGGAAGGCCCATACAAGATTGTCTCAGTCCCTTATGTTAGCGCATACCACCTCCAAGATACTGAAGCCAACATCCTTCCAAACACATTCAATGGGGGGCACTTGAAGAAATTCAACGGATGAAGGAAGAATATTATATTACAAAGGAGCTATTGTATCAAGCTCTTTTGTCTTAAACTTATATAAAATGGGGGGAGATTTATTAACTCCAAGTTTGTTTACAATCATGTAATCACATATCATTTAATAAAGTCAGTTTACTCTCATAGTTACCTTCCCACATTATGCATTATACTCTGGATTAACATCAAGTACCAAACAACGTGCATACCACTCATATCAACAAATCATCACGCCATGCAACTTATAATAGGAGACATCAACAAGTTCATCTTCAACAAATTCAAAGTAATATTCACTCAAAAGCAACATCATGCAATGCTCCAAAAGTGACATGGTGCAATGTCCTCCTTGAAAGGATAAAACCATGTTCACATCTATCAAAAGTAACATGTTGTGACATCCTTTCCAAAAGGGCAAACCCCATGTTTACTTCTAAAAAATGGCATGTTGTGAAATCCTTCGGGCAAATCCTCATGTTCATAGCCATTCCCTGAATAAAAACAGGATGCGGCAAAAACATTATGGGAATGATCACCCCACCGTGGCGGAAATCCTCTTAATAGACGACAACCCCACACATTAAAAGTATGTATACGCTCTTAAGGGTTCAAACACCATGAAGACTTATGCCTGAAAAAGGATAGCTTCATGTTATACGCTTTTTAAAGCAAACCTTATACAAAACTCATCAAACTTACAAGTCGAGTCTTGTAAAACGTTATCTTGCTCTTTAGCATTTAACGCAAAAATAGCAAAATAAGCAAGAAGTATCTTGCAACAACGTCGCCTTAGAGTGGAACTAAGAGACGAAATAAACTTAAGTCTTGCTTCGTCAAGACGACACTGCTACATGTCAGGTGCCAGTGCCGAGTGCCAAGTGCCCGCGCCAAGTACATTACTACTTACAACGCTACAAGTACCTAGTGTACACATCTTGCCATGCCTTGGAATCTAACCAAGAGGGGCGATCATAACACTCAACAATGCACGACATACAGTCGCAACTACGGACATCATGTTCATCATCTAAGGATATCCAATCCTAACATTCAAGTCCAACACATGCTGACAATAAAGATAGCTCAAGATATGAAACATTACTAACAAGTTATCACATGATTATTATTATTAAAAACAGGTCCAAAGGACGAAGTACCATACAAGCAAACCTCCAAAGGACTAAGACAGCATGTCCAGGAAATCAACACCAAGTTCAAACATCAACTCAACGATACATGAGAAGTCCCACTATCCCCAGTAAGCTGTGGAACAACATCCATAAGCTCGGGAGGAGTAACAACGACATCAGCACCTCCTCCATCTTCAATCATATCATAGGCGGTTACATCAAGCCCCAAAGTGTGCAATGCCTTAAGGTAGTTAACGGCATAGTCAGAACAAGGCCCAAGCATGTCAAAAGGAAAGTTGGGGGCAAGCGCGTTGACACGGCGAAAGTAATCATCGGCACGCTTTCCCATCATGGTATCAGTTATCTTCTTAGCTGCAAGACTAAAAGCATGAGTACTCAAATACTGGGAAAAACCCGCTTCAATTCCAAACGCATAATGTTCCTCACGTGCGGCAATCAAGGCAGCCTCTCGAGATGGGATGTCATCAGAAATCTGTTTCTCAAGCGCAATCATCTCAGCTTCAAGAGCATAAATTCGAGTCTCCTGCACCTGATACTGGGTTTCAGAATCAACTATCTTCAAGCCAAGTGCACATACCTTCTCCTTAGAACGGGCAAGTTCAAGACTAACGGTGTTACATCTGTTGACAGCAGCTCTTCTAGCACTAGCAAGCTCCACAACATACGACAACATACTAACCATCTGAGACACGGCCTGAAAATCATTCAAGAACACAAGGCCATAAACATTACACAATAAAGGCGTATGACACGAAAGTTATCATGGAATAGAACTTGTTAACCTGCAGGAGCAAAATTGGCCAAAGCATGTTCAACACACTCTTCGGTTTCTTCATCAGTCCTCGGACAAGCACGTCGATCGCCTGGGGGCACACTCCTATGCAGCACACGAACACCAACCTCCGCCATATTAAGTTTCGCCTCCTTAGGAAAGCGAAGACTACCCCTACCTAGAGGTTTCCAAGAATCACCACATATATCACCTTCCAAGGGACGAAGAAGATGATCACGCTTCAAAGCTGAGATCACTGCAAGGAAAAGATAAAGAATAAAAACCAAGTGTTAAAAATCAGAGTATAACAAGAAATGCGAAGTACATCTCGTACCGACAGACGAGGAGCGATCCTCTGCTAGTCGATCTCTTGACTGGGGGGCAGAAGATACCATCTTGCATTTAGTAACTTCCTTTCCCTTATCAAAGGTGGAGGGAGGAAGGGCAGAAGTCGTCCTTACACGCTTAGGATCACTCGAGACATGCGACATCACCTCGGATCGCTTGATAGGAAGTTGATAATCATCCACGGAAACATCAAGAGCAGGGGAACGTACTAAATAATCAAAAAGAAAAAACAAATGTGGAGTCAAAGAAGTAAAATCTTAGGAAAAGTTACAAGGAAAAACATCTTACCCACGAGCCCCTTTCCGCGACCATATCCAAAAGTCACGGGGCAGCAATAACAAGTGATGAAGTGGACGTCTCGGACGGAGGAGTGTTGCGAATAGACTCCGCGTGTAAGGAAGAGTTCTTACCAATAAACCAGTCTACAAGGATGATATAAGCAAGGTTACGAGGACCATCAATATGTAGCTCGTCACCAACATCTGAACATAATGTCACTCGCGGAGTGGGGATAGAAGACTTACTCATAGTAACCGCGGCAAGAAGACTAACTCTGAAAAGGAAACTGCGTAACTTGGAATCCTCAAAATTACAAACAACAAATCAATCAGGGTGCGAGCACTATGTATGTACACACATGTCGACATGGATACATGATTACAAGGGCGAAATATTTTCTAAGTGTTTTTCTCAAGATGACAGTCAGCATATTGCAAGCGGACAACATGCTACTATGTGTCAACATATTACCAAGTGTTAGCATACAACAAGGTGTTGGCATACAACCTGCGTTTACATCAAGCATATGGATACAGCGTACACAGCTAGGGATAGAGAAAAAAATCTAAGTGTGGGGGCAAGTGCGCACATACGGACGGACATCTGCTGTCCCAACTCTCTGTCCCGAGACTCTGTCCCATCTCATTTTTATTTATTTCTCTTATTTTTCTAGCTTATTATTATTATTATATTATGAATCCTTGAGGAAGTAACTCCCCCCATACTATCACGCCCACCTCAAGTGCACGGACGGGAGTCTCACGTGTCAAGTCTACAACTAAGAACTAATTCTTGGCCAAAAATAAAAAACAATTAAGAACTAATTATATTTCTTTTTTATTGTTCTTATATATTATAATATAATATATTTGTATATGAAAAATTATTTACACGAATATTTAAATAATGTAAAAAAAATATTATTTATTATTATAATATGTATTTTAGCATATTATATTATATTACATTATATTATATTATATTGTATAAATATATATTTATTCTTGTAGCGTGGGACTTCAGTACTCGACAGAGCTTAAAATTTTAAAGTTCGAGCTCAACTCGGTTCTATACTCGACGAGTTCGAGCTATGTTCGAGTCGGCTCGCCAAGTTTAAATTTTTTTAAATTAAATCATAAATTGTGCATATTAACCCGAACTCGACTCGATTAGGCTTTTGGCTCGAGCTCGAACTCAAACTCAACTCGAAATAAATATATATATATATATGATATTATGTAAAACTCAAATAAACCTGAACTCGACTCGAATAGTCAAAAAAATAAAAGCTCGATTAGGCTCGCGAGCCTCTCGAGTCTAGTACAAGTGAATTCGTACTCAACTTAGAATAAAAAAAGTCGAGTTTGGGTTTATTCAAGTTATATATTTATATATAGTCAAAAGCCTTATAGAGTCGAGTTCGGGTTAATATGCACACTTTATGATTTAATTTAAAAAAGTTTAAACTTGGCGAGCCGAGTCGAACATAGCTGGAACTCGTCGAGTATAGAACCGAGTTGAGCTCGAACTTTAAAATTTTAAGCTCAGTCGAGTACTGAAGTCCGACACTACAAAAATATATATTTTTATACAATATAATATAATATAATATGCCAAAAATACATATTATAATAATAAATAATATTTTTTACATTATTTAAATATTCGTGTAAAATAATTTTTCATATACAAATATGTTATATTCTAATATATAAGAACAATGAAAATAGATAAATAAATAAATATGTTTTATATCTACTATCGGATAATTCAGATTTCTCTGTGTTGTGGGTTGGTAGATCAGATGTTTTAGCCTATAGCTTCGTTAAAAAAGCAACTAATTTTGTTGTTACGGGAACTTGGTGGTTACCAAATATCCCGAACGGGTTGCTTTCTTAATTATCGTTATTGTAATGTTGTACTTTCGTATTTTTTTAATAAAAAAAAAAAAAAACTATGTACATACAGAAAATAAAAAGAAATATAATTAGTTCTTAGTTTTTTTTTTTTTTTTTTTGCCAAGAGTTAGTTCTTAGTTGTAGATTTGACACGTGAGACTTCCGTCCATGCACTTGAGGTGGGTGGGTCGCTTGGGGGAGTTACTTCCTCAAGGATTCATAATATAATAATAATAAACTAGAAAAATAAGAGAAATAAATAAAATGAGATGGGATCTATCCTACGGTGAAGATTAACGCGACAGAGCCTCGGGACAGAGAGTTGGGACAGCAGATATCCGTCCGTTGACAAGGGGGGAATATTTTCTAAGTGTTTCCATGTACGTACATACATGTCGACAAGGGGAGAATATTTTCTATGTATTTCCATTTACGTACATACATCGACAAGGATGCATGTCGAAAAGTGAAGAATATTTTCTAAGTATTTCCATGTACGTACATACATGTCGACAAGGATGCATGTTGACAAGGGGAGAATATTTTCTAAGTGTTTTCATGTACGTACATACATGTCGACAAGGGGAGAATATTTTCTAAGTGTTTCCATGTACGTACATACATGTCGACAAGGATGAATTGCGTGCATCAAGTAGCTATTATCAACTTCTACACAATACCTCCTAAGCGTTCCTACGACGCTTATCGACAATGCTCATACGACGACATCTATGGTAACAAGCATTAGATATTGTCAAAATATTTTCTAAGTGTTTTAGCATGTTTGCAGACAATGACTGGCAGTCTATACATGATGCTCAACGCACATTGCCTAAGCCATCATTACCAACATACAACCATTGACGGCGATATACGTACAACTACCGATCATCAATATTGAGCATACTAAAACAACGGCTAACACATGGAACAACATGACGGCAATGAACACTATGCATAAGGGAAGTATAACGATTCATTTACACTTTTCTAAAAATTTTAGCACTTAGAAAAATTTTGGCCGATTTGGGGCTAAGTATTCTAAATGCATTTTATCAAACACCTTGTATGCATGGTAAGATAACTAGGTACATGGTGATTTCAAGACTAAATCAAGGCCAAACAAAGTCACGAAAGGTCCAGCCATGTACGAAATTACGACACGAAGCAAGTTCGAATTACTACTCCCCCTCACCCGAAAACCCACGCACCGCCGTTGCAACCTCACGCGCCGCCGCGGCAACCTCACGCGCCGTCCTTTCTTCCTCACGCGCCGCCTTGGCCTCCTTCTTGCCCGGATTCGATTCTTCATCAAGAATGGAGAGCTTCTTGGAAATTTATCTATGAAGGATGTAAGATAATGAGTATTCTCTCTCCTAATTCTCATTAATAGTGTCTACATCATGTGCTAAGGACTAAACTAGTGTCTATTTTCGCACAAGTCCTTAGTATCATGTATATGCATACTTACATCTCTCCTATGCTTGTTTTATATACATGCTCCCTAGTGTTGCATGACGCGCTTCGTAGATCGTTACGCACGTTATTATTTATATATGTACATGAAACTAACTCATGGTTGTTATGCGATTGTTTTTATAGTCTAAGTATGAATTGAATGTTTGCATCATTTTCCATGCTTACATCATACTACATGTTTGCATTATTTTCCATGCTTGCATCATACTACATGCTTGCATCATTTTCTATGTTTACATCATGCTTCATGATTACGTACATGCTCTCCAATTTCATATTATTCTAAGTGTTTTGCTTATTGCATGATTACGTCATCCGTTTACTATGTCGTCATCTACATGTTGGCAACGTGTTATATGCTTATATCATGTACCATGATATTATTACGTTGTTTAAATCTTTATTTCACTCATTACATGATATTGCGAATATAATTGCATGTTGTTATACATAAATTGTCCGCTACGCTAACCCTATAAACAGATTACGTACGAAAGGCGGAAAATTGAAGTTGGTCAAATTTATGATCCCAACATTCGAATTGACAAACAGGCCACCCTTTAGGTCAGTACCGAACCTAAATTGGACGAATATCTTATCTTAAAAAGAGTCAAGTATGGGTTTTGAACCGCTACTTGACTCGGGGGCAAGTGTTAGATATCTGTCCAATTCAGGTTCGTATTTACATTTCGGGCCTCGCAAAACTCTAAAACCCATAAAAGAACTCTTCCACGGACACCCAAGTCTAAAAACGGTCCGGAATACGCGCAGTACCCAGACCGGAGGACTTCCGGATTGCCCTAAGGCAATTCGGACCAGTCCGGATTGCTAGACAATCCGGGTAGGACCGGATTACCGACGTCCTCCGCGCGCTTATCCCGATTATTTTGCCAAGTACGAGAAGTCGGTGCGCGTATAGTCCACCTTGATGACGGTATACGTTTTCCTTCATACCGACATCAACCGTTCAAAACTGGGCATGATCCTTAGGTTCCCTATAAATAGGGGCCTAGGTCTCTCGTTTTAGGACAACTCCCTCATTTTTTACATTGGATGCTCTGACTTCTCTCTAAAAGGCTTTCTCTCTCTAGAGATTTTGACTTGAGCGTCGGAGAGGGCCCAACCAGCATTCCCCCCCCCCCCTCTCCCACGCTGGTTACTGCCCCTTGTGCAGGATCCGAAGTTCCAGAGATCGAGGTCGAGAATTTGAAGATTAGTTCAAGGATCGTGTTTCCAGGATCGTGGCATTCAGACATATACCCGTTCCCGTGCACACATCCAGAGCCTGTTCGTGGAAAAGAAGCCCGAAGCTACCCAAGTGGAAGCAGACTTAACAATGCTTATATTTAATTACGCAACATTCTAGACATGAATCATAGGCATTTTCAATTGTCACAGCATTTCTATCCTAGTGCGCATTCCGTATATTTAACCAGGGCTCCGCGCACAACATGCAATATCCAGCTAGCTTGACTAAGTCAAGACAACATTTCTAATCATGCATTAATATTTATATTGAATAATAAACAATTTCAATTCAGCCCTCTAATTCAGTCCCAAAAACAGGTATCTCCGAGATCCATCCCCATAATTGAAACAAGGCATAAAGGTTAGCAACCCTATGAGCATGGTGTAGTCCATTTAGAGGTTAAAAAAAACATTTGGATTTTAAAACTTGACCACCCTATTTTATTTAATTGACTTGAATTCAGTTTTGAAAATCATTTCGGTTCAGTCAATTTCGGTTTGGTTTGGTCCGGTTCGGTCTGGTCTGAAAAAATCATGTTCGGATAAATCCGATTTGGATAAATTCGGTTCAATCCGGTTTAAAAAACGGTTTGGTTTGGTCCAGTTTAATTTTAAAATCAGGTTCGGTCCGAACCGGTAACCGGTTTGGTTAGATCCACTTAATTACCCAGGTTCGACCCCACCCGATTAGGTCGAACTGATTGAGAAAGCCCGGTTCGATTTTAAATCCGTCTCGGTTTGACATATTGGACCGGCCCAATAATTAAAATTTCAAAGGTTGGGCCGAAAAGTTTACTTGTGGCCCAAGTATGTTTTTAAAGTAAAAAAAATAATTTAACTTAGCCACTAAGTAATATTAATTATATAAAATAATTTACAATATTAAATATATATATATATATATATATATATATCGGCCAGATTAATAACATATATGTATTTATTGCCAAGATTCTATCTATAAGATTAAATCAATCAACAATATATATATATATATATGTAAAAATCGGCATAATATAATATATATATATTATATATATATTATATATAAATATATATATATATATTCAATATCTTAAATAGGGTAACAAATATACTGACAATATATTTTCTCAATTTTTTAGGCAATTAAATCTATCAATATTATCTTTAACCCTATTAAATATTTAGATATATTGATAGTGATATATATATATATTTCTATATATTAATGTGAATCTATCCTGATGTTCCCAATTATAGATATATTGTCACCTTAATTAAAAATTAAAATATGGTAAACAATATAATTAAAAATTTCGGCCGAAATATGTCATTGGTGATTAAGAAATTTAAAAATTTTACCTTGTAATTCACATAGGGTTTGGCCGAAATAACATATAATTTGAAACAAGTTGTCAAGTTTCAAGATCGAATTTTAATAAGATCTACAATCCAATGTTTGATTTTGATAAATATTACACTTTTCTTGAAGATCATGAACATCAAATTAACCAAGAAAATCATGAAAATTTCCGACCACCCTAATCATAAAAATTCAAAATTTTAAAATCCTTTTAAAATTTCGGTTTGAAAATTTTAAAACTTTCAAGAACACCAATTTATCAAAATCATGAACTCCTAACACAGGCTCTGATACCAGTGTTAGATTACGGGGAGTAATCACTACAGATACTTAAACAAAGTACATGCTAGTAATCAGAATTACACAGCGGAAGATTCGCACATACCTTTAAGATGATCCGTAGACCCAAGATCTTCTCAAGAGGGAGTTCACGATCCTCTAGTCGGACCCGTAGAGGTTCTTGTTAAAGAATCCCTACGCGGTGCAAGCTCCACATCAAAGCCACTGATCGATTCTTGACACGGGGACAGATCTCTAGAGTGTTTGCTTGGAAATCAAATTGGCACACCTTTGGTGAAGGTAGGTTCGACCGAAACTACTGTGGTGTGGGGTGGAGGGTTTTTCTCTCTGAAACACTCTAATGAGGAAATAGTGATTAACCCTAAAAATACCCTAACACCATGTATTTATAGGAGGAGCAAAGTGGACAAAAGTCCACTTTGCCCACACTTAGGTTTCAGCCGGCCATGCATAGGGGAGGCCCATAATTTGGGCCTCTCACGTCTATTGGGATTTGGGTCTAGCCCAATTACCCTAATGTGACATTTACCTAATTTTCTTAGGTAATCTATACATATTATGGGCTACCAATTACGGCGCCCATCATCATATGCTTACAGAAAACCCTTGAAAGATGATGTCGCTGGACCGTTTCTACTTCAGGTATGGGTGGATGAACCTTGAATCGTTGCTTGGGAAGCAAGAAACTTGGTACAGTGATGACTCCGCAATCAAGGTTGGAATAGTTGATTGATAAGTCGGAGTCGAACGCCTTAGAACAATCAGATAAGTTCAAGAGTTCTCAAAGAACCAAGAGAATAAAATTCCTCACCATCAAACTGAAAACTTCATTGAGTAAATTCTTCCAACCCTTGAGGTGGCTTTTAAAAGACAGCAAATAAACCCCTAATGAAACCCATAAATGACGAAAAGAAATCCTAATGGACTTATCTTATGCGGCTTGGTGTTTTTCAGCCCATTAGACTCTTAATGACCTAATTAAACTAACCTAAACAAATATAACCATGGGCTAAATGCCCAACATATAAGTTTAGCTTAGTAATTGTAGAAAAACACTTCAACAAACAATAGACAGTGAGTTATAAATAACTTAAGTCTTTGAGAGTGTCTTGGTTCTTCTTGTTTCTTTATTCGTCCCTCTTCAACTCATGTTCGCATTGGGGCTGCTCTAGGGGTGTAGCTATTAATGATAATAAGGGACCTTATGTCCCTCATTTTTTTTTTTACTTTATATGTAATATAATAATAATAATAATAATAATAATAATAATACTAGTGCAATCATAAATCCTAAATTAGGATATTAGTTTTGAGTTTGTTCGATTTAATTTTATAATAGATTGATTACAAATTTATTAGAATTACTTTTGTGAATAGCTGAATTGCGATAGTTAACCGTTTGATGATTTTTTTTGCCAAATAATAGTTTTATGATAAAATAATATAATTTCCACACTAATGTATTAAGAACATTAATATTGTGTTTATTGTCAAATATTTTGTCTTTATACTAAATGTGTAGTGTGTATCATATTCATATAGTTGTGTCATTTTCATAGAGTCAGAAATAACTTCAAAGGTTTTTACTGATGCTATCGTGGATCAGATACAAAATATGAAAACCCGTCGAGTATTATTGTATATTTTAATATGTTGTTTTTTTGTGAAACGGTAATACATTTATGTAAATACTACTTAATTTTATATATATAGTATGACTTGCTAAATTTTGAATTCAATTTTTTTAGTAAAAATTGGTGAACCCACATTTTAAAATTCTTGGCTCCGCCACTGGGCTGCTCACATCAATGCCTTAAGGTCCTTGATGGGAGGTATGTCTCTTTTTTTCACATTCCAGCTGTGGCACTATCTCTTTTGTAAGCTGTGTCTTTAGAGTTTGTCGTTGGGGGTGAGGAATGTTTCTTCTCTAATTAGAGTATGCTTCATGTTGGGTTAAGCTTGCTGACATCACTCGTGGTTAAAGTTCCTTTAGTGTAGTCATCTTTTCTGACGGTTATGTAGGATCACATAGGTCAGGTTGTGTTCCTCTATGGATTGCTTAGTAGGTGAGCCGTTTGACACTAATGTGCTTTTTGCCTTGTTTTGCTTCTTCGTCATTTCGGTAGGTGGATTTTAAGTCTCCCCTTCCTTTTTTACCACTTATCATGTATGCTTCGCTGTGGCGTTGGGATGCCATTCGAATGGTGCCCCCACTTGTTCATTACTTCGTAGAATTTCTTCAATGGGATGTTAAGCGCATTTTTCTTCTTACTTAAGAGCAGAGCTCTAAACTTGAGCATCTTTTTTGAGGTTATGTATCTAAATATACATCTTGGAAGCGTGAGTTTATCTATTGAGATGTTTCCCGAAGGAGGGTAGATCGAATTGGTGATCTTGTTAAAAAACGACGAACAGAGTTTTGAGTATTGTCAGCAGATCCAAATAGTGATGTCATGTATCAGATGTGCGCGTCCGATCAGGATAACTGCTATGAGTCAGACTCGGAGGTCAGCAAGGTCGGTTACCGCTTCTTGGGATGTTTATTTCCATACATTTGCGGGGTTCCATACATCTCTCTTGTTTATTTCACTTGTCATGGGCGACTTTGTTTTCCTCTTGTCCCCCTAAGAGTGAGGGTTGTTATAACGCCTTCTTGGTAATGTGTAGTTTTTGTTTTTGCTATTTTCTAGTTCGAATCGCCCTTTGTTGTGTAATCTGGGAGGACGACGGTGCTGACTGTATGTCTAGCTTTATCTGTTATGCTGGTGTCTCCCGCATGTAGGAATTTTCTCTTGTAAAACCAGTATTCTTCCATTGTTGAAGATTTTGATGACCCTTGCGATGACTAGGGGATCACTCTTTGTTTTTCGATGTCGTATTATTCTCCATATCTTTGCCTGAGAGTTAGAATTTATCTCCCTTCCTCTTGTGTAGGGTATACCCTTTGTTTGGGTGCGCTTTGTCAGCGCGATTGCTTTGAGGGTGTACGCACTTTTGAAAGTGTGCTTACTTTGTAGGTGTACTTGTGTGACGCAATGGGTTCTTCGACGCGGCCCTCTTGATGGGGCAAGGCAATGTTAACTGATGCGATGATCAGTGAGAGCTCGGCGACTTGGGATAGCTTGGTAGAGCGAGGCGACAAGCTCGGGTGATCAATTCATAACGATTGAAAATCAATCTGGTTCTCTAAGTCGAGATGGGTTTTCCTAAATGTTCGACACTTCCACTTTTATGCTTTCTCTCATTCCCTATTTTCCCATGTCATAAGAAGGGGATTTTGTCATGCATAGTAATATCAAAGTATTTAGATAATTGAATGTGTAGTGAAAGATTACTCCCTGTATCTTTCGCATGAGTGTCCTAGTTAGGAGCTTCGCTTTCCTTGAATTGAATAGACTTTTGCTTCCTTTTGAAATCGATCCCTGTATCGACTACCCTTTTGTATGACGGACGCGATGTCTAAATGCCTCATGTTTGGCTATCTCTTGAATTGGACGATTTCGGTTGACGATGATTCCGGTGGATAACGGTTTCAGTTAGAGACGATTTCGGTCGTCGGCGATCCAGCGACGAGCAAAAACTGGCAGTTGAATATCGATTGTCGGTGGTGACGGTTGTGGGGATGACATGGGTTGCGACAGCGGCTGTAAACGCAGTCGCAATGACAGGGGTTGCAACAGCGGCTGTAAACGTAGTCGTAATGACAAGGGTAGAGACGACAGAGTAGCACTCCATCGTTTGTTTTTCCTATGGTTTCCTTGCTTGAGAGGTATGTATGTCTCTTGGGTTGGACAATGCACCTTCTCTTGAAAAGCCGTTATGAATGACTTTTGAATTGGAGTCGACCACCAATTCGCATGGAGTGGGGAAGTATTGTTGTTAGTGCTCATGGTTAGCTTGTAATGGCTTTTTATTCGAAGCCCACAGATGGCACTAAGTGTTAAGACATGTGTATCGGGTTGACGGGGTGTCGATCCGAATAAATCTTACTGGTGAAACTCCTTCCTTCGTAATCTGATTCCTTTGAAATGCTCGTTGGGTTCGATCAATGACGTCGGATCCTTCGTGATATTGGGTAGTGTGTACTTCGGGTTTTCGTATGCCAAAGTGTCGGACTGTCAGGCTGCCGTAGCGTCGGACTGTCGGATTGTTTGACTATCGGAGTGTGGGACCGTCGGAATGTTGGACTGTCGGGTTGTCGGAGTGTTAGAGTGTCGGAGTGTCGGACCGTCGGACTGTTGGACTATCGGACTGTCGGAGTGTCGGACTGTCGGAGGTTTGCAAGCCCTTAAAATGGCTAAGTGTTTAGGTTTCCGTACATGTAGTTGTTCATACATCGCGTCGTTCGTATGTCAAGTCGTTGACTCGAGGGTCGTTGAGACTTCCTAGCGTCGGGACATCACTCCTATGCAGTCCGCGCGCACTCCTCCTAACAACTGCAAAATGGGCTATATCGAGACCACCAAGGGGGGGGGGGGGAGGGGGTGGTACTCGATGAATCCTCTCTGATGCCTAAATAAGAAGCCATTCTAGAGAGAGAAAGTAGAGAGAAGACAGAGCTCAAACTTGTAAAGTTTCATCAAGTTACATTAAATTCAAATGAAGGGAGGTGTGGTTCTATATATAGATTCAAGGGAGATTAAGGTGGTTAATGACACCGTTAACTCCTAAACGAGCTCAGTTAACAAGTAATAAAGGGATTAGACCCTTAGTAAGCATGGGAGAGTTCGTGATATTTTCTAAGGGTCGGACGTGCAAAATGAGGTCGGGTCGACGCGAGGTACAGTTTGAATGATAGTGTTCCGGACATCGCATAGCCCCCTAGACGGGAATACTATACGTCGGAAGGGTGTCGGGACCTTCGGGGTCGGACGGGAAGTCCGACCCCGAAGGCTTGGGATCGGACGGGAAGTTCGACCTCGAAGGCTTGGGATCGGACCAGCCGGGTCCGGTCTCTCCTAGGAGAGATTGGACCAGCAACGTGTCCGGACGGGCGTTTTTTCTCTTCCGGGCCGTTTTGCTGCGGGTGATGTGTTCGGGTCAAAGTTTCCATTTGCAATCGTTCGTGGGTTAATTAAAATAATACAATCCGAATGAAAACGGGTCTAAATTGAGCGTATATCCATCAATGTGAGAACTCATCTTTCTCTCACCTGCTGCTTCTATATATACTAGGTGCTGACCTAGCGCTACACGCATGGCTATATGTTAAGATGTAAATTTTAACATGCATATATATTGTTGAATGTAAAAAATGATATAGAATATAACTACATGAATGAGTATAACAATTATGGGTTTCTTAGACTGTCTCGTGATTCAAGATTGCAAATTGAGAGATAGAACCACCGTTCACCAACGTCGCTGATTGTCCTGTTGTTCAATTCATCAGTAAAACATTTTTACCGACAAAAATATTCACCTCGATAATTTATTTTTACAAAAGAACAAATAATTTTCCATGAGAATGATTAGTTCAATGGACGGAAATGTACATTCCTCGAAAAAATAGATTTACTGACAAAATAACTATCATCGATTGGTGTAGCTAGGAAAACAACGATTAATTGGACTACTCAAAATTCGATACAAAAGAAGCACCTCAAATTATAGAAGCAACCATCACACTCAATGGAAGAGGTGCAAATGCTGTAAGATTATGACCATCATTAGTGCTTGTGAAATACTCCATTTTTGCTTCCCATTTTCTTCTACTAAATAAGATACACACTTTCCAATCTCACACTACACAAACCCCATATATAAAATATATATAATAATATATTATTACACATATATATATATAGTTAACATGAAATTAAAATGGGCGTATGAAGTGTAATTATAGTTACTTTGGAATATCAACTCTTTGTTTCCTCATTCTCTGGGTGAAGTGCCCTGGAATACTTAAGCCGTGTGCTCATCCTATCCTTAAACAACTCATATCCAACCCCCTTATGTGTATTTATTTTCTCTACACAATATAAATAAACATACATACACATGTAACAATCAATTATAACTGCATTCGATATATGAATATAGAGAGTATAGAGAATATTAAATGTCCCGCAAAACAATTCATCAAATTGGAAATGTACACTTCGCACAGCTTCCGCTTGTCTCTTCATGTCAGTTTCTTCGTACCATGGCTCCACATCCAATAATACTGATGACTTATCAGTTACAGAAACATAATAACTGGATAAGATTCACTTTATATGCACATACATATACTATATACATTAGATATATCCAAGAAAATCATATAAAGACAATACACTCACAGACTATTGTACAAATGCGTCGAAAACGTATGAAGACCACATTTCCTCCAATTGAACATGTGTAGTAAAGAAAAAAAAAATCAAATTTCAACCCTATAAACAGGAATATGTGAAATTGATTTAAATTTACAAAATTCAGAGGAAGGCTTACCATATGAGTATGGATCTCATTCTAAAGAAATCTTCCGAGATAATGAGGAGTTGATATACCCAAAGTTTCCCTTCTTATAACGCAGACTCCATGAAATCATTTGAATTCAATTAAATGAATTCAAAAAATCGAAACAGTAAACCGAACGGATGGAAGAAGAGAAGAGGAAGGGAAACAGCTGTGATTTGATTAATTGAATTCAAAATAGATGAGATGAAAATGGGATGAAGAATAGCTGAAGATGGGGGCGCGATGACTGTCAGGGATGAACATGAAATAATGGGAAGCGTGGGCTGAAATGAAGTTGAAAAAGCGGACAGTGAATCTGTTGAAAAAGACGATTAGGCCCAAATTTATTTTGGGTATAATATCTCGAAGCCCAAGACCCGACAATTAGTGGGCTTGTGATCTATATATTATCATTAAGAGTTGATGACGTGGCTTTATGATATTGAGACATTATAAACTGCTTATTTGGCATCATTATATTAATTTTGTTAATCTCTTTCTCTTGGGTATATATATATATATATTATATTTATTTTTTAGGGCCTCTGAAATATCAAGAATTGGGCCGAAGTTGGTGGAAAAGGAATAGACGAGCCCACAATGGAAAGGAAGTGAAGTGGCGTGATATGGCTTTCTAAAATGCTGACGTGGCAACTTAAGATTTAACCACAATCTCTCCTCCTACTTTATATTAATATGTGTATATTTAAATAATGAAAATAAAAATAAAATATAATTTGAAGTTCATATCATTTTATTATAATTTATTTATCATCATCTCATATTTGTATAGTTTCCCTAAAAATATGTTATCCCTCTCATCCGTTCCTTATATAATCTTGAGGGGAGTTACAATTTTTAGTATGTTACATAAAAATATTAATTGATAACTCATTAGAAATCTAAAATAAAATATACTATTTTATTTAATAAATATTTTAATCATTTTTTTTTATAATTTAAAATTTAGTTATAGTTAATAAATAATTATCACGACTTAGTAATAAAAATGATATAACATTTCATAAAATATGATACTAATTTGTGGAGTTCAACTTCATTTTTATAATATTATTATCTTATACTCATCATGAATACTAAAATAAATGTGCATGTTTTAATAATTATAATTTTATACTTAAGAATCAGAGAATTAGTTAAAATTGTTTTAAAAAGCTTTAGGCAATAAATAGTAATACATCAATTAAAAATACTAATAAAAAATAATACAATAAATTAGGAAATGAGATGATATGAAACATATTATGAGAATCATCAATAATTAAATATGAAAATGTTATTATGTATAGAAATTCATTCGTTCTTTCATAAAATATAATATAATATAATGATTGTTATTATTATAATATTCTCATAAAATTTTACATTTAAAATATACATATATACCCAAAATAAATATTTTTCTCTAATTATAATTGTATAATATTTTCATTCTTATTTTATAATAATGTTGTAAAATTATACATTATATATATATTTAATTGAAATTAATAATTTTTCTCAAATTATAATTGTATAATAATAATAATATTTAAAACAAATAAAAATTAGGATTTTCTCCAATTATGATTATATTATTATATTTCTTATTATAGTCGTATATAATTATGGTTTTTCTCTAAATACAGTTTTTTTTTAAAGATGAAAAAATGAAATAGTTTTGTAAAAATAACATGAGATAACAAATGATAGTATTTTGATGAATAAAATAATTAAAATTAAGATATTTAATGAGAAGATGAGAGATGATGTGAAACGTACCGTGTGAATCGTTAAGAAGCTTTGGAAGAAATATAATAATTTTAATGGTACACGTGTCAATTTCATATAATCAGCGTTTATAAAACAAATCAATCAACCAATTAAAATATTTAATTTTGACAACTAATCAAGTCAAAATCTTATGTTTCTCGTATATTTTATCCACATTATATTCTATTAGATACAAATATAGATATTAATGCTTTAAAATAAATTCATTTTTTAGAACTAAACAATAAAAAATAAAAATAACAGATGTGGGTGAAATGCATGCACCGATAAAAAATTCTCACAAAAAAGTTGGATAAATTTGGAGGTTAGTTTATTTATAACAAAGCATTAAAGAAAATCGGAAGTGTTTGCCTTGGCTAAAGAAAGAATTGGAGATTGGGTCTCTCTAATTGAGTTTTGCTTGGTGTATCCGTCCGTATATAAAGGAGTGGGTATAAGATTTTGTTTGAATGAGTTAAGATCTATCTGATCTCCCATAATTATCTCCGGATGGATTTACATTCTTCTATTCATTCTCATTTACATTCCTCCTCTCCTCTCCTTTCCTTTCCTTGTGACGATAGATAGTATACTATATATATACTTGGTATTATTCCACACAACTATATAACTACATCATTCTACTGCACGCGCGTGAGAGGTTGGTTTATTTTATTGTTTGATACAAGTAAGTCGTCATGTCACCTTCATCTTGTTGATGATTATGTTGCTCGTAATTTGCAAACTAATACGATGAATAATTAATATTCATCACATGTTTTTTCAATTATCAATGTCCGGTAGTCATGCATGGCAACATCAATGCTGTTTCTAATATTAGCTAGCTAGGTCACAATTATCTTCGTTCGGATTCTATTTTTGAAAAACATAACTAATGTTTGATCTCATTGGTTGAGTAAACTTGATATTTCGTCGTATGGTTGTTGGATTAGAAGATGGATCATAATTAATTATATTGTACGTACGCGGTTGGTTTTGTTTAATTGGTTGATAGATTAAATGGAATTCTGCCCGAGTTGTGCCAACTTATTGCAATACGAGTTGCCCCACAGAGACCGGCCTTCCAGATTTTACTGCCCCACTTGTCCCTATGTTTGTAATATTGAAAGCAAGGTGCGTACGTTTTAATTATAGATAGGGTAAGTAGATAGATAATTAATTAACTGATGATGTTAAATAATTTACAGATAAAGATTAAGAGAAAGCAACGTTTGATTAGGAAAGATATCGAACCTGTGTTTTCGGAGGAAGAAAGAAGGAATGGTCCTGAAACTGATGGAGGTACGTAGTAATTATAATTCTTTGTTAATATGTATGTATTGTTGATTAATTATTATGGTATGTAGTTACATGCCCACACTGTGGACATGGTAAAGCCATCTACCATCAAGCTCAAATACGTTCAGCGGATGAGCCCATGACCACTTTCTTTTGGTGCTTAAATGAGAGATGCGCAAGAACCTGGCGCGAAGATTAATTCATTCAACACAACCTCCCTCTTTCTTTCTTTCTTTCTTTTAATTTTGTTCTACTTTTGTTCATTCATGTTATTCTGAATCATTTGTATCTATAAAAATCAGTTTCCGCTTGTTAAAAAAGCGTTGGGAATAAGACGTACGCCTTAACCAATTAGTCCATAAACTCGGAACTTTCGAATAAAGATTTTCGGTATGAACTTAATCTCTTTAGGTATTCTTTTTTAAATCTAACGACTAACATACAGTCCCTTAAACTGATATTTGCGAACAACAATTACACATCAGACTCATCACTTACTCTGTAACATGAGTTTTTAAATACCAGACTCATCCCTGATCCGTAATTGGGCTTCCAACCTTCTGAGAGGTTCAACACCATCCTTTAAATTGTGTTTGCAAACAACAGCTAACACCGGACCGTCTCTCTGTCTATACTAGACCTCTCACTAGGTCTACACCCGTGACTTCAACCTGGCCCATACAACTCTGATACAATTTGTTTGAAATAAGACGTACGCTTAACCAATCAGCCCATAAGCTTGAACTTTCAAGTGAAGATTTTCGGTATACACTTAATCTATTTTGGGTATTTTTTTTATACCTTACAGTGCACACATGTAGAATTTCATCATAGTATCATAACGTTTTTCACATTACTGCAATTTAGAAACGGTTTTTACATGTCAAAATAGAGGTAAAAATATTTGAAATGATATATGATATCATATATGTCTAATTTATTTAAATTTACGTAACTAATGAATTAACAATACAATGCATGTGATTCTTATTAAAATTATTTGAAAAATATTTGTTGTGCAAAACACAAATCAGTAATAACGTTTTTCACATTACTGCGATTTACAAACGGTTTTTTTCATGTCAAAATAGAGGTGAAGCCATTTGTAATGACATATGATATCATATTTGTCTAATTTATTTAAACTGTTGTAATGCGTATACGTCCGATTCGGGTTCGTTTTATATTATTCGGACTTCGCCTACACATCAAACCCACCAACGGTTCTAAAGTAATCACCCGTAAGTACAAAATGGCCCGGGTTATGCGCGCGTGTACCCTGAACGAGACACTCATCCGGATTGTGCGAAAATCCGGTCTGAGGTCCGGATTTTCTACAATCCCAACCTCCGGATTGCATCTATAAACGCGTGTAAACTTCTATACACGCGTATACGACATGTGTCAGAATCTCCGACGTCAACTTCATGCTCATCTACCTCCGGTTCGCATTTACAATTAAACTGACGTTGGACCATTCAAAACCCAGTTTGATTCCAAGGTTTCCTATAAATAGGAGCCTTGATCATTTATTTCACAACTAAGTTGACGCCGAAGCTCTGACCTCTCTACAAATTCTAATTTAAGCTTCAGAGAGGGTTTATCGCACTCTACCCCCCCCCCCCCCCGTTGTGGTGTGCGATAGTGCCCCTCGTGTAGGTATTCGGAAGCATACACGTGTGAAGAGCCGCTATATCGGCAACCCGTAGCATATTTAACAGGACCCGACTCTTTGTTCAGTCTAGGTCCCAACATGTTGTAATTAATAAATTAACAATAAAATGCATGTGATTCTTATAATAATATGTTAAAAATATTTTAAAAATATATTTGTGCAAAACACGAATAAATTACATTATAACATAAATTTTCATCTATAAAGAAACTCGTGCAACGCGCGTGTTAATGACTAGTTAATTTATTATTTTTAAATATGTTCCTGATAAAACTTAAAGAAAAAATATTTCTCCAATTTCTACTTTCAAGTGTGATTAGACCCTTAAAAACATTGTAATGTGTTACCATAAAATGGGTCAATTTGTATCGTGTTTTATTTGTTGGCCAATGATATGCATGTCTATTTATGAGGTGTCAAAACGTGTTGATTATATTTTCATGTGTTGACTATAACCAAATTATTATGTCGGCTCTCGTAGGATATGCATGTGTGTGACACAAGAGCATATAGCCTAAAACTACACAATATGTATCAATTAATTAGAAAAATAATTGATACAAATACTACACTTATAGCCTAAAACTTTTTCAAATGTTAAAAAAAAAATCCAAAATCAACAAACATCATATTTGATAAATAATCGGTTAGGACCAATTTAGATCCCATAACCCATAACTTGTTCAAATCATTTAGGAACTGATTCAAAACCGAATGAAGATGCAATTTCAAAAAATAACTCCTATATAAAAGTTTACTGTTAGAAGTTTGACTACCCCGACTATGTATAATAATATAAATATTATCAAGTCTATAAGTAAATATTAAATTACATAAAACTAATTATATCTAGCTATGAACCTGGAGCTATGAGCTACACAGACATAATCAAGAATCGTGTCAATATGTGTCGAGAGTTTTTCAGCATTGGAGTATTTCGTGTCAATTAGGGATGTGAAAAAATAATTTTTTGTTACAGTTTGAGTTTGTGTAATCGTATAAAAAATGCCACGCCTAGTTTTGAATGATTCATTCACTATTAGTGATAAAGATTAATAAATAATGTTTTATTTATTCTAGTACATCTTCTTAGATTATATTCTTATAATATATATCTATTTTCTAATTCATTGCTTGTACACTATGTATATATTCTTAATACCTATTATAATTAAACCAAGTCATTGTAAACACATAATTTTGGTCTGCGCGTAACACGCGTGTAGCACGTTCAAAATGTGACACGTGCGCTCTAAATAAGGAAGTGTCTAAATATGATAAATCGTTAAGTTTTCAAGAAGGCTCCTACATGTGTTAGGATAGTATATATATATATAATATATTTATGTGTAAAATATTCTATACTAATTTGGAATACTTGATTTAATTTTCAAAATATTTAGCATTTATGACACCTTAGTATCTTTATATACATGGGTCTGGAAACATTGTAAGGGTTATCAACGAGAGCAAAAGAAAATAAATAAAACTTCTTTGTTTTATATATACTTGTTTCTTCTACGTTTCTCTTAACAACTTCATAAATTTTGATTTTAGTCAATTTGATTCGGGTATCAATTGAATGTGTGCCATTGCCACAAAGATCACGACCGGACGAATTCATTGGCCTCAAACACTTGATGGTGATTTTAGAGATAGTTCGGTGTATAGACAAATCACATGTTTAGATGGGGATGGAGAGATTATTTACCAACAAGCACAGTGTTAGCATATGGTGATGTGCCGCCGTAATTGGAGCCCGTTAATTAAGGGAATTACCTAAGTTAATTAGGTAATTGTCAATCTGGGATAATTGGGCCTAATCCAATTAGTAATTGACAAGGGTGGCACAAAATTGGGCCTCCACCTTATACATGCAATTCGGCCGGCCACCCTATACCACATTGATTGGAGTTGCCTTTTGGCAACTCTACCAATACTATATATAGGGGTGTCTGCTAAGGGTTTATTCACTCAATATATAATAACAAGGATCTCCATTGAGAACACATGTTTCCCTTAGTTAAATTTCGGCACCTTCACATCTGTTTTGAGGTTCCATCTCCGTTGAAGAATCGATCAGAGGTCTTGTTGTGGAGCTACATCGCGTGGGACTTCTTCTAACGAAGAACTTGCACGTGGTTCCGACCGGAGGATCAGAACTCCCTCCACATCGTTCTTGGGCAGGAAAGCTAAAAGGTATGTGTACTAATTCCGCTGCGTAGATTAGATTTCTTGCTAGTACACGTTTAGCATTCCGTAGTATTACGTCCCCGTAATCCAACAGTGGTATCAGAGCCAGGTTAGGAGTTCTTAAAATTTTGATAAACTGATGTTCTTGATGTTCATAAAAACCGAATTTTTGATGTTCATGAACACCGTGAAGAATCCAAAATTTTTAAGTAGATTTCATGTGTTTGATCTTTAAAAACTTAAAATTTTCAAATTTACATATTTTTTTAGATCAAAACCGAATTTTTCATGATCAATTTAAGTTTGATGTTCATGATCTTCAAGAACACCATGATCAAGAACATGTTTTGGATTCATGATCAAGTTAGAGTTTGATCTTAAAATTTGACAACATTTCCAATTTTCTTGTTAGTGCCGAAAATTCCTAGGGTTATTTTAGGTAAAAATTTTAATTTTCTTGGCCATCAAGCAATTAAAAATTCGGCACAATCTATAATAGATATAGGTTGCCATTTTTAAATTTTATTAATAGGTAACTATATGTAGAAGTTGGAAATAAGGACAGGTTCTAATATAATATTGTAAAAGATATTAACTATCAATATATATGGATTAAAATAGGGTTAATATATATATTGATAGATTTAGTTACTATTAAACAATTAAGAAGATATATTGTCTACATATTTTAATCCCTAAAAGATATATTTGACTATATATATATATAATTCGGCTGAAAATATATTAATATTAATATATATATTTATATTGTCGATTGATTTATATCTTAAAAATATAATCTCTACAATATATATATATATAAGTACCGATTTATAAATATATATATATATATATATATATATATATATATATATATATATATAATTCGGCAAAAATTGTATATTAATATATATTTATATTGTTGATTGATTTACATCTCAAAGATAGAATCTTGACAATATTTATATATATATATATATATATATGCCGAATTTTTATATATATATATAAGCATTATTGGAAATTATTTTATATAATTAATAATTCTTGATGGCTAAGTTAAGTTTTAAGGTAGATTTTAAAACCCTACGCCTATAAAATTATTTCGGCCGAACCCTAGGGTTCATGGGCCGGTCCAATTGCTTAATCGGGTCGGGTCAGACCATAGTAACTAAATTGAACCTAACCTAACCGGTTTTCAGTGATAAACCGAACCACTATCTTATTTTATTGTACCGTATCGGACCAAACCGAATTATTTTAAAAAACAGGCCGAGTTGAACAGGATTTTAAAATTTGGACCGAACCTCTTTAAGATTTTCGGAAATTTTAAATTTTTCAATAAAATAGGATGTCAAATGTTAAATCCAAAATGTTTTCGAACTTTAAAATTAGCCTAACAGTGCTCTTAGGGTTTGTGTTTTAATACACGGTTTCAATCAAAATCCTAATGCCTGGTTTCGATTATGGGGATGGATCTCGAACTTGCATGTTTTTAGGACTGGATTAAATTAGTGGGATGATTTGCAATTGTTTACTTTCTGCATCATATATTTTGATATAATTAGAACTGTTGTCTTGACTTAGTGAAGCTAGCTGGGTATTATATTGCGAGCAATGAGCTCTGGGATTTAAATATATGGTTTGCGCAATACGATAGACATGCTATACTGATTGAAAGTGCCCAGAATCCATGTCTAGAAATTCGCATGATTGATTGTAAGCATGAATTGCAAAACAGCCCCTAATATTTTCAAAAGCGTTTTATAAAACCAAAAATTCCAGTCGCCAATTATGCATGATTTGTGTGGATATTGCATGTTTTGACGCGTATGCTAGGATGTTCACAATAGAACGCATGTGATAATTTACATTACGTAGAATTATGTATGCTAGAGACATTAGACGCATGACGCGTAAGCATGTTGTATTTGATATTTATGGCATGGTATGATGATTTGCTAGATGTAGTATAATTATAAATATGCATGCGTAAATTATCGGATAATTTTACAAAATCATAAGGGCCTTAGGAAGCCCAAGATCGGGTATGCTTATTTGAAAATTCCCGTTCCAGTAATTTACAATAGAATAACCGTTTTCAAAAGACTGATCTATTAGATTGAAAACGACAATAGTGTGAATTCTTTCACGACACCCCCTTCCTCGGTTCACTGAAGGTTGGTTTGGTTTAGTGACTGTAGAATCACTATTCGTCAAAATGTTGTTCTCTTCCTAACTTTACACGATTGTCATCATAATAGTTCTAAATGGCTATGTCGGATCGTTTTAAGAAATTATGCAAACTGGATAACATTAATTATGATGATTGGACAACTAGAGTTAAAACTGATCTAATTCCCGCGGGAGTTGAGGATCGCGTTGATCCCAAGGACAAACAGATATACGTGGACGAGAATTGGGAGCCCTACAGATACAACGGTGCAAACAGGTTATGGAGTATCAAAAAAGCACGCGAGATTATTTGCTCGCATATTACAACTGAAACGGAAGAAAGCATCGTCAAAAGGAGCGCATTGCATCTTTGGTGCACCTTACACCTTCGCTACGGCAAGGGAAAGGCGGCTGAAGCAAGAGAATTAATGGCCTCGTACCATGAAATTCTATGCAAGGAGAATGGGATAGAAACCGTTCTAGACTAAGCGGATGAATGGGCAGAAATTCGGAAGGTGATGGACATGTTTTCTCTTTCATGGTTTGCTGATGATAGCGGACTTACACGTCTGATCACAGCAATTAAAACGGAAATAGACTTGTATGATGTCGACCATAAAGATAGAAATATCTCCAAACTTCCAGATGTGTCGGAGACCAGATTTGCTGGACTTCGGAATTGTTTGGCTAAACCCAACAAAAGGTCTAAACGATGATCCAGTGCGACAACCACTGTTGATTCATGTGTCGTAAAAGGTACGCCTCGTTTACTACAATACATAAGACGGTTACATGTTTTAATTGATGCAAAAACATCTGACATAATTCAATTCTTGAATTAATTTTCAGGTGGACTGTTCAAAGTGGTGAAGACTTCCTGCCATATATATATGTGACTTTCTTTGCTTAGTTGTAATTATTGATCCCTGAAATTTGCGTTGTTTTTGTTGGGATCCTTATTTCTCGTCTATTTGTTGAACGTAATTTGGAATTATTGAATGAGGTAATAACCATTCTTTTTTTTTAATGGTCCGCCTTTCGAAATTAATCGGCCCGGTTAAACGGGATCGATCCGGAACAAGTAACTAAAATTCCATTAGTATAATGATTTGATTAAACATTTATCTGAACTCATATCATCATTTTAAACACATCCATAACTCGCATAACAAACGCAAAACGAACCGATCGATATTAATTCTTATTTGTTAAAATACTCCATTATAAATTGTATCCCAAAATAATATGCATGTTAAAACCGATTTGATTTTAAATTTGGAGAGTAAAACGATTCGCAAAACCACGGTTTTTAACCGGGTATGCGCGTGGCGCATGTCACCTCGAAAGACGGGACACATCATTTTAGAGTACAAATTTAATAATCAAGTATTTTTATGAATGCGGAATTTTCGTTTGAAATTCTTCAGATATAACTCATTGACAACTACTTAGATTTTATGTAAGCCTTCCAGCTACTACAATATAATTAGAATATCAACCATGGCATTAAAAGCGACAGCTTAAAGGCATGGTCCATAAGATAGATAAATCTATGGATGAGTTAAATAAACGAAAAGAAATAGTCAGTAAAACGATGCTCCCACCCTTAGCCTTGAACGAAGAGTTTGGCTAAAAGCCATTCATTAAAACACTATGTTAGAGTTACACATTAATTGTTCCTGCGGGATGATTTTATTTTACGCACATTAATGTAAAACATTATGTTCTGACAAAATCGGTTAACACGTTACCATAAGCTAATGAATGATTCGGATAAAACCTTATCACAAAGACGCATTAATTTGCGCATTAAAACGAGTATTCATTAAGAGTACGCACTACTCGCGAAGAATACGAGTTTTAAAATTAGCTTGGGACAATGGTTTCGTGGATAAACATGACACGTTATAAAGGTTTGAGGATGAATTTCCAATGCTTTGCAGAACGAAACAAGCTAGTACTGATTGAGTTAACATATGGTTGATGGAGATTCTCAGGTCCCACTAACTTCGAGTGGGAGAATTGATATAGCATAAGTGATTGATTTGGTAAATGATGATGGAAACGTCTTCATAATAAATCCAGTGAGAGGACTCACTCCCCTCACACATAATCATCACTAAATTTCAAAATGCGAATCAAGTCGGACCTGATAATCATGATAATGAACTATTTCAACTACCCATTTTTCCTAGTGGGAGTGGAATAACCAACTTGCTTCCAGATCCTAGTGATCGAGGAATACATCTCAGAGGTAAAAACCCGAGACCGAGAGGATATTCCAAGTAAGTTCAACCACCACAATTGTTCCCAGTGGGAGTAATGCCCCGATAAGAAGCATTATTCCGAGTGGGAGTAACGATCAGACTAAAAATGGGATTAACGTGCCTAGACATAGTCAAAGGCAACGAACTTCTCTCGAGAAGTGTCCCATCAAATAAGATGTGTTACACATCTTGGTATTCGTTCTTGAACCAGTAACGGTTCATCAAGAAAAGGAAGGACCTCAAAACGAGGGAATGGAGGATGAAATTGACTAAATAAGAACTAATTCGTTTTTAGTCTTTAGTTAATTTATCTGTTAACCACAGAACTAGAAAGTGAAATCTTAGAATTCACTTCTGGTGGAAATTTTGAGTGGTGCAAAACTCGAATAATTGCGAAAGGATATACCCAAATTCACGCAGTAAACTTTGATAAAGACGGACTCACCAACTATGCGTTACACCATAGTCTGGGCTGTCCTTGCCCATGACTGCGAGTCTCGAACTCGAGCATGCATCAAATGGACATTAAGACCAAACCTCTCCAAGTAAAACTGGAGAAAGAGATCTATATGGAGCAGCCGGAGAGTTTCATCACTCCTAGCAAAGAACGCAAAGTTTGCAAACTCCAAAGATCTATATATGGTCTTAAACAATCGTCTCGGCAATGGTATCGCAGATTCCACGAGGAAATCGTTGGAAACGGATTCGTGAATCTTCACAAGGATCCCTGCATATACACTAAGACCTCCGGGTCTAAGTATGTCATCATAACACTATACGTGGATGATATACTCATTGCTGCGAACGATATGAGTTTCATGAATAAATCAAAGTCCTGGTTAACATCAACATTCGAGATGAAAGACATGGGAGAGGCCACGTACATCTTAGGCATCAAAATTGCCCGAGATCGTGCCGCCCGGAGATTATGTCTATCTCAGGAATCATATATCAACAAACTGTTGAAAAGATTCAGAATGTTGGATGCTAAACCCGTGGATACGCCGATTGTGTTCGGGTGCGCGCTATCAAAGCGTGATGGCCCGAAAAACCAGCAGGAGTATGAACATATGAAGAATGCAGAGTATCTGAGCATGGTAGGGAGTCTAATGTACGCCATGCTCTGTACTCGGCCAGACATCTGTTACGCTTTTGGCCTAGTAGCAAGATTCCAATCAGATTCTAGTTATCAACATCTAAAGGCCGTAAAACGAATTATCAGATATCTGAAAGGTACTGCCGACTATGTTCTGTGCTATGAGGGCGATCGGCTTGAATTGACCGGTTATAGTGACGCCGACCACGGTGGCGATCCGGATGATCGTAAGTCCACCACAGAAGGAGTTTTCCTCCTTGCTAATGCTGCCATATCATGGGTAAGCAAGAAGCAATCTTGTGTCGCGCAAAACGCACAAAGAAGCGGTCTGGCTGAAAAGGCTTCTTACTGCATTAATTGGCACAGACAAGAAGAGTAAACCTGTGAAGGTGTACTCCGACAGTCAGGCGGCCACTGCGGCAGTAAAGAATCCAAAGTACCATAGTAGGACTAAACACATTGATGTGAAATACAATTATGCTAGGTCAGTTCTGGAAGACAATATAATCGCTTTAGAATACTTGCCTACAGACAATATGGTCACAGACCCTTCAACTAAGCCGTTATGTAGGGAAATTTTTGAAAAGCACGTAAAACTGTTTGGATTACGTAGGTCTTAAACTGTGTGGCTTGTAAAAGTGAAAACATTTTGACATTTGAAATTATGTTTCAGTTGAATAAAAGAATTGCAATTTGAGTTTATGATTTATCGACGTCATAATGATTAACAACATCGGATTTTACGGTCTATAAACTAAGTCGTAGGAAGAAGTAAAATTCTTCCACCAAAATTATGTCGAATATGAACCTTGTCTCGTCACACAGACGCGGTCATCTTGTAATGAGAGAGGGACCTCTAGTATAACAAGATTGGCTAAGAATCAGGGGGTAAACCTGATTAAGCAAAACGATAACATTATCACGCTTAACAGCATGACTTAATCTTCGCTTTGTAAATCGCCGAGTTGGACTTTGTCCATCACTATATCACATTCAAGGCCTGAGAGATTCTGTGATAGCATTATTGACATATCCCATCCCTGGCTTTACCAGGTGTGCTATCGACGCGTGCTTCATACTGCGCGTACCATATACGACCACGGGGTCATGCTCGGTTGTGCTAGCTAGAATCCTTGTGATTCAAAGGGCACATACTTCTTCACCTTGAGCGTGTGATTGATCCCGGATGTCTTATGAAGAGGCATCCAAATTATCCTCATGGACTCAGAACTTATAACTAAGTTCTGGCTCAATGCTCGCTTCCCGGCGTACGAGCGTAGTGCCAAAGAAAACGGCCAAGTGACCACGTATTGGAAACCGGCAGAGTCAGACTAAGGGTATAAGCGATGGGGATGGTTAAGTTCTTTAATTCACCGACTCTCGTGTTCATTAGGTGGCCGCCAACCGGATATTAGTTGAAGGTTGTGAACACTTGTACGGATGCCCTAGAGAAGTATTCCTTTGTGGAAAACTGGGCAATTGGAGAATTAACAGCTGACCAAGGATACAGTGCGGTACATAGTTTTATTTCAAACAGGTTTGGTTCATGAAAGGGAATCAACGTTCTACGGGCGCTACAATACTCCTAACAGATGAGTAGCACGATGCCTGTCGTATCCGTCGGTCGCACGGCAAGCCTCGTATGAACTATTCGTAGACAAAGACTGAAGACTGAGATGTTGATACTATTGCGTAACCGTATAGATTAACGAGCACCCTCCCATTCTGGCGAGTGGGAGCTGTTAGCATATGGTGACGTGGCGCCGTAATAGGAGCCCGTTAATTAAGGGAATTACCTAAGTTAATTAGGTAATTGTCAATCTGGGCTAATTGGGCCAAATCCAATTAGTAATTGACAAGGAAGGCCCAAAATTGGGCCTCCCCCTTATACATGCAATTCGGCTGGCCACCCTATACCACATTGCTTGGAGTTGCCTTTTGGAAACTCCACCAATACTATATATTGGGGTGTCTGCTACGGGTTTATTCACTCAATATATAATAACAAGGATCTCCACTGAGAACACTTGTTTCCCTTAGTTAAATTTCGGCACCATCACATCTGGTATGAGGTTCCATCTCCGTTGAAGAATCGATCAGAGGTCTTGTTGTGGAGCTACATCGCGTGGGACTTTTTCTAACGAAGAACTTGCACGTGGTTCCGACCGGAGGATCAGAACTCCCTTTACATAGTTTTTGGGTAGGAAAGCTAAAAGGTATGTGTACTAAATCCGCTGCGTAAATTAGATTTCTTGCTAGTACACGTTTAGCATTCCGTAGTATTACGTCCTCGTAATCCAACACACAGAACATGCAAGAAGACTTAAGGTGGAAGGATATTTGGGTTATGAACATGTTTCCCAAAGTTCGTGCTTTTATTTGGAAACTAATAGCAAATGCAGTTGATGTTAGGACTAATCTTCGCCGAAGAGGTTTGGATATCGATACTTGCTGTCCGTTCTGTTTAAATGATGAATCTGCAGAACCTATGCTTTTCCAATGTTCTTGGACTCTCCAGTTTGGTTTGATGTCCTGAATGTGAGACCGGAATTGATGAATGTAGCTACTATCCCTGCATGGTTTACAATGCTTATGAAGGGACTACTGATGAGCAAAGAGGAACGAAAGGAGCGATGGGCACTAATTAGGCTCGTAAGTTGGTCGATATGGAAGGAACGGTGCCAAGCGTTTTATAATAATGATAGCCTAAACCCGCATCAAGTAATGGCAGAAGCATTACGTGAATTTACTTAAGTATGGAATGCAAACGCCTTAGGGCCAATCAGTAGAACCTCAGTAACGACTACAACGAGAGCAACCCGTGAAGCAGAAAATGGGACGACTAGGAAGGTTGTACGTTGGACGGCTCCAACACATGGGTATGTGAAAATAAACTGTGACGCAACTTGGGATACGCGAAAAAAGACAGGTGGCATTGGTGAGATTGCTAGATATCATAATGGAAATGTCATTGGTGGCTTCGGTATGTTTCGTACAAGGGGAGAATGCTTGGAGCTTGAAGCTGAGGCCATTAACGAAGGTGTGTAGCTTGCAATTGCACGAGGATGGACCAATGTTATCATTGAGTCTGACTCCAAGGAAGCTACATAATACCTATGGAAGGAGGCGAGACGAGTGAATTGGAGGGTATCAACCCAAATCGAGGCTATTTTGAGCAGCTCCTCGGTTATAGATGAAGTCCGATGGTCGAAGGTTTCGAGAAATGCTAACGCATGTGCTAATTGGATTTCTATCCAATCTAGGAAGAGGTCATGTTTTCATAATTGCGTTCATACACCCCCGCCCTCTCTTTTATTTTTTTATTGTTAAGGATCGTGACTTTAATCCTCCGTAATCTTTATTTGAGTTGAATAATCAAGAATGATTTATGGAAAAAATAAATACATCGATCAGGAATCATCTCTACACTCCCACTACGGTGTCTACAGCTCTCCATCTCCATGATCCTTTCACATGCGTTTGCATTAATTCCACTGTGCACATATAGTGTAACTATTAGTTGCAAGAAGATTTCTTATTCTTATTGAATTTATGTATATATGATTTTAATCCACCTGTGCACATATATGATTTATTGTCCTGATTACAGGAAGTGCTCGACCTCTTTCTTGGGCAATATGGATCAAACTCACCATTGTTGCAGCTCGAGGACTCTTTCATTCACGACCTGAAGCAACAAGTGATTCTATAAGTGACTCTTTCCTCTCATTCGGAGCCTTCAGCCTCCGTTTTCACAATTAAATAGTGGATTAATATCATGATTACCAGAACCTCTACATGCTGACACTAATCTCTAAAATAACTTCCAATGTTAAGGCCAACGATCTACTCATCAAGACCATTTGAGCAGGCGTTTAAGTTCCGTACTAAGTTGTAGTAAAACTTTTGTCATTCTATTATGCCACTCATTCGAGACATTCAACCTCCGTGATAATGACTAAATAGTGGGAAAATATCATGATTTCCAGAATCTTTTAATTATGATGCTCAATTTTGCATTAGAAGTGTTCTATGTTCCTGATCGAATCTGCATATCGTGTTTTCCGGGTGTGATCTTGCATCATGCTTGATCACTTTCATCGTACCACAACTCATTGATCTTTCATGAAGTATTATATTGGGTACTGTTGGAAATATTAGAAGAAAAGTACAAAAGTCAACGAGTTCAGAAGATAGAATAGTTAGAAGAATGCTTGGAGGCAAGGTACAAAGGAGGCGCCAGAAGAACTTCGTTTTAAGGAAGATGATGTCTCGAGCAGCTTGCTACGGAGTCCACAAGAAACCCTTTCTCTTAAGATATATGAGGTGGCAACCAGCTTGCTACCGACTCCAGAAGTAAACCTTCCTCTTAAGGAAGAAAACATGGCGGCCAGCTTGCTATCGACTCTAGAAGAAACCATTCCTCTTAAGGAATATGGGGTGGTAACCTGCTTGCTACTTACTCTAGAAGAGAACCTTTCTCTTAAGAAAGATGGTGCGGCAACCATTTTGTCACCTTCTTAAACTACAATAAATTTCAAAGGAGGGTAAATACCACCATAGAATCGGTTTACAAACTCTATATATAGTAAGACATTCACATTCATTTCATTAAGATTCATACTACAATCTACTGTACTAATTTAAGTTTCAGAGTGGAATAGTGGGGCGAAACCCCATACTTTCCCTCTTGCATGTCCCAATAGAAGAAGTAACCAAGCCTACAGAATTTTAAGGAAAGAAGTCGGCGCCAAAAGAAGTCCACCTTCTGTTGGAATATATATAATGAAAATTAATGGAATCACTGAAGAACAGAGAAAAAAACACTACTTTCTCCATGACCACAATAGAAAAAATCCATACACCTAGGCTTGACACACAAGCCCCCTAGCAAGAAAAACAAATGCCCAACAAAAGAGCCCTATATAACGGCAAATTGAGTGGCGAATAGAGGAGCCTAACCTCCGCTCTTTGCACCACCAACCATGGCTATAGCAGCACCAACTCCAAAAACTCACCCGCCAGAGGAACTTAGGTCTATCAATTATGAACCTAACCTGAAAATAACTTGAAAATGAGAAGGGTTCAGGTAGCTTTCGGGTCTGGAAAACTGTTTGGGTCATTTTCCAGTTGACCCGTTAATGACTTGAAAAATTAAGTGTCCGGTTCGGTCCTAACATTGGACCCGAACACGAGCCGTCGACCCGGTAATTATCCAAACCGTTATGTTTTCTCTAGTTAGTCCGTTCACGTTCCTCTTCTGTTTTTGTAGGTTCTGCATCTGCTCTTCATCTTTTATCTCTCATCTTCTGCAATTTCATCTTCTTGCTCTTCAATCTTCATCTCCTACACTTTAATGAGTCACGATAGGACACAATACCATGCAGTAATTCCAGATTAGCTTCGGTTAATATTATCATATTTTACACCCACCAATTAAAAACCTAATTGTCACTAGATCTTACATCTACGATTTCTAATCTCTCCATATCGTACATATACAAGGTCTAATTTGTAAGATTACCTTCTCGCCATGACATTCCGTTAATTGAAGCCTTGCCCAGAGCCCCAACACCAGTCCCGTCATCTGCCTCCGTCGTTGCAAGCAATACGAATGCTCACTGACGCAATCGCTTCCAGCCACTCCAATCACCTATCCGTTGAGATGTTCTCTATCTAGGCCATGCGATTTAAGAGCTAGGATCAATTTGAAGAGATTCTTCGCATCGTCGCCAATTAAGAGTTATGCTTAGGCACGCTTTTACTTTATTAAAACATATTCGGGAAAAACGGGTCAGGGGCTGACCTATTTGTTAGACTACGGGGAGTAATCACTACGGATACTAAAACAAGGTACATGCCAGTAATTAGAATTGCGGAGCGGAAGTTTCACACATACCTTTATGATGATCCGTAGACCCAAGATCTTCTCTGGAGGGAGTTCACGATCTTCCAGTCGGGACCCATAGAGGTTCTTGTTAGAGAAGACCTACGTGGTGCAAGCTCCACAGCAAAGCCTCTGATCGATTCTTGGCACGGGGACAGATCTCTGGAGAGTTTGTTCGAAAGCAATTTGGCACACCCTTGGTGAGGGTTATATGGTTCGGCCGAAACTAGGTATTAGGGGAGGAGGGTTTTTCTCTCTAAAACACTCTGATGAGGCAATTATGATTAATCCTAAAGAATCCCTAACACCTCTTATTTATAGGAGGAGTAAAGTGGACAAAAGTCCACTTTACCCCACCTAGGGTTTCGGCCGGCCTTTGTAATTGGGGAGGCCCAATTTTGGGCCTCCCATGTCAATTGAGATTTGGGTCTGGCCCAATTACCCTAATGTGACATTTACCCACGTGCATTAGGTAAACTATACATATTATGGGCTATATGGGCTACCAATTACGGCGCCCATTACCATATGCTTACAGCTCCTACTCGCCGGAATGGGAGGGTGCCTGTTAATGTATTTTCGTCCAATTCTGCATCAACATTTCACTCCTTTGATCTTCTTCTTGCTTCCGAATAGTTCATACGAGGTTTGCCGTGCGATCGGCGGATACGACAGGCATCGTGCTACTCATCTGTTAGGAGTGTTGTATCGCCCGCAGAACGTTGATTCCCTTTTCTCCAATCAACCTGTTATAAACAACAATTATATTGTACCACGCTGTATCCTAGGTCAACTAATAATTCTCCATTTGCCTAGTTTCCACATAGGAACACTTCTTCAAGCTATCCGTACAAGTATTCACAACCTTCAACTAATATCCTGTTGGTGGTCACCTAGTGAATACAAGAATCGTTGAATTATAGGTGAACTTGACCATCCCCATTGCTCATATCCTTAGTCCGACCCAACCGGTTTCCAATGATGTGGTCATTGGGCCTTTTTGTTCAGCACTACGCTCGTACGCCGGGAAGCGAGCATTGAGCCTGACCTTAATATGAATTCCGAGTCCGTGAGGATACTTTAGGTGCCTCTTCATAAGGCTTCTGGGATCAATCACACGCTCGAGGTGAAAAAGTTTGCGCCTGCCAGAATCACGAGGATTCCTTCCTAGCACAACCGAGCTGTGACCCCGTGGTCGAACGTGGCACACGTAGTATGAAGCACGCATTAATAGCATACCTGAACCTTTTGGGTTGATAGGAAATGGATATGTCAATCATGCTATCACAGATTCTCATCTGGCCTAGAATGTGGTTAAATGACGAACGAAGTTCATCACGGCGATATGCAAAATGAAGATCATGTCGAGTTACTTCAAAACTAGATAATCGTCTTGCTTAATCAGGTTTATCCCCCTGACTCTTAGCCGGTCTTGTCTGGTGGAGGCCTCTCTCCACCGCAAGACGACCGTACCAGTTTGACTAGGTAAGGCCCACATTTGACATAGTTTTGCAGAGGATTGCGTCCTCCTACAGCTTAGTTTATAGACCGTAAATCTGATGTAATCAAAACATTATGACGTCGATTGATCATAAACTCAGTTGCAATTCTTTCCCTTAGAAAATGTAACATTCTAATATCAAAATGCTATCACAGGTACATTCCATTTCTAGACCCTACGCAATCCAAGCAGTTTTACATGATTTTCGAATATCTCCCTGCTTAGGGGTTTTGTTAATGGGCCCGCTAACATATTGTCAGTGGACAAGTTTTCCATAGTAATTGTATTGTCTTCAACCATAGATTTAGCATAGAAATATTTCACATCAATGTGTTTGGTCCTACTATGGTACTTCGGATTCTTAACTGCCGCAATGGCTGCTTGACTGTCAGAGAAGACCTTCACAGGTTTATTCTTAACGTCACCACCAAGCAGTGCAGTTAGAAGCCTTTTGAGCTAGACCGCTTCTTTTGCATTTTTTTTAGAGAGAGCTACGAATTCCGATTCCATTGTGGACAGCGCGACACATATTTGCTTCTTGCTCGTCCATTAAATGGCGGCATTAGCAAGGAGGAACACTTTCCCTGTAGTAGACTTACGATCATCCAGATCGCCACCATGGTCGGCGTCACTGTAACTGGTCAATTCTATATTTTTACCTTCATAGCACAACGCGTAGTCGGCAGTACCTTTCATATAACGAATTATTCGTTTTACAGCCTTTAAATGTTGATAGTCAGGATCTGATTGGAAACGTGCTATTAGGCCCACGGCGTAAGAGATATCCGGACGGGTGCATTGCATGGCGTACATCAAATTACTGACCATGCTTAAATACTCTGCACCCTTCATCTGTTCACGCTCCGCCAGGTTCTTGGGGCCGTTACGTTTTGACAGTGCGCACCCAAACACCGCCAGCGTATCCACGGGTTTGGCATCCTGTAATCTGAATCTTTTCAACAGTTTGTTGATATAAGCTTCTTGAGACAGACACAATTTCCGGGTAGCCCGATCTCTAGCAATTTTAATGCCTAAGATGTACGTGGCCTCTCCCATGTCCTTCGTCTCAAAAACAGATGCCAACCAGGACTTTGACTTGATCATAAAACTCATGTCGTTTGCGGCAATGAGTATGTCGTCCACTATAAAGTTAAGATGACATACTTAGATCCGGAGGTCTTGTAATACACGCATGGATCCTCGTGAAGATTAACAAATCTGTTTCCTACGATTTCCTCGTGGAATCTGTGGTACCATTGCCGAGAGGACTGTTTGAGACCGTAAATGAACTTTTGGAGTTTACAAACTTTACGTTCGTTGCCAGGAGTAATGAAACCCTCTGGTTGCTATATGTATATCTCTTCCTCCAGGTTTCCGTGGAGGAATGCGGTCTTAACATCCATTTGGTGGAGCTCGAGATCGAGACTTGCAACCAAGACCAGAATGACCCGTACTGTGGTGTAACGCACAGTTGGTGAGTATGTTTCGTCAAAGTCCACTCCGTGAAGTTGGGTATATCCTTTTGTAACAAGTCGGGCTTTGAATCGCTTGACTTTTCAATCAGCAGTGAGTTTCAGTTTAAGAACCCCACTTTGTTCCTATGGCTCTGCGGTTAGCAGGTAAATCAACCAAAGGCCATACCAAATTGGCTTTCATTGATGAGATCTCTTCCTCCATTTCATTGGGAGCATCACTCCCACTGGGAACAAGAGCAGTGTTAGAACCTTGACCTACAACCTTTCTCGGACGGCCTCTTGGTCACGGGATCCTATCCCCGAGATGAATTCCTTCATCACTAGGACCTTGAACCAAGTTGGTCGGAGTACTCCCACCGGGAACAATGGGTAGTGCTGGTGGTTGTGGTGTCAGTCCAGCTACATGATTATCAGGTTCAACTTGATTCGTCTCGACAACAGTGATTTGTGTGGTAGGGTTTAATCCTCCCACTGGGTTTATGATGAAAATGTTTCCATTATCAGTAACCACGTCATTCACTTGTGTTGCCAGTTCAAATCTCCCACTCGAAGTAAGTGGGACCTAGTTCAGTCAATATTTCATCAGTTTTAATTTCCAAGCGTTGGGTATTCGTCCTCAAGGAAAGCTACGTCTCTGGCCACCATTTTCTTGAGCTGACACAAATACGTAACCTTTAGAGTTCTCTGAGTATCTTTTAAAGATACTCTTTAGTCTTCTTGGTCCTAACTTGCCAAAACGCCTGTCAGTCGTGTGTGTATAGGCAGAGCAACCCCAAGGTCGCAATCTGGTGAAATCTAATTCTCTTCCATACCACAGCTCATATGGCGTTGTATCTACCAATTTGGTTGGGAAAAAGTTTATTACATGAGTGGCAGTCAACAACGCATCACTCTAATAGGAGATAGGTAATTGAGCCTGCGACATCATGGTTCTAACCATGTCAAGGAGTGTTCGATTACGACGTTCAGCCACACCATTCTGCTGTGGTGTGTTGGGGATTGTCGTTTGACAGGCTATCCCTCTTTCTTTGCTCAACTTTTCAAACACATTAGAGAGATATTCTCCACCTCTATCACTGCGTAAGGTTTTCACCTTTCGCTCCTGTTGATTCTCTACGAGGTTTAGAAAGTTTCTTAAGCAATGTATTGCCTCGGATTTACGAGCAATCAAATGAGTAAACCCATAACAGGTGTAGTAGTCAATGAAAGTTACGAAATATCGTTTCCCATTCCTAGCGGTTACACTCAATGGTCTATAGACGTCAGAGTGAATCAACTGCAATGGATATTCGGCTCGCTGAGCTTCCCCAAATGGTTTGCGGGTGGATTTTTCAGCCAGACAGTCATGGCAAGTGCGTTTAATCAAATTGCTGGTGCGAGGAAAAAGCTCTCTTCGAGCCAATGAATGGACCCTATCGTAGCTTATATGTCACAACCTTGTATGCCAAACGGCTGCGTCACTCTCTGCTTCCCTTGAGGATAATGCATACATTCTATTCGAATTGATACATCCATTCAAATCCATGATAAAGAGACCATAAGGCATGCCCAAAAAAGAAATCGCCTTTATTGATACAAACAAAGTTCTTCTCAAATAATAAAATGTAGTTATTATTTATAAGAGCGGAAACAGAAACAACATTTCTACGGATTCTAGGAGCAAAAAAGACATTCTCAAGTAGCATGGTCCTGCCATTGTTCATTGACAATTTGCAGTTCCCTACTCCAATGACTTCAACTTGTGAGTTGTCGCCAATGTATATCCTTTTAGAATCCTTTGGCAATCGTCCAAACTTGGCAAATAGTCCTTTGTCGTTGGCTATGTGGTCCGTCGCACCTGAGTCAAGAATCCATGAAGGATTTGAGTTAGTTAACATGATAGTTGAGGAAACTATAGTTTCTATTACACAACCAATCTCGCATACCTTTTCAGGATGCGTTTTGCTGGACCCTGTACCTTCGCCTATTCGGCGTGGACTGGAGTTCCCGCGGACTATCTCTGATTTCAATTGGAGACTGCCTGGTTTAGGCTTTGTCAACATTTTACCGTCGACTGCCTGTTGTTTCTTTCCTTTGTTCATCCTCTTAATCTTTCCTAGCCCAGCTGGTATCGGTATTGATTGCAGTCGAGTTTGTTCCATCTCGATGAACTTCAGTACCGATGCAAGATCCAACACAAAACCACTGGCGGTCAATAAAGCCTTGGCTGCTCTCCAAGACATCGGGAGGATCCCGATGATGGCTTGAATTTTATCCCATTCACCCACCTGACCTTCTTCATTCAGTGGTTTTAGCATGCAAAGGAAATCGTATACTTTTTCAAGTACACTTTTGCTGTAGCTGTTAAAGCTTTCTTCCATAATGGGTATAAGTGGGTGCATGGTCGCTGCCATGCCGTTTCCATATTTCAGGAACAGAGCATCCCAGATGTCCTTTGTAATTGGAACATCTTTATATTCATCATGGAATTCCAGAGACATCTCAGCCAGCAATATCTCCATTGCTTTCTTGTCATCTTGCTCCCACTGAAAATGGGTGTATGCCAGGTCTTTGGTCAGACCGGCATCTGGGTAATTCATGGACTTCTGAATGTGATCCACAAGGCCATTATCCTTTAATAGTGCATTGACGCGCTTACTCCACGAGTCGTAGTAAGTCTAAATCAAAACCAAGATGATCCCATATAGGCTGTAATTTGTTACTAAACACGTTGATTATTATACAAAATCAGGGAGACAATAACATTTTGAGAAAGAATTGCATACATCAGATATCTATAAAGATTGAATCCGAAAAATAATGATTTTCAGTCATCTACACCAACTGACCACTAGTAAACCAATGGAAGATGACAGTAAAAGAGTTCACACTATCGTCGTTTTCAATCCAATAGATTAGTCTTTTAAAATGGTTTAAATCGCAAATCACCGGAACGGGAATTTTAAAACAAGCATACCCGATCTTGGTTTTCCCAAGGCCCTTTGTATTTTGGAAAATATTCCAATGAATTTACTCATGCATATATAATTCTACTAACCATGCAAATTATCATATGCAAACATTCATGAAACAAATCACACTCATGCTTACAATTCATGCGTCTAATGTTCAGAGGAACTCATGCTTGCATATATAATTCTACTTCCATGTAAATTATCAAATGCAACTACATCCTCAACATTCTAGCATACTGTCAAACATGAAAATCCACAACAATCATACATAGCTGGTGTTAGATCACAGTTGGAACTCCGGCACGTTCTTGACGGAAGTCTGAACTCCTTTGCTCCAAGTAATCCTGTAAAAAGGGATAAACCGGGCGGTGACCCAAAATCCCTCTCCGATGCTTAAATGAGTATCTCGATGTAGGCAAGTATGTATGAGAGTATGAATGTATGAGTATGTGAATCTGCTAGTCCTGAGGCAATTCCTTCCTTTATATAGGGGAGGAGTTACCCCAGTTACCTGTTGAGATAACTGCCAGGGGCAGTTAGCCCACGTTCCGTTTATCTCGGCCACTTGCCCACGTTCCGTCTTTTCAGGCCACTTCCCCAATACGCTGATAGTGGGCGTGTTTCTCGGCCTCATCCTCTGGTGGCGAGTCCCGACGGATGTCGGGGACTCCAGAGTTATCTCCTTTGGTCACCGCTCGGGGCCCCTCGTCATCGGGATAGGGCCAACATCCTCAGGGATTCAACATCGGGGCCTACTTAAAGGCATTTCATCGGAGCCTACTCAAAGGCATTTCATCGGGGCCTACTCAAAGGCATTTCATCGGGAGCGTCCAGCTCATATGTCGGGACCCCTCATATTGGTCCTCTAGGCCTCTTTTGGAGCCCTGTGGGCCTACTTCACCGTTTACTCGTTGTTAATGGGCCTAACGGCTATATCGAAACCCATCATTTGTCCCCAAGACATGAGAGACTTACATATCGTCGTGTCTTCCAACTCCGGACCTCCCGATATTGGCATCGGAGGCTTTTAACTTTACAAAAAATCTTCTGACGCGGATCTTCTCATCCACGATTCCCCGATATTCCGAGGATAACCACCAGATCCGAAAAGATTTCTCGGTTACTCAACTATTAAATGCCATGGGTGATGAAGCGACGACTTGGGTACCCGTGTCTGCTTTTTCAGAAAAAGCACTTTTTAGCCGTTTTGTCGTTAGCGTCTCGACGATTCAGGTTGAAACGTTTTATCTTCAACGGTCCGGATTAAAACGTCTCTTCGGCTATCTTCGCTCCTATAAAACCCCAAATCTTAGCACTATTCACTTCTCCTTCACCGCTTCATCCTCTGCAGTTTCAAAAGCTCAAGCTCTCCTTCCTGATTTCTGATCAGCACTCCGGCAACCAGGATCTCCAACCATCAGGATCATCTTTTCTTCCTCAATTCAGCATGTCTGGTAAGATTCCTCCTTCGATTTCGAAAAAACTGTTAGCATAGTTTTTCTTTTATCTCAATCAGTCTTACCCGGACTTTTCCAAAAACCAACTGTGCCTTTTCTTGCCATGGTCATTTTCCAGACGGTGAATCCAGTTCTGGGGGGAGGAAAGCCTTCAAGTTTGATTATGGTTGTAATGAGATCTCGGAGAACGCTTATGACGAAGCTCTCCGGGAAGGATATATCACTTCCACCTGGGAGCCTCGCTATCCCTATCCTCGCCCTCGCATCCCGGGCGACCCTGTGGTCACTCGTCCCCGGGAAGGGGAGGTATTTGTCTCTACTGGGCAAGTATCAGCGGAGATCCGATTCCCTTTCTGTGGGGATCTAGTCGAGATGTGTGATTATTACAAAACACATCCGACTACTTTTTCCCCCCACGCCATCTGGGTGTGGAACGCCTTCCATGTCCTTTGTCTCCGCCAGAAGTGGACCTATAGCCTCCGACTTTTCCGGACCTTCTATGGACTGAAGTGCAACGATGTCGGGGTCTGTGCCTTCTACCCACGGATGCCCAAATGGAGCAAGACGCAGCTCTCTCGATATAGCTGGAACGGTGACACCTGGAAGGTCGCCAAAGGTCGGGGGCTCATCACTGACTCGGGGCCTGACAACAGCGGCTGGAAGAAGAATTACTTCTTCATCCGGAACTATCCATCCCATGGCCCCGATGGGAGGTTGAAGCAGACCCTCCTCCCGCTTATCACACCTACTCAGTGGAGGATTTTCAAATTCTCTACTGCATCCAACTCTACCGTTGGGGGCATTCCTTCGCTCCCCTGGATGCCAACTCCATCGTGGAGCGGGATCTGGTTCTTGCCGGGATCCGTCTCCTCGATGTTGCCTCCGGGGATCAACTCTACGGCGGCCCCTCCAATGTCGTTCCTTGGGTAATATTCTAATTGCACCTTTGTCTTCGTCTTTGCAGCTAAGAAGGTATCTATGCTGACCAATATCATGCTTAAACAGGCGGAGACCGATGCCGTCCAACGTCCCTCGCGGAAGAGGAAGTCCTCGAAGAAGGTCGCCTCCTCATCGGCACCTCCATCTGCGGAGGAGGTCAAGCGGGCCCGGGTGGACAAGATGGAGAGGATCTTCAACACCCAGACTCCCGAAGAAGGTAAGCAGCTCCGATTAGCCATCCGATTATACAAAAAGCGTATTCCTGAGGAGTTAATCCCCTCCGATAAGAAAGCCAGAATCGACGGGATCAACCGCATCCTATAAGGAGAAACTCCCCGCATCCTTAAAGCGGGTTATTACAACTATTACAGGAAAGATCAGTATCTCTCTTGTCGCGTCGTTTGGTGTAAGGATCCGATCAACTCCCTGATTATCATTCTAAAGCCACTCGTCCTCCAGCTGCAGGTCAATCGGGAGCTGGAGCTTCAATGGGGGTGCCAACCTCCGACGCTCGGGTCGGAGAGCCCTTCCTTCCACTTCCTGCCCCGAGAGGATCGGGGACTGAAGATGCCCCGACGGACGGTCAGTTCCGTCGGGTGGTTGACCTGGATGTTTCTCACTCTTCCGAGGAGGTGAGCGAAGATCAAGCCCTGATTCTTCGTCGGGGGGCGAGGCAGACCCCGTTGGAGCCGACTCCCGAGGGGCTGCTTCCATCTTCCCCGACACAACAGCATTCGCCGGTTTTGAGCCTGACTCCTGAAGGGACGACTGGGTCTCACGGTGGCTCGGAGGCACGCACCTCCGACACTCAGGTGGTCCTTCCCCCTCTCCCCTTAGACGGGAGTTTCTATCAGCTCTACACCCCCGACCTGGCGGCGGCTCCCTAGACCCCGATCGAGTCACTGCGAGGGGTCCCGCTCCGTCTGGGCGATGCACCACCGAAACTGGGTCTGCATTTGCTGGCAGGTTCTGTTTCGCCATCTCTAAAGCTTCCGCTCTCCTTAGCTCGGGCGGACATCCACACGGACATTCGCAAAATGGCCGTTCGCCGCGCGGAGGTAAGGCTTCCTGTTTTTACGCTTAGTATATAAGGCAAAATATTCTCATGTACTAACCTCTTCCTTTCTTTTTCACAGGAAATGGCGGACCAACACCGCTGTTTCGGATACATCCTGGCCCTGGAGGAGGCCCTTGAGCAGGAGCGAGCCAAGGCGGCCCCCGAGGTCTTGGCCAAGCTCGAGGAGGATTTGGCTGCCTCCGAATCGTCGAAGAGCAAGCTGGTTAAGGAGAAGGCCCTCCTTAGCCAGAAGACTCGGGACCTCCTGAGGCAGGTCCACGACTTCGAGCGGTTGTTGAAGCAGGAGCAGCAAAAGCTCAAGGAAGAGCAGCAAAGGCACGCGGAGGATCGGGACCAGCTCGCCCTTGAAAAGAAGGCACTCGAGGACGCCAAGGCGGGACTGGAGGTTTAGAAGGTCCTTCTCACCAATCGGTCCCAACAGAGGGAGCGGGAAATCGCCGAGTTTCCCACCAAGCTGGCTGAGGCTGAGGCCAAGGGTCGGGAAGATTATCGGGGCTCCGAGGATTTCAAGGTGGACGCGGTGAGGTTCTGCAACGCGGAAATGGAGACAACCTTGCTCAATGCTGTTGAGGAACTCCATCTGGAGTATGGAAATGCCATTGACTTCACCAAGTCTCAGACTCTCGCCCCCTTCGCGGAGAGGTATTTCAACCTTTTAGAGGAGAGTGATGAGGCCCACACCCCCGAGGGAGTTGCGGGTGTCGAAGGCGTGGTGGAGCCTCCAAGTGCAGACCTCCCGACAGCTGATCCCCCGACAATCGACCCTTCGGCAGCTGACCCTTCACTGGCTGACCTCCAAGGGTCCGATCCTCCGATCGTGGAGCCTTCTGCCATGGATCTCGTGGATTCTGATCCCCTCGATGCTGCCAAGGACCAAGCTTAACGCTTTATTTTCGGAATCCTTGTAATTTCCTCCTCCTGTCATGAACCATTTTATAATATCAATTTATTTCGGTTCCGATTATCATTGCACCACTTAAGGTGAATTAACCACGCCACTTTAAGGCGATTTGACCATACAACTTAGAGTGATTCAACACGTCACTTAAGACGTTTTAACCACACCACTTAAGGCGATTTAACCACACAACTTAAGGCGATTTAAGCACGCCACTTAAGGCGATTTAACCACACCACTTAAGGCGATTTAAGCACTCCACTTAAGGCGATTTAGCCATACTTAGAATGATAAATCTAAGAACAATCTGATCGGAAGCAACCTCTTTATTCATTGATGGCTCAAAACCTGTTTATATCAAATCAAAACGATAAACAACTTGCACCACTAAAGGCGACTAATATCAGGCGTGACATTTCTTCAAGTGTTCACCACAAAAAGAATGCTTCAACACATTGCCATCGAGGTCATCCAACTTATACGCATTTCGAGCTGGCATCCCCACGTCCTTATAAGGTCCTTCCCATTTTGGTCACATCTTGTTGATCCGATCCAAAAGGGTAAATTCGTTCCGACGCCAGACCAGTTCCCCGACAAAGAACTGTCGAGACTTGACTCGTCGATGGTAATATCGGGCCGTTGGCAAGCGCATCCGAGCCTGGGCCTCCTCGGCATTCCGCCTCTTCTCTTCGACCAAGTCCAAGTCTAGACGCCTCATTTCATCATTCGACAGAGGTTCATAATACCTCGTCCGATGGGATGCCACAGCTATTTCAACGGGAGCGACTGCTTCTGTGCCATAAACAAGGCCAAACAGAGTCTCCCCAGTCGATTGTTTGGGTGTTGTTCTAACAGCCCAAAGCATATTTTCTAGCTCGTCCAGCCATTTGCCCTTAAAGCATGGACCCTCTTCTTCATGCCATCCATCACGATCTTGTTGGCTGACTCCACCTGTCCATTGGTTTGAGCATGATGGACAGAGGCTGTCTGATGCTCAAATTTCAGTTCCTCCAGGTACTCCTTCCACTAGACCCCGTTAAACGGAGGGCCGTTATCACTGATCAACACCTTAGGGATCCCGTATCTGGGTATAATATGGGTCTGGAGGAATTTGAGGATATGATTCCCTGTTGTCTTGGCCAATGCCTTAGCTTCTATCCACTTCGAGAAATAATCAATAGCCACAAGCAAATATCGGCACTGACCTTTTGCGATTGGAAGGGGTCCCACCAAATCGATTCCCCATTGCGCGAAGGGCCAAGCACTCTTGATGGACGTCAGGTCGGCAGCTGGAGCCACGATATTCGGGGCATACCTCTGGCAAGCGTCGCAGGATCGGACTAGCATCGTTGCCTCCTTATTCATCGAGGGCCAGTAATAGCCCAGGTTCAGAAATTTCCTCACGATGGATCGGGCACCTTCATGACAAGCTGAGTATCCTTCGTGCACCTCCCTAAGGATCCGATCGGTATCAGGCTAAGCCACACATTTCAAGTAAGGAGTTGAATACCCCTTTTTATACAGCTGATTGTCCACCATCACATAATTGAACGCGATTCGGCGTAATTTGCCGGCTGCTACTTCATCATCGGGGACTGCCCCCGTAGTCAGGTACGCGGCTATCGGGGTCATCCAAGTGGGCTCCTCCGATCCGGTCTCAACGGCACATACCTCCGATTGATCGGTGGTTGACAGGATCACCTTCTCCAAGAAGTGCACCTTCCGACTTTCATCGAGGGGTGCCCCCAAGGCGAACTTGCTCAAGGCATCTGCTTCCACATTATCCTCTCTCGGGATCGCCTCAATATCGAAGCTCTTGAAACTCTCCTTCAAGGTTTGCACCTCACGAAGGTACTTTTTCATCATCGGGCTCTTTGCTTCGTATCGCCCCTGGACTTGGTTCACAATCAGGCTAGCATCACACTTCACCTTTAAGTGGCCAACGCCCGTTCCTTTGGCAATCTTGAGGCCGGTGATGAGAGCCTCATATTCAGCTTCATTTTTGGTGGCCCTAAACGTCAAGGCCAAGGCATATCGAAGGGGCTCGCCTCCACCTGGCGGTATCAGTACGAACCCTGCTCCCGATCCTTCTGAACTTGAGGAGCCATCGGTATACATCTCCCAAGTGTCTTCATCGGGCTGTTCTGACTGCTCTGCCATCGGGACTTCCATGGTTTCCCCCTCTACAGGGCCCGTTTCTTCTAGATCGGGGGCTGTAGACTCTTCTAGATCGGGGGCATGTAGACTCCGCCAATGCCTGGCCCTTAATAGCCGTTCTCGGAGCAAAGTGAATGCGGAACTCGCTAAGCTCGACTGCCCATTTCACTAATCTCCCCGACGCATCAGGTCGGTTCAAAAAATGCTCCAAGGGCTGATTCGTCAAAACAGTAATCTCATGCGCATGGAAGTAAGGTCTCAGCTTCCGAGCAGTAACAATCAACGCATAAAGATACTTCTCAACGGCGGGATAATTCATTTCAGACTTGGCGAGTGCCTTGCTTACATAATAGACGGGACTTGGTTACCCTCTACGACTTTCACTAAGACAGAGCTAACAGCAAATTCGGAAACAGCCAAATACAGATAGAGTGGCTCGCCTGTAATGGGCTTCGCCAACGGCGGGAGGGTGCGGAGGTGCTGCTTGAGTGCCTGGAACGCCTCTTCGCACTTGGCAGTCCACTCAAACTTCTTGTTGGCCCTTAGCACTTCAAAGAACGGCATGGATCGGTCGCTTGCCTTGGACAGGAAGCGATTCATCGCGGCCAATCGGTCATTCAGCACCTGCACCACCCGATGGTTTGTCGGGGACTTCATCTCCTCGATCGCCTTCAGCTTCGCAGGGTTCACCTCGATTCCCCTTTGGCTCACCATGAAGCCCAAAAACTTCCCTGAATGCGATCTGAAGGCACACTTGGTCGGGTTCAAGCGAACTTGATAAAGCCTCATCCGCTCAAATGCCGTGGCCAAGTTGTGAACATGATCCTCGGCCTGTCGGGACTTCACCAGCATATCGTCCACATAGGCCTCCATCGTTTTCCCTAGCATATCCCCGAACAGCTTGTTCACCATCCTCTGATAAGTTGCACCGGCATTGATCAGTCCAAAGGGCATGACATCATAGTGATAGATGTCACTATCAGCATAAAAAGCGATGTGGGGGGCATCCTCCTTGGACATCTTGATCTGATTGTAGACGGAGTAGGCATCCATAAAGCTCAGCAACTCATGTCCCGATATGCATCCACCAGCTGGTCGATCCTCGGGAGCGGATAGCAATCCTTCAGGCATGCTTTGTTCAGGTTGCAGAAATCAACACACATCCGCCACTTGCCATTGCTCTTCTTCACCAGGACTGGGTTGGCGACCCAGGTCTGGAATTGGAGCTCCTTAATAAATCCAGCATCGAGCTACCTGCCCACCTCTTGCTGGATCGCGATCTTCTTGTCTGCACCCATCAGGCGCCTTCTCTGTGCAATCGGCTTGATCGCGGGGTCAATCTTCAGCTCATGAGTAATCACATCGGGGCTGATTTCTGGCATGTCACTCGGGGACCAGGCAAACAGCTCCTTGAACTCCTTTAACAAATCAATCAGCTCTTGGGCCCTCTCCTCAGACAGAGCGGACCCGATCTTCACCTTCCTCTGAGGTCTATCAATCTCGACCTCCTTCAAATCCTCCATCGGGGCGGGACGCCCAAACTCCTCTCTGGGATCAGCATCAGTCTGGAAAATAGTCATAGCCTCCCGATTCTTCCTTCGAGTGGAATTGACATAGCACTTCCTGGAGGCCACCTGATCGCCTCTGACCTCCCCGACTCCGTGGTCTGTCGGAAACTTCATCTTCTGATGGACAGTTGAGGCAATTGCCCCCAGCGGGTTGATGGCGGTCCTCCTGATAATTGCATTGTAAGTCCTCGCAGACTCGACCACCACAAACTCCACGCTCCTCTTCTCCGACTTCCAACCACTACCAAACTCAACCGGTAAGGTAATCATCCCCACCGGGTAAGAGGTAGAGCCAGAAGATCCGACCATCGGGAAGTCCGCATGCTTCAAATCCTTCTTGGTTTTTCCCATGGCCTCCAGTGCATCCATGAACAAAATATCGGAGGAGCTCCCTCCATCAATCAAGATTCGCTTCATATCGTATCCATCCACGTTCATGGTCACGACCAAAGCATCATCGTGCGGGATCTCCACACCTATCAGGTCCCCCGCTGAGAAGGAAATCATCATCTCTTCCTTCGGGGTCCAAGATCGGGCCCTCTTGCCCAGCACCACAGCAACAGGAATTCGAGAAGCATAGACCTCTCGAGATGCCGTGGTATCACCTCCTGCAGCAAATCCCCCATGGATCACATTAATGGTTCCCCGCTTCTCTTTGCGGGTGTTGGAAGACTCGGACTTTTCCTTCTTCGAGGACCGATCGCGGGATCGGGAACGGGACCGCGATCGGGACCGGGAACAGGATCGGCTCCATCGCCCAGCCACAAATTCCTTGATCTTCCCCTTCTGGATTAGCTTCTCAATCTCCTTCTTCAACTCCCGACAGTGGTTAGTGTCGTGACCGCTGGCGCGATGGAAACGACAATAACGATCGGTGCGGGCTCCCATAAACTCTCCATCCTTCTTCGGGGGTACCTGGCGATACCCTGTCGATCCATCACCGCCAACACGGAACCCATGGAGCAAATGAGAGGAGTGTAACGGTCCTCCCGCTTGTCCGACTTCGAGGGACGCTTGTCTTCCCTCCGATCAGAGCGGCCTCGACCCCGACTGCTCTCGGGTTTATCCTTCCTCCTGCGATCGTCCGATGGCTTGGACGACTGCTTCCCCTTGTTCGATTTCGGAGGATCGAGCTCTACGGCAGCTATCTTCGACTCCTGTACATCGATTTGCTGCTTCACCCTCTTCTGCAGCGCCTCCATGTTCCACACATCCTTCTCAACCACGCTGTGCATCAGGTCGGAACCTTATGGTGCTGTCAGGTTCCGAATGAAGGTGCGGATGGTCTCTCCCTCCGACATCTCCTCATCAACCTCGGCCACGCTGGCAGTGTACCTCTGGTAATAATGCGTCAGCGACTCATCGGGCCTCTGTACCACCTCAGCCAGGGACCTCGCGCTTTTCAGGAGACGCCGACGGCCCTGGTACTGCTGGATGAAACGGTCATGCATCTGGGTCCAGGTAGAGATGCACCCTGGAGGAAGGCTGAAGAACCACGTCAGGGCCCTCTCACCAAGTGTGGCTGGGAACAGAACGCACACTATATCATCATCCTTGGCTCTGCCTAGACAAGCCATAACATGCTTCTAGACATGGCGAACTGGATCTCCTTCGCCATCATACTCCTTGATTGTCTGGATACCAAGTCCTGGCGGGACAATGGTGTTCAACAGTCGGGGAACAAAGGGATGAGTGGATCGATCCCTCAGCTCCGACATCATCTTCTTATTGTCCCCCATACAGATGTTCACGACTTCACCACCTGGTCGGGGGTGATAGGACCATTAAGAGGGATGGTCCTATGCTGCACCGGTCCAGGCCCATCAATCACGAACTGCTCCGACTGAGCGGGCTCCTTGCCCTTATCCTGGTGCTCGGATTGGGCCTCCTGCCCGTTTCGATTCTCCCTCGGCGGAGGTGGAGGCAACTCTTCCTCCTTCTTCTTGGCAGCCTCCCTTCGGTCTAGGAGAGCCTCCATAGTCTCCAGGAATATCGGCATGGCATCCATCACAGCCTTCGCCAAGTCCACCTTCGTAGGAGCATCCTGGTCCCTCCTCGGGATCTCCTCCATGTCCTGCAACGAGTCTCGAACGGAATCCTCGCGATCGTCATGATGCCCCCCTATTTGGGAACCAGCAGGGGGAGGATCATTCCGATCAACACTGCGCTCCGGTAGCCCCGAATTCAGAGTTCCAGCAGGATGGCGGGAACCGCCGGATTGTCCTTGCTTCTTCTTCTGCTTGCCAGCCATCGATCGGGTAGAAGCTATCTTTGCTTTTTGTTACGATTCCCACAGACGGCGCCAATGTTGGATCACGGTTGGAACTCCGGCACGTTCTTGACGGAAGTCTGAACTACTTTGCTCCAAGTAATCCTGCAAAAAGGGATAGACCGGGCGGTGACCCAGAATCCCTCTCCGATGCTTAAATGAGTATCTCGATGTAGGCAAGTATGTATGAGAGTATGAATGTATGAGTATGTGAATCTGCTAGTCCTGAGGCAATTCCTTCCTTTATATAGGGGAGGAGTTACCCCAGTTACCTGTTGAGATAACTGCCAGGGGCAGTTAGCCCACGTTCCGTTTATCTCGGCCACTTGCCCACGTTCCGTCTTTTCAGGCCACTTCCCCAATACGCTGATAGTGGGCGTGTTTCTCGGCCTCATCCTCTGGTGGCGAGTCCCGACGGATGTCGGGGACTCCAGAGTTATCTCCTTTGGTCACCGCTCGGGGCCCCTCGTCATCGGGACAGGGCCAACATCCTCAGGGATTCAACATCGGGGCCTACTTAAAGGCATTTCATCGGAGCCTACTCAAAGGCATTTCATCGGGGCCTACTCAAAGGCATTTCATCTGGAGCGTCCAGCTCATATGTCGGGACCGACCTTGTCGGGACCCCTCATATTGGTCCTCTAGGCCTCTTTTGGAGCCCAGTGGGCCTACTTCACCGTTTACTCGTTGTTAATGGGCCTAACGGCTATATCGAAACCCATCAGCTGGCGACTGGTTTTCCGTTTTAAAATAATTTTAAACATTAGGGGCTGGTTTGCAATTCATGCTTATATTCAATTACACAACATTCTAGATATGAATCCTAGGCATTTACAACCATCACAACATGTTTATCCTAGTGCGCATTCCATATATTTAACCAGGGCTTCGCCCACAACATGCAATGTCCAGCTAGCTTGACTACGTCAAGACAACATTTCTAATCATGCATTAATATACATTGAATGACAAACAATTTCTACTCAGCCCTATAATTAATCCAGTCCCAAAAACATGTATCTCCGAGATACATCCCCATAGTCGAAACAAGGCATAAATGTTAGCAACCCTATGAGTATTGTGTAGTCCATTTAGAGGTTCAAAACATTTGGATTTTAAAACTTGACCACCCTATTTTATTTAATTTATTTGACTTGAATTCGGTTCAGTTAATTTTGGTTTGGTTTGGTCCGGTCAAGAAAATCAGGTTCCGTAAATTCGGTTTGTTTCGGTCCGATTTTAAATTTTAAAATTGAGAAAACCCGATTCGATTTAAATCCGTCCCGGCTTATTATATATTGGATCGGCCCAAAAATTTAAAATTTTAAAGATTGGCCCGAAATGTTTACTTGTGGCCCAAGTAGGGTTTTAAAGTCTAAAAAATAATTAACTTAGCCAACAAGTAACATTAATTGTATAAAATAATTTTCAATATTAAATATATATATATATATATATATATATCGGCACATATAAAACATATATATAATTATTGCTAAGATTCTATCTATAAGATTAAATCAATCAACGATATATATATATATATATATATATATATATATATATATATATATATATATATATGAAAAATCGGCTTCTATTTATAATATATATATTTATTTATTGTCAATATCTTTAATAGGGTAAGAAATATACTGACAATATATTTTCTCAATCTTTTAGGCAATAAAATCTATCAATAACATCTTTAACCCTATTAAATATTTAAATATATTGATAATAATATATATATTTCTATATATTATTGTGAATTTATCCTAATGTTCCAATTATAGATATATTTTTACCTTAAATAAAATTAAAATATGGTAAACAATATTTTTAATATAGTGGCCGAAAATTTTGTCCCTTGGTGTTTAAAAAATTTAGAATTTTACCTTTTAATTTACCTAGGGTTTTCGGCCAAAACACTAAATTGGGAACAAGTGGAAAATTTTAGATCATTAATAAGATCTACAATCCAATGTTTGATTTCGACAAATATTAGTATTTTCCTTGAAGATCATGAACATCAAATTAACTAAGAACATCATGAAAATTTCAGACCACCCTATACATAAAAATTCAAAAATTTTAAAATTCTTCTTTTAAAATTTCGGTCCGAAAAATTTAAAACTTCCAAGAACATCAATTTATCAAAATCTTTAACTCCAAACACATGTTATGATACCACTGTTAGATTACGAGGAGTAATCACTGCGGATACTAAAACAAGGTACATGCCAGTAATTAGAATTACGCGGTGGAAGTTTCACACATACCTTTAAGATGATCTGTAGACCCAATATCTTCTCTAGAGGGAGTTCACGATCCTCCGGTCGGGACCCGTAGAGGTTCTTGTTAGAGAAGCCCTACTGGTGCAAGCTCCACAGCAAAGCCTCTGATCGATTCATGGCACGGGGACATATCTCTGGAGAGTTTGCTCGAAAGCAATTTGTCACACCCTTGGTGAGGGTTATATGGTTCGGCCGAAATTAGGTATTAGGGGAGGAGGGTTTTTCTCTCTAAAACACTCTGATGAGGGAATTGTGATTAACCCTAAAAAATCTCTAACACCTCTTATTTTAGTAGGAGTAAAGTGGACAAAAGTCCACTTTACCCCACCTAGGGTTTCGGCCGGCCTATGCAATTGGGGAGACCCAATTTTGGGCCTCCCATGCCAATTGGGATTTGGGTCTAGCCCAATTACCCTAATGTGACATTTCCCAAGTTCATTAGGTAAACTATACATATTATGGGCTACCAATTACGGCGCCCATTACCATATGCTTACACTGTTAACCCTCTAGGATGGGTTCGAGTCCTGCATTATTGACATGTTATAATATCCTAGTTGTATTTGACCTAGTTCATTATGACTGGCCTAGAGGTAATGGTAGCATACACTAGCTTTTCGGCACAAGCTCTGATGGGACAACAATGCCAAGTAACCATGTCCCCCTTATACCACCGCTAGAAGAGGCTACACCGAGCGTCAAGACTATAGGAACACGCCATTTAACTCTCGGTGCCGCCAAAAAAGGCAGTCTTCATGGACCAGCCTCTCAAAAAGGAAAGACATATATTATTTACCTTGGATTAGGTAGAATAATTCCTTGAAACGAGAAAGAAGGGTGATCATCAAGGGATCATTCTTATGATTACAGATCAAGCTTCCCATCATTTTTATAAGAGGCAGATGGCTACGAGAGTACCCCATGAGCAGGCACGAATCTAGAATAAATGGTTAGAGGGTGCAAATTTAGATTAACTATACAACAAATAAAAAACGAAAAATCATACACTATATAAACTCTGAATTTATTATAAAAAATCAACAATATTTGTTAAGTAAGTGTTTTATAATTGCTATCTTCGGTCTGTATTAGATATTTAGATGAAAATTTGTGATTTTTTTCTTAAGTCAATATCTAATGAAATACAGTTTATATTATGTTCTTCATGTTATTTCAAGCTAATCAAAATAGTTTTAATTGAAGTCATTTATTTTATTCACTTGTGTCAAAATTATTGATATTTATTAAAATCAATCACAACAAAGTTTTAATTCTTAAAATGTAGAAAAAATTTGAATTTATAATTAACATCTTTTTTTTAAAAAAAAACTACTGCTTACTAATTGTCTAGCATCAATAGGTCAAAATAAAAAATTAGTAAAATTTATAACCTCAAGAATTTCAAAACTCATTAACAATCTAACTCACTTCAATTTTCCTCTCACAAATAAGTCCATTTATTTTTTTATATTCTTAGATTAATAAATATATAACAATAACAATAAAAGTAAAAACTAATAATACTAATAATAACTATAATAATTAAAAAAAATAGCACTATCGGAATATAACACACAAATCTTCATATCCTAATTATTCATGGCAGAATCTTTTCTGGTTATTAAAAAATAATTAACTGAAGTTGAACAAATATTAATTAATATTATAGTATGTACTATCTATTAAAAATGGTGAAAATTATCTCTAAATGGGCAAAATAGCTATCTTCAATCTTTATAGTGTTGTCTAATACTTAGCACTAATAGTAGTAAAATTTATAGAAGTCAGAAGGGGCAATGGCACCCTCTCGTGGGTGTCTAACATACAGTCCCTTAAACTAATATTTGCGAACAACAGTTACACATCAGACTCATCACTTAGTCTGTAACATGAGTTTTTAAATACCAGACTCATCCCTGGTCCGTAATTGGGCTTCCAACTTTCTGAGAGGTTCAACACCATTCTTTAAATTGTGTTTGCAAACAACAGCTAAAACCAGACCGTCTCTCAGTCTATACTAGACCTCTCACTAGGTCTACACCCGTGACTTTAACCTGGCCCATACAACTCTGATACAATTTGTTTGAAATAAGACATACGCTTAACCAATCAGCCCATAAGCTTGAACTTTCAAGTGAAGATTTTCGGTATACACTTAATCTATTTTGGGTATTTTTTTTATACCTTACAGTGCACACATGTAGAATTTCATCATAGTATCATAACGTTTTTCACATTACTGCAATTTAGAAAGGGTTTTTTCATGTCAAAATAGAGGTAAAATATTTGGAATGACATATTATATCATATATGTCTAATTTATTTAAACTTACGTAACTAATGAATTAACAATACAATGCATGTGATTCTTATTAAAATTATTTGAAAAATATTTGTTGTGCAAAACACAAATCAGTAATAACGTTTTTCACATTACTGCGATTTACAAACGGTTTTTTCATGTCAAAATAGAGGTGAAGACATTTGTAATGACATATGATATCATATTTGTCTAATTTATTTAACTTGTTGTAATGCGTATACGTCCGATTCGGGTTCGTTTTATATTATTCGGACTTCGCCTACACATCAAACCCACCAACGGTTCTTAAGTAATCACCCGTAAGTACAAAATGGCCCGGGTTATGCGCGCGTGTACCCTGAACGAGACACTCATCCGGATTGTGCGAAAATCCGGACTAAGGTCCGGATTTTCTACAATCCCAACCTCTGGATTGCATCTATAAACGCGTGTAAACTTCTATACACGCGTATACGACATGTGTCAGACTCTCCGACGTCAACTTCATGTTCGTCCACCTCTGGTTCGCATTTACAATTAAACCGACGTTGGACCATTCAAAACCCAGTCTGATTCAAAGGTTTCCTATAAATAGGAGCCTTGATCATTCATTTCACAACTAAGTTGACGCCGAAGCTCTGACCTCTCTACAAATTCTAATTTAAGCTTCAGAGAGGGTTTATCGCACTCTACCCCCCCCCCCCGGTGTGGTGTGCGATAGTGCCCCTCGTGTAGGTATTCGGAAGCATACACGTGCGAAGAGCCACTATATCGGCAACCCGGAGCATATTTAACAGGACCCGACTCTTTGTTCAGTCTAGGTCTCAACATGTTGTAATTAATAAATTAACAATAAAATGCATGCGATTCTTATAATAATATGTTAAAAATATTTTAAAAATATTTTAAAAATATTTTTGTGCAAAACACGAATAAATTACATTATAACATAAATTTTCATCTATAAAGAAACTCGTGCAACGCGCGTGTTAATGGCTAGTTAAATTATTATTTTTAAATATGTTCCTGATAAAACTTAAAGAAAAAATATTTCTCCAATTTCTACTTTCAAGTGTGATTAGACCCTTAAAAACATTGTAATGTTTTACCATAAAATGGGTCAATTTGTATCGTGTTTTAGTTGTTGGCCAATGATATGCATGTCTATTTATGAGGTGTCAAAACGTGTTGATTATATTTTCATGTGTTGACTATAACCAAATTATTATGTCAGTCTCGTAGGATATGCATGCGTGTGACATAAGAGCATATAGCCTAAAACTTTTATCCTAAAACTACACAATATGTATCAATTAGTTAGAAAAATAATTGATACAAATACTACACTTATAGCCTAAAACTTTTTCAAATGTTAAAAAAAAAATCCAAAATCAACAAACATCATATTTGATAAATAATCGGTTAGGACCAATTTAGATCCCATAACCCATAACTTGTTCAAATCATTTAGGAACTGATTCAAAATCGAATGAAGATGCAATTTCAAAAAATAACTCCTATATAAAAGTTTACAGTTAGAGGTTTGACTACCCCGACTATGTATAATAATATAAATATTATCAAGTCTATAAGTAAATATTAAATTGAATATAACTAATTATATCTAGCTATGAACCTGGAGCTATGAGCTACACAGACATAATCAAGAATCGCGTCAATATGTGTCGAGAGTTTTTCAGCATTGGACTATTTCGTGTCAATTAGGGATGTGAAAAAAAAACTAATTTTTTGTTACAGTTTGAGTTTGTGTAATTGTATAAAAAATGTCACGCCTAGTTTTGAATGATTCATTCACTATTAGTGATAAAGATTAATAAATAATGTTTTATTTATTCTAGTACATCTTCTTAGATTATATTCTTATAATATATATCTATTTTCTAATTCATTACTTGTAAACTATGTATATATTCTTAATACCTATTATAATTAAACCAAGTCATTGTAAACACATAATTTTGGTCTGCGCGTAGCACGTTCAAAATGTGACACGTGCGCTCTAAATAAGGAAGTGTCTAAATATGATAAATCGTGAAGTTTTCAAGAAGGCTCCTACATTTGTTAGGATAGTATATATATATATATATATATAATATATTTATGTGTAAAATATTCTATACTAATTTGGAATACTTGATTTAATTTTAAAAATATTTAGCATTTATGACACCTTAGTATCTTTATATACATAGGTCTCGAAACATTGTAAGGGTTATCAACGAGAGCAAAAGAAAATAAATAAAACTTCTTTGTTTTATTTTAGTCAATTTGATTCGGGTATCAATTGAACGTGTGCCATTGCCACAAAGATCACGACCAGACGAATTCATTGGCCTCAAACACTTGATGGTGATTTGAGAGATAGTTCGGTGTATAGAAAAATCACATGTTTAGATGGGGATGGAGAGATTATTTACCAACAAGCACAATGTTAGCATATGGTGACGTGGCGCCATAATAGGAGCCCGTTAATTAAGGGAATTACCTAAGTTAATTAGGTAATTGTCAATCTGGGCTAATTGGGCCTAATCCAATTAGTAATTGACAAGGGAGGCCCAAAATTGGGCCTCCCCCTTATACATGCAATTCGGCCGGCCACCCTATAGCACATTGATTGGAGTTGCCTTTTGGCAACTCTACCAATACTATATATAGGGGTGTCTGCTAAGGGTTTATTCACTCAATTTTTAATAACAAGGATCTCCATTGAGAACACATGTTTCCCTTAGTTAAATTTCGGCACCATCACATCTGTTCTGAGGTTCCATCTCCGTTGAAGAATCGATCAGAGGTCTTGTTATGGAGCTACATCGCGTGAAACTTCTTCTAACGAAGAACTTGCACGTGGTTCCGACCGGAGGATCAGAACTCCCTCCACATCGTTCTTGGGCAGGAAAGCTAAAAGGTATGTGTACTAACTCCGCTGCGTAGATTAGATTTCTTGCTAGTACACGTTTAGCATTCCGTAGTATTACGTCCCCGTAATCCAACAGTGGTATCAGAGCCAGGTTAGGAGTTCTTAAAATTTTGATAAACTGATGGTCTTGATGTTCATAAAACCGAATTTTTGATGTTCATGAACACCGTGAAGAATCCAAATTTTTTAAGTAGATTTCATGTGTTTGATCTTTAAAAACTAAAAATTTTCAAATTTACATATTTTTCTAGATCAAAACCGAATTTTTCATGATCAATTTAAGTTTGATGTTCATGATCTTCAAGAACACCATGAGTTTTATCAAGAACATGTTTTGGATTCATGACCAAGTTAGAGTTTGATCTTAAAATTTGACAACTTTTCCAATTTTCTTGTTAGTGCCGAAAATTCCTAGGGTTGTTTTAGGTAAAAAATTTAATTTTCTTGGCCACCAAGCAATTAAAAATTCGGCACAATCTATAATAGATATAGGTTTCCATTTTTAAATTTTATTAATAGGTAACTATATGTAGAAGTTGGAAATAAGGATAGGTTCTAATATAATATTGTTAAAGATATTAACTATCAATATATAAGGATTAAAATAGGGTTAATATATATATTGATAGATTTAGTTACTATTAAACATTTAAGAAGATATATTGTCTACATATTTTAATCCCTAAAAGATATATTCGACAATATTTATATATATATATATATATATATATATATATATATATATATATATATATATATATATTCGGCTGAAAATATATTAATATTAATATATATATTTATATTGTCGATGTATTTATATCTTAAAAATAGAATTTTGACAATATATATATATATAAGTACCGATTTATATATATATATATATATATAATTCGGCCAAAATTGTATATTAATATATATTTATATTGTTGATTGATTTACATCTCAAAGATAGAATCTTGACAATATTTATATAAATATATATACATATGCCGAATTTTTATATATATATATATAAGCATTATTGGAAATTATTTTATATAATTAATAATTCTTGATGTCTAAGTTAAGTTTTAACGTAGATTTTAAAACCCTACTTAGCCTATAAAATTATTTCGGCCGAACCCTAGGGTTCATGGGCCGGTCCAATTGCTTAATCGGGTCGGGTCGGACTATAGTAACTAAATTGAACCTAACCTAACCGGTTTTGAGTGATAAACCGAACTACTATCTTATTTTATTGTACCGTTTCGGACCAAACCGAATTTTTTTTAAAAAACAGACCGAGTTGAACAGGATTTTAAAATTTGGACTGAACCTCTTTAAGATTTTCGGAAATTTTAAATTGTTCAATAAAATAGGATGTCAAATGTTAAATCCAAAATGTTTTTGAACTTTAAAATTAGCCTAATCAGTGCTCTTAGGGTTTGTGTTTTAATACACGGTTTCAATCAAAATCCTAATGCCTGGTTTCGATTATGGGGATGGATCTCGGACTTGCATGTTTTTAGGACTGGATTAAATTAGTGGGCTGATTTGCAATTGTTTACTTTCTGCATCATATATTTTGATATAATTAGAACTGTTGTCTTGACTTAGTCAAGCTAGCTGGGTATTATATTGCGAGCATTGAGCTCTGGGATTTAAATATATGGTTTGCGCAATAGGATATACATGCTATGCTGATTGAAAGTTCCTAGAATCCATGTCTAGAAATTCGCATGATTGATTGTAAGCATGAATTGCTAAACAGCCCCTAATATTTTCAAAAGCGTTTTATAAAACCAAAAATTCCAGTCGCCAATTATGCATGATGTGTGTGGATATTGCATGTTTTGACGCGTATGCTAGGATGTTCACAATAGAACGCATGTGATAATTTACATTATGTAGAATTATGTATGCTAGAGACATTAGACGCATGACGCGTAAGCATGTTGTGTTTGATATTTATGGCATGGTATGATGATTTGCTAGATGTAGTATAATTATAAATATGCATGCGTAAATTATCGGATAATTTTACAAAATCATAAGGGCCTTGGGAAACCCAAGATTGGGTATGCTTATTTGAAAATTCCCGTTCCAGTAATTTGCAATAGAATAACCGTTTTCAAAAGACTGTTCTATTAGATTGAAAACGACAATAGTGTGAATTCTTTAACGACACCCCCTTCCTCGGTTTACTGAAGGTTGGTTTGGTTTAGTGACTGAAGAATCACTATTCGTCGTATCCTATCATAATAGATAATCCGATGTTTGCAATTCTGTCAAAATGTTGTTCTCTTCCTAACTTTACATGATTGTCATCATAATAGTTCTAAATGGCTCGGTCGGATCGTTTTAAGAAATTATGCAAACTGGATAAATTTAATTATGATGATTGGACAACTAGAGTTAAAACTGATCTAATTCCCGCGGAAGTTGAGGATCGCGTTGATCCCAAGGTCAAACGGATATATGTGGACGAGAATTGGGAGCCCTACAGATACAACGGTGCAAACAGGTTATGGAGGATCAAAAAAGCACGCGAGATTATTTGCTCGCATATTACAGCTGAAACGGAAGAAAGCATCGTCAAAAGGAGCGCATTGCATCTTTGGTGCACCTTACACCTTCGCTACGGCAAGGGAAAGGCGGCTGAGGCAAGAGAATTAATGGCCTCGTACCATGAAATTCTATGCAAGGAGAATGGGATAGAAACCGTTCTAGACTAAGCGGATGAATGGGCAGAAATTCGGAAGGTGATGGACATTTTTCCTCTTTCATGGTTTGCTGATGATAGCGGACTTACACATCTGATCACAGCAATTAAAACGGAAATAGACTTGTATGATGTTGACCATAAAGATAGAAATATCTCCAAACTTCCAGATGTGTCGGAGACCAGATTTGCTGGACTTCGGAATTGTTTGGCTAAACCCAACAAAAGGTCTAAACGATGATCCAGTGCGACAACCACTGTTGATTCATCTGTCATAAAAGGTACGCCTCGTTTACCACAATACATAAGACGGTTACACGTTTTAATTGATGCAAAAACATCTGACATAATTCAATTCTTGAATTAATTTTCAGATGGACTTCTCAAAGAGGTGAAGACTTCCTGCCATATATATTTGTGACTTTCTTTGCTTAGTTGTAATTATTGATTCGTGAAATTTGTCGTTGTTTTTGTTGGGATCCTTATTTCTCGTCTATTTGTTGAACGTAATTTGGAATTATTGAATGAGGTAATAACCATTCTTTTTTTTTAATGGTCTGCCTTTTGAAATTGATCGGCCCGGTTAAACGGGATCGATCCGGAACAAGTAACTAAAATTCCATCAGTATAATGATTTGATTAAACATTTATCCGAACTCATATCATCATTTTAAACACATCCATAACTCGCATAACAAACGCAAAACGAACTGATCGATATTAATTCATATTTGTTAAAATACTCCATTATAAATTGTATCCCAAAATAATATGCATGTTAAAACCGATTTGATTTTAAAATTGGATACTAAAACGATTCTCAAAATCACGGTTTTTAATCGGGTATGCGCGCGGCACATGTCACCTTGAAAGACAGGACATATCGTTTTAGAGTACGAATTTAATAATCAAGTATTTTTATGAATGCGGAATTTTCGTTTGAAATTCTTCAGATATAACTCATTGACAACTACTTAGATTTTATGTAAGCCTTCCAGCTACTACAATCTAATTAGAATATCAACCATGGCATTAAAAGCGACAGCTTAGAGGCATGGTCCATAAGATAGATAAATCTATGGATGAGTTAAATAAACGAAAAGAAGTAGTCGGTAAAACGATTCTCCCACCCTTAGCCTTGAACGAAGAGTTTGGCTAAAAGCCATTCATTAAAACACTTCAATAAACATAGCTTAGAATTACATGATGTTATAGTTACACATTAATTGTTCCCGCGGGATGATATTAATTTAACTCACATTAATGTAAAACACTATGTTCTGACAAAATCGGTTAACACGTTACCATAAAAGCTAATGAATGATTCGGGTAAAACCTTATCACAAAGACGCATTAATTTGCGCATTAAAATGAGTATTCATTAAGAGTACGCACTACTCGCGAAGAATACGAGTTTTTAAATTAGCTTTGAACAATGGTTTCGTGGATAAACATGACACGTTATAAAGGTTTGAGGATGAATTTCCAACGCTTTGCAGAACGAAACAAGCTAGTACTGATTGAGTTAACAGATGGTTGATGGAGATTCTCAGGTCCCACTAACTTCGAGTGGGAGAATTGATATAGCATAAGTGATTGATTTGGTAAATGATGATGGAAACGTCTTCATAATAAATCCAGTGAGATGACTCACTCCCCTCACACATAATCATCACTAAATTTCAAAATGCGAATCAAGTCGGACCTGATAATCATGATAATGAACTATTTCAACTACCCATTTTTCCTAGTGGGAGTGGAATAACCAACTTGCTTCCAGATCCTAGTGATCGAGGGATACATCTCGGAGGTAAAAACCCGAAACCGAGAGGATATTCCAAGTAAGTTCAACCACCACCATTGTTCCCAGTGGGAGTAATGCCCCGATAAGAAGCATTATTCCGAGTGGGAGTAACGATCAGTCTAAAAATGGGATTAACGTGCCTAGACATAGTCAAAGGCAACAAACTTCTCTCGAGAAGTGTCCCATCAAATAAGATGTGTTACACATCTTGGTATTCGTTCTTGAACCAGTAACGGTTCATCAAGCAAAGGAAGGACCTCAAAACGAGGGAATGAAGGAAAACAATGGAGGATGAAATTGACTAAATAAGAACTAATTCGTTTTTAGTCTTTAGTTAATTTATCTGTTAACCACAGAACTAGAAAGTTAAAGCTTAGAATTCACTTCTGGTGGAAATTTCGAGTGGTGCAAAACTCGAATAATTGCGAAAGGATATACCCAAATTCACGGAGTAAACTTTGATAAAGACGGACTCACCGACTATGCGTTACACCATAGTCTGGGATGTCCTTGCCCATGACTGCAAGTCTCGAACTCGAGCATGCATCAAATGGACATTAAGACCAAACCTCTCCAAGTAAAACTGGAGAAAGAGATCTATATGGAGCAGCCGGAGAGTTTCATCACTCCTGGCAAAGAACGCAAAGTTTGCAAACTCCAAAGATCTATATATGGTCTTAAACAATAGTCTCGGCAATGGTATTGCAGATTCCACGAGGAAATCGTTGGAAACGGATTCGTGAATCTTCACAAGGATCCCTGCATATACACTAAGACCTCCGGGTCTAAGTATGTCATCATAACACTATACGTGGATGATATACTCATTGCTGCGAACGATATGAGTTTCATGAATAAATCAAAGTCCTGGTTAACATCAACATTCGAGATGAAAGACATGGGAGAGGCCACGTACATCATAGGCATCAAAATTGCCCGAGATCGTGCCGCCCGGAGATTATGTCTATCTCAGGAATCATATATCAACAAACTGTTGAAAAGATTCAGAATGCTGGATGCTAAACCCGTGGATACGCCGGTTGTGTTCGGGTGCGCGCTATCAAAGCGTGATGGCCCGAAAAACCAGCAGGAGTGTGAACAGATGAAGAATGCAGAGTATCTGAGCATGGTAGGGAGTTTAATGTACGCCATGCTCTGTACTTGGCCAGACATCTGTTACGCTTTTGGCCTAGTAGCAAGATTCCAATCAGATCCTAGTTATCAACATCTAAAGGCCGTAAAACGAATTATCAGATATCTGAAAGGTACTGCTGACTATGTTCTGTGCTATGAGGGCGATCGGCTTGAATTGACCGGTTATAGTGACGCCGACCACGGTGGCGATCCGGATGATCGTAAGTCCACCACAGAAGGAGTTTTCCTCCTTGCTAATGCTGCCATATCATGGGTAAGCAAGAAGCAATCTTGTGTCGCGCTTTCCACTATGGAATCAGAATTCGTTGCCCTCTCCAAAAACGCACAAGAAGCGGTCTGGCTGAAAAGGCTTCATACTGCATTAATTGGCACCGACAAGAAGAGTAAACCTGTGAAGGTGTACTCCGACAGTCAGGCGGCCACTGCGGCAGTTAAGAATCCAAAGTACCATAGTAGGACTAAACACATTGATGTGAAATACAATTATGCTAGGTCAGTTCGGGAAGACAACATAATCGCTTTAGAATACTTGCCTACAGACAATATGGTTGCAGACCCTTTAACTAAGCCGTTACGTAGGGAAATTTTTGAAAAGCACGTAAAACTGCTTGGATTACGTAGGTCTTAAACTGTGTGGCTTGTAAAATTGATAACATTTTGACATTGAAATTATGTTTCAGTTGAATAAAAGAATTGCAATTTGAGTTTATGATTTATCGACGTCATAATGATTAACAACATCAGATTTTACGGTCTATAAACTAAGTCGTAGGAAGAAGTAAAATTCTTCCACCAAAATTATGTCGAATATGAACCTTGTCTCGTCACACAAACACGGTCATCTTGTAAGGAGAGAGGGTCCTCTAATATAACAAGATTGGCTAAGAATCATGGGGGTAAACCTGATTAAGCAAAACGATAACATTGTCACGCTTAACAGCATGACTTAATCTTCATTTTGTAAATCGCCGAGTTGGACTTTGTCTATCACTATATCACATTCAAGGCCAGATGAGAGATTCTGCGATAGCATTATTGACATATCCCATCCCTGGCTTTACCAGGTGTGCTATCAACGCGTGCTTCATACTGCGCGTACCATATACGACCACGGGGTCATGCTCGGTTGTGCTAGCTAGAATCCTTGTGATTCAAAGGGCACATACTTCTTCACCTTGAGCGTGTGATTGATCACGGATGTCTTATGAAGAGGAATCCAAAGTATCCTCATGGACTCAGAACTTATAACTAAGTTCTGGCTCAATGCTCGCTTCCCGGCGTATGAGCGTAGTGCCAAAGAAAACGGCCAAGTGACCACGTATTGGAAACCGGCTGAGTCAGACTAAGGGTATAAGCAATGGGGATGGTCAAGTTCACCTTTAATTCACTGTCTCTTGTGTTCATTAGGTGGCCGCCAACTGGATATTAGTTGAAGGTTGTGAACACTTGTACGGATGCCCTGGAGAAGTATTCCTTTGTGGAAAACTGGGCAATTGGAGAATTAACAGTTGACCAAGGATACAGTGCGGTACATAGTTTTATTTCAAACAAGTTTGGTTCATGAAAGGGAATCAACGTTCTACGGGCGCTATAATACTCCTAACAGATGAGTAGCACGATGTCTGTCGTATCCGCCGGTCGTACGGCAAGCCTCGTATGAAATATTCGTAGACAAAGACGAAGACTGAAGACTGAGATGTTGATACTATTGCGTAGCCGTATAGATTAACGAGCACCCTCCCATTCTGGCGAGTGGGAGCTGTTAGCATATGGTGACGTGGCGCCGTAATAGGAGCCCGTTAATTAAGGGAATTACCTAAGTTAATTAGGTAATTGTCAATCTGGGCTAATTGGGCCAAATCAAATTAGTAATTGACAAGGAAGGCCCAAAATTGGGCCTCCCCCTTATACATGCAATTCGACTGGCCACCCTATACCACATTGGTTGGAGTTGCCTTTTGGAAACTCCACCAATACTATATATTGGGGTGTCTGCTAAGGGTTTATTCACTCAATATATAATAACAAGGATCTCCATTGAGAACACTTGTTTCCCTTAGTTAAATTTCGGCACCATCACATCTGGTCTGAGGTTCCATCTCCGTTGAAGAATCGATCAGAGGTCTTGTTGTGGAGCTACATCGCGTGGGACTTTTTCTAACGAAGAACTTGCACGTGGTTCCGACCGGAGGATCAGAATTCCCTCCACATAGTTCTTGGGCAGGAAAGCTAAAAGGTATGTGTACTAATTCCGCTGCGTAAATTATATTTCTTGCTAGTACACGTTTAGCATTCCGTAGTATTACGTCCCCGTAATCCAACACACAGAACATGCAAGAAGACATAAGGTGGAAGGATATTTGGGTTATGAACACGTTTCCCAAAGTTCGTGCTTTTATTTGGAAACTAATAGCAAATGCAGTTGGTGTTAGGACCAATCTTCGCCGAAGAGGTTTGGATATCGATACTTGCTGTCCGTTCTGTTTAAATGATGAATCTGCAGAACCTATGCTTTTCCAATGTTCTTGGACGCTCCAGTTTGGTTTGATGTCCTGAATGTGAGACCGGAATTGATGAATGTAGCTACTATCCCTGCATGGTTTACAATGCTTATGAAGCGACTACTGATGAGCAAAAAGGAACGAAAGGAGCGATGGGCACTAATTAGGCTCGTAAGTTGGTCGATATGGAAGGAACGGTGCCAAGAGTTGTATAATAATGATAGCCTAAACCCGCATCAAGTGACGGCAGCAGCATTACGTGAATTTACTTAAGTATGGAATGCAAACGCCTCAGGGCGAATCAGCAGAACCTCAGTAACGACTACAACGAGAGCAACCCGTGATGCAGAAAATGGGACGACTAGGAAGATTGTACGTTGGACGGCTCCACCACATGGGTACGTGAAAATAAACTGTGACGCAACTTGGGAGACGCGAAAAAAGACAGGTGGCATTGGTGGGATTGCTAGAGATCATAATGGAAATGTCATTGGTGGCTTCGGTATGTTCCGTACAAGGGGATAATGCTTGGAGCTTGAAGTTGAGGCCATTAACGAAGGTGTGTAGCTTGCAATTGCACGAGGATGGACCAACGTTATCATTGAGTCTGACTCCAAGGAAGCTATATAATACCTATGGAAGGAGGCGAGACGAGTGAATTGGAGGGTATCAACCCAAATCGAGGCTATTTTGAGCAGCTCCTCGATAATAGATGAAGTCCGATGGTCGAAGGTTTCGAGAAATGCTAACGCATGTGCTAATTGGATTTCTATCCAATCTAGGAAGAGGTCGTGTTTTCATAATTGGGTTCATACACCCCCGCCCTCTCTTTTATTTTTTATTGTTAAGGATCGTGACTTTAATCCTCCGTAATCTTTATTTGAGTTGAATAATCAAGAATGATTTATGGCAAAAATAAATACATCGATCAGGAATCATCTCTACACTCCCACTACGGTGTTCTACAGCTCTCCATCTCCATGATCCCTTCACATGCGTTTGCATTAATTCCACTGTGCACATATACTGTAACTATTAGTTGCAAGAAGATTTCTTATTCTTATTGAATTTATATATATATGATTTTAATCCACGCATGCACATATATGATTTATTGTCCTGATTACAGGAAGTGCTCGACCTATTTCTTGGGCAATATGGATCAAACTCACCATTGTTGCAGCTCGAGGACTCTTTCATTCACGACTTGAAGCAACAAGTGATTCTATAAGTGACCCTTTCCTCTCATTCAGAGCCTTCAGCCTCCGTTTTCACAATTAAAGAGTGGATTAATATCATGATTACCAGAACCTCTACATGCTGACACTAATCTCTAAAATAACTTCCAATGTTAAGGCCAACGATCTACTCATCAAGACCATTTGAGCAGGCGTTTAAGTTCCGTACTAAGTTGTAGTAAGAACTTCTGTCATTCTATTATGCCACTCATTCGAGACATTCAACCTCCGTGATAATGACTAAATAGTGGGAAAATATCATGATTTCCAGAATCTTTTGATTCTGATGCTCAATTTTGCATTAGAAGTGTTCTATGTTCCTGATCGAATCTGCATATCGTGTTTTCCGGGTGTGATCTTGCATCATGCTTGATCACTTTCATCGTACCACAACTCATTGATATTTCATGAAGTATTATATTGGGTACTGTTGGAAATATTAGAAGCAAAGTACAAAAGTCAACGAATTCAGAAGATAAAACAGTTAGAAGAATGCTTGGAGGCAAGGTACAAAGGAGGCGCCAGAAGAACTTCGTTTTAAGGAAGATGATGTGTCGAGCAGGTTGCTACGGAGTCCACAAGAAACCCTTTCTCTTAAGATATATGAGGTGGCAACCAGCTTGCTACTGACTCCAGAAGTAAACCTTCCTCTTAAGGAAGAAAACATGGCGGCCAGCTTGCTATCGACTCTAGAAGAAACCATTCCTCTTAAGGAATATGAGGTGGTAACCTGCTTACTACTTACTCTAGAAGAAAACCTTTCTCTTAAGAAAGATGGTGCGGCAACCATTTTGTCACCTTCTTAAAATGCAATAAATTTCAAAGGAGGGTAAATACCACCATAGAATCGGTTTACAAACTCTATATATAGTAAGACATTCACATTCATTTCATTAAGATTCATACTACAATCTACTGTACTAATTTAAGTTTTAGAGTGGAATAGTGGGGCGAAACCCCATACTTTCCCTCTTGCATGTCCCGATTGAAGAAGTAACCAAGCCTACAGAATTTTAAGGAAAGAAGTCGGCGCCAAAAGAAGTCCACCTTCTGTTGGAATATATATAATGAAAATTAATGGAATCACTGAAGAACAGAGCAAAAAACACTACTTTCTCCATGACCACAATAGAAAAAATCCATACGCCAAGGCTTGACACACAAGCCCCCTAGCAAGAAAAACAAATGCCTAACAAAAGAGCCCTATATAACGGCAAATTGGGTGGCGAATAGAGGAGCCCAACCTCCGCTCTTTGCACCACCAACCATGGCTATAGCAGCACCAATTCCAAAAACTCACCCGCCAGAGGTACTTAGGTCTATCAATTATGAACCTAACCTGAAAATAACTTGAAAATGAGAAGGGTTCAGGTAGCTTTCGGGTCTGGAAAACTGTTTGGGTCATTTTCCAGTTGACCCGTTAATGACTTGAAAAATTAAGTGTCCGGTTCGGTCCTAACATTAGACCCGAACACGAGCCGTCGACCCGCTAATTATCCAAACCTTTATGTTTTCTCTAGTTAGTCCGTTCACGTTCCTCTTCTGTTTTTGTAGGTTCTGCATCTGCTCATCATCTTTTATCTCTCATCTTCTGCAATAATTTCATCTTCTTGCTCTTCAGTCTTCATCTCCTACTCTTTAATGAGTCACGATAGGACACAATACCATGCAGTAATTCCAGATTAGCTTCGATTAATATTATCATCTTTTACACCCACCAATTAAAAACCTAATTGTCACTGGATCTTACATCTACGATTTCTAATTTCTCCATATCGTACATATACAAGGTCTAATTTGTAAGATTACCTTCTCGCCATGACATTCCGTTAATTGAAGCCTTGCCCAGAGCCCCAACACCAGTCCCGTCATCTGCCTCCGTCGTTGCAAGCAATACGAATGCTCCCTGACGCAATCGCTTCCAGCCACTCCAATCACCTATCCGTTGAGATGTTCGCTATCTAGGCCATGCGATTTAAGAGCTAGGATCAATTTGAAGAGATTCTTTGCATCGTCGCCAATTAAGAGTTATGCTTAGGCACGCTTTTACTTTATTAAAACATATTCGGGAAAAACGGGTCAGGAGCTGACCTGTTTGTTAGACTACGAGGAGTAATCATTACGGATACTAAAACAAGGTACATGCCAGTAATTAGAATTGCGGAGCGGAAGTTTCACACATACCTTTAGGATGATCCGTAGACCTAAGATATTCTCTGGAGGGAGTTCACGATCTTCCGGTCGGGACCCGTAGAGGTTCTTGTTAGAGAAGACCTACATGGTGCAAGCTCCACAGCAAAGCCTCTGATTGATTCTTGGCACGGGGACAGATCTCTGGAGAGTTTGTTCGAAAGAAATTTGGCACACCCTTGGTGAGGGTTATATGGTTCGGCCGAAACTAGGTATTAGGGGAGGAGGGTTTTTCTCTCTAAAACACTTTGATGAGGCAATTATGATTAATCCTAAAGAATCCCTAACACCTCTTATTTATAGGAGTAAAGTGGACGAAAGTCCACTTTACCCCACCTAGGGTTTCAGCCGGCCTATGTAATTGGGGAGGCCCAATTTTGGGCCTCCCATGTCAATTGGGATTTGGGTCTGGCCCAATTACCCTAATGTGACATTTACCCACGTGCATTAGGTAAACTATACATATTATGGGCTACCAATTACGGCGTCCATTACCATATGCTTACAGCTCCTACTCGCCTGAATGGGAGGGAGCCTGTTAATGTATTGTCGTCCAAGTCTGCATCAACATTTCACTCCTTTGATCTGCTTCTTGCTTCCGAATAGTTCATACGAGGTTTGCCGTGCGATCGGCGGATACGACAGGCATCGTGCTACTCATCTGTTAGGAGTGTTGTAGCGCCCGCGGAACGTTGATTCCCTTTTCACCAATCAACCTGTTATAAACAACAATTATATTGTACCACGGTGTATCCTAGGTCAACTAATAATTCTCCATTTGCCTAGTTTCCACATAGGAACACTTCTTCAAGGCATCCGTACAAGTATTCACAACCTTCAACTAATATCTTGTTGGTGGCCACCTAGTGAATACAAGATTCGTTGAATTATAGGTGAACTTGACCATCCCCATTGCTCATATCCTTAGTCCGACCCAACCGGTTTCCAAAGATGTGGTCACTGGGCCTTTTTGTTCAGCACTACGCTCGTACGCCGGGAAGCGAGCATTGAGCCTGACCTTGATATGAGTTCTGAGCTTGTGAGGATACTTTAGGTGCCTCTTCATAAGGCTCCTGGGATCAATCACACGCTCGAGTTGAAAAAGTTTGCGCCTGCCAGAATCACGAGGATTCCTTCCTAGCACAACCGAGTTGTGACCCCATGGTCGAATGTGGCACACGTAGTATGAAGCACGCATTAATAGCATACCTGAACCTTTTGGGTTGACAGGAAATGGATATGTCAATCATGCTATCACAGATTCTCATCTGGCCTAGAATGTGGTTAAATGACGAACGAAGTTCATCACGACGATATGCAAAATGAAGATCATGTCGAGTTACTTCGAAACTAGATAATCGTCTTGCTTAATCAGGTTTATCCCCCTGACTCTTAGACGGTCTTGTCTGGTGGAGGCCTCTCTCCACCGCAAGACGACCGTACCAGTTTGACTAGGTAAGGCCCACATTTTACATAGTTTCGCAGAGGATTGCGTCCTCCTACAACTTAGTTTATAGACCGTAAATCTGATGTAATCAAAACATTATGACGTCGATTGATCATAAACTCAGTTGCAATTCTTTCCCTTACAAAATGTAACATTCTAATATCAAAATGCTATCACAGATACATTCCATTTCTAGACACTACGCAATCCAAGCAGTTTTACATGATTTTCGAATATCTCCCTGCGTAGTGGTTTTGTTAATGGGCCCGCTAACATATTGTCAGTGGACAAGTTTTCCATAGTGATTGTATTGTCTTTAACCATAGATTTAGCATAGAAATATTTCACATCAGTGTGTTTGGTCCTACTATGGTACTTCGGATTCTTAACTGCCGCAATGGCTGCTTGACTGTCAGAGAAGACCTTCACAGGTTTATTCTTAACATCACCACCAAGCAGTGCAGTTAGAAGCCTTTTGAGCTTGACCGCTTCTTTTGCATTTTTTATAGAGAGAGCTACGAATTCTGATTCCATTGTGGACAGCGGACACATATTTGCTTCTTGCTCGTCCATGAAATGGCGGCATTAGCAAGGAGGAACACTTTCCCTGTAGTAGACTTACGATCTTCCAGATCGCCACCATGGTCGGCGTCACTGTAACTGGTCAATTTTAAATTTTTACCTTCATAGCACAACGCGTAGTCGGCAGTACCTTTCAAATAACGAATTATTCGTTTTACAGCCTTTAAATGTTGATAGTCAGGATCTGATTGGAAACGTGCTACTAGGCCCACGGCGTAACAGATATCCGGACGGGTGCATTGCATGGCGTACATCAAATTACCGACCATGCTTAAATACTCTGCACCCTTCATCTGTTCACGCTCCGCCAGGTTCTTGGGGCCATCACGTTTTGACAGTGCGCACCCAAACACCGCCAGCGTATCCACGGGTTTGGCATCCTGTAATCTGAATCTTTTCAACAATTTGTTGATATAAGCTTCTTGAGACGGACACAATTTCCGGGTAGCCCGATCTCTAGGAATTTTAATGCCTAAGATGTACGTGGCCTCTCCCATGTCCTTCATCTCAAAAACAGATGCCAACCAGGACTTTGACTTGATCATAAAACTCATGTCGTTTGCGGCAATGAGTATGTCGTCCACGTATAAAGTTAAGATGACATACTTAGATCCGGAGGTCTTGTAATACACGCAAGGATCCTCGTGAAGATTCACAAATCTGTTTCCTACGATTTCCTCGTGGAATCTGCGGTACCATTGCCGAGAGGACTGTTTGAGACCATAAATGAACCTTTGGAGTTTACAAACTTTACGTTCGTTGCCAGGAGTAATAAAACCCTCTAGTTGCTATATGTATATATCTTCCTCCAGGTTTTCGTAGAGGAATGCGGTCTTAACATCCATTTGGTGTAGCTCGAGATCGAGACTTGCAACCAAGACCAAAATGACCCGTACAGTGGTGTAACGCACAGTTGGTGAGTATGTTTCGTCAAAGTCCACTCCGTGAAGTTGGGTATATCCTTTTGTAACAAGTCGGGCTTTGTATCGCTTGACTTTTCAATCAGCAGTGAGTTTCAGTTTAAGAACCCACTTTGCTCCTATGGCTCTGCGGTTAGCAGGTAAATCAACCAAAGGCCATACCAAATTGGCTTTCATTGATGAGATCTCTTCCTCCATTGCATTCCTCCATTCCTTTGTTTGAGGTCCTTCCAACGTTTGTTGAACCGTTACTGGTTCGTCAACAGATGTTAGAGTGAAGATTTCTCCTCTCTCGATGGGATACTTCCTAGGAGAAGTTCAATGCCTTTGACTACGTCTATGCTCGTTCCCCCCATCTTGATTTTGAACGCTACTCCCACTCGGGACAATGCTTCCATTGGGAGCATCACTCCCACTGGGAACAAGAGCAGTGTTAGAACCTTGACCTACAACCTTTCTCGGACGGCCTCTTGGTCACGGGATCCTATCCCCGAGATGAATCCCTTGATCACTAGGACCTTGAACCAAGTTGGTCGGAGTACTCCCACTGGGAACAATGGGTAGTGCTGGTGGTTGTGGTGTCAGTCCAGCTACATGATTATCAGGTTCAACTTGATTCGTCTCGACAACAGTGATTTGTGTGGTAGGGTTTAATCCTCCCACTGGGTTTATGATGAAAATGTTTCCATTATCAGTAACCACGTCATTCACTTGTGTTGCTGGTTAGAATCTCCCACTCGAAGTAAGTGGGACCTAGTTCAGTCAATATTTCATCAGTTTTAATTTCTCCAAGCGTTGGGAATTCGTCCTCAAGGAAATTTACGTCTCTGGCCACTATTTTCTTGAGCTGACACAAATACGTAACCTTTAGAGTTCTCTGAGTACCTTATAAAGATACTTTTTAGTCCTCTTGGTCCTAACTTGCCAAAACGGCTGTCAGTCGTATGTGTATAGGCAGAGCAACCCCAAGGTCGCAATCTGGTGAAATCTAATTCTCTTCCATACCACAACTCATATGGCGTTGTATCTACCAATTTGGTTGGGAAAAAGTTTATTACATGAGTGGCAGTCAACAACGCATCACTCTAATAGGAGATAGGTAATTGAGCCTGCGACATCATGGTTCTAACCATGTCATGGAGTGTTTGATTACGACTTTCAGCCACACCATTCTGCTGTAGTGTATTGGGGATTGTCGTTTGACAGTCTATCCCTCTTTCTTTGCTCAAATTTTCAAACACATTAGAGTGATATTCTCCACCTCTATCAGTGCGTAAGGTTTTCACCTTTCGCTCCTGTTGATTCTCTACGAGGTTTAGAAAGTTTCTTAAGCAATGTATTGCCTCGGATTTTCGAACAATCAAATGAGTAAACCCAAAACAGGTGTAGTAGTCAATGAAAGATACGAAGTATCGTTTCCCATTCCTAGCGGTTACACTTAATGGTCTATAGACGTCGGAGTGAATCAACTGCAATGGATATTCGGCTCGCTGAGCTTCCCCAAATGGTTTGCGGGTGGATTTTCCAGCCAGACAGTCATGGCAAGTGCGTTAAATCAAATTGCTGGTACGAGGAAAAAGCTCTCTTCGAGCCAATGAATGGACCCTATCGTAGCTTATATGTCCCAACCTTGTATGCCAAACGGCTGCGTCAGTCTCTGCTTCCCTTGAGGTTAATGCATACATTCTATTCGAATTGATACATCCATTCAAATCCATGATAAAGAGACCATAAGAGGAGTAGGCATGCCCAAAAAAGACATCGCCTTTATTGATACAAACAAAGTTCTTCTCAAATAATAAAATGTAGTTATTATTTATAAGAGCGGAAACAGAAACAACATTTCTACGGATTCTATGAGCAAAAAAGACATTCTCAAGTAGCATGGTCCTACCATTGTTCATTGACAATTTGCAGTTTCCTACTCCAATGACTTCAACTTGTGAGTTGTCGCCAATGTATATCCTTTTAGAATCCTTTGGCAATCGTCCAAACTTTGCAAATAGTCCTTTGTCGTTGGCTATGTAGTCCGTCGCACCTGAGTCAAGAATCCATGAAGGATTTGAGTCACTTAACATGATAGTTGAGGAAACTAGAGTTTCTATTACACAACCAATCTCGCATACCTTTTCAGGATGCGTTTTGCTGGACCTTGTACCTTCGCCTATTCGGCGTGGACTGGAGTTCCCGCGGACTATCTCTTATTTCAATTGGAGACTGCCTGGTTTAGGCTTTGTCAACATTTTACCGTCGACTGCCTGTTGTTTCTTTCCTTTGTTCATCCTCTTAATCTTCCTAGCCCAGCTGGTATCGGTATTGATTGCACTCAAGTTTGTTCCATCTCGATGAACTTCAGTACCGATGCAAGAGCCAACACAGAACCACTAGCGGTCAATAAACCCTTGGCTGCTCTCCAAGACTTCGGGAGGATCCCGATGATGGCTTGAATTTTATCCCATTCACCCACCTGAGCCTCTTCATTCAGTGGTTTTAGCTAGGGGTGAGCAAATTACCCAGTTGGAACCGGAACCGGACCGGAACCGGTCATTTGGTAGGTTCCGGGTAGATGTAAATGGTTCTGGTACGGTTCTGGGATTAAATTTCAAGAACCGGTATTTTCGGTTCCGGTTCCGGGATAAGTTTTCGGGTACCCAAATACCCGGAACCGGAACCGTTATATATATATAAATTAAAAAAACACTAAACATTTAACAAATTTAAAATTGGTTTGTGGAAAATGTTATAATTATTTTTATGATTCACTTGGTATAACATAAATTTCAGTTTCAATTGGCTACCGAGAACCCGGTTCCAACTGGGTATCCAGAATTCGGTTCCAACTAGTACCTAAAATTATATTATTTAGTTTGAAAATTTGTAACCGGTTCCTTAACGGGTACCCGGAACCGATTGGCTCTTAACGGTTCTGGTACGGTTCCGGTTCCTAAATGTTCTGGTACGGTTCTGGGTAATAAAGTTAGGAACCGTTTAGTATTGGTCTGGTTCTGGGATACCCTAAAAGTACTGGGTACCCGGAACCGCTCACCCCTAGTTTTAGCTTGCAAAGGAAATCATATACTTTTTCAAGTACACTTTTGTTGTAGCTGTTAAAGCTTTCTTCCAAAATGGGTATAAGTGGGTGCATGGTCGCTGTCATGCCGTTTCCATATTTCAGGAACAGAGCATCCCAGACGTCCTTTGTAATTGGAACATCTTTATATTCATCATGGAATTCCAGAGACATCTCAGCCAGCAATATCTCCTTTGCTTTCTTGTCATCTTCCTCCCACTGAAAATGGGCAGATGCCAGGTCTTTGGTCAGACCGGCATCTGGGTAATTCATGGAATTCTGAATGTGATCCACAAGGCCATTATCCTTTAATAGTGCATTGACGCGCTTACTCCACGAGTCGTAGTAAGTCTCAATCAAAAAACAAGATGATCACATCTAGGCTGTAATTTGTTACTAAACATGTTGATTATTCTACAGAATCAGGGAGACAATAACATTTTGAGAAAGAATTGCATACATCAGATATCTATAAAGATTGAATCCGAAAAATAATGATTTTTCAGTCATCTAAACCAACCGACCACTAGTAAACCAATGGAAGATGACAGTAAAAGAGTTCACACTATCGTCATTTTCAATTCAATAGATTAGTCTTTTAAAACGGTTTAAATCGCAAATCACCGGAACGGGAATTTTAAAACAAGCATACCCGATCTTGGTTTTCCCAAGGCCCTTTGTATTTTGGAAAATATTCCGATGAATTTACTCATGCATATATAATTCTACTAACCATGCAAATTATCATATGCAAACATTCATCAAACAAATCACACTCATGCTTACGATTCATGTGTCTAATGTTCCGAGGAACTCATGCTTGAATATATAATTCTACTTCCATGTAAATTATCAAATGCAACTACATCCTCAACATTCTAGCATACTGTCAAACATGAAAATCCACAACAATCATACATAGTTGACGACTGGTTTTCGGTTTTAAAATAATTTTAAACATTAGGGGCTGATTTGCAATTCATGCTTATATTCAATTACACAACATTCTAGACACGAATCCTAGGCATTTACAATCATCACAACATGTCTATCCTAGTGCGCATTCCATATATTTAACCAGGGCTTCGCCCACAACATGCATTGTCCAGCTAGCTTGACTACGTCAAGACAACATTTCTAATCATGCATTAATATACATTGAATGACAAACAATTTCTACTCAGCCCTCTAATTAATCCAGTCCCAAAAATATGTATCTCTGAGATACATCCCCATAGTCGAAACAAGGCATAAATGTTAGCAACCCTATGAGTATTGTGTAGTCCATTTAGAGGTTCAAAACATTTGGATTTTAAAACTTGACCACCCTATTTTATTTAATTTAATTGACTTGAATTCGGTTCAGTCAATTTTGGTTCGGTTTGGTCCGGTTCGAAAAATCCGGTTTGTCCCGGTCAAGAAAATTCGGTTTGGTTCGGTCCGGTTTTAAATTTTAAAATTGAGAAAACCCGATTCGATTTAAATCCGTCCCGGCTTATTATATATTGGACCGGCCCAAAAATTTAAAATTTTAAAGGTTGGCCCAAAATGTTTACTTGTGGCCCAAGTAGGGTTTTAAAGTCTTAAAAATAATTAACTTAGCCAACAAGTAACATTAATTGTATAAAATAATTTCCAATATTATATATATATATATATATATATATATATATATATATATATATATATTTCGGCACATATAAAACATATATATAATTATTGCTAATATTCTATCTATAAGATTAAATCAATCAACAATATATATATATATATGAAAAATCGGCTTCTATTTATAATATATATATTCATTTATTGTCAATATCTTTAATAGGGTAAGAAATATACTGACAATATATTTTCTCAATCTTTTAGGCAATAAAATCTATCAGTAACATCTTTAACCCTATTAAATATTTAAATATATTGATAATAATATATATATTTCTATATATTATTGTGAATCTATCATAATGTTCCAATTATAGATATATTTTTACCTTAATTAAAATTAAAATATGGTAAACAATATTTTTAATATAGTGGCCGAAAATTTTGTCCATTGGTGTTTAAAAAATTTAGAATTTTACCTTTTAATTTACCTAGGGTTTTCGGCCAAAACACTAAATTGGGAACAAGTGGAAAATTTTAGATCATTAATAAGATCTACAATCCAATGTTTGATTTCGATAAATATTACTCTTTCCTTGAAGATCATGAACATCAAATTAACCAAGAACATCATGAAAATTTCAGACCACCCTATACATAAAAATTAAAAAATTTTAAAATTCTTCTTTTAAAATTTCGGTCCGAAAAATTTAAAACTTCCAAGAACATCAATTTATCAAAATATTTAACTCCTAACACATGTTATGATACCACTGTTAGATTACGGGGAGTAATCACTACGGATACTAAAACAAGATACATGCCAGTAATTAGAATTACGCAGTGGAAGTTTCACACATACCTTTAAGATGATCTGTAGACCCAAGATCTTCTCTGGAAAGAGTTCACGATCCTCCGGTCGGGACCCGTAGAGGTTCTTGTTAGAGAAGCCCTACTGGTGCAAGCTCCACAGCAAAGCCTCTGATCGATTCTTGGCACGGGGACATATCTCTGGAGAGTTTGCTCGAAAGCAATTTGTCACACCCTTGGTGAGGGTTATATGGTTCGGCCGAAACTAGGTATTAGGGGAGGAGGTTTTATCTCTCTAAAACACTCTAATGAGGGAATTGTGATTAACCCTAAAAAATCCTTAACACCTCTTATTTTAGGAGTAAAGTGGACAAAAGTCCACTTTACCCCACCTAGGGTTTCGACCGGCCTATGCAATTGGGGAGGCCCAATTTTGGGCCTCCCATGCCAATTGGGATTTGGGTCTAGCCCAATTACCCTAATGTGACATTTTCCAAGTTCATTAGGTAAACTATACATATTATGGGCTACCAATTACGGCGCCCATTACCATATGCTTACACTATTAATCCTCTGGGACGGGTTCGAGTCCTGCATTATTGACATGTTATAATATCCTGGTTGGATTTAACCTAGTTCATTATGACTGGCCTAGAGGTAACGGTAGCATACACAGGCTTTTTAACCCGATTGACTGGCCTAGAGGTAATGGTAGCATACACTAGCTTTTCGGCACAAGCTCAGATGGGACAACAATGCCAAGTAACCATGTCCCCCTTATACCACCGCTAGAAGAGGCTACACCGAGCGTCAAGACTATAGGAACAAGCCATCTAACTCTCGGTGCCGCCAAAAAAGGCAATCTTCATGGACCAGCCTCTCAAAAAGGAAAGACATATATTATTTACCTTGGATTAGGTAGAATAATTCTTTGAAACGAGAAAGAAGGGTGATCATCAGGGGATCATTCCTATGATTACAGATCAAGCTTCCCATCATTTTTATAAGAGGCAGATGGCTACGAGAGTACCCCATGAGGTCATCGCCATAAAGATTTATAATTATTCCGGGGAAGGAGATCATGTTAAACACTTTTTTTTTTGCCATGATCATGTTAAACACAAAAATAAACACACCTCATCTCTTTTGGTGAGGGGCGCCGCTGAGGATCATTACGATGTCCTCTTCCTAACGAATCTCTTGGATGAAGCTTCCTCATGGTTCTATGGACTGCCAAGAAAATCCAGAGAGACATGGTATGAGCTTAAGATCAAGTTTACAGAGGGACTCATCAAGCAAAGAAAAGTACTGAAGAATATGGCGTTGCTCGATATGATCAAGCAAAACCAGGCGACACCCTCGCTGGCTACTAAAATAGATTCCATAGGACCCTTCAACAAGTTGATGAATAAATAACTGATGGATAAGTGGTCAGATCCTTCTTCAGTAGTTTAGGTCCACAAAGTTTGCTTCTTGGGAACATCATGGTGACAGAGCACATTAAGAATGTAGAAGTTCTAGCTTCACGATTGAAGCGATACATCAATTTGGAGACAATACCTTTAAGACTTGAGGGAAAAGAAACAAGAGGAGGCGACAGAAGGGAAGAGCTAACCAATCCAAGGAAAGAAGAGAGGAAAGAGGAGGAAAAGGTAAGAGACCACCAAGAAGCGAACAAATGCGATATTTTGGTTAAACCTTCACCCCTTTAAATAGAAATATCTCGATAATTTTACAGGAGATGCACAAATTGAGTTTAGACAGCATGCCAATGGAAAGAATAAACCTAATAGGGTAACATTTAAATTCTTACTGAGGATATCATCGAGTGAATGTGCATGATACTAATGACAGTTTCGCCCTTAAAACAAATATTGAGGCCATTATACAGAGGAAAACTTAGAGGTTTCGTGGCAAGGTCAAGAGACCAAAGGGAAAGGAGCAGGAGCCCCAGTGGGCGATCCCCGACTCACCCTCCACTAGACAACCAAGTCCGCGCCAGAAGAGGTATGGAAACGTGATAGCTATGGGTTTCCCCTCAAGAGGAGAGAAAAGTGCCGCCAAGAAGTATATGCCACTGAAATCTCTACTACCGCTCTGTTAGGAAAGAGGCCAAGAGATCTAAAGCATGTCTTTATCATCTTCATCACTGACGACTTGATGATGGTGACTCAACAACACGAAGACGTCTTAGTCATCACATCGACTATGCCTTTGTACGAAGTGAAGATGATACTCATCGATAGGGGAAGTTCAACTAATGTTTTATTAATTGTAGAAATTTAGGTTTCACTAAAAATTATATTAAGAAATTCAACTTCCCATTAGTTGGATTTGCATGAAAACTACTTACTCGATGAGAGCAATACGACTTCTCGTGATGTTGGGCAGATGTTGGGCAAATGTTGGAAGTCGCTCAAAATTGATACACTATTTGTCATAGTGGATGCCACCTCTTCGTCAACACAATCATTGGGAAAGAAAAATCAACCCACATAACATCTTACCCTCAACAGTTCACCAATGAGGTTCACGACATTTAATAGAATAAGAGATGTCAGAGGGGATCAATTTACTTCAACACATTGCTATGTTGATTCAATGCAATGACACGACCAAAGATAACTCATAGATGCAACGCCAAATTAAAGTATTTAAGTTTTTGATTATCCTTGTAGAACTAATATATTTATTTTATGATTTTGACTATATAAAAACTCAAGCATATTAAATATATGAAAACATTGAGTTCAGGTAATCAAATTTGCTATCAAATTCGTCAACATCAACAAAGCATTAATAATTTATCTCAAACTAAAAAACTCCTCGAAGAATTTGATAAGAATCAGTCGTCGATCGAAAATGGTGAGAGGTTATAACCTAAGCTCCTCGACATTTGAAAGAAAACATTTGTCAACCTCGAAGAACCTGATAAAAATCAGTCTTCGATCGAAAAGATTGAAACTTCATAACAAAAGATCCTCGACGATTTGTAAGAAATCAATCACCAACCATGATAATCCTGATAAGAATCAGTCATCGATCGAAATAGAGTGAAAGGTCATAACCTAGGTTCCTCAACGATTTGAAAGAAATCGGTCGTCAACCTCAAAGAGCCAGATAATAATCAGCTGTCAATCGAAATAAGTAAAAGGTTATAACCCAAACTCCTCGACAATTTCAAATAAATCATTCGTGAACCTCGAAGAACTTGATGATAATTAGTCGTCGATCGAAAATAGTGAATGGTCATAGCCTAAGATCCTCAGTAATTTCAAAGAAATTAGTCATCAACCTGGTAGTGGCTGATAAGGAACAATCATCAATCGAAAAGGGTAAAATTTCATAACCTAAGTTCAACAGTGATTTGAAAAAAAATAGTCGTCAACCTCGAAAAACCTTATAAGAAGCAGTAGTTGATTTAAAATAGTTAATGGGCATAACCTAAACTCCTCGACGATTTGAAAGAAATCATTCACCAACCTTGAAGAACCTGATAAGATTCAATCAATGATCAGACAGAGTGAAAGGTCAAAACCTAAGATCCTCGGCGATTTGAAAGAAATCAGTCGTCAACCTCGAAGAACCTTATAAGAATCAGTCGTTGATCGAAAAGCTTTAAAGGTCATAACCTAAGCTGCTCGACGATTTGAAAAAAAAATCAGTCGTCAACCTCAAAGAACCTGAAAAGAATCAGTCGTCGATCGAAAAGACTGAAATTTTATAACCTAACCTCCTCGATGATTTGAAAGAAATTAGTCATCAACCTCAAAGAATCTGATAAGAATTAGTCGTCGATCGAAAAGAGTGAAAGACATAATCTAATCTCCTTGACAACTTAAAATAAATAATTCATCAATCTCAAAGAAACTGATTAGAATCAGTTGTCGATCGAAAAGAGTGAATGGTCTTAACCTATGCTCCCTCGATGTTTTGAAATAAATCAGTAGTCAACCTTAAAGAACCTAATAAGAATCAGCCATCGATCGAAAAGAGTGACATGCTATACCTAAACTCCTCGACGAACTAGAAGAAATTAGTCATCTATATTAGCAAAGGATTAAAAAAAGGTTGTATAAACTAATTTTTCTAAATATATGACGGAGTCAATGGGCCTCAATAAAGGAGAGAATAGTCGTCTAAACTCAATTCCTCACCGAAATGAAGAAGATCATTCAAAGACATCAAATTAAGGGGATTGAAGCGTTAAGATTAACTATCTAGAAATAAAAAAGGAACCCAAACGAAGATAAGTAAGAATAGCGGATCTTAAAGAAGAATAGACTATAAAAAGCGATGAAGTTGGCAATAGAGAGGTAAATTAAAATTAATATTTCATTAAAGAAACGCAATAAAGAGTACATCCGAAAAGAAAAAACTACAACTATGGCTTCCATCTGTTAGCAGCACACTTACAATTTTCTTATTCTGAGAACTGTTACAAAATAGAGACTCTATGAAAAGGAAACTCGGGATCACAAGCCTTTATCTCCTCAACTACTGACTAACACTACAAGAAAAATGATAATTCCACACCAGATTTTTACATACGGGTATTACGGTATGTGATTCTATACCGGATACACACAAGTTCCATACATATTAAGTTGAAAATTTTGAATTTTGAATTACATACAATTTACACAGTGAATTACACACTTAAAATTATCGGTATGCAATCTATGTGTACTAGTTTAGTATTTCATTCCGATTACAATCTAATCTGAGTAGTGTGTAATAGTTAGTGTGTAATGTGTATGCAATTTAGTCTTCATTCCGATTACACACTGACCTGAGTAGTCTGGTTTATTTGTATATGTCTGTAAAATTCAACCTTAAAGCAGGAACCTTAGCAAGGAAAGGAAACCCTACTTTGGGTGGAGGAAATACAATGTGTAAATATAATAATAATAATAATAATAATAATAATAAAAGAAATAAATAAATAGAATAATTTGTACTTCAAACTTAAAAGCGTGAAGCTTTGGCAGGTAAACCCTACTTTGGGTGGAGGTGTTCTTACCCGTGCAGCCAAAGAGAGGGCTCCCTAATTACTCCGGTCACAACCTCTGTACAATCTTATTCGTCAATCGACATCTGAGGTCCACCTCCCGCAATGTCAGATCTCGTCATTCACCTGAAGATTGCATCATCTGTTCTTCTCCCTGCTCAGCCTCCTAGAAGGGTCATCATCTTCTCTATACTCTCTACCTCGCGACTCGACCTAGGTGTGGATAGAGCTGTCAGGCCTAGTGTCATCGTGGGTCAGAGTCGCCTTACCCTTGCGACTCAATTGATGGGTGGACTGAGCGAGGAAACTAGATCTGGGTGTCATCGGAGCTACTACTACAGATTTCGACCACGCTGGACTGCTCCGACCGGCCTCGACCTCACCAGACTACTCTCATAAATGTGCTATTTTTTTCTCTATACCGTTCCCTCTGTATGCTCTTTTAAAGGTTCCCCTTTTCTCAGGCTCACAATCGATCACATGTTCTTCATTTTGTATAAAATTTATTTTCCAGGCCACAGATTTGCGCGAGAGATTCGATGCGAACAAGAATGTGGTAGTTTTCACCATATGGATAATGACTGAAAAAATCCTTACTTGGGTAGCCATTGATGGTTGTTACTGGGCATTGATGGTTATCTTAGTGTTATTGAAAAAAAAGTTGATTTTTTTTTGTTGAAAAGTCTATCCTTAGCATCATAGGAAGCTGCAGTTTGTTCTGTTTGTATGAGTTTTATCTCAAAGACTCCATTGTTCTAACTACACACCTTGCCTTGAAATTTAGGGGACGTATGCAGTTGTCTTCTGCCTGAAAGCCTTTAAGTGACATCTGTGAAACAGATACCTAAATACCGCTACTATTCATGTAAGAATTCCCTTTCTTAAAGTACTCTTATTTGGGTTAATTTGTTATTTTTATGAAATTGAATCTCGTTATGTCGTCCCTCTTTATGTATTACTTACTCGGCAGAGGAAGACGGAGTTGAATCTATATCATTCGCACTCCTACCCATTGCTAACAGAGTTCAAGAAGGTCCAACAATGGTAAGCAACCAACTGTATTTATCTTGGCTAATCATAATAAAATCTAAGTCTTTCGCAACTAAATACTGAATTCCAATAAAATAAATAGTATTTTTTTGTTGGCTGCAGAAGAAAATCGATTAGAGGATGCAATGTATGATCTTATCATTTATGTTGTGGCCGCACAAGAAAATCAATTAGAGGATCCAATGTATGTATCTTTGAAGTCAAGAGGAGACCTCTCAGTTCGGTTCTTTGAGGTAGGTTTTATTATTAAGTTTATACTTTTCCAAATGATTAAGTTTATAGTTTCCTATCTTGCGACTTGCAACTTGTGTCACCTTAGTTGTGGCTAAGTTTACTTTACTCTATTGAGGAATAGAAAGAGTTTTGTAGGTTTCATATTGCTTTCATTGTCAAGTATAGTTGTGAAATCTAAACACAAATGAGGTCTTTTTTAGCTTGCTTTGAGTTCAAAACATTGTTAATATTTAGAATAATTGTGTTTGGTCTCCCTAATCTACAATAAGGATTGTAGTTGACTACAATTTGTTCATTTATGTCTGAGTTTTGCCTTTAATTGGATAATATTTTTATCTTAGGAATCAAGAATAAATGCAGCAATCGAGGAATCACACTTCACAAAATTTCTTAGTGGTTCGTGTAGTGAACTATATAAAATATTTCCTTAATAAGTTATTTGAGGAAGAATATACTAACATCATATCTAAAGATAACTATATAAAATATGCAACCCCACGCAATGCACGGAGAAGATGCCTAGTTTATTTAAGTTTGATGGTATTTTATGTTAATTAGTCTTTGTTATTTAAGTAACATGACAATTCAATTGAAGCTTATATTGGTTCATTCTTTAATTTGCTATAAGAATGTTTTGAGATGTTATACCTAGTTAGTATACTACAGCAAATATCTGTATTCACGTGCTTCTTAGTGAATTAGAACATATCTTGCCAAGAAAAATATCTTGATATGTGGTGATTTTGGAACTTCTAATAGGCTTCTATGTGTTTTGTATAACAAAGTTTTTTGCCACAGTATAACAATGATTTAAGTATTTCCCTCTCCTTGTTGAGAGCATGTCATCTATGCTGTGATTGACACAAGATGTTAAAGTTGGAACGTAACACTTGGTGTGGAAAGTTTTTATATCTAGCTCATTACTTTCTACGGGTTAGAGCAATATATATCAAGTAATAATACTGATTGGACATTATTTGGTGCAGCTTATCCAGGATATTTGAATCACAAGAAAGATGATGATATAGTGAGTGACAAAGCCTTTGATGCATACTTTCAGCAAGATTTCAGAGAAATGGTGGAATTTGTGAAAGTGACATGGAAAGTCAAACATTTTGGAGGCGACTGTATGTACAAGTAGAACCACCAACTAGCTCAGGGTATACCAAACTGAGTTCAGGTCACCAAAGTAAAGCTTCAGGGTATTATTACATTTGAAATTAGCATTGTTCAACATTGTAAACTTAAGTCTCTTGTATCTAATTTATTAATAAATTAGTTATTATTTTGCTATAAGTTGTTATCGACATTATATATATATATATATGAGTTTAAATGAAAATTATGGAATATATTAACATAATATAAAAAATGTTAAATATAATAGAATTCTTTCACTAAGAAGAGTGTTATTAGTATCAATTCTGTATATATATAAGTCTAAATAGAACTTTTAGAATCACAAATACAATACTAAAATGTTTGAATAGTTTTTAAATTGGTAGTTACTAAATCGAATTTTTAGGAACCGCGAATCTATTACTAAAAGCTCTAAATAGATTTTAAATTGATAGTTACTAAATCCAGCTTTTTTGGAACCGCAAATCCAATACAAAAGACTCTAAATAGATTTTAAGTGGTAGTTACTAAATACGAACTTTTTGGAACCGCACATCCAATACTAAAGATTCTAAATGAATTTAAATGGATAGTTACTAAATCCGACTTTTTTGGAATTACAAATCAAATACTAAAGACTCTAAATAGATTTTAAATTGGTAGTTACTAATTCTAGCTTTTTTGGAATTCCAAATACAATACTAAAGATTCTAAGCAGATTTTAAATTAGTAGTTACTAAATTCGTTTTTCTGGAACTATAAATTCAATACTAAAGATTATAAATAGAGTTTAAGTGTTAGTTACTAAATGTCACTATTTTAGAATCACATATCCAATACTGAAGATGCATAATTTGAATTGAGATTGGTGATACTAAACGGTGAAATATGTGTAGGATTGATATCGAATCCCATTCAGATTGCACACCGATTTTCGGTGTGCAAATTACACACGATTTAAAAGCACTCCAATTGCACACCAAAAAATTCGGTGTGTAAACTTTACATACTGAGATTTCGGTATGCAATTTCCCGTACCATTTCCCAGCTCCAAATTACAAACAGTTTTTTTGTGAGTGCAAACTGTATGCAAACACATTTGCACACCAATTCCATACTTCTTTGTCCGTATGTATTGTAACATTTTCTTGTAGTGTAAAGGAACAGATGATCTGTTGACCAGCGACATCAGCAGCGTCATCCAAAAATTGAGCACTGATGGGCCCCGGCTGAGGCCGTTAGGCCCCTTAACGATTGGCAAACGGCGACTAGGCCCGTTGGGCTAGGAGCTGGGCTGCTGGAAGGCTAAGGGCTCCGACGGAAGGAGGCTCCGACATTGAATGGCCCCGAGTAAGCATGGCCCCGATAGGGGAGAGCCCCGAAGATATCGGACCTGGACGTAGTCGGTCCCGATATGGGAGTTGACACCACTCCCCGACACCGAATCCTCAACGATGCAACTTGGGAGTCTCCGATAATGATCGAGACTCACCAGTAAGAGCACAATCCCGGAAATCTCGCCATGATTACAGTAGTGGTATAATGGGCGAGATATGTGGGATACATATAACTGTACAGATACGCGGCAAGATATACGGCGAGATATTTGGGACAGTGGATCACAATCCAACCGCCTAATCAGGTAACTGAGATAGCCTTCCCCCTATAAAAGGAGGGAAGTTATCACAGGTTAGGGTTACGTTTTTACACATACACATATTGCTTGCTTGATCACCGTACTTACGTTAAGCATCGGAGAGGGATTCTGGGCCACCGCCCTCTATTCCCCTTCTGCAGGATTGCGAGGAGCTAAGGAATCCGTCACCATAACCGGAGTTCCTACCTGTTAACTCCGGTTATGGTGACGGATTCCTTAGCTCCTCGCAATTCTGCAGAAGGGGAATAGAGGGCGGTGGCCCAGAATCCCTCTCCGATGCTTAACGTAAGTACGGTGATCAAGCAAGCAATATGTGTATGTGTAAAAACGTAACCCTAACCTGTGATAACTTCCCTTCTTTTATAGGGGGAAGGCTATCTCAGTTACCTGATTAGGCGGTTGGATTGTGATCCACTGTCCCAAATATCTCGCCGTATATCTTGCCGCGTATCTGTACAGTTATATGTATCCCACATATCTCGCCCATTATACCACTACTGTAATCATGGCGAGATTTCCGGGATTGTGCTCTTACTGGTGAGTCTCGATCATTATCGGAGACTCCCAAGTTGCATCGTTGAGGATTCGGTGTCGGGGAGTGGTGTCAACTCCCATATCGGGACCGACTACGTCCAGGTCCGATATCTTCGGGGCTCTCCCCTATCGGGGCCATGCTTACTCGGGGCCATTCAATGTCGGGGCCTCCTTCCGTCGGAGCCCTTAGCCTTCCAGCAGCCCAGCTCCTAGCCCAACGGGCCTAGTCGCCGTTTGCCAATCGTTAAGGGGCCTAACGGCCTCAGCCGGGGCCCATCATTTGCCCCCAAGACGTGAGGGACTTATAGTGCATCGCGTCTTTCAATATCAGACCCTTCAACATCCCAGTCGGGGGTCTTTATTTAAAACGTTGGAGGCCATTGCCCTACCTTTGTCGGAGGCCTTTGCCTCGGATCTCTTCAAGATCCTTTGGGATCCTGCCTGGATTCGAGGGGATTTCTTGATCAGACCAGCATTAAATGCTGATAGAAGGTGAAGGAACGTCTCGGGTTCTGCACGCCTGTTTTTTGAAAAAGCACTTTTCAACCGCCCCGGTACGTCATCATTCCTGTCTTATCTGTCCCATGCGCCCTGACGGTTCAGATTGAAACCGTTTCGCCTTCTTCGAATTAGCACGTTTCCCTTTGGACGATTCTGATTGAATCGTTTTGAATTCTATGGCTCAGATTGCCCACCCCTTCAGTTCTCTTTTCCTTCTCTTATAAAACCCTAAACCCAGACATTGTTTCACTTTCCCTTTACTTCTTCTTCTCTGCGACCCCAAGAGCCCTAATTCTTCTCACTTCAAGGTTTCGCCGGCGCTTCCAGCACCCAGATTTTTCCGATCAACGCTTCAGTCACTATGTCTGGTAAGATTCTTCACCTTATTACTCTTTTTTCTTTCATCTTTGATCTTCTTAGGTTTCAATTTCCCCTCCTTCCTTCCCTCGACGATTTTCAGCCGAGGGATTTGCCACCAACAGCGGGTCTTCTCCTGTTGGACCACCTTTCGTCTTCAAGTATCTCAAGAACTCGCTTGCGCCTATTAACTTCGATAGGGCTTGCGTAGAATGTGGTATCTTCGAATCCTCCTTCGGGGCTCGCTATCCCTACGAGCAGTTCCAATTCAACCCTCGCGACACCCGGGTTACACTCCCCAAAGGAGACGAGGTATTCATCTCCCCAGGGCAAATTCGTGCGGGAATCCGACTCCCTTTTTGTCCAAGTTGGGTGGAGTTATGCAACCATTACAAAACTTATCCCACGACCTTCTCTCCACACGCAATCCGTACATGGATTGCCTTCCAGGTGTGGTGTGATATCAACAAAGAGGACTGGAGCTATACTCTGGAGCTTTGGCGGGTCCTCTACAAGATGACCTGTAACAAGGATGGGATCTGCTCTTTTACCCCCCGCCAACCCGAGGGGACCGACGAGCAGTATAAGGAGATGGGCTGGGATAAGAAGGTGTCTTGGAAGATTTGCAAGGAACGAGCCATCATCCACGATAAGGGGCATGACAACGCTAATTGGAAAGAACAATACTTTTTCATCAAACTTGGTCCCATCGAATGGCCGAAGACTGTCGTGGAAGCTGATCCTCCTGTGCCCTTCCGTACATGGTCGGAGCAGACCAAGAGGGCCTTGATGCTCATCCAGGCCCGTCGCTGGGAGGAGGGTTATCAGCCCTTCGAGGCCACTTCTGTCACTGATCGACAGCGGATAAAAATTTCCATTATGCTGATTGATCCCGAAGCTGGGGGAAAGATTCGTGATGGCCCTTCCAATGTAATTTTCTGGGTAATCTTCTAATTATTTTTTGTTTCCACTGCTTACAGCCCATCGATCATCGCTGACCGCCCATCTGTTTCAGGAGGATACCGATGCCTCCCATTCGCTGAAGCGTAAGAAGAAGTCCTCCTCCAGGAGAAAGTCTTCCGCTGCGTCGGAGCCGTCTCGGAAGAAGACGAAGACCTCCGAGGCACCAAGGTCTGGCCCCAACCCGAGGGGCCGACTAATGCGGACGTGGTTAGGGCCGCCTTCGGCGTCCGTTCCGAAAAGGAAGGTAAGGAAGTTTTTCGTGCTATAAAAAGATATAGAGAGTTAGTTCCTCAAGACCTTCAGGCCTCCGACATGGAAGGGCGGATCAGGGATGTCAAGAATGTCCTCCGAGGGGAAACTCCACACATTCTCGAAGCGGGTTGCTATGACTTTTTTGGCTGCGAGAGATATGTGGAGCGTTGTCTGATTTGGTATACCGATGTCAATTTACTTCCTCACCTTGTTCGCTCCGCTGCAGGTCACACGGACGTCGCCCCTGCTGCACCTGCCTCAGACTCCGTGCCTGCAGCGGAGCCGGGGGTGGAAGATGCCCCGACGGAAGTCCGTGGCGAATTCGGTCGGGTGATTAGCTTGGAGGACTCCCCCTCCGAGGACCAAGCTGAGGAGGAAGGCCTAATCCTCCGAGGAAAATCGAGGTCGACTCCTGCTAAGTCACCTGGTAAGGAGACGTCCCCGCTCCCCTTCGCGCCACCATCGTCACCAGTTAGGGGCGCGACTCCCGAAGCCCGGATAAGTGAAGATGGGGGGGCTCGTCTGGTAGTACCTCCATTCCCCTTGGATGGAGACTACTACCAGGCCTTCTCTTCGGACCAGAGTGCCGAGCCTTGGAGACCGGTGGAGTCTCTACAGGGGATTCCTCTACGTCGGGGGTGCCAGGAGGAGAACCTGGCCCTGCACCTGGTGTCGGGCTCGATCCCGCCCTCACTGAGGCGCCCCCTTTCTCTGGAAGGGGAGGACATCAAGGCGGACATCCGTCAAATGGCCGTCCGTCGGATAGAGGTAGGTTACACTTTGCTTTTATTCATCTGAAAGTATTCCGACTTTTAAATACTAAGCTGTACTTGTCCTCAGGAAATGGCGGACCAGGATCGTTGCTTCGGCTACATCCTGTCCCTGCAGGAGGCTTTGGAGCAAGAACGGGCCAACTCCAACCTCGAGAGCTTGACCAAGCTCCAGGAGGACCTAGCTGCCTCCGAGGCGTCGAGGCTCCGAGCGGAGGAGGGCAGAAAGCAGGCCGAAGAAGGTTGGCAGCGGGCCGAGGAGGTTAGGTGGCAGGCCGAGGAGGGTAGGCAGCAGGCCGAGGAGGGTAGGGCCAAGCTTGCTCAAGAGGCCCAATCCCAGCAAAGGCAGATTCTAAGCCTTGAGAGCTCGCTTAGGCGGGAGCAGCAAACGGCCTTGGCTGATCGGAGCCAGGCTGCCTTCGATAAAGCAGAATTGAAAGAAACTGCTGAGCGGCTGAAGCTTGAGAAGCAGAGGGTCATCGCGGAGCTGGAGGAGGCAAAGGCGGAGCATTCCGCCCAAATAGCAAACGCGAAGGTCCAGGGCCGCGAAGAATATCGGAGCTCGGAGGACTTCAAAGCAGATGCGGCGAAGCATTGTCAGGAAGATTTGCAGAATGCCTTCCTTGACATTGTCGAAGAGCTTAACGAAACCTACGGGGACTCCATCGACTTGAGGAAGTCCAAGATTCTCGGCCGAGCCGCAGAAAGGTACTTTAGCCTCCCTTCAGAGAGCTCCTCTGAAGACGCCGACGACCTTCCTACAGATCCCTCTGAGCCTGCCCCTCCGAAGCCCTCTGAAGATCCAGCATCCGAGGACCGAGCTTAATCTGTTACAACTTAAGTCCTTGTAGTCTTTTATCGTTATCTTTCTCGTATGGAACTCCTTAGGCCTTCGAGCCTTTTATTAATATCATTTCCGGCTACATTATATTCTTCATAACGCTTTTATCGGACCCTAAGAACCTTAAGGCTTTCCGTCGTCCTAAGACGCTTTTAATCGAACCTTAAAAACTTAAGGAATTTTCGGACGTCCTATGACGCTTTTTATCGGACCTTAAAAACTTAAGGATTTTTCGGACGTCCTCTGACGCTTTTTAATCGAACCTTAAAAACTTAAGGAATTTTCGGACGTCCTATGACGCTTTTTATCGGACCTTAAAAACTTAAGGATTTTTCGGACGTCCTCTGACGCTTTTTAATCGAACCTTAAAAACTTAAGGAATTTTCGGACGTCCTATGACGCTTTTATCGGACCTTAAAAACTTAAGGATTTTTCGGACGTCCTCTGACGCTTTTTAATCGAACCTTAAAAACTTAAGGATTTTTCGGACGTCCAATGACGCTTTTAATCGGACCTTAAAAACTTAAGGATTTTTCGGACGTCCAATGACGCTTTTAATCGGACCTTAAAAACTTAAGGATTTTTCGGACGTCCAATGACGCTTTTAATCGGACCTTAAAAACTTAAGGATTTTTCGGACGTCCAATGACGCTTTTTAATGTATCGGGAACAACTTAGGAATACTTTGATCAGAAGTAACCTCTTTATTGATTGATGTCTTTAACATAGAATGCACCACTCAGGGCGACTTAATTACATCTTCGCGCCTCTACGGACGACTTATTTGTCAAACATGACATTTCTTCAGATGTTCACCACTAAAGGTGTTTCTTAATACCTTGCCATCGAGGTCTTCTAACTTATAAGCATTCGGGGCCGGCATGCCTACGATCTTGTAAGGCCCTTCCCACTTCGGGGACATCTTGTTGATCCGATCTTGTAGGGCGAACTCATTCCGACGTAGGACCAGTTCTCCCGCGTAGAACTGTCGCGACTTGACCTTCCGATTGTAGTACCTGGCCGTCGCCAAACGCATCCGAGCTTGCGCTATGTCGGCCTCCAGCCGTTTTTCCTCTAGCAAGGATAACTCCAGGCGCCTTGTTTTGTCATTCGTCAAAGGTCCTATCCTGGCTCTTTCTGGATTTGTCGAGGGCTCATAGCTTCTGGTTCGATGGGACGCCACAGCGATTTCCACGGGAGCGACCGCCTCCGTCCCGTAAACAAGTGCAAACGGGGTTTCACCTGTTGACCGCTTGGGTGTCGTTCGGACCGCCCACAATACGTTCTCCAGTTCGTCCAGCCATTTTCCGTCCAAAGCATAAACCCTCTTCTTCAAGCCCTCCATCACGATTTTGTTGGCAGCCTCCACCTGCCCATTGGTCTGAGCGTGGTGGACGGATGCTGTCCGATGCTCGATACCAAACTCGTCTAGGAACTTCTCCAACTGAGCCCCATTAAACGGCGGACCATTGTCACTGATGATCACCTTCGGCACCCCATATCTCGACAAAATTCGGGTCTGAAGGAACTTAATAATATGTCCCGCTGTTGTCTTGGCTAACGGCTTAGCCTCGATCCACTTCGAGAAGTAGTCAATCGCGACAAGCAGATGTGTGCACTGTCTCTTTGCTTTCGGAAGGGGTCCCACCAGGTCAATGCCCCACTGTGCGAAGGGCCAAGCACTCCCAATGGGCATCAAATCAGCCGCGGGGGCTGTGATATTCGAAGCATGTCTCTGACACGCGTCACAGGATCGAACAAGCGCCGTTGCTTCCTTATTCATCGTAGGCCAATAATATCCCAAGTTCAACGCCTTCCTCAGGATAGATCGAGCGCCTTCGTGACAGGCTGCGACTCCTTCATGCAATTCTCTCAGAATCCGAGTCGTATCGGGTTCGGCCACGCATTTCAAGAAAGGCGTCGAAAGCAGACCCTTCTTGTACAACTGGTTATCCACCATCGCGTAATTAATTGACATTCGTCGCAGTCGCTCCGCTGCCACTTTATCTTCAGGGAGTGCCCCCGTAGTTAAGTACGCAATTATCGGGGTCATCCAAGTGGATTCCTCCTCTGACCCTGTTCCGATAGCGTACACCTCCGACGGATCGGTTGTCGATAGAATCACCTTCTCCAAGAAGTGTACCTTCCGACTCTCTTCCAAAGGTGCCCCCAAGGCAAATTTGCTCAAGGCATCAGCCTCCACATTCTCTCCCCTCGGAATTGCCTCGATATCAAAGCTTTTGAAGCTCTCCTTTAAGGTCCGAGCCTCTTGAAGGTACTTCTTCATGATCGGGTTCTTTGCTCCATATTGCCCCCGGACCTGATTTACAATCAGACTTGCATCACACTTCACCCTCAAATGTTCAACTCCAGTGCCTTTTGCGATTTTTAGCCCCGTTATGAGAGCTTCATACTCCGCCTCGTTATTGGTGGCTCTAAATGTTAGGGCCAATGCATATCGAAGTGGCTCTGCCCCACCTGGCGGAATCAATACGAACCCCGCACCCGATCCATCCGAGCTTGAGGAGCCATCCGTGTACAACTCCCAGGTGTTCTCCTTATTTGGCTGTTCCGACTGCTCCGCCGTCGGGACCTCTTCAGTATTCCCGGTTGCCCCCTCTACTGTTTCCGTTGCTTCAGGATCGGGAATAGTAGATTCGACTATAAAGTCGGCCAATGCCTGCCCTTTGATAGCTGTTCTCGGAGCGAAATGAATTCGAAACTCGCTAAGTTCCACGGCCCACTTTACTAGTCTCCCCGACGCATCAGGCCGGTTCAAGAAGTGTTTTAATGGCTGATCAGTCAACACCGTAATTTCATGCGCATGGAAGTAGGGCCGTAACTTTCTAGCAGTAATAATCAACGCAAAGAGGTACTTCTCAATCGGAGGGTAGTTCATTTCACTCTTGGCAAACGCCTTGCTACATAATAGACGGGAATCTGATTGCCCTCGACAGCTTTAACTAAAACAGAGCTTATTGCAAACGAAGAAATAGCCAAATAAGGATAGAGCGGCTCGCCTGGAGCTGGCTTCGCAAGTGGCGGGAGGGTGCGGAGATGTTGTTTGAGCGCTTGGAACGCCTTCTCACATTCAGCAGTCCATTCGAACTGTCGGTTGGCTCTTAGTACACTGAAAAATGGCATCGACCGGTCGCTTGCCTTGGATAAGAAGCGATTCATCGAAGCCAGCCGACCGTTCAGCACTTGCACCTCCCTATGGTTTGTCGGGGACTGCATCTCCTCTATCGCCCTTAGTTTCTCGGGATTCACCTCGATCCCCCTCTGGCTCACCATGAAACCTAAGAACTTCCCTGAATGTACTCCGAAAGCACATTTGGCTGGATTCAGGCGGACCTGGTGGAGCTTCATCCTCTCGAAGGCCATTGCCAAGTTGCCAACGTGGTCTGATGCTCGTCGGGACTTCACCAGCATGTCATCTACATAGGTTTCCATGGTACTCCCAATCATATCCCCGAACAGTTTGTTCACCATCCTCTGATACGTCGCCCCTGCATTCACCAGGCCGAAAGGCATGACGTCGTACTGGAAGACTTCACTGTCCGCGTAAAAGGCGGTGTGTGGGGCATCCTTTTTCGCCATCTTTATCTGGTTATAACCAGAATAAGCATCCATAAAGCTTAGCAGCTCATGCCCCGATGTAGCATCCACCAATTGGTCGATCCGAGGGAGCGGATAACAGTCCTTCGGGCAAGCCTTGTTCAAGTCGCGGAAGTCCACACACATCCGCCACTTCCCGTTGCTCTTCCTCACCAGTACTGGGTTGGCTACCCAAGTTTGGAATCGGATCTCCCTAATGAATCCAGCGTCGAGCAACCTGCCAACCTCCTGCTGGATTGCAATCCTTTTGTCTGTTCCCATCGGACGTCTCTTCTGCGCGATCGGTTTGATTGTGGGGTCGATATTCAATTCATGCTCGATCACGTCCCGACTGATTCCCGGCATATCGCTCGGGGACCAGGCAAATAACTCTTTGAATTCTTTCAATAGGGCGATCAACTCCTGAGCTTTTTCCTCGGATAGGGCGGATCCGATCTTTACCCTCCTCTCGGGTCCATCTATCTCGACTTCTTTTAGGTCCTCCATGGGGGCGGGACGCCCAAACTCCTCTCGAGGATCAGTGTCTGTCTGGAGAACCGACATAGCCTCCTTCCTCGATCTCCTTGTGGCGTTGACATAGCATCGTCTCGACGCCACCTGGTCGCCTTTCACTTCACCGACCCCATTCTCAGTCGCGAACTTCAGTTTCTGATGGACAGTCGAGGCTACCGCCATCAGCGGGTTGATAGTGATTCTTCCAATGATCGCATTGTACGTCCCCGTGGATTCGACCACCACGAACTCCACATCTCTCTTCTCCATCTTCCAGCCACTGCCGAACCACACAGGCAACGTAATAACCCCCAATGGATAAGAGGTTGTGCCGCAAAATCCTACCATCGGGAAGTTAACCTCCCGTAAGTCTTTTTTCTTCTTCCCCATCTGCTCCAGGGCGTCGGAGAAGAGGATGTCGGAGGAGCTTCCTCCATCAATGAGGATCCTCTTCATTTCGAATCCCCCTACATCCAATGTCACTACTAGGGCATCCTCGTGGGGGGTCTCTACTCCCTCCAGATCCTTCGCCGAGAAGGTGATCTCCATCTCCTCCTTCGGGGTCCATGACCGAGACCTCTTTCCCAAAACCACTGCTACGGGCACTTGGTTGGCATAACGCTCCCGAGAAGACGATGTGTCTCCTCCCGCAGCGAACCCTCCATGGATCACATTAATGACCCTCTTCTGTCGGAACCCTGATGGGCCCTCCGAAGGCTTTGCGTCGGACCTTCTCTTCCTTGGGGACCTCGATCGGGATTTGGATCTTGATCGAGATCGGGAACGGGGCTTGCAGCGCGAATCTCCCACGAACTCCTTCAGCTTACCCCTCTGGATAAGCTTCTCTATTTCCCTCTTCAGCTCCCGACACTGGTCAGTGTCGTGACCAGAGGCCCGATGGAATCGGCAGTAACGGTCGGTGCGGGAGCCCAACTTTTCTCCTTCCTTCTTCTTGGGGAAACGAGCGAGGCCTTGCTTTTCCATTACCGCCAAGACCTCTTTCAAAGGCCTGTTGAGGGGGGTAAACTCCTCCCTATGACTGTCCCTCTTGGTCGGACGCCTATCCTCCCTCCGATCGGAGCGTCCACGACTCCGACTACCCTCGGAGCCATCCTTCTTGTGTCGGTTGTCCAATGGTTTGAACAACTGCTTTCCTTCGCGCCCCTTGGGAGGAGCCAACTCTCCGGCAGCGATCTTCGACTCTTGGACGTCGATTTGCTGTTTTACCCTCGCCTGAAGCGCCTCCATGTTCCAGACGTTTTTGGCCGCGACGCTGTGAAGTAAGTCGGAGCCGTAGGGGGGATTGAGGTTTTTTAGGAAGGTACGGATGGCCTCGCCCTCCGATATCTCCTCATCCAGCTCGGTCATACCAGCCGTGTAACGCTGGTAGTATTGGGCCAACGATTCGTCGGGCCTCTGGACCACCTCATGCAGGGTCCGAACACTCTTCAGCAGCCGTCGACGCCCTTGGTATTGGGCGATGAATCGTTGGTGCATATCCTTCCAGCAGGTTATGCATCCAGTGGGCAGACTGTAGAACCATGTCATCGCCTTTTCTCCCAAGGTACTCGGGAACAACGCGCAGATAACGTCCTCATCTGGGGTCCTGCCCATGCACGCTGTCAAGTGCTTCTGTACGTGGCGGACCGGGTCCGCAACTCCGTCGTACTCCTCTATCTTCGGGATACCCAAGCCCGGTGGGGCCAGGGTATGGATCAATCTGGGAACGAAAGGATGGGTCTCCTGACTCCCCAATTCCGACATCATGGGCTTCTGATCTCCCATGCAAATACCCACGATCTTCACTACCTGGTCGGCAGTGAGGGGACCATTCAGGGGAATAGTCCTCTGTTGCATTGGCCCTGGCCCATCGACCACGAAATTCTCCGCCGGTGCTGGATTGGGGGGAATAGGCTGTTCCCTCAACGGAGGGGGTGGCGGCAGGTTGTCGTCCGCCTGCCTTCTGGGAGCATCTCGCCGCGGAGGGAGCGGCGGTAGATCTGCGGCCTGCCTTCTAGCAGCTTCTCTTCGGTCTAGGAGGGCCTCCATGGCCTCCATGAATAGGGGCATGGCCTCTGCCACTACCCTGGCCAGCTCTGGATTCTGGGAAGGTGCCTCGTTCCTGGATCCACCAGGGGGGTTGTTCCTTCGCGCGGTATCGTCTCGGCGAGTGCTGTCACCATCGTCTCTCAAATCCTGATGCTGTGTAGCATCCTCAGGGGGATTGCTGGTGGCCGGCACCTGCTTGCCTGATCGTTGCGGCCTGTTGCCAGCCATGGTATGGAATCAGAGGGAAGCAAACTTACTTTGTCTTTTTGTTGCGCTTCCCACAGACGGCGCCAATGTTGGATCACGGTAGGAACTCCGGTTATGGTGACGGATTCTTTAGCTCCTCGCAATCCTGCAGAAGGGGAATAGAGGGCGGTGGCCCAGAATCCCTCTCCGATGCTTAACGTAAGTACGGTGATCAAGCAAGCAATATGTGTATGTGTAAAAACGTAACCCTAACCTGTGATAACTTCCCTCCTTTTATAGGGGGAAGGCTATCTCAGTTACCTGATTAGGCGGTTGGATTGTGATCCACTGTCCCAAATATCTCGCCGTATATCTTGCCGCGTATCTGTACAGTTATATGTATCCCACATATCTCGCCCATTATACCACTAGTGTAATCATGGCGAGATTTCCGGGATTGTGCTCTTACTGGTGAGTCTCGATCATTATCGGAGACTCCCAAGTTGCATCGTTGAGGATTCGGTGTCGGGGAGTGGTGTCAACTCCCATATCGGGACCGACTACGTCCAGGTCCGATATCTTCGGGGCTCTCCCCTATCGGGGCCATGCTTACTCGGGGCCATTCAATGTCGGGGCCTCCTTCCGTCGGAGCCCTTAGCCTTCCAGCAGCCCAGCTCCTAGCCCAACGGGCCTAGTCGCCGTTTGCCAATCGTTAAGGGGCCTAACGGCCTCAGCCGGGGCCCATCACTACCGTGATCCAACATTGGCGCCGTCTGTGGGAATCGCAACAAAAAGCCAAAGTAAGTTTGCTTCCCTCTGATTCCATACCATGGCTGGCAACAGGCTGCAACGATCAGGCAAGCAGGTGCCGGCCACCAGCAATCCCCCTGAGGATGCTACACAGCATCAGGATTTGAGAGACGATGGTGACAGCACTCGCCGAGACGATACCGCGCGAAGGAACAACCCCCCTGGTGGATCCAGGAACGAGGCACCTTCCCAGAATCCAGAGCTGGCCAGGGTAGTGGCAGAGGCCATGCCCCTATTCATGGAGGCCATGGAGGCCCTCCTAGACCGAAGAGAAGCTGCTAGAAGGCAGGCCGCAGATCTACCGCCGCTCCCTCCGCGGCGAGATGCTCCCAGAAGGCAGGCGGACGACAACCTGCCGCCACCCCCTCCGTTGAGGGAACAGCCTATTCCCCCCAATCCAGCACCGGCGGAGAATTTCGTGGTCGATGGGCCAGGGCCAGTGCAACAAAGGACTATTCCCCTGAATGGTCCCCTCACTGCCGACCAGGTAGTGAAGATCGTGGGTATTTGCATGGGAGATCAGAAGCCCATGATGTCGGAATTGGGGAGTCAGGAGACCCATCCTTTCGTTCCCAGATTGATCCATACCCTGGCCCCACCGGGCTTGGGTATCCCGAAGATAGAGGAGTACGACGGAGTTGCGGACCCGGTCCGCCACGTACAGAAGCACTTGACAGCGTGCATGGGCAGGACCCCAGATGAGGACGTTATCTGCGCGTTGTTCCCGAGTACCTTGGGAGAAAAGGCGATGACATGGTTCTACAGTCTGCCCACTGGATGCATAACCTGCTGGAAGGATATGCACCAACGATTCATCGCCCAATACCAAGGGCGTCGACGGCTGCTGAAGAGTGTTCGGACCCTGCATGAGGTGGTCCAGAGGCCCGACGAATCGTTGGCCCAATACTACCAGCGTTACACGGCTGGTATGACCGAGCTGGATGAGGAGATATCGGAGGGCGAGGCCATCCGTACCTTCCTGAAAAACCTCAATCCCCCCTACGGCTCCGACTTACTTCACAGCGTCGCGGCCAAAAACGTCTGGAACATGGAGGCGCTTCAGGCGAGGGTAAAACAGCAAATCGACGTCCAAGAGTCGAAGATCGCTGCCGGAGAGTTGGCTCCTCCCAAGGGGCGCGAAGGAAAGCAGTTGTTCAAACCATTGGACAACCGACACAAGAAGGATGGCTCCGAGGGTAGTCGGAGTCGTGGACGCTCCGATCGGAGGGAGGATAGGCGTCCGACCAAGAGGGACAGTCATAGGGAGGAGTTTACCCCCCTCAACAGGCCTTTGAAAGAGGTCTTGGCGGTAATGGAAAAGCAAGGCCTCGCTCGTTTCCCCAAGAAGAAGGAAGGAGAAAAGTTGGGCTCCCGCACCGACCGTTACTGCCGATTCCATCGGGCCTCTGGTCACGACACTGACCAGTGTCGGGAGCTGAAGAGGGAAATAGAGAAGCTTATCCAGAGGGGTAAGCTGAAGGAGTTCGTGGGAGATTCGCGCTGCAAGCCCCGTTCCCGATCTCGATCAAGATCCAAATCCCGATCGAGGTCCCCAAGGAAGAGAAGGTCCGACACAGAGCCTTCGGAGGGCCCATCAGGGTTCCGACAGAAGAGGGTCATTAATGTGATCCATGGAGGGTTCGCTGCGGGAGGAGACACATCGTCTTCTCGGGAGCGTTATGCCAACCAAGTGCCCGTAGCAGTGGTTTTGGGAAAGAGGTCTCGGTCATGGACCCCGAAGGAGGAGATGGAGATCACCTTCTCGGCGAAGGATCTGGAGGGAGTAGAGACCCCCCACGAGGATGCCCTAGTAGTGACATTGGATGTAGGGGGATTCGAAATGAAGAGGATCCTCATTGATGGAGGAAGCTCCTCCGACATCCTCTTCTCCGACGCCCTGGAGCAGATGGGGAAGAAGAAAAAAGACTTACGGGAGGTTAACTTCCCGATGGTAGGATTTTGCGGCACAACCTCTTATCCATTGGGGGTTATTACGTTGCCTGTGTGGTTCGGCAGTGGCTGGAAGATGGAGAAGAGAGATGTGGAGTTCGTGGTGGTCGAATCCACGGGGACGTACAATGCGATCATTGGAAGAACCACTATCAACCCGCTGATGGCGGTAGCCTCGACTGTCCATCAGAAACTGAAGTTCCCGACTGAGAATGGGGTCGGTGAAGTGAAAGGCGACCAGGTGGCGTCGAGACGATGCTATGTCAACGCCACAAGGAGATCGAGGAAGGAGGCTATGTCGGTTCTCCAGACAGACACTGATCCTCGAGAGGAGTTTGGGCGTCCCGCCCCCATGGAGGACCTAAAAGAAGATCGAGAGGAGGGTAAAGATCGGATCCGCCCTATCCGAGGAAAAAGCTCAGGAGTTGATCGCCCTATTGAAAGAATTCAAAGAGTTATTTGCCTGGTCCCCGAGCGATATGCCGGGAATCAGTCGGGACGTGATCGAGCATGAATTGAATATCGACCCCACAATCAAGCCGATCGCGCAGAAGAGACGTCCGATGGGAACAGACAAAAGGATTGCAATCCAGCAGGAGGTTGGCAGGTTGCTCGACGCTGGATTCATTAGGGAGATCCGATTCCAAACTTGGGTAGCCAACCCAGTACTGGTGAGGAAGAGCAACGGGAAGTGGCGGATGTGTGTGGACTTCCGCGACTTGAACAAGGCTTGCCCGAAGGACTGTTATCCGCTCCCTCGGATCGACCAATTGGTGGATGCTACATCGGGGCATGAGCTGCTAAGCTTTATGGATGCTTATTCTGGTTATAACCAGATAAAGATGGCGAAAAAGGATGCCCCACACACCGCCTTTTACGCGGACAGTGAAGTCTTCCAGTACGACGTCATGCCTTTCGGCCTGGTGAATGCAGGGGCGACGTATCAGAGGATGGTGAACAAACTGTTCGGGGATATGATTGGGAGTACCATGGAAGCCTATGTAGATGACATGCTGGTGAAGTCCCGACGAGCATCAGACCACGTTGGCAACTTGGCAATGGCCTTCGAGAGGATGAAGCTCCACCAGGTCCGCCTGAATCCAGCCAAATGTGCTTTCGGAGTACATTCGGGGAAGTTCTTAGGTTTCATGGTGAGCCAGAGAGGGATCGAGGTGAATCCCGAGAAACTAAGGGCGATAGAGGAGATGCAGTCCCCGACAAACCATAGGGAGGTGCAAGTGCTGAACGGTCGGCTGGCTTCGATGAATCGCTTCTTATCCAAGGCAAGCGACCGGTCGATGCCATTTTTCAGTGTACTAAGAGCCAACCGACAGTTCGAATGGACTGCTGAATGTGAGAAGGCGTTCCAAGCGCTCAAACAACATCTCCGCACCCTCCCGCCACTTGCGAAGCCAGCTCCAGGCGAGCCGCTCTATCTTTATTTGGCTATTTCTTCGTTTGCAATAAGCTCTGTTTTAGTTAAAGCTGTCGAGGGCAATCAGATTCCCGTCTATTATGTAAGCAAGGCGTTTGCCAAGAGTGAAATGAACTACCCTCCGATTGAGAAGTACCTCTTTGCGTTGATTATTACTGCTAGAAAGTTACGGCCCTACTTCCATGCGCATGAAATTACGGTGTTGACTGATCAGCCATTAAAACACTTCTTGAACCGGCCTGATGCGTCGGGGAGACTAGTAAAGTGGGCCGTGGAACTTAGCGAGTTTCGAATTCATTTCGCTCCGAGAACAGCTATCAAAGGGCAGGCATTGGCCGACTTTATAGTCGAATCTACTATTCCCGATCCTGAAGCAACGGAAACAGTAGAGGGGGCAACCGGGAATACTGAAGAGGTCCCGACGGCGGAGCAGTCGGAACAGCCAAATAAGGAGAACACCTGGGAGTTGTACACGGATGGCTCCTCAAGCTCGGATGGATCGGGTGCGGGGTTCGTATTGATTCCGCCAGGTGGGGCAGAGCCACTTCGATATGCATTGGCCCTAACATTTAGAGCCACCAATAACGAGGCGGAGTATGAAGCTCTCATAACGGGGCTAAAAATCGCAAAAGGCACTGGAGTTGAACATTTGAGGGTGAAGTGTGATGCAAGTCTGATTGTAAATCAGGTCCGGGGGCAATATGGAGCAAAGAACCCGATCATGAAGAAGTACCTTCAAGAGGCTCGGACCTTAAAGGAGAGCTTCAAAAGCTTTGATATCGAGGCAATTCCGAGGGGAGAGAATGTGGAGGCTGATGCCTTGAGCAAATTTGCCTTGGGGGCACCTTTGGAAGAGAGTCGGAAGGTACACTTCTTGGAGAAGGTGATTCTATCGACCACCGATCCGTCGGAGGTGTACGCTATCGGAACAGGGTCAGAGGAGGAATCCACTTGGATAACCCCGATAATTGCGTACTTAACTACGGGGGCACTCCCTGAAGATAAAGTGGCAGCGGAGCGACTGCGACGAATGTCAATTAATTACGCGATGGTGGATAACCAGTTGTACAAGAAGGGTCTGCTTTCGACGCCTTTCTTGAAATGCGTGGCCGAACCCGATACGACTCGGATTCTGAGAGAATTGCATGAAGGAGTCGCAGCCTGTCACGAAGGCGCTCGATCTATCCTGAGGAAGGCGTTGAACTTGGGATATTATTGGCCTACGATGAATAAGGAAGCAACGGCGCTTGTTCGATCCTGTGACGCGTGTCAGAGATATGCTTCGAATATCACAGCCCCCGCGGCTGATTTGATGCCCATTGGGAGTGCTTGGCCCTTCGCACAGTGGGGCATTGACCTGGTGGGACCCCTTCCGAAAGCAAAGAGCCAGTGCACACATCTGCTTGTCGCGATTGACTACTTCTCGAAGTGGATCGAGGCTAAGCCATTAGCCAAGACAACAGCGGGACATATTATTAAGTTCCTTCAGACCCGAATTTTGTCGAGATATGGGGTGCCGAAGGTGATCATCAGTGACAATGGTCCGCCGTTTAATGGGGCTCAGTTGGAGAAGTTCCTAGACGAGTTTGGTATCGAGCATCGGACAGCATCCGTCCACCACGCTCAGACCAATGGGCAGGTGGAGGCTGCCAACAAAATCGTGATGGAGGGCTTGAAGAAGAGGGTTTATGCTTTGGACGGAAAATGGCTGGACGAACTGGAGAACGTATTGTGGGCGGTCCGAACGACACCCAAGCGGTCAACAGGTGAAACCCCGTTTGCACTTGTTTACGGGACGGAGGCGGTCGCTCCCGTGGAAATCGCTGTGGCGTCCCATCGAACCAGAAGCTATGAGCCCTCGACAAATCCAGAAAGAGCCAGGATAGGACCTTTGACGAATGACGAAACAAGGCGCCTGGAGTTATCCTTGCTAGAGGAAAAACGGCTGGAGGCCGACATAGCGCAAGCTCGGATGCGTTTGGCGACGGCCAGGTACTACAATCGGAAGGTCAAGTCGTGACAGTTCTACGCGGGAGAACTGGTCCTACGTCGGAATGAGTTCGCCCTACAAGATCGGATCAACAAGATGTCCCCGAAGTGGGAAGGGCCTTACAAGATCGTAGGCATGCCGGCCCCGAATGCTTACAAGTTAGAAGACCTCGATGGCAGGGTATTAAGAAACACCTTTAGTGGTGAACATCTGAAGAAATGTCATGTTTGACAAATAAGTCGTCCGTAGAGGCGCGAAGATGTAATTAAGTCGCCCTGAGTGGTGCATTCTATGTTAAAGACATCAATCAATAAAGAGGTTACTTCTGATCAAAGTATTCCTAAGTTGTTCCCGATACATTAAAAAGCGTCATTGGACGTCCGAAAAATCCTTAAGTTTTTAAGGTCCGATTAAAAGCGTCATTGGACGTCCGAAAAATCCTTAAGTTTTTAAGGTCCGATTAAAAGCGTCATTGGACGTCCGAAAAATCCTTAAGTTTTTAAGGTTCGATTAAAAAGCGTCAGAGGACGTCCGAAAAATCCTTAAGTTTTGAAGGTCCGATAAAAAGCTTCATAGGACGTCCGAAAATTCCTTAAGTTTTTAAGGTTCGATTAAAAAGCGTCAGAGGACGTCCGAAAAATCCTTAAGTTTTTAAGGTCCGATAAAAAGCGTCATAGGACGTCCGAAAATTCCTTAAGCTTTTAAGGTTCGATTAAAAAGCGTCAGAGGACGTCCGAAAAATCCTTAAGTTTTTAAGGTCCGATAAAAAGCGTCATAGGACGTCCGAAAATTCCTTAAGTTTTTAAGGTTCGATTAAAAGCGTCTTAGGACGACGGAAAGCCTTAAGGTTCTTAGGGTCCGATAAAAGCGTTATGAAGAATATAATGTAGCCGGAAATGATATTAATAAAAGGCTCGAAGGCCTAAGGAGTTCCATACGAGAAAGATAACGATAAAAGACTACAAGGACTTAAGTTGTAACAGATTAAGCTCGGTCCTCGGATGCTGGATCTTCAGAGGGCTTCGGAGGGGCAGGCTCAGAGGGATCTGTAGGAGGGTCGTCGGCGTCTTCAGAGGAGCTCTCCGACGGGAGGCTAAAGTACCTTTCTGCGGCTCGGCCGAGAATCTTGGACTTCCTCAAGTCGATGGAGTCCCCGTAGGTTTCGTTAAGCTCTTCGACAATGTCAAGGAAGGCATTCTGCAAATCTTCCTGACAATGCTTCGCCGCATTTGCTTTGAAGTCCTCCGAGCTCCGATATTCTTCGCGGCCCTGGACCTTCGCGTTTGCTATTTGGGCGGAATGCTCCGCCTTTGCCTCCTCCAGCTCCGCGATGACCCTCTGCTTCTCAAGCTTCAGCCGCTCAGCAGTTTCTTTCAATTCTGCTTTATCGAAGGCAGCCTGGCTCCGATCAGCCAAGGCCGTTTGCTGCTCCCGCCTAAGCGAGCTCTCAAGGCTTAGAATCTGCCTTTGCTGGGATTGGGCCTCTTGAGCAAGCTTGGCCCTACCCTCCTCGGCCTGCTGCCTACCCTCCTCGGCCTGCCACCTAACCTCCTCGGCCCGCTGCCAACCTTCTTCGGCCTGCTTTCTGCCCTCCTCCGCTCGGAGCCTCGACGCCTCGGAGGCAGCTAGGTCCTCCTGGAGCTTGGTCAAGCTCTCGAGGTTGGAGTTGGCCCGTTCTTGCTCCAAAGCCTCCTGCAGGGACAGGATGTAGCCGAAGCAACGATCCTGGTCCGCCATTTCCTGAGGACAAGTACAGCTTAGTATTTAAAAGTCGGAATACTTTCAGATGAATAAAAGCAAAGTGTAACCTACCTCTATCCGACGGACGGCCATTTGACGGATGTCCGCCTTGATGTCCTCCCCTTCCAGAGAAAGGGGGCGCCTCAGTGAGGGCGGGATCGAGCCCGACACCAGGTGCAGGGCCAGGTTCTCCTCCTGGCACCCCCGACGTAGAGGAATCCCCTGTAGAGACTCCACCGGTCTCCAAGGCTCGGCACTCTGGTCCGAAGAGAAGGCCTGGTAGTAGTCTCCATCCAAGGGGAATGGAGGTACTACCAGACGAGCCCCCCTATCTTCACTTATCCGGGCTTCGGGAGTCGCGCCCCTAACTGGTGACGATGGTGGCGCGAAGGGGAGCGGGGACGTCTCCTTACCAGGTGACTTAGCAGGAGTCGACCTCGATTTTCCTCGGAGGATTAGGCCTTCCTCCTCAGCTTGGTCCTCGGAGGGGGAGTCCTCCAAGCTAATCACCCGACCGAATTCGCCACAGACTTCCGTCGGGGCATCTTCCACCCCCCGGCTCCGCTGCAGGCACGGAGTCTGAGGCAGGTGCAGCAGGGGCGACGTCCGTGTGACCTGCAGCGGAGCGAACAAGGTGAGGAAGTAAATTGACATCGGTATACCAAATCAGACAACGCTCCACATATCTCTCGCAGCCAAAAAAGTCATAGCAACCCGCTTCGAGAACGTGTGAAGTTTCCCCTCGGAGGACATTCTTGACATCCCTGATCCGCCCTTCCATGTCGGAGGCCTGAAGGTCTTGAGGAACTAACTCTCTATATCTTTTTATAGCACGAAAAACTTCCTTACCTTCCTTTTCGGAACGGACGCCGAAGGCGGCCCTAACCACGTCCGCATTAGTCTGCCCCTCGGGTGTGGGGGCAGACCTTGGTGCCTCGGAGGTCTTCGTCTTCTTCCGAGACGGCTCCGACGCAGCGGAAGACTTTCTCCTGGAGGAGGACTTCTTCTTACGCTTCAGCGAATGGGAGGCATCGGTATCCTCCTGAAACAGATGGGCGGTCAGCGATGATCGATGGGCTGTAAGCAGTGGAAACAAAAAATAATTAGAAGATTACCCAGAAAATTACATTGGAAGGGCCATCACGAATCTTTCCCCCAGCTTCGGGATCAATCAGCATAATGGAAATTTTTATCCGCTGTCGATCAGTGACAGAAGTGGCCTCGAAGGGCTGATAACCCTCCTCCCAGCGACGGGCCTGGATGAGCATCAAGGCCCTCTTGGTCTGCTCCGACCATGTACGGAAGGGCACAGGAGGATCAGCTTCCACGACAGTCTTCGGCCATTCGATGGGACCAGGTTTGATGAAAAAGTATTGTTCTTTCCAATTAGCGTTGTCATGCCCCTTATCGTGGATGATGGCTCGTTCCTTGCAAATCTTCCAAGACACCTTCTTATCCCAGCCCATCTCCTTATACTGCTCGTCGGTCCCCTCGGGTTGGCGGGTGGTAAAAGAGCAGATCCCATCCTTGTTACAGGTCATCTTGTAGAGGACCCGCCAAAGCTCCAGAGTATAGCTCCAGTCCTCTTTGTTGATATCACACCACACCTGGAAGGCAATCCATGTACGGATTGCGTGTGGAGAGAAGGTCGTGGGATAAGTTTTGTAATGGTTGCATAACTCCACCCAACTTGGACAAAAAGGGAGTCGGATTCCCGCACGAATTTGCCCTGGGGAGATGAATACCTCGTCTCCTTTGGGGAGTGTAACCCGGGTGTCGCGAGGGTTGAATTGGAACTGCTCGTAGGGATAGCGAGCCCCGAAGGAGGATTCGAAGATACCACATTCTACGCAAGCCCTATCGAAGTTAATAGGCGCAAGTGAGTTCTTGAGATACTTGAAGACGAAAGGTGGTCCAACAGGAGAAGACCCGCTGTTGGTGGCAAATCCCTCGGCTGAAAATCGTCGAGGGAAGGAAGGAGGGGAAATTGAAACCTAAGAAGATCAAAGATGAAAGAAAAAAGAGTAATAAGGTGAAGAATCTTACCAGACATAGTGACTGAAGCGTTGATCGGAAAAATCTGGGTGCTGGAAGCGCCGGCGAAACCTTGAAGTGAGAAGAATTAGGGCTCTTGGGATCGCAGAGAAGAAGAAGTAAAGGGAAAGTGAAACAATGTCTGGGTTTAGGGTTTTATAAGAGAAGGAAAAGAGAACTGAAGGGGTGGGCAATCTGAGCCATAGAATTCAAAACGATTCAATCAGAATCGTCCAAAGGGAAACGTGCTAATTCGAAGAAGGCGAAACGGTTTCAATCTGAACCGTCAGGGCGCATGGGACAGATAAGACAGGAATGATGACGTACCGGGGCGGTTGAAAAGTGCTTTTTCAAAAAACAGGCGTGCAGAACCCGAGACGTTCCTTCACCTTCTATCAGCATTTAATGCTGGTCTGATCAAGAAATCCCCTCGAATCCAGGCAGGATCCCAAAGGATCTTGAAGAGATCCGAGGCAAAGGCCTCCGACAAAAGTAGGGCAATGGCCTCCAACGTTTTAAATAAAGACCCCCGACTGGGATGTTGAAGGGTCCGATATTGAAAGACGCGATGCACTATAAGTCCCTCACGTCTTGGGGGCAAATGATGGGCCCCGGCTGAGGCCGTTAGGCCCCTTAACGATTGGCAAACGGCGACTAGGCCCGTTGGGCTAGGAGCTGGGCTGCTGGAAGGCTAAGGGCTCCGACGGAAGGAGGCTCCGACATTGAATGGCCCCGAGTAAGCATGGCCCCGATAGGGGAGAGCCCCGAAGATATCGGACCTGGACGTAGTCGGTCCCGATATGGGAGTTGACACCACTCCCCGACACCGAATCCTCAACGATGCAACTTGGGAGTCTCCGATAATGATCGAGACTCACCAGTAAGAGCACAATCCCGGAAATCTCGCCATGATTACAGTAGTGGTATAATGGGCGAGATATGTGGGATACATATAACTGTACAGATACGCGGCAAGATATACGGCGAGATATTTAGGATAGTGGATCACAATCCAACCGCCTAATCAGGTAACTGAGATAGCCTTCCCCCTATAAAAGGAGGGAAGTTATCACAGGTTAGGGTTACGTTTTTACACATACACATATTGCTTGCTTGATCACCGTACTTACGTTAAGCATCGGAGAGGGATTCTGGGCCACCGCCCTCTATTCCCCTTCTGCAGGATTGCGAGGAGCTAAGGAATTCGTCACCATAACCGGAGTTCCTACCGTGATCCAACAAGCACTATCTTTATAAGCTTGAACCTCCTCGTCAGATGCTTTCTGCAGGATGGTCGCCATTTCCACCTTTAGAGCATCCACCTCGGTTTGCATATCTTCCCATTCTTTAACGAAGGCAAGTCGCTTGCTTTTGGTAACCACCAGAAGAAAATTTGTTTGCTAGAGGGAACACTGCCTCAAAGAGAGTTCTCCTAAAAACTTAAGTAGCTCTCCTTCAAACCTCTTCTTCTCTACAACGAGAAGTTCCGACAAACGAGTCAGACGGAATAGATCTTCCTTCATCTGAGCGGCAACCTTAATGAGACAACGTTGGTCAGATCCTTTGAGCTTCTCCTTCAGCTTTTAGACCTTCCGTTTGGCAGAAGTCAGCTTGGCAAAGAGGCCAATCATCAAACGTGAATAATAAATGGTAAATTTCGACACATAACGAAAAAATGAGAAAGACGTCAGCAACTGGATCGAAGGTACTACAAAAAAGAGAAGTATAATTCAAATTTGTTCACCGTAAAATACATGTGCAGAGAGAGGCCAGTCTCCCCTTCAACATCACTAGCCTAATTGGGTGGAAGGGACAGAACGGTACTGAGGCGGGGCCGAGGCATTAAGAAAATGAAGGCCCATATTAAGATTTCTGATGGAATGATCCTGCTTACGTTGGTAAACCCCATGGGAAACCAAGAGATTCCAGTCAGCCTCCCCACTTTAAGTATTAAGGGAGTTCCTAAGCATCCTATACTTGAAATGATACCCTTCATAGATCATCTCAATCATCGACAGAGAGGCCGGAATCTTAGTCTCAGCAGGCTCTCCTACAAATTCAACATCTAAAGAGAACAACAAAAAGATGAGGGTAAAAACCATTCCATTAGGTAATGAGAAAGCAAAATGGCGAATCGATTCAACCTTGAGGAGTTATATCTTCCTCCATTTGAGCTTGACCTTCGCCGTAAACCTCGACGATATATATTCTGACCCCATGGATGAAGTGGCGGTGGCAAAAGTCATTTTCTTCTTTGCGGAGGGCTCGTCATCACCCTCATCGGTGTCATTTCACGAACCATCATGGGCAACTTCTGACGCTTGACGGTAGTCTTCACGCACCTGTTCTTCAACTTTGGAGTCTTGGCGGCAACTACCGGGGCAGACTCAACCCCAGCTTCTTCTACCATCTTATTTTTCTTCTAACCCAGACCAGTCGTCGGCTTTTGATGCGCAAAAAAGGATTAATAAAACCTACAAGATGTAAGAATTTAGACTATGGCCGCCGTAATTGGGTGCCTATTAATTAAGTTCATGTACCTAAGTAATTAGGTAAAGCCACATTAGGAATTTTGGGCTAAGCCTAAAATCCCAATGGACATGGGAGACCGAAAATTGGGCTTCCCTCCCTTCCATGGCCGGCCGAAATTAGTGAAGGGTAAATTGGACTTTTGTACACTTTACTCCTCTTATAAATAGGGACTCATAGGTGGGTTTTCATAATGGTAATTCTCTTTTCCTAAGTGGTGAGATTTAAAAAAAAAAATCCTCCTCCCTAAAACCTCTCTAGTTCAGCCGAATGTTACACACCAAGAAGGTGCCAAATTGCGTCGAGCAATTTACTCCAGGAGATCCATCCCGTGAAGAATCGACTGAGGCTTTGCTGTGAGGCATAATCCGCTTTGGGCTTCTCTAACAGAAACCTCTACAGGGATCGTCCGGCGGATCGAGAACTCCCCTCAACGGTATTGGGTTGCAGGAAACAATATAGGTATGTGCACCTTAATACGCTGCATATTAGTTACCTAACACGTATCAAAGGTTTTGTTTCTGTAGCATTAATCCATTAAATCCTTCAGTGGTATCAGAGCCCGTGTTAGGGAGTTCGTGTTTTTGATCAAATTGGTGTTCTTGGTTTTCTTGTTAACATGGCCGAAAATTTTAAGAGATTTAAAATTTCAAAATTTTCGATTGTTTTTTGGTTAATTTCGGACTGGCAATGGTTTTTCATGATGTTCATAGTGAAGTTTGATGTTCATGATCTTCAAAAAAAACAAGACTTTTATCAAAAATCAAAATCTGGATTCTTGATCTTTGAAAGATTTTATTTTGAAATTTGACCACTTGCCCTATTTTTGGTGTTTCGGTCGAACCATACTTTTGGTGTTCAAGGTAAAAATTTTAATTTCTTAGTCCACAAGTAACTTAAAGTGAACGACAATATTGAGGAAAATATTTTGCATATTTCGGCCGAATTTTATTAATCTAAGGGATTTGGCCAAATCAGGGCTAGGTTCACAAGATAATTATGGATAGTAACTATCAACATATCTAGCACAATATTAGGGATCTATATAATATTGATAATACAGTTGCCTAAAAGATTGAGAAAATATATATTATTGATGAAATATATATCCCTAATTATTGAATATTGACAATAATATATTTTCATAAGATATATATATATTCATAATGTATATTGTTGATTGATTATATATCTGTAAATATAGAATCTTGACAATATATATATATATGTGTGTGTGTGTGCAGAAAATTGGAAATTATTTAAATAATTAATTGTTACTTGGAGTTCGAGTTAAGTTTTTAGTGGACTTTAAAATTCTACTTGGCCCACAAGTCTCAATTTCGGCCAAACCCATTGGGTAACAAGCCGGTCCAATTTAGCCCAAGCGTGTTGGGTTAACCAAGGGAACCGGGTCAGGTTCCACGGGTCCAAACTGGAGCGGGTCAAAAGCCGGGTATTTTTCAATGTCCGACCCACTCAGGTCGGGTTGGACCGAGGCAACTAATATATGTCGAACCGACCCGGTTTGAGTGAAAAACCGAACTGAATCCTATTTTAAACCGAACCGGTCCGACCGAACTATTTTACCGAACAGGATTGGTCCGAACCGGTCTGAACAGAACCGGAATTAATCTAAATCGCATTAATTAAATAAAATAATATCTAATCAGACTGAATAGGATTTGAAGAGCTCATAGGATGGTCAAATTTTTAAATCCAAATGTTTTCGAACATTAAATTACCTACACAGTGCCTAAATGTTTAAATTATTCGTGTATTAATTTAAACCCGATGCCTAGTTTCGATTATGGGGATGGATCTCGGAAATGCATCATTTTGAGACCAAATCATTTAGTGGGCTGAATTAAAATTTTTATTTAATTGATATTATTGCATGATTAGAACTGTCATCTTGACTACGTTAAGCTAGCCAGATTATGCATATTGTGGGCAGGCCCTGGTTTTCAATTAATGAGTTGCGCACTAGGATAGATATGCCGTGATGGTTGAAATTTCCTTGGATACATTTCTAGAAGTACGCATGATTGATTGATAGCATGAATTGCAAGTCAGCCACAAATATTTTTAAAAGCGGAAATCAGTCACCAATTTTGCATGTATGAATGGTATGATCACGCATGATGCGTATGCATGAATGTTGATGATGAATTGCCATGTGATAATTTACTTGAGGAGTAGAATCATATATGCTAAGTATGAGTTTCTCAGAACATTAGACGCATGACGCGTATGCATGAGGTGTGTTTGGTTTCTTGGATATGATATGCGCATGATGATTTACTTGTGTAGTATAATTATATGTGCAAACTTGAGTTCCTAGAAACATTTTAAAAAAAGGCATTGGGAAAGTCAAGATCGGGTGTTTTAGAAATTTCCCGTTCCGGTTATAGCAATTAAACTGTTTTAAAAGACTTATCTATTAGAAAGAAAACTACGGTAATGTGAACTCTTTCACGACCCCCCTTCCCTCGGTTTATTGTCGGTGGGTTTGTTTAGATGTCTTAGGAATCATTATTAGTCATCTCCTATCTAATAGATATCCGATGAACGCAATTCTTTTTCAAAATGTCATTGTCTTCCTGCTTATGCATAGTCATCAATGTGTAAGTTTCAATTGCTGGGATTAGCAATATCATCTCCCAATTAAATAAGGAAGTGAGACTGAATGGTAAGAACTATATGATCTGGAATAAGCGACCAAATATGGTGATTACCGAAAGTTAGGGTAGAGGGAGACCTCAGTGATGCACAAAAGGCATCCTATGATGAATGGATGCGAAAGACCTGAAAGTTCATTCCGCCTTGATGTCAATGCTGGAAGATGACATACTCTACGAGTATGATCATACTGAGTTTGCTAAAGACCTATGGGATGGTCTCAAAGAAGGGTTTGTCGTTTACACTACGGCCCAGAAGCGATCGTTAAACATCGCTTTAGACTCTTAAAAGATGAATCCTAAGCATACGATGCAAGATCACATTAGACAAATGTCTAACATGCTCGCTGAACTCAAGGAAGTAGGAGAAATCCTGTCTGAGGAACAGAAGGTCCAGTGTGTCATCCGCTCTTTACCGGAACCTTGGAGTAGCATGAAAATGCACCTTACCCATGCCACCCATCTCGATACCCTCGAGAAGGTGCGAGCTCATCTCGAGCTGGAAGAGGACCGACTCAAGGGTGAAAAGCCTAGAGCTGAGATGCATATTCAATCATCCTCCCTGGCTGTGCAATATGGTAAGCGCAAGAGAAAGGGTAGAGACTTTCAAAAGAAAGCTATCAAATTTCTGGTCCAGACTCAAATTAAAAGTTCAAACCTAAGCAAATGGTGGTAAGAACAGGCAGAAAAAGCGCGCACGACGAGAGGAATCTTGTACGTGATTTAGGTGTGGAGTGAAAAGCCACCTGGCTGCTGCCTATACCAATCCTCTTAAGTTACGTTCACAGAAATAATGACGAAAGTCATATATTGTTATCAAATTCCGAATTCTCAAGAGTAATTCAAATCCTCCTTTTTTGAATTACAGGACCGAGAAGAGGAATGAGCGTAAAGATGGACATGATACCCCAAATAATAAGGACTAGATGTCAAAATCGTCCTTGCTTGCTTAAACCTTTTTCTATTTTATTCAGTAATAAATACTCTTGAATTAAAAAGGCTTCCTCGTGAATGATGAGAAATTTTTTTTGAGCATGTAGTGAATGCTTGAATTGAGTATAAAATTATTCATTTATTTCATCTTAAGCCGCTTGATCTTATAGTTGCTAACCAATATATTGCTAATATGAGTGCGATGATTTATAATCCTTATTTGTTAGTACTCCACTATAAAATTAAATTGTAATGATGAACATGTACGAAACCGATTAAAATTGAATTTTTGAAAACAAAACTATTTCACCACGGGTAAAGTCTGGTGATGCGCGCACCATGCACGCGTGTTCCTCGAGTGATAGAACACATCGTCTCAAAGTATAAAATTCAACACAAAGAGTGTATTTGTTTAATCCTTAAGGAAAATTTTCATTTGCACGAACACTCATTAAAGGGTTTCACTCATACAAAATTCTCGTAGAGAATTTCAACGAGGATAAGGTGAAACCTAATGCACGATCCATGGTGGATAACCCCTTTAGGTATGAATGAGCAATGAAAAGGAACTTCCATTAAACGACGTTTCCCAGTATTCGCCTCTAATAATATAAGATTGGCGAAGCTTTAAAACAACACGCACTTCATAAACAAGGCATGTACCATGATATCGCAAGTTAGACTTATAATCTTCCTTTTCTTTGCAAAGGAAAGTTTTGGTTAACTGCAAATCGTGATGAACCTAGTCAATGTATTAATCGGTTACGCGACACCATATGAGCTATTGGTAATAAGTTGGATCTTACCAGAACTGCGACATTTATGTTGCAAATAAAACAAACACACAGTAACGATGGAATGCTGAAAAGAATCTCCATACATGTGTGCAATAGCTTGAACGTTTGGTGACATGGTCGAACATGAGACGTTACAATACTTGAGGCTGTTTTTCCATAGCTTAAACATCAAATCAATTGAAGTGATAATCAGATCACACTCCTTTCGAGTGGGAGATTAAAGGCAGCAACACAAGTGAACGATATGGTAAATGAAGATGGGGACATCTTCATAATAAATCTAGTGGGAGGAATCAATCCAACCACCCAGATCATTGTTGCTGCAGGTGCGAATCAAGTCGGACCTGATGATCATGTTACTGAACTGATGGATGAAAATTCAATTTTACCTCAACCACCTACTGTGCCTAGAGGGAGTGGTACGACCAACTCGGACGTGGAAATTCGAGACAGAGAGGTCGTCCAAGAAAAGTTGTTGGGGAAATTCCAAGTAGTGCTCTTGTTCCTAATGAGAGTATTGCACCTATAATGAGCATTATTCCTAGTGGGAGCGATGTTAAGGTTCAAGATAGGATTATCGAGCCTAGACGCAGTCTAAGGCACCGAACTTCTCCTAAGAAGTATCCCATCGAGAGGGGTGAACTGTTCACCCTCACTTCGGTTGATGAACCGGTTACGGTTAAACAAGCTATGGATGGACCTTAAGCGAAAGAATGGAGTAAAGCATTGGAGGATGAAATCGCCTCTATGAAAGCTAACTCTGTATGACCTTTAGTTGATTTTCCTGCTGACCACAAAGCAATACGTGTCAAGTAGGTTCTGAAACTGAAACTCACAGCTGATGGAGCTGTTAAGCGATACAAAGCTCAACTCGTTGCGAAAGGATATACCCAACTTCACGGAGTGGACTTTGATAAGACATACTCACCTACTGTGCGTTACACCACAGTACAGACCATTTTGGCTTCGGTTGCGAGCCTCGATCTGGAGCTGCACCAAATGGATGTTAAGACTGCATTCCTCCATGGTAACCTGGAGGAAGAGATATATATGGAGCAGCCGGAGGGTTTCATTACTCCTGGCAACGAAATTAAAGTTTGTAAATGATACCGCATATTCCACGAGGAAATTGTTAGAAATTGATTCGTGAATCTTCACAAGGATCCATGCGTGTACACGAATACTTCCGAGTCTAAATATGTCATCTTTACATTATTTGTCGATGACATATGTTGGGATCAAAATGACGTGGCCTGAAGCTTCTGGTAATGGATTTCGATATCTCGCCGGTAGCTAGCTCCTTTAGGTGTCTATCTTGGCCTCTGGGGCGCTTTGTTTCCTTTAGAGTGCTTTTGGTAGGCGAGGAACCTATGGACTTCGCCAACGGAGAAAAGAAGGGGAATGATGGGAAATAACTTAGAACAGTGGTGTGAATATCACAATGCCGATGGACATCACACAGATAACTGTTTCCACCTCCAACGTGACATCGAAAACCTCATCCAAGAGGGCATGCTGAAAAACTTTGTAAAAGAAGAAAGAAAAAGAGATAGGAGTCCTCAACCAAAATACACCGACAAAGGAAAGGGAAAAGAAAAAAAGGAGGACTTCCCTCCCCAAGAGAACAGAAAATTGACCATCAACGTCATCCATGGTGGTCTAGCAGCAGGGGGAGAAGCCTCCAACTCAAGAGAGGTATATGTAGCCCAAGTCAATGAAATGCCACCATTTGGTAAACGCCAAAGGCCAGTCGAGAACATGAAGAGAATATTCTCGGACGAGGACTTAGAGTATGTGGTATATCCACATGATGATGCTTTTGTATTCATGATGGATATTGCCGGCTCCAACGTAAGAAGAATGTTAGTGGAGGGGGGCAGCTCCACAGACATCCTTCACATCGACGTGGTTAGAGCATTAGGAAGGACACAACGGGATCTCAGGCCAGTTAACTTCCCTTTGATGAGCTTTGCAGGAGCAACTACACTCCATCTAGGGATCATAACCCTCCCAGTAACCATGGGCGAAGGTTGGACACAAGTCCACTTGAAAATAACATTTGTGGTGGTAGAAGAGTTAGGGGCATAAAATGGAATATTGGGGCGCACGACCATCAACCCAAATCGCATAGTCCCATCAACCGTCTACCAAAAGATGAAATTCCCGACACCAAATGGCATTGGAGAGGTATTGGGGGACCAAGCAGCGTCAAGGAAATGCTACCTTAATGCCATGAGGAGAAGGGCACAACGCGGACTACCAATCGCCTTTGTGGATGCCCCAAGAGGAAATTTGAAGGGAAGGATCAAGCAAGGATGAAAAAACATGATGAAGGTGATGAAAGGAGTAGCAATCCAACTCCTAAGTGCAACAAGGGAGGTGTTCAGGAAGAGGAAAAGGAAAGAGCCCAATGAACATGACGTGGAAGAGGTCGAAGAGAAGGCAGAGGAAGAAAGAAAGAAAAGAAGAAGAGAAAGAAGGAAGAATCATGCAGGCTTGAATGATATCTAACAAAATGGAAATGAGCTGATAACAAGCTATTTCATAAGGCTAGCGACGGTGGCGGCAGAACTCAAAACAACCAGGAATGAATTTGTTAGGGCCTTCTTCAGGAACCTAAGGAGGGACGCCGAGGAATACTTCGGAGGAGAAGGGATCATCACCGCCATATCTTCAGTCGAAAAATTCAACCATAAACTGTGGCAAGCCATACATATAGAGAAAGAAGGAAGAATTGTGCAGGCTTAGATGATATCCAACAAAAAGGAGACGAGCTGATAAAAAGCTATTTCGTAAGGCTAGCGACTGTGTCGGCAAAACTCAAAACAACCAGGAATGAATTTGTTAGGGCCTTCTTTAGGAACCAAAGGAGGGACGCCGAGGAATACTTCGGAGGAGAAGGGGGCATCACCGCCATATATTCAATCGAAGAATTCAACCTTAAACTGGGGCAATCCATACAGATAGAGGAAGAGGAAGAAAGGAGCTACTACAGACTCAGTGACGGGCGGATAGTGCACTTCACACCTCTGATGAGCGAGATAGAAGAGCTATACAACACGGTCCTCTATGACCGGATCCCACCGCCCATGGAATCATCAATGGACTTCATCGCAACAGAAGTGGATGGATGGTGTGAATACCATAAGACCTGGGGTCATAGCACTAACAAATGCTTAGCCCTCAGGCTGGAGGTCGAAGAGGAAATCCACGCTGGACGCCTGGAGGAGGAGGTTGGATCAGAAGAGCTGGAGTTTTCCCCCTACATAGAGTGGAGAGTATCTAAACCTTTTTTTTATGTCTATGTATTAGAGTACTTGAAGGACATCCACGGACTCTATTTAGACTTTCCTTATGTACGAAGCGACAATGGAACTCAATGAAACAGAAGTTTATCCAGGAATTTACTACAAACCGAAAATGGAAAGATCCAGAAAGACAACCCTAACATATGATAAAGCGATCAACAACCTTTACATATGTATAGGGGAAGATCTATAAGGACAACCATTCCTACCGCAAAGGGACATAAGACCCAACGGGCCACCCTTACAACCGAAAATGGGAAGATCCGAAAAGACAACCCTAACATATGATAAAGCGATCAACAACCCTTACATATGGATAGGGGAATATCTATAAGGACAACCATTCCAACTGAAAAGGGACATAAGACTCGATGGGCCACCCTTACAACCGAAAATGGGAAGATCCAAAAAGACAACCCTAACATATGATAAAGCGATCAACAACCTTTACATATGCATATGGGAAGATCTATAAGGACAACCATTCCAACCGAAAAGGGACATAAGACCCGACGGACCACCCTTACAACCAAAAATGGGAAGATCCAAAGAGACAACCCTAACATATAATAAAGCGATCAACAACCTTTACATATGAATAGGGGAAAATCTATATGGACAGCTATTGCAAACAAAAATAAAAGGAATGTATGTCCTAAAAATATAAGTTATCCGAATAGAGCATCATAATAAAAGATGCGCTAAAAGCACACCAAGTCATCCAAGCACAACACAGGAAGAAGTACTACAACAATGAAAAGCAAATCAGAGTATCTATTCTGAAACAAAACCATCTCCAAATCAAGCGGGAGGAAAACACAAATGCAAGAATCATAAAAACACCGACCGGATGTGTAAGCTCAACCGTCCTTCACAATGGGGAATCATCCTCTTCAACAGGGACTCGTGAAGGGACGGTAACCTTAGCAGTTCGAGAAGAAACCACAGTCTTAGTCTTGGAAGAACAATCAGCAACAACTCACCCAGCTGCAATCTTTGCTCGCTCCGCCCGCTTGGCAATTTGGGCAATGACACCTATAGAAAACATAGTATATTCCCCAAGCTGGTCAAAGGGGAAGGAGGGACAAAGAGAATGCATCTTCTCAACCATGTTCTCACCGAAGGTGTTCATAATGCCCTGACAGTGCTTCTCAGCATGAGCAGAAAATTCTTCGGAAGCTAGAAACTCCCGAAGTCCAATAGCCTTGCCTTTCTCAACTCCAAGAGCCTCACCTTCCTTCAGACCAGACAACCCACCCTCCTCCCGGGCATCTCGAAGAGCACTCTTCATCAACTTCGCAATCAAAGCCTCATCCGCTCGGCCGGCACGAACATCATCAAGTTCTTGCTGAAGAACTGTCAAACGGCTAGTCATGGTAACCTCCGACACCCTAAGCTCCTCATTCTCCTCGCGCAGCCACTCTTCGGTGATTTTCTGAGTACACTCAAGGACCTTCTGTGTAGTCTCGAGCGTCGCAACCATCTCCCGAAGCATATCACGTTTACGACCAACGTTAACCAGGTGAGAACCAAGGTTAACAACAGAAGATATGCCCTACAAATAAACAAAGAGTCAAGATAAAAGGAAGATCGAACAAAACAAAGTAAAAGATAATGTACATACTTACGGGAGCAAATTGGGACAAGGCGCCCTTCACACAATGATGAATCTCATCAAGGTCGGTGGGAGGAAGAGAATGATCGGCTGGAGGAATAATGGAGTTCATCATGGGAATAGCCACTTCCGGAATGGAAAGGGAGGCGGATAGGTCATAAAGTTTTCGACCAACATTCTGGAAGGGCAACCAAGAATTATCCCTAACATCACCATCAATGGGACAGATAAGATCCTCGGGAAAGATCAGAGGCAACTTGATCCTACCTGAAAAACAAATATAAGACGCGACGAGAGCAAGAAAAACATACATATACAAGAAAACGAAACCACCATATACCTGGCACAGGAGGTCTATCATCGAAGGACTCACCCCTCGGGGGGGGGGGGGGGGGGGGGGAAACGGGGCGAGGAGAAGAAGACTCTTAAGCATCATCTGAAGCCTCCTTATTCTCCGGGGCAATGGGAGAACCGTCAACGACATCCTCAACAGTGACCTCTCTCTCTTTGTGGCGAGAGGTGGCCCTGGAGGGAGAAAGGAACAAGTTTGTCTTCTGAAACTTGGGAACAGGGGTCTCTTCTCCAAGCTAGACCTCTTCGACCCTATTTTAGCAAAGATTTGCACGGCAGAGATAGAGGAGGACCTTCCTGAAAATTAACAAAACATTGGTGAATACAACATAAGCAAAATAAGGAGAAAAGAAAAAAAAATATAACAAACACAATACCGGAGGAAGGTTTCACAGCCCCAGACCAAGGAAATGGTAGCAGGAGTCTCAGCCACAGGCAAAGGAATAGGAGAAACGATCGAAGTCTCTCTCTCGGAAGGGACGTCTTCACCAGCATCATCATCCTCCTGAAACAGGGAAGGCCGATATTGAAACCAACCTACAAAACAAAGCAAGAAATTTACAAGTATCAAAGACTCAAATACATGCATACCAAGGGTAAAACGCAGCGTGCCGTTCGAATCCCCGTGGCTGACATCTCCTCTTCTGAAATACGAAGTACGGACCCGAAGGAGGCCGTTGTGTTCTTAATATATACCAGCTTCAGGTTCTGCCTGTCGGAAGTGGAAAGTTCGGAGAAGTCAGGACGCGCATCCGTCACCATGGGGGTATCCAGGGACCAAGAAATGTCCTGTCCTTCAAGGATAAAGTAGTATTTCTCCTAATGGCCACTACCGCCCTCAAAGGTAAAAAAACCGCCGCTTGTTATTCCACTTAGTGGTTCCCAACTAGAGAATAAAACACCGACTCACCACCGTGCTGGATGCTATAGAAGCACCGAAACAGAAGAAGAGAGTAAGTCCAATGTTGGTGTAAACACCTAATTTTGGTACGCGCGACACGTATATAACACGTCAAAAATGTTATGTGTAACGCGTTTAAAAAAGGAAGTATTTAAATATGGAAGGTCACGGGGTTGCCAAAAATAGGCTCAGTTTAAATTAGGACAATACATATGCAATAATGTGATGTAATAAATCAGAAAATATATAATATATATATATATATATATATATATATATATATATATATATATATATTATATATATATTTTCGGATTTAATAAGGTAAATATTGAGGGAATATTGATTTTCCAATTTTTGGGTGTCAATTTACCTATAAATAGGTACCTATTACATGTAAAAAAAACACAGAGAAAAAAATTAGAATAAAATATTATTTTTCCTCAAAATTCGTGCTTGGTATTTTTTCACCCTCTTCCCGTCCAAATTCGCCGAAGCTCCGGCAGACCTACCGCCGCCGTCGCCAGCCCCGACCGTGTCGTGCCGCCACGCCTGTCGCCGTCCCAGTCCGACCCTCATCCAGCCCGCTACAGCGCAGTCGCTAGCTCCGACCACCGTGGCTGCTCCTACTGTACTGCTCCCAGATTCAGCCGCTGCGCTCCGCCTGTCACCGTCACCGACGACCAGCCAACCGTCCCGCCTGCTGCGTCGTGCCGCCGCCTCGCCAACTCCGGTCCTGGTCTGCTGCCGGCGCTGGACTTCCCCCACCGGCAGGTAGTTTCGCACGCTCTGGTTTTTTTTTTTTTTTTCTGTTATTATTATTATTATTTCTGTTATTATTGGTATAATTATTATTATATCATGTTAACTAATTAGTTTAGATATAGATTAGTAAAATAACACGCCTAATGAATATGTGTATAATATGTAATTATTGAATTGTGCTAGGATTTTGAGCATGTTTAATGTTAATTAGATTTTATTTCAATTAGGGAATCTAGACGCATAATAGGCTTTTTTTTAGGTTTAATTCGGCCGATGTTAGATGTTTCGCATGAAGTTAGTTTAATTTCAAAACTGGCAAATTTGTGAATTGAGTACCGAAAGGGCGTGATTAATTCCATGAGTTTTAATTCGTAACGGAACCCGCGAACTCGTATTTCTGATCGTAGACCGATTTAATACCTAGGTGTTTAATTAGTTATTCGCTTAGGTAATTTAGGATTCTAGTTAGCCTTTATTAACTAGTGGCGACTCTTTTCAAAATCCACGTTTTTAAAAACGTAATTCGCCGTAGGTCGGATTTTTAGGGTCTGACAATTTGGCGACTCTGCTGGGGACACTCGATGATCTCTTGATATTTTCCATATTCGGACATGTCCTATCTCAACGGGAGATGCCCCTTGGTTACCGCCGACTGGTTTAGACCTCGCCGTAAAACAGATGTACGGCTTGATTCGGGGACGCGTATGAATTCCACACATGGAAGGTGAAATTTTCGCATGGAAGTTCTTTGAAGCAGTCACATTTCACGTGGATGCGACCTCGTCGAAGTGATCGGCTGATCTGCAAAAAGAGTAGGGACACTCAAATCTCAAGGAAAAATTAAGTATAATTTATCACACCTGAGTGTTGGATATCCCGAATGCGGAATTTGTTCTCCGTGCAACTCGATGGCCGCATGTTCTTTTTTGTTGCCCTATTTGGCTGGCAGAACTTATAGGTACAAGATACCTAACCAAGGATACCTGCGAAGACTAGACACGAAAGTTAGTATAAAGAATGAAATGAGTCATGCATGATTTTTCGAAAAACTTCTAATGTCATTCATTTCATAATTTTGATTACATATCAGAAAGAATCAAAATTTATGATCTAAGGTGTTTTGCACTAGCTTGGAGTTTAATGAGTTTGCTGAGTGCACTATCTGGCTCGAACGCACGATAGATGTTCAAAATGAAGTTTTTTTAAAGGACTTTCCCGCCCTTTGTTTAAGCCCGAATAGTCACACTCAACTAAACATTTAAACTGTTTTTTAAAAAAATCAAAATCAGAATCAAATCTGTTTTTCAAAACGCTAGCTCATGCGAATGTTGAAATGAAGATCTTGTCGAAAAAGTGTAATACACCTCGGATAAAAAAATGAATGACACTTGGAGTTTTTTTTTTTAATGCTCATGCATGCTCGAAAGTTAAAGTTTAACTGTTAAGGAAGTTTACAACTTACAACCAGTTTACCTGAATGATACATATGGAATGTATGTACAAAATGAAAAATCCAGGTAAAGTTTTTTTTGAAAAAAAAATGCAAATGCAATGTATATTTGGAGTTAAAATCTCAACAACTAAGAGAAGATTTACAATCTAAAAAAAAAGAATCGTTTTTCCTAAAACAATGCCTATGAGATCTACATGAGGTGAAAGTTGTACAGTTGAGAAAACTTACAAGTTACCTGAATTTTTTTTTTTTTTTTTTATGAGGAAAAAAAACAATGCATCCTAGTTGCTCAAAATTAAAAAAAGATAATCAAGTGAAATGTTTTTTTTTTAAATGCATATGAGATGCACAAAAAAAAAAAAATACAAGATGCAAACATAATAACGAAAGTTCTACAACTAAGAAAAATTTCAATTTACCTGAAAGGTTTTTCCTAAAATAATGCATATGAGATGCACATCTTTAAAAAAAATCAGGTAAAAGGTTTTTTAAACAAAGAGCCCTAAAACAAAGAGAGCTTACGATTTATCTAAAAAGTTTTTTTTTTTTTTTAAATTAATGCATACTTGATGCATTATTTAAAATAAAACAATTCAGGTAAAAAGTTTTTGAAATGATGCATGTGGAATGCACGTTCGAGATTAGAAGCTCTAATAGCTAAAGGGGAATTAAAATTTCCAAAAATGTTTTTTTTACATGCGCGACGCGCTAACCAAAATCACAACTTACCTGAAGATTTTTTTTAAAAAAAAAAGCGTATGAAACGCAAATTTGAAATAAATAAAAAATTCAGGTAAGAGGTTTTTTATTAAAAAAAAACAATGCATACAAAATGCATGTTCGGAAAGAAAATTTCTAAATGTCCGATCACTTAGCTGAAAAAAAAAAATTTTTTTTTTTTTAAATGCATGAGAATAAAAATTACACAGTTAAAAAAAAACTTACAGTTTTCCCGACGACTCTCTTTTTTACAACAACAAAAAAACACTGATAAATCACAACATTAGGGGGTAAAAAAAATGTGTGGCTTTGCTCTACAAGGTAGGTTCCACTGATAGGTTCCCGACAAGGTGTTTTCCTCACCCCATCACAGGGATCATAAGACCTTCACAAGCGAGTGGAGTTGTTCTGAGTCGTTCCGGCGGCTCGGCCGCGCGGTCGTACCCTTACTAACTCTCCGGGGTTCCTAGTTGCCCTGGGTTTTAGGCATTTTGGATATTACACTAAAGTGGGTGTGAAAATTCAAATAATGCCACAAAAAGAAAATGGCAATTAATTACTCTAAAAATATGTACCTGTCACACAAAAAACAAAGTTAGAATCCGACAATTTGGCGACTCTGCCGGGGAGCGCATAGAGGGTTCAGGCTTGTTAAAATTGCATGTTTGCCATGTTTTAGTTTGTATAAGTGTTACTCTAATTTTTTATAAGTTTTTGCTAACGTTTGTTCGTCTTGATTAAAACCGCACACACCACTCTAGAATAAGAACCAAACGCCTAAAACCCAGGGCAACTAGGAAACCCGGAGAGTTAGTAAGAGTACGACCGCGCGGCCGAGCCACCGGAACGATTCAGAACAACTCCACCACTCGTGAAGGTCCCGTGATCCCTATAATGGGTGAGGAAACCACCGTGTCGGAAGCCTATCAGTGGAACTCACCTTTTAGAACAAAGCAAAAACACACACCTGAAGCTTCTATCCGACTGCTATGCGTAATTGCGTGTGTTCTCCTTCTAATTGTTCTCGGCCCCTGTAATTTATCTTGTGTAGGATTTGGGTCTAATGTAACTTCTTTTATTGCACCATGTATGTAATCGTGAACTGGATATTAGTTGAAATTTACTTTTCAAGCATGCATTGTACATCATTTTTTTAAAAAATTTATGTGCCATTCACTTCACAACTCTAAATCGCTTTGCAGTCCATTTAGTAAAGATGGAAAGACTGCTCATGTGCCCTCTCATTACGATCGTTCCGGCTCCTAGGGACGACGTTAACCGCCTTTGGAACGCCATGCTGAAAACGGAGCAAGATTATGTCACCCAACTCGTCAGAGTAATTCAACGTCTTGCTGATTACAATATAGAGTGGCACTTGCTAGAAGCTTTAGCCGACCATTGGAATTCGGAGAAGGCAGTGTTCGTCATCAACGGCATAGAGCTCACCCCAACCCTCGAAGAGTATCGCCAGCTAATACAAGGCCCGGGATGGAATAAGGGAATCGTCTTACCAAGTTTCGAAGCGTCCGAGAAACAAAAGCTTTCTAAACTCTTACAGGCCAACAGAGGGAAGATGGCTGACGAGCTTATGGTGGCCACACATCAGGGTTTATCTATCAATCGCTTGATAAATTGGGTTGGTTTCAGGATGAAAGATAACCGAATGATCCGAGGGGCAACTCACGCCTATCTCCTGTTATTTTTTGGAACTCTCTTGTTCCCCCACTCCCAAAGCCATATAGACGAGGCATTAGCCGACGTCGTCCTTCAAGTGGTCGAAGGCGGAAGTTTTGTAGTGGCGTTGCTTGCTGAAACAATCACGTCTCTGAACTTCATAAAGGCTAAAGGGAGAGGAGGATTAAGAGCAAGTCCAGCATTATTGCAAATATGGTTTTTAAGTCACCTAAAGGAGATCGGTGCTGGTTTCCCCAAAGCTCATTTTCTTATTGAAAAACAAATTATATCAAGAATGGTAGATTATGCTCATCATGTGAACATGGGGTGGAGCACCCGTGAGTGGAAAAAACATTTTTCAAAACTTTTACTTAAAGACATTTTATGGGTCGCTCGATGGTTTTCACCAAAGCCTGTATTTTTAAGGTGTAAAGATTTCAACGGCATTCCTCTTATTAGTCACTTAAGCTCGTTGGCCACCTACCCAGCCCGAGTCGTTCGACAGCTCGGAGGTCTTCAAGGCATACCAACTAGCACAAAGGAACCTCTTCCGATGTTCGACTGGGATGACAACAAAGTCACTCAAACCGTGCTCAAACAGGCAGCTCAAAGAATACATGCAATCTGGGAAAGTCGAATTGAAGAGAAAATCCAACCGCCCGGGGATATCGGAGAAGAAGAACGGATGTATCATGCCTCTAAGGAGTACATCTACCGCTTTCATACTAACGTCGAGGACCCGATTATTGACCCCACAGAAATTATCGGACAAAGGCCGCGAGACGCGCCACCTGCCCATGAAGACGTGTATGACGCACTAGCTGCCCGAGTCGAAATCCAACGTGCCACCTGGGCCCAGGATTGCGCACGTTCCAAAGAAGAAATCAGGCGTTTACAAGGAGAACTCTCTGAAGCACGAACCACCGTCATGCACCAGCAGTGGACTATTAAAGTGAAAGAGAGACAGAAGATGCGGTTAAGCACTGATCTTGAAAAGTTCAAACGGAGAGCAAGAAGACTGAAAATTTTTTCAAAGCATTTGTCTGTCGCATTCGTTAGGACTAAAGAACAAGCACTCGACGCACTCGGCGAAATGCGCAGTCGTGTAAAGCGTTTTAGAGTTTAATATGATTCGTAAAACCATTTTCCTTCGTGAATAAAACGCTGAAATGAATGGCACATTTTTTTGAAAAATCATGCATGGTATTCGGTGTCCACATTTTGAATCGTCGATTTTTCCAATTGCAGGAAATATTTAGCTAATACTGGCACGAACGCGGCTAACAACTAAAATGGAAAACACTGAGAAAATCGAGCAACATGACAAGCGTATGGCCGAGATCGAGGCAGCCAATGCAAAGATGCATCAGGATATGGCCGACGTCATCTAGCATGGAACGCATCATGGCACTACTTGAAGCTCAGTCAGCTCACCGCAACCCAGCTTTGCTGCCGGAATTCACAAGTCCAACCTCCTCCAAAACGCCCGTAGCAAATACCGGACCTCGAATTCCGGCTGCAACCGTGCTTCCCGACGCCACGGTAGAACCTCCTCGTGACCATCCCCCGGCTTTAGTCGTACCAGACCAATCCGCACCGAAGCCGTATGTCCTTCCAAATCCAACAACAATATATGGGCCCGTGAACAAAGGGGGTTCTGCCGGCACAAATGAACTCACATCATCACCGGTCATCGAATCCGAGCAAGATCGCCGCTTGAAGAAAATGGAGGAAAAGATGAAGGCTCTGTCCGGACTTGAGCAATACGGGGGCATTGGTTATTCCGATTTATGCTTGTTCCCCGACATGTTAAGACCAGAAAAGTTCAAAGTGCCTGATTTCGAGAAATATGATGGCACCGGATATCCCATCGTACACCTGAGAATTTACCTTGCAAAGGTGGCCCCTTATCAGCAGTACGAGAAGTTCTTGATCCAGACGTTCCAGGAGAGCTTGAAAGGAGCAGCTTTGGTTTGGTTCGTCAGCTTGAAGGCCAGTGATATCTCAACCTGGGAGGACATGGCTAACGCTTTTGTTCGCCAATACAAGTTCAATCTGGACACTGCTCCGACTCGCATGGATCTTCAAAGCATGGTGATGACTGGCGGACAATCCTTTAGAAACTACATGCAGGCGTGGAGAGAGAAGGCCGCCGGAGTCCGACCACCACTGGAAGACACAGAAGCAGTATCAATGTTCATCGGAACTTTAAAAGGAGCTTACTACTCCCATTTATTGGGACATGTTTCTGCAAATTTTGCCGACCTGGTAAAATCCGGAGAGATGATTGAGCAAGGAATTCGAATGGGGAAGATTGAAGATCCTCTCAAAGGAGACAGTCTAAAAAAGGGTGGCGCCAAAAAGCCGCCCCCGAAAGATGCAACTGTAGGCGCAGTCTACCCAATGCAATTGACATCCCACACGGCTCAGCCAGTGACTCAAGTACCCTCGGCTCCACAACCCTCATTTACAGGCGGACAAGCGAATCGGGCTAATTTCAGACAAAGAGAAACAAGGGCCTTCACCCCTTTACCTGTGTCAATGGCTGAAGTGTACCAGAAGATGTTAGAACAAAACCTCATCGGCCCCGAGTTCATGAGGCCAGATTCGAGAGTACTCAATGATGATCCAAATTCGAGATGCGAGTTCCACATGGGAGTAGCTGGACACTCGATAGAGAAGTGCACCCGTCTGAGACACAAGATTCAGGACCTCATTGACAATAAGCTCCTTATTCTCAGCCCAATCCCTCCTCCTAATGTCAAGACAAACCCTTTGCCGCAAAACAATGCTGGTTCATCAACATCCATCAACATGATCTGTCTCGAGGAGGAGTCGTCAGAAGATGTCGATATTGCGGTAATCACGCCATTTATACTTAATTATGTGCCTGAACAGTCGGCCAGGTTGCCACTAGTGATGCAGGGCCCGACTCCTTTCCAATATGAAAGCGACAAGAAGGTCCCTTGGAATTACGAAGCTCAGATAATCGGAGCAGCAAAACCAGACGATCGTGTTATGATCATGACACGTTCGGGTCGTTCGTACATGGAGGATGTTGCTAAAGGTAAGTCTGTAGAAGTAACACCAAAGAAGAAGGTGACTGACGAAGAAATTGTGGACTTCGTAAAATTCATGAAGGAAGGAGAGGACAAAGTGATTGATCAGCTCCGCAAGACTTCGGCTCAAATCTCTTTGCTTGCTCTCCTCCTAAGCTCAGAAAGTCATCGTGACGCTCTCATGAATGTGCTCAAAGAAGCGTTAGTGCCGAAGGAGACCTCTACCGAACAGATGGGTAATGTTATCGGCTCTATATTCTCGAACCAGATTTATTTCGGGGATGACGATCTAGGAGTCGACGGTCGGAACCATGTGAAAGCCCTCCACATTGTCTGCAAGTGTAATGGATTCGTGCTTTCGAAGGTCATGGTGGCTCGGCAGTCGATGTTCGCCCGTTATCCACGCTCAAGCAAATGAAGATTGACATGTCCCATATCCGTACGAGCAAGTCGGCAGTTCAAGCTTTTGATGGCACGAGAAAGGAAGTTTATGGAGAGATTGAGTTACAACTCGAAATTGGTCCTAATGTTTTTTATGTCACTTTCAGGGTCATGGATATCCCGAATGTTTTCAGTCTTCTCTTGGGAAGACTATGGATCCACGCGGCTGGGGCGGTTCCATCCACCCTACACCAGAAGCTGAAATACGTGATCGACAATCGCCTCGTAGAAATCAGGGGAGAAGGTGATCACAACATCTATCAGGAAACGGCGGTCCCTGTCATCAACACTAGTGGAGATGAACCACCCGCATACCATTCCTTTGAGCTAATCTCCATCATCAGGGATTGGGGAGAACCAACGCTGAGCAAAGCAGATATCATGGTAGGAAGGTTCATGTTGAAGAATAATTTCGTCCCGGGTCAAGGCCTGGGTATCAGGTGTCAAGGGATCCCGCGTCCACTCCAGTTGAAGGAAAGTGTATGCAAATACGGGCTAGGGTATTCCCCGTTCCAAGAAGATGATCAAAGTGCACATGGGGAACAACAACTGGTGGGTTTCAAGAGGAGGCGATTCGCTAGAAGGTGGAGGCCTATGAACATTCCACCACTGTCAGTGACTTTCCCAGGGCCACCTCAGATCATTCGAACTGATGAAGATGAAGCATTACAAGCTATAGCCGGATTGTTCATCACCGACACCACAGTTGGAGCCATCCTCGAAGAAGTTCCCCCAGGCGTCTATGTCCGACCATTTGTTGAAGGAGAAGCAATCACCAATTGGTTTTCGATTCCAGTTTATGCTCTTTCGCTAAGCGATGAGTAAGATTTATGAGTTTCTGTTGTACTCCTTTGCGCGGCAAGATCATGAGCCCCGCATTGGAAAGAGGGACATTATTGTGATCTTATCAATATAAATAAATCCCTTTATTTCAAATTTTACTCATTTTCACTTATTTGTTGTCAAGTTCGCATTGATTCCGGTTATTTTCCTTACCGTAGGAAAAATACGAGAAAACACAAAAAACCGTGACGATGTGATTCCATCAGAGGAATATAATGATGACCATGTTCCGTTTGAAATAAGAGAGAACCTCGAGAGATTCGAAGAGAGAAAGCCATCAACGACCGAAACTATCGAAATATTTAACATCGGTACGAACGAAGAACCCCGAGAGCTCAAAATTGGGGCAACCCTTGATCCTTCTCAGAAAGCCCAGATGATCGAACTACTAGACGAGTACAAAGAGATCTTTGCTTGGTCATATTCTGACATGCCAGGTTTAGATACAGCAATTGTGCAACATACTCTGCCCATAGATACCGAGAAGTTCAAACCCAAAAGACAACACTTAAGGCGGCAGAGTCCAGAGTTACTCCTCAAGATCAACGAAGAGATCATCAAGCAAATTAACGCGGGGTTCCTTGAGGTGTTCAACTACTCCGAGTGGGTCGCCAACATTGTCCCTGTGCCGAAGAAGGATGGTCGTGTTCGAGTCTGCGTTGATTATCGGGATCTCAACAACGCTAGTTCGAAGGATAACTTTCCACTCCCTCATATTGACATGTTAGTCGATAACACGGCACGGCACAACATGTTCTCATTCATGGATGGGTTCTCTGGATACAATCAAATCAAGATGACAAGTCGAAAACCACTTTCATCACAATGTGGGGGACGTTTTGCTACAAGGTCATGCCTTTCGGACTCAAGAATGCGGGGGCAACTTACCAGAGAGCAATGGTGACATTGTTCCATGACATGATGCATAAGCAGATAGAAGTATACGTCGATGATATGATTGCAAAGTCCCGCGAGGATGAAGACCACCTTGTCAACCTGCGGATGCTCTTTGAACGGCTTAAGAAGTTTAAACTCAGGCTAAATCCAGCAAAATGCACATTCGGAGTAACATCCGGTAAGTTGCTGGGCTTTATAGTCAGTAAGAAGGGTATAGAAGTGGATCCCGACAAGGTCAAAGCGATACTAGACCTTCCAGCACCGTCTACCGTCAAGGAGGTCAGAAGCTTGCTCGGACGTTTGAATTACATCGCGAGTTTCATCGCCAACATGACGAACAAGTGTCAACCGTTGTTCGGCCTCCTATGGAAAAATGCATTAATTGAATGGGATGAAGAGTGTCAGCATGCCTTCAACTCAATCAAAGAATATCTCGTCAATTCGCCGGTTTTAGTCCCGCCCACTCCAGGTCGGCCACTCATTTTGTATCTGGCGGTCCGAAAAGGCTCATTGGGATGCATGTTGAGGCAACTAGATGAAGATGGCTAGACAGAGCACGCCATTTATTACCTCAGCAAGAAGTTTACTGAAGGAGAGGCCAAGTACACGGAGGTTGAAAGGACAAGCTGCGCTTTAGTATGGGTAATGCAGCGACTCCGACAGTACACGTTGTATTACACCATACATCTCATTTCTAAGCTGAATCCCTTGAAATACATACTAGAGAAGCCGGCATTGATGAAGAATGTTGCCAAATGGCAGGTCCAGCTTGCTGAGTACGACATACAGTTCATCCCTCGTACTTCTATAAAAGGGCAGGCAATTGCAGATCATCTAGCCGAGTTTCCCATTGATGACGATCATCAAGCAAGCCACGAGCTTCTGGATAGCGACATACTTCACGTGGAGGAGGAGACAGAAAATGGAAGCATGTGGAGAATGTATTTTGATGGAGCTGCAAATTCCACCGGATGTGGTATAGGGGCAGTGCTTGTATCCCCAAAAGGTCAACATTTTCTGTAGCAGCAAAGATCACCTTCCCGTGCACCAACAACGTGGCGGAATACGAAGCGTTCATTCTCGGGTTGCGAGCGGCAATTGATTTCAAGATACAGGAATTGGAGGTTTATGGAGATTCCATGCTGATCATTCTCCAAACCTTGGGAGAATGGAAAACGAGAAATCCCAAGTTGCAACCATATCATCAGCACATTGAAGAGTTGAGGGAGAAGTTTGAGGAAATAACATTCAAACAAATGCCTCGGAAAAAAAATCAATTTACAGATGCGTTGGCGACCCTCGCATCAATGGTGAATATCTCGGACGAGAATTCCATAGAGCCTCTCGAGATTGAAGTAAACAAGCGTCCGGCATATTGTTGCACACTTGAAGAATCAGATGGCGAGCCCTGGTTCCTTGATATAAAGAGATACTTACAGTCAGGCGAGTTTCCCGAGGGTGCAAGTAACAAGGATCGGAAGACCATCCGCAGAATGGCATGCAATTACTTTTTTAGTGGTGAGGTTCTTTATAGAATATCTTTTGATACTACCCTTTTGAGATGTGTAGGTTCGGAAGAGGCAAAGCGGTTGATGGAGGAAGTCCACGAAGGAAGCTGTGGACCACACATGAGCGGTCAGATGCTCGCAAGAAAAATCATGAGGATGGGCTATTTTTGGACTACCCTGATGGCAGACTGCGTGGAGCACGTCCGGCGATGCCACTTATGCCAGGTGTATTCTTGTCAGATTCATGCACCGCCAAATGAGTTGCATCCGATGTCTTCTCCGTGGCCTTTTTCGATGTGGGGAATTGACGTGATCGGTCCCATTTCACCAAATGCATCTAACGGTCACAGGTTCATTTTAGTGGCAATTGATTATTTTAGCAAGTGGATAGAGGCTGTCACACTGGCGTCAGTTACTGCAAAAGTGTTTGAGCGTTTCTTACGAAGAGACATCGTTGCCCGTTACGGGGTGCCCGAGACAATAATCACGGACAATGCCAAGAATCTCAACAACAAGTTGATAAATGATTTCTGTGTTCAACTCAAGATCAAGCACAGGAATTCGTCCCCATACCGCCCTCAGATGAACGGCGCGGTGGAAGCAGCGAATAAAAACATAAAGAAGATCATTGAGAAGATGACGGTCACATACAAAGATTGGCATAATATGTTGCCTTGGGCACTCTTGGCATACAAAACATCGATCCGTACTTCAACCGGGGCAACTCCGTTTTCTCTCGTGTACGGAACTGAAGCTGTTCTACCCGTGGAAGTGGAAATCCCTTCTGCAAGGATCCTGGCAGAATCAGGGCTCGACGAGGCAGAATGGGCTAGACAAAGGTATGAACAATACAACCTCATCGACGAGAAGAGGCTCACGGCACTATGTCATGGGCAATGTTACCAACAACGGATGGCTAGGGCCTTCGACAAGAAGGTGCGACCACGTAATTTCCAACCAGGAGACTTGGTGTTGCGTAAAGTACTACGTATCAATCCTGATTCGCGAGGGAAGTTCGCGCCAAAGTACGAAGGACCCTACTTGGTCAAAGAGGTGTTTAAGGGAGGTGCGCTGATCATCACGGATATGGACGGTCAAGACCTTCCTAGTCCAATCAATGCAGACGCACTTAAAAGGTATTATGCCTGGAAAAAAAAAAAAATTCCTGCTAGGTCGAAAACCTGTAAAGGCGACTTAGGCAAAAGTTAGGGATGAGAGGCATGATTGAAAATCTGAAAGGACAGTCATGGTAAAAGGAGAGTTCTAAAAAAAAAAATAAAAAAAAAAAATAAATAAAGAAAAGAGGGGTCTTAAGTAGCGATGACGACAAGCTTTATAGCGCATCCTGAGCTACTTACTTGAGATTTTCAAACTGTAAAGGGCCACAGCCACCCTCCAAATGGCTACAAATACTTCCGCATCATGACGGAAAATAAAGTACGGGTCACAGCCACCGTTTAATCGGCTACCAAATAAAGAGTGCTTCCGCTAGGTTGAAAACCCGAAAGGGCGGCCTAGGCAAAATCAGGAAATGAGGGGCATGGTTGCAAGTTCAGAAATTGCAATCACGGCAAGAGGAGAGAAAAGGAGAAATTCTTTAAAAAAAAAAATAATAAAAAAATCCCGCTAGATTGTCGCGCCATGCGCAATTTAGGCAAAAATTAGTGACAAACATTCATGCGCAACACAGCGCCTTCCAAAGTCAACTTCACGGCAAACGGGACGGTTACAGTCTGCTCTCGTGAGTCGCCATTCAAAGATGAGTAGGAATGTTACAGTCTGTTCCTATAAATCAACCGATAATCAGGATTTGAAGTTTTCCAGCTTCCTGAGAATCACCCCCGACGAACGAAGCCTTAGTATTCAGCCTTCGCAAGTCACGCCACTAGAGGCACTTCCCCAACGGACGCCACTAGAGGCTCTTCTCCGACACTCGCCACTAGAGGCATCACCAAAGGTTCTCCGGTACGATTTGACGTAGAGGTCTTTCGCCACCAGAGATATCACCAGAGGTTTTCCGGCACGGTCTGACGTAGAGGTTTTTCCATTACCACTCGCCACTAGAGGCGTCACCAGAGGTTGATGGTACTGTCTGACGTAGAGGTCTACTGTTAGCAATCATCACCAAAGGTTTTACTTTATTGCACGCCACTGGAGGCTTTACTTTTTCGCGCGCCACTAGAGGCTCTATTTTCTGCACTACCAATGGAGGCACCGCCAACAGGGGCATCGCCGACAGAGGTTTTACTTTTTCGCACCATCAATAAAGCCAAAGGCCGCCTTGGAGACTTGAAGACCCGGAAGAAGATATACTTCCTAGGCAAAATTAGTGTTTACTCGTCTTTGGACAAACCCCCTCGAATGCATTCTACGGGAGTCCGTCCAAAGAGGGGCAAGCTGTAAACACCTAATTTTGGTACGCGCGACACGTATATAACACGTCAAAAATGTTATGTGTAACGCGTTTAAAAAAGGAAGTATTTAAATATGGAAGGTCACGGGGTTGCCAAAAATAGGCTCAGTTTAAATTAGGACAATACATATGCAATAATGTGATGTAATAAATCAGAAAATATATAATATATATATTTATATATATATTTTCGGATTTAATAGGGTAAATATTGAGGGATTATTGATTTTCCAATTTTTGGGTGTCAAATTACCTATAAATAGGTACCTATTACATGTAAAAAAAACACACAGAAAAAATTAGAATAAAATATTATTTTTCCTCGAAATTCGTGCTTGGTATTTTTTCATCCTCTTTCTGTCCAAATTCGCCGGAGCTCTGGCAGACCTACCGCCGCCGTCGCCAGCCCCGACCGTGTCGTTCCGCCACGGCTGTCGCCGTCCCAGTCCGACCCTCATCCAGCCCGCTACAGCGCCGTCGCTAGCTCCGACCACCGTGGCTGCTCCTGCTGTACTGCTCCCAGATTCAGCCGCCGCGCTCCGCCTATCACCGTCACCGACGACCAGCCATCCGTCCCGCCTGCTGCGTCGTGCCGCCGCCTCGCCAACTCCAGTCCTGGTCTGCTGCCGGCGCTGGACTTCCCCCACCGGCGGGTAGTTTCGCACGCTCTGGTTTTTTTTTTTTTTTTCCAGTTATTATTATTATTATTATTATTATTTCTGTTATTGTTATTATTGGTATAATTATCATTATATCATGTTAACTAATTAGTTTAGATATAGATTAGTAAAATAACATGCCTAATGAATATGTGTATAATATGTAATTATTGAATTGTGCTAGGATTTTGAGCACGTTTAACGTTAATTAGATTTTATTTCAATTAGGGAATCTAGACGCATAATAGGTTTTTTTTAGGTTTAATTCGGCCGATGTTAGATGTTTCGCATGAAGTTAGTTTAATTTCAAAACTGGCAAATTTGTGAATTGAGTACCGAAAGGGCGTGATTAATTCCATGAGTTTTAATTCGTAACGGAACCCCCGAACTCGTATTTCTGATCGTAGACCGATTTAATACCTAGGTTTTTAATTAGTTATTCGCTTAGGTAATTTAGGATTCTAGTTAGCCTTTATTAACTAGTGGCGACTCTTTTCAAAATCCACGTTTTTAAAAACGTAATTCGCCGTAGGTCGGATTTTTAGGGTCTGACAGTTGGCGATGGGACAACACCCTAAATCCAACCCAGGCACGAATGGCGAATGGGCAAGCTCGAGAAGAGAAATCCGATAATACTGACAAAGCTCCAGAAGGTCAGCACAGTAAAGGAAGCAGAGCCCTGCCTTGATCTGATGAATGTGTACCACCGACATCCCATCTGGCGGAGAAGTAACGGAGCTACCACCATAGCGGTATGGCATGGCGATAGGGAAAAATGATTTTCCCATGCCAAACAACCCAGCCAGCTTAGCATGGAAACGATACACTTTCAAGTTCAACGAGTTCTTACTATAGGTCTCAAAAGGGAACACAGGGTCAAGAAGAAAGGCCAACTCATCCTCAAGGATAGGCCGCAACTCGACCTCCATTTCCGACACGGGATCAGATTTTTCAGGGACATAGTACGAACTCAGGCCAGGATGCGGAAACCGCCTTCCCATAAAAAAACTTCTCATGCGAGAAGCAGACTATGGGAAAATTAGAGGCAAGGTCAGTACGGGAAGCCTTAGGAGAAGAAGGCTTACTCATTTTGTAGCAGAAACGAAACGACGCTCCTTAGCCGGGCAGAAGACCCAAAAGCACACCTGGCAAAGAGAAAGGAGAAAAAGTGGTCCGTCAGGAAAAAACATCGGTCCGTCAGAAAAAAATCGGCCCGCCATAAAAATATAGTGGTCCGTCATGACACCATGTAAATCCATCAAGACTAACCAACCCAAGGGTGCGTCCCAAAGTGGACATAAATCAAATGCTTACTACGGGGGCACAAGACACGTGCATGGACGATACTACTTGTCAAAGGGAGGGACTATGGTGGATAAAACATGGAAAACATCCCTAGAAGGGAGGACAAACAAAATCATCCCAACATTGCCTAAGGTAATGAAAGGAAGGAGCCAAATATCTTACGTAAGAGCATATATCATCTATACAAGAAAGGGACGGCCTAATCATGGTACTAAGGCACCCAAACAACAAACACATACCAAATTCCCAAGGGGGGCAATATCAATACCAAATCCTCACCTCAAAAATCTCCCAAGCTCAACAACAAAGACAATCTTCCACTTCCAATCAACAATACACATGGAAGCAACTCAAATATCTATGGTAAAGCCTTGGCTTTTATAGTAATCAATGGAGGACACAAAAGAGAGGAGGGGCTAGAAAATCAAACCTTTGAAGAAACGAAACCGAACATGTCCAAAAAACCAGTCTGATACAAACAAGCCACCGGAAGATCCACGGCGGCCGGAGGATGCCGTCACCACCGGGAGGGGCTCCCATCGCCGTCACCGCCACCCAAGGCCTCGTCCGGAGCCGGCCTTCTCAGCTGCGCTACCCGCCGTCGCCGCTAGGAGCTCCGCCACCCGCCACGCCGATCGGCCACCCGTGGTCCTTTTCACCGGTTCAAACCGAACCCCCTACAAAAACCAAACCCAAAAATCAAACCTACGAGAGCTCCATGTGAAATGTGGTGACTTGATTGGGTTGATTGGGTTGGAAAATTGAAAAAAGAGAAGGAGTAGGAAAGCTAGGTTGAAGAAGGGGGAAGATGCTCTTGAAAGGGAGGATGAGGAAAAATGCTCTAGAAAAAGATGGAGGAGAAAATAATGAAGTGGAGTACAAATATATGCTTTATAAATTATATGGTATGGATTATCTCTCCAAAAGCTCCATAAAAGGAGACACAAACAAAAGGAAAAAGTCCAAAGGATAAGTAAAACGAGACCAAGGCTCGTAATTCTTACCCTCATAGGATTTTATCACATAACATGAACTTGCTTAAATCTAACAAAAGCATTTTTCCATCTATATATTAAGCTTCTCTAAAAACAGGGGGGCATGGAAATCGAAGTACATCTCGAGCACTCGATAAAGGCCGGGATCACCAAAAGGCCTTCCTAAAAAGAAGGGGGCTGAAAATCACGACGCGTCTCGAGAACTCGATAGAATTCGGGATCGTCACAAAGGTATGCCTCTCTCCCCGCTTGGGAGATATTCCGCAGAAAATAGAGTCAGGAAAAGGTTAAACCATTCCTTGACTCGGGGAAAGTGTTGGATATACGACCAAGCTATCACTAATTGGACCCGATAAATGGGCCATAACCGAATATAATTCGAAACTTAGAACACGGAAACCCGAGGCCTAACGCGTACGCCTGGAGAACACCCCGAGTGGCGAAATCCACTCGGGAAGACCCGAGTTGAAAGCCCACCCAAGGGAACCCAAGCAAGGTTCCCCTTGCTCGGGTAACCCGGCCTTGGTGGTACCCCTGCGGATACCCCAATCGGTACGGACGAGTCCCCACTGTCCGGACTCCCATCCCCGGACGATATTTCGCCCGGGGCTTACCCTTAGACGCCACACACCCACACTTGACCATGATAAACTCATCTACGGTCGAACCGGGGTCAAAGAAACCTTATTTACGGTCAAGGCCAACTCATATTATGAAACTGCCACAACCGGACCAGAGAACCACTGGAACTGGGGCGGTCTTATAGAAACTCTATAAATAGAGAGCTCATCCCCTTATTTGAAGGTAATCACTCTCTCTCTAAGCTCACCGTCTCTCTAGAAACTCTCACTTACTTAAGTTTCAGAGTGGGCTTACTGGGACCCTCCCGGTGCCGTTTTGCAGGTAAGCGAGGAAAGGAGAAGGAAATACGGGAAGAAGTAGGCCACTGAGGAGAAGATCGAGAAAGAAAAGCCCACAGAGAAGACTCGTGTAGAAACAGTCGACAACCTTGAATTCGGGATCCTCAAAAGTCGAAGACATCCAAGTCGAGATCCATGAAAGATAAGTCGACGACAATTCCTGTTCGGAATATGAATACAAGGATAAATGGTTGACGACAGTATAGTAGAAGGTCGAATCTCAAGACGACCATTAAATAATGGCGACAAGACCACTCATTATTCTTCCTCTTAAGGAATGAGTCGAGTTGGAAGCAATGTACTATTAAGAAAACCCTTCCTTTTAAGGAAAGAGACATGCGGTGACCTACTTGTCACCTGCTCGCCGTCTTTAGGTTTGAAGAAACCCTTCTCATAAGGTTAAACTTAGGTGGCAACGTGCTTGTCACCTAGTTGGAGAAACCTTTTACAGTAAGGAATGCTGAGGTGGTGACCTGCTTGTCACTTACTGTCCCTTCACCGTCTCCTTCAACCAATCAGAGAAAGGCAGCTACCGCTACTGAGCAGCCAATCAAAACACAGCTACAGCCACTTAAATTTGGTATAAACCTCCCCAATAAATAGGGAAAAATTTTCATTACTTTCATAATTACATTCACATACTTTTATAGTATTCTCTTAAATTCCATTACTGACTTAAGATTCAGAGTGGAATCAGGGGCCATCCCCACCCCTTTTCAGAGGTTTCTTCATCTCTTGCAAGATTAATGAGGCTACCCTTGTCAGAGGGGTACATACAATGTTGTGAATGCCTTGGGGTCTCTGTTGCTCATTAGTTCATGTTCCTCTCACGGGCGTCCATGCTTGTCTTCTCGGGGCCTGTTGTTGATGCTGTGGCTGTTTGGGTTTTCCTTTTGTCGGTTTGTTCTCATTTTCCAGTGCTTCATAGCCTTTCTTTCGGTTTGAGCGAGCGCGCTCCAAATCGATATAAGCTTTTACTCTCTCAGCCATTTCTTCTAGTGAATTTATTGGCATTACCTCGACGTTGTTCGCCAGAGGTGCCCCCCGATGCCCCATATTTCTTACGAAGGCTCGAACTATCTCTCCGCCAGATAACACTGTTGCTATGCCGGAGATGTTCTGGTTGAACCTTGTGTAGTAGCTTGCCAAACTTTCATCGTACCCTTGCTTTACATCATCCAGTGTGGAGTCTCCCTTCAGGAGCTTCCCTTCCCCTAAGTACTGCTGGATAAAGATGTCCTTCAAGTATGCCCATGATGTGATCGATCCCTGAGGCAGACTAAAGAACCAGTACGAAGCATTTCCTGCCAGAGTTGAGGGGAATAGCATTGCATAGTGGTCCTCCACCGTCGTTCTTCCTAAGAATGATGATTCGTGCTTTTGGATATGTTGTATTGGGTGTCCTTTTCCGACATAGTCCGGTATCTGATGAGCCGTGACGTCTGGTGGAACCATTACATTGATCAGCTCCTGAGTGAAAGGGTGCGAGGCCCTGTCTCTTAGTGTGTGCATTGTTCTTCCCTTCGAATCCTTGATCTTCTTAGCTATTAGCTCCTCGATTTCCTCATTCGTGAGGGCTATTCCTGTTATGTTCTGTTGCCTTGCATTTTAAGGGCCAATATTTTGTTGGTTGTTTTGGGGCTCAGCATGTCCTTGGCCGTTTTGAGGTCCAGCATTCCCTTGGCCATTTTGGGGTCTAGCATACCCTTGGTCATTCTGGGGTGCCGCATACCCTTGGTAATTCTGGGGTACCGCATATCCTTGACCCTTGTCTGCCTTGTAATTGGGGTTCCTTTGCTGGTAATATCCCCTTCCCTGGGTTGCTGATTCAAGGAGTTAAAATATGCCTCCCGGTGTCCTCCCATCGACCTTGGAGGTGACGCTTGGTACCTTGGTTGTTCCTGCCTTACGTGTGTTCTTAGACGCTCCCTTCTTTCTAACATTTCCTCTAAAGCTGCCATTAGTTCAGGAGTGATGTTTTATGTTCTTGCTTGTTGGGGTGGCTGAGGTTGCGGCTGGTTCACCGTTGATTCCGGGCAGGCATTTGTTGAGGAGTTTTGTTCCTCAGGAGGTGGGTGTTTCTCGTTTCTTGCTCCCTCCCGTTCTCTGTCGATGGTTTCATGCTGGCTTACCACCGGAACATGCCTATTCCCCCTGCGGGTGTCAGACCTAAAATCTGACCTAAAGCGAATTACGTTTTAAACGCGGATTTTGAAAGGAGTCGCCACTAGTTAATTATTAGGCTAACTAGAATCCTAAATTAGCTAAGCGAATAACTAATTAAACACCTAGGTATTAAATCAGTCTATGATCAGAAATACAAGTTCGGGGGTTCTATTGCGACGGAACGGGACCCCTCCCAGTGACTCGATCGGGGTCCAGGGAGCCGCCGCTTGGTCGGGGGTGTAGAGCTGATAGAAACTCCCGTCTAAGGGGAGAGGGGGAAGGACGACCTTAGTATCGGAGGTGCGTGCCTCCGAGCCGCCGTGAGACCCAATCGTCCCTTCAGGAGTTAGGCTCAAAACCGGCGAATGCTGTTGTGTTGGGGAAGATGGAAGCAGCCTCTCGGGAGTTGGCTCCAACGGGGTCTGCCTCACCCCCCGACGACGAATCAGGGCTTGACCTTCGCTCACCTCCTCGGAAGAGTGAGAAACGTCCAGATCAACCACCCGACGGAACTGACCGTCCGTCGGGGCATCTTCAGTTCCCGATCCTCTCGGGGTAGGAAGTGAAAGGAGGGGCTCTCCGACCCGAGCGTCGGAGGGTGGCACCCCCGCCGGAGCTTCAGCTCCCGATTGACCAGCAGCTGGAGGAAGAGAAGCTTTAGAAAGATAATCAGGGAGTTGATCGGGATCCTTACACCAAACGACGCGACGGGAGAGATACTGGTCTTTCCCGTAATAGTTGTAATAACCCGCTTTGAGGATGCGGGGAGTTTCTCCTCGCAGGATGCGGTTGATCCCTTCAATTCTGGTTTTCTTATCGGAGGGGATTAACTCCTGGGGAATACGCTTTTTGTATAATCGGATGGCTAATCGGAGCTGCTTACCTTCTTCGGGAGTCTGGGTGTTGAAGATCCCCTCCATCTTGTCCAACCGGGCCCGCTTGGCCTCCTCCGCAGATGGAGGTGCCGATGAGGAGGCGGCCCTCTTCGAGGACTTCCTCTTCCGCTCGGGACGTTGGACGGCATCGGTCTCCGACTGCTTAAGCATGATATTGGTCAGCATTGATACCTTCTTAGCTGCAAAGACGAAAACAAAGGTGCAATTAGAATATTACCCAAGGAACGACATTGGAGGGGCCGTCGTAGAGTTGACCCCCGGAGGCAGCATCGAGGAGGCGGATCCCGGCCAGAACCAGATCCCGCTCCACGATTGAGTTGGCATCGAGGGGAGCGAAGGAATCCCCCCAACGATAGAGTTGGATGCAGTGGAGAATTTGAAAATCCTTTGCTGAGTAGGTGTGATAAGCGGGAGGACGGTCTGCTTCAACCTCCCATCGGGGCCATGGGATGGAACTGTTCCGGATGACGAAGTAATTCTTCTTCCAGCCGCTGTTGTCAGGCCCCGAGTCAGTGATGAGCCCCCGACCTTTGACGACCTTCCAGGTGTCACCGTTCCAGCTATATCGGGAGAGCTGCGTCTTGCTCCATTTGGGCATCCGTGGGTAGAAGGCACATACCCCGACATCGTTGCACTTCATTCCATAGAAGGTCCAGAAAAGTCGGAGGCTATAGGTCCACTTCTGGCGGAGGCAAAAGACATGGAAGGCGTTCCACACACGGATGGCGTGGGGGGAAAAAGTAGTCGGATATGTTTTGTAATAATCACACATCTCGACTAAATCCCCACAGAAAGGGAATCGGATCCACGCTGATACTTGCCCAGTGGAGACAAATACCTCCCCTTCCCGGGGACGAGTGACCACAGGGTCGCCCGGGACGCGAGGGCGAGGATAGGGGTAGCGAGGCTCCCAGGTGGAAGTGATACATCCTTCCCGGAGAGCTTCGTCATAAGCATTTTCCGAGATTTCATTATGACCGTAATCAAACTTGAAGGGTTTCCCCCCCCCCCCCCCCCCCCAGAACTGGATTCACCGTTTGGAAATTGACCATGGCAAGAAAAGGCATGGTTGGTTTTCGGAAAAGTACGGGTAAGATGATTGAGATGAAAGATAAACTATGCTAACAGTTTTTTCGGAATCGGAGGAGGAAATCATACCAGACATGCTGATAAGAAAAGATGATCCTGATGGTCGGAGATCCTGGTTGCCGGAGCGCTGCTTCGAAATCAGGAAGGAGAGCTTGAGCTTTTGAAATTGCAGAGGATGAAGCAGTGGAGGTGAAGTGAATAGTGCCAAGATTTGGGGGTTTTATAGGAGAGGAGATAGTCGAAGAGACGTTTCAATCCGGACCGTTGAAGATGAAACGTTTCAACCTGAGTCGTTGAGACGCTAACGACAAAACGGCTAAAAAGTGCTTTTTCAGAAAAAAAACAGACACGGGTACCCAAGCCGTCGCTTCATCACCCACTGCATTTAATAGTTGATTAACCGAGAAATCTTTTCGAATTTGGTGGTTATCCTCGGAATATCGGGGAATCGTAGATGAGAAGATCCGCGTCAGAAGATTTTTTGTAAAGTTAAAAGCCTCCGATGCCAATATCGGGAGGTCCGGAGTTGGAAGACACGACGAACTGTAAGTCCCTCGTGTCTTGGGGGCAAATGATGGGTTTCGATGTAGCCGTTAGGCCCATTAACGACGAGTAAACGGTGAAGTAGGCCCACTGGGCTCCAAAAGAGGCATAGAGGACCAATATGAGGGGTCCCGACAAGGTCAGCCCCGACATATGAGCTGGACGCTCCCGATAAAATGCCTTTGAGTAGGCCCCGATGAAATGCCTTTGAGTAGGCCCCGATGGAATGCCTTTGAGTAGGCCCCGATGTTGAACCCCTGAGGATGTTGGCCCTGTCCCGATGACGAGGGGCCCTGAGCGGTGACCAAAGGAGATAACTCTGGAGTTCCCGATATCCGTCGGGACTTGCCACCAGAGGATAAGGCTGAGAAACACGCCCACTATCAGCGTAGTGGGGAAGTGGCCTGAAAAGACGGAACGTGGGCTAACTGCCCCTGGCAGTTATCTCAACATGTAACTGGGGTAACTCCTCCCCTATATAAAGGAAGGAATTACCTCAGGACTGACATTCATATACTCATACATTGATACTTTCGTACATACTTGCCTACATCGAGATACTCATTTAAGCATCGGAGAGGGATTCTGGGTCACCGCCCGGTCTATCCCTTTTTGCAGGATTACTTGGAGCAAAGGAGTTCAGACTTCCGTCAAGAACGTGCCGTAGTTCCAACCGTGATCCAACAATTAGCACGGTCGATCTTCATGGAATCTCAATCTTTTTTAATAGGAAGATCTCTGGATGTCTACTATCTTCAACCATGCTTGATGTTAACAGGAATGCCCCACGGCAACATCTGACTGGTTCATAATTCGTCGCATGCTAGACGAATGGCCTGATTAACGAACACACATGGATGGTGTTGAGTTTGGCACAGTAGTCAGCAAATGGTAAACTTAGGCATAGATATCGTCCGAGGTATCTGGGATAACTAGCATAAGAATGGTCGGCGAGCGAAGGGCCGTACATGAGATGCGCTCTTCAGGAGTTTTGATTTGGATGATTATCCAAGCTGCACAATGAGTAAGGAAAAACTCAAATTTCGGGGATAAAATGATCACAACTTCTCTTACCTGGGAGTTGGATTTTTCAGTGGGCAATGTGCTCACTATGCGATTGGACCTGCTGCATGTCCTGATTTTCTTGCTCTACAACTTGTGTATGTACACCTGCTGAAAAGTATATGCCCCTAGTGGCAGACAGAAAATTTCAGAACTTTTTTCGGAAAAGGATTCGGTTGATCGAGTCAAGCTACATTGATCGGCACATTGAATCTTCACGGGATTCTCGATGATCTCTTGAAATTTTCTCATCTCCTGACATGTCCGATCTCAAAGGGAGATGACCCATGGTTACCGCTGAATGGTTTAAACCTGGCCACATAACGGTTGTATACCTCGTCTTGGAAAGCGTATGAATTTCACACATGGTAGGTGAAATTTTTCATAGAAACTCTTCGAAGCGCCCACGTTTCACACGGTTGCGGCATTGGTTGAAGTGGTCATCCGACCTGCAAAAGAGTAGGGATACTCAAATCTCAAGGAAAGAGTTAAGTACAATTTAACGCACCTCAGCGTTAGATATCTCGAGTGTGCAATTTGTTCCTTGTGCAACTGGATGACTGCATGTTTTTTTTTGTTGCCCCATTTAGCCAACATAACTTATGTGTACATGATACCTTAACCAAGGGTACCTGAAAAGAGTGAATAAAAAATCAGTGTAGAGAATATGAAAAATCATGCATGATTTTTTGAAAACTCTAATATCCTTCATTTCATAATTTTGATTATTTTTTTTTTTTGAAAAGGAATCAAAATTCATGATCAAATGTGTTTTGCGTCATCATGGAGTTTACTGAGTTTGCTGAGTGCATCATCTGGCTCGAACGCAGGACAAATCCTCAAAACAAAGTTTTTTCAAAAATGATTTATCGTCCTTTGTTTAAACTCGAATAGTAGCACTCAACTGCACAGTTAAACTATTTTCTCAAAAAAGAATCAAAACTCCCATTTTTTAAATGCTCGCTCATGCGAATGTTGAAATGACGATTTTGCCAAAACAGTGCAATACACCTTGGATGAAAACGAATGAAACTTTGAGTTTTTTTTTTTTTAAATGCTCATGCATGCTCAAAAGTTAAAATTCTATTGTTAAGAAAGTTACAACTTACAACATATTACCTGAATGACGCATATGAACTGCATTTTTGAAAGTTAAAATTCTATCTTAAGAAATTCACAACTTACAACAGTTTACCTGAATAATGCATATGAAATTCATATTTAGAAATAAAAATTTCAGGTGGATTTTTTTAAAAACAATGCAATTGAGATGCATGCGTGAATTTGAAAGCTCTATAGCTAAAAAACTCACAATTTTTCTGAAATGTTTTTTTATAAAAAAAAAAATAATGTATACTGACTGCATGCTTAAAAAAATCAGGTAAAAAGGTTTTTTTGAAAATGATGCATATGCATTTCATGTTTGAATTTCAAAAACTCTAAGGGCCAAAAAGGAATTACTAATTTTCCTAATTTTTTAAAAAAATGATGCACATTGAATGCACTAACAGAAATTTATAGCTTACATGAAAAGTTTTTTCCAAAAAATTATGTGTATGAAACACATGCTTAAGGTTCTGCAACTAAGAATGTGTACAATCTATCAACATATTATCTTTCCTAAAACAATGCACATGCGATGCACATGAGATGCATACTTTAGATGAAAGTTTTACAGTCAAGGTAATTTACAAGTTATCTGAAAAGAATTTTTTGTTTTTTGTTTTTTTAACGAGGGAAAAAAAATCAATGCATCGTGGTTGCTCAAAATTAAGAATCAGGCGAAAAGTTTTTTTTTTTTAAAGGATGCATATGAGATGCACAAAAATAAATACAAGATGCAAACATAAAAATAAAAGTTCTACAACTGAGAAAAATTACAATTTACCTGAAAGGTTTTTTTGAAAATAATGCATATGACATGCACATTTTTTGAATAAAAATTCAGATAAAATGATTTTTTAAACCAAGAGCCCTAAAACTAAGAGAGCTTACGGTTTATCTAAAAAGTTTTTTTTTTTAAATTAATGCATATTGGATGCATTATTTAAAATAAAACAATTAAGTTCAATTTTCTTTTTATTAAAATGATGTATATGGAATGCATGTCCGAAATTGGAAGCTGTAACAGTTAAAGCGAACTTACAAATTTTCCTAAAATTTTTGTTTTTTGGTTTTTTCTTTTTGTTTTTATAGTTTTTTTGTTTTATGCAATGCATACACAATACACTAACCAAAATTAAAACTTACCTAAAAAGTTTTTTTCAAAAATAATGCGTACAAAACACATGCTAAAAATAAAAATTCAGGTAAGAGGTTTTTTTAGAAAAAAAATGCATATGAAATGCATGTTCGAAAGGAAGCTCTAATAGCTAAAGAAATTAATTTTTCTGGAATGTTTTTTATTTTGTAATGCATAAGTAAAAATTACAACTTACCTGAGATTATTTTTTTTAAATAATGCGCATGAGACGCATATTTAGAATAAAAATTTAGGTAAGGGTTTTTTTTTTTTTAACAATGTGTCTGAAACACATGTTTAGAAATAAAAATCTACAACTAAGGGATTAACTGCTTAGCTAAAAATGTTTTTTTTGGTTTTTTCTGAAAATAACGTATACAAAATGCATTTTAAAATTAGAAGCTCTAATAGCTGAAAGGGAGTTAAATTTTTCATGAAAATATTTTTTTGAAAATAATGCGTGAATGATGCGTTAATTATGAATTACTACTTACCTAGTTTTTCTTTTAAATAATGCGTATGAAACACGAGTTTGAAAAAAAAAAAATTCAGGTAAGAGTTTGTTTTTTTTTTTTTTAACAATGTATACGAAATGCATGTTAAAAGAAATTTTCTACAACTAAATAACTAACTACTTGGCAGGATTTTTTTTTTTTATGTATTTTTTTAAAAGCAATGATATGAATGCATGAGGAATAAAGTTACACGCTTAGAAGAAACTTACAATTTACATGATAACCTCTTTACAAAAAAAACTGATAAAACACGACACGTTAGGAGGGTAAAAAGTTTGGCTTTACTCTACAAGGTAGGTTCCACTGATAGGTTCCCGACAATGTGGTTTCCTCTACCCATCACAGAGATCACAGGACCTTCACAAACGAGTTGAGTTGTTCTGAGTCGTTCCGGCGGGTCGGCCGCGCTGTCGTACCCTTACTAACTCTCCGGGGTTCCTAGTTGCCCTGGGTTTTAGGCATTTTGGGTATTACACTAAAGTGGTGTGTGCGAGTTCAAATAATGCCACAAAAAGAAAAATGTTAATTGTAACTCTAAAAAAAATGTACCTGTCACACAAAAAAACAAAGTTAGAATGGTGAAGATAATAAAATATAAGAATTCAAAAAATATGGCAATAAGCGAATATAATGAGCCCGAACCCTCTAAGTCCCTAGCATAGTCGCCAAATTGTCAGACCTAAAATCTGACCTAAGGCGAATTACGTTTTAAACGCGGATTTTGAAAGGAGTCGCCACTAGTTAATTATTAGGCTAACTAGAATCCTAAATTAGCTAAGCGAATAACTAATTAAACACCTAGGTATTAAATCAGTTTAAGATCAGAAATACGAGTTCGGGGGTTCTATTACGAATTAAAACTCATGGAATTAATCACGCCTAATGGGTTTGAATATAGCCGTTAGGCCCATTAACGACGAGTAAACGGTGAAGTAGGCCCACTGGGCTCCAAAAGAGGCCTAGAGGGCCAATATGAGGGTTCCCGACAAGGTCGGTCCCGACATATGAGCTGGACGCTCGTGATGAAATGCCTTTGAGTAGGCCCCGATTAAATGCCTTTGAGTAGGCCCCGATGTTGAATCGCTGAGAATGCTGGCCCTGTCCCGATGACGAGGGGCCCCGTGCGGTGACCAAAGGAGATAACTCTGGAGTCCCCGACATCCGTCGGGACTCGCAACCAGAGGATGAGACCGAGAAACACGCCCACTATCTGCGTAGTGGGGAAGTGGCCTGAAAAGACGGAACGTGGGCAAGTGGCCGAGATAAATGGAACGTGGGCTAACTGCCCCTGGCAGTTATCTCAACAGGTAACTGGGGTAACTCCTCCCGTATATAAAGGAAAGAATTACCTCAGGACTGACACATTCACATACTCATACACATTGATACTTGCCTACATCGAGATACTCATTTAAGCATCGGAGAGGGATTCTGGGTCACCGCCCGGTCTATCCCTTTTTGCAGGATTACTTGGAGCAAAGGAGTTCAGACTTCCGTCAAGAACGTGCCGGAGTTCCAACCGTGATCCAACATTGGTGCCGTCTGTGGAAATTGTAACAAAAAGCAAAGATAGCTTCTACCCGATCGATGGCTGGCAAGCAAAAGAAGAAACAAGGGCAATCCGGCGGTTCCCGCCATCCTGCTGGAACTCTGAATTCAGGGCTGCCGGAGCGCAGTGTTGATCGGAATAATCCTCCCCCTGCTGGTTCCCAAACAGGGGGGCATCATGACGATCACGAGGATTCCATTCGAAACTCGTTGGAGGACAGAGAAGAGATCCCGAGGAGGGAGCAGGATGCCTCAACAAAGGTGGACTTGGCGAAGGCTGTGATGGATGCCATGCCGATATTCCTGGAGACTATGGAGGCTCTCCTGGACCGAAGGAGGCTGCCAAGAAGAAGGAGGAAGAGTTGCCTCCGCCTCCGCCAAGGGAGAATCGGGACGGGCAGGAGGCCCAACCTGAGCACCAGGACAAGGGCAAGGAGCCCGCTCAGTCGGAGCATTTCGTGATTGATGGGCCTGGACCGGTGCAGCATAGGACCATCCCTCTTAACGGTCCTATCACCCCCGACCAGGTGGTGAAGATCGTGAACATCTGTATGGGGGACCAAAAGAAGATGATGTCGGAGCTGAGGGATCGATCCACTCATCCCTTTTTCCCCCGATTGGTGAACACCCTTGTCCCGCCAGGACTTGGTATCCATACAATCAAGGAGTATGATGGCGAGGAAGATCCAGTTCGCCATGTCCAGAAGCATGTTATGGCTTGTCTAGGCAGAGCCCAGGATGACGATATAGTGTGCGTTCTGTTCCCGGCCACACTTGGTGAGAGGGCCCTGACGTGGTTCTTCAGCCTTCCTCCAGGGTGCATCTCTACCTGGACCCAGATGCATGACCGTTTCATGCAGCAGTACCAGGGCCGTCGACGTCTCCTTAAAAGCGCGAGGTCCCTGGTTGAGGTGGTACAGAGGCCCGATGAGTCACTGGCGCATTATTACCAGAGGTACACTGCCAGCGTGGCCGAGATTGATGAGGAGATGTCGGAGGGAGAGATCATCCGCACCTTCATTCGGAACCTGACAGCACCATATGGTTCCAACCTGATGCACAGCATGGCTGAGAAGGCCGTGTGGAACATGGAGGCGCTGCAGAAGAGGGTGAAGCAGCAAATCGACGTACAAGAGTCGAAGAGAGCTGCCGGAGAGCTCGATCCTCCGAAATCGAACAAGGGGAAGCAGTCGTCCAAGCCATCGGACGATTGGAGGAGGAAGGATAAACCCAAGAGCGGTCGGGGTCGAGGCCGCTCCGATCGGAGGGAAGACAAGCGTCCCTCGAAGTCGGACAAGCGGGAGGACCGTTACACTCCTCTCATTTGCTCCATGGGTGCTGTGTTGGCGGTGATGGACCGACAGGGTATCGCCAGGTACCCCCCCGAAGAAGGATGGAGAGTTCATGGGAGCCCGCACCGATCGGTATTGTCTTTTCCATCGCGCCAGCGGTCACGACACTAACCACTGTCGGGAGTTGAAGAAGGAGATTGAGAAGCTGATCTAGAATGGGAAGCTCAAGGAATTTGTGGCTGGGCAACGGAGCCGATCCCGTTCCCGGTCCCGATCGCGGTCCCTTTCCCGATCCCGTTATCGGTCCCTGAAGAAGGAGAAGCCCGAGTCTTCCAATGCCCGCAAGGAGAAGCGGGGGACCATTAATGTGATCCATGGGGGATTTGCTGCAGGAGGTGATACCACGGCATCTCAAGAGGTCTATGCTTCTCGAATTCCTATTGCTGTGGTGCTGGGTAAGAGGGCCCGAACTTAGGCTCCGAAGGAAGAGATGGTGATTTCCTTCTCAGCGGAGGACCTGATAGGTGTGGAGACCCCGCACGATGATGCTTTGGTCGTGACCCTGAACGTGGATGGGTACGAGATGAAGCGAATCTTGATTGATGGAGGGACCTCCTCCGATATTTTGTTCATGGATGCGCTGGAGGCCATGGGAAAAACCAAGAAGGATCTGAAGCATGCGGACTTCCCGATGGTCGGATTTTCTAGCTCTACCTCTTACCCGGTGGGGATGATTACCTTACCGGTCGAGTTCGGTAGTGGTTGGAAGTCGGTAAAGAGGGACGTGGAGTTCGTAGTTGTCGAGTCTGCAGGGACTTACAATGCAATTATCGGGAGGACCACCATCAACCTGATGGGGGCAATTGCCTCAACTGTCCATCAGAAGATGAAGTTTCCGACCGACCACGGAGTCGGGGAGGTCAAGGGCGATCAGGTGGCCTCCAGGAAGTGCTATGTCAATGACACTCGAAGGATGAATCGGGAGGCTATGACCATTTTCCAGACTGATGCTGATCCCCGAGAGGAGTTTGGGCGTCCCGCCCCGATGGAGGATTTGAAGGAGGTCGAGATCGATGGAATTCAGAGGAAGGTAAAGATCGGGTCCGCTCTGTCTTAGGAGAAGGCCCAAGAACTGATTGATTTGTTGAAGGAGTTCAAGGAGCTGTTTGCCTGGTCCCCGAGTTTCATGCCAGGAATCAGCCCCGATGTGATTACTCATGAGCTGAAGATTGACCCCGCGATCAAGCCGACTGCACAGAGAAGATCGCGATCCAGCAAGAGGTGGGTGCCGACAAGAAGATCGCGATGGGTGCCGACAAGAAGATCGCGATCCAGCAAGAGGTGGGAAGGTTGCTCGATGCTGGATTTATATAAGGAGCTCCGATTCCAGACCTGGGTCGCCAACCCAGTCCTGGTGAAGATGAGCAATGGCAAGTGGCGGATGTGTGTTGATTTCCGCGACTTGAACAAAGCATGCCCGAAGGATTGCTATCCGCTCCCGAGGATCGATCAGCTGGTGGATGCCACATCGGGACATGAGTTGCTGAGCTTTATGGATGCCTAGTCCGGCTACAATCAGATCAAGATGTCCAAGGAGGATGCCCCCCACACCGCTTTTTATGCTGATAGCGACATCTATCACTACGATGTCATGCCCTTTGGATTGATCAATGCCGGTGCAACTTATCAGAGGATGGTGAACAAGCTGTTCGGGGATATGCTGGGGAAAACAATGGAGGCCTATGTGGACGATAGGCTGGTGAAGTCCCGACAGGATGTTCACAACTTGGCCACGGCGTTTGAGCGGATGAGGCTTCATCAAGTTCGCTTGAACCCGACCAAGTGTGCCTTCGGAGTGCATTCAGGGAAGTTTTTGGGCTTCATGGTGAGCCAAAGGGGAATCGAGGTGAACCCTGAGAAGCTGAAGGCGATCGAGGAGATGAAGTCCCCAACGAACCATCGGGAGGTGCAGGTGCTGAATGGCCGATTGGCCGCGATGAATCGCTTCCTGTACAAGGCAAGCGACTGATCCATGCCGTTCTTTGAAGTGCTGAGGGCCAACAAGAAGTTTGAGTGGACTGCCAAGTGCGAAGAGGCGTTCCAGGCACTCAAGCAGCACCTCCGCACCCTCCCGCCGTTGGTGAAGCCCATTCCAGGCGAGCCACTCTATCTGTATTTGGCTGTTTCTGAATTTGCTGTTAGCTCTGTCTTAGTGAAAGTCGTAGAGGTAACCAAGTCCCCGTCTATTATGTAAGCAAGGCACTCGCCAAGTCTGAAATAAATTATACCGCCGTTGAAAAGTATCTTTATGCGTTGATTGTCACTGCTCGGAAGCTGAGACCTTACTTCCATGCGCATGAGATTACTGATCTGACGAATCATCCCTTGAAGCATTTTTTGAACCGACCTTATGCGTCGGGGAGATTAGTGAAATGGGCAGTCGAGCTTAGTGAGTTCCGCATTCACTTTGCTCCGAGAACGCCTATTAAGGGCCAGGCGTTGGCGGATTTCATAGCAGAGTCTACAGCCCCCGATCTAGAAGAGGGGGCAACCACGGAGGTCCCGATGGCAGAGCAGTCAGAACAGCCCAATGACGAAGACACTTGGGAGATGTATACCGATGACTCCTCAAATTCAGAAGGATCGGGAGCAAGGTTCGTACTGATACTGCCAGGTGTAGGCGAGCCCCTTCGATATGCCTTGGCCTTGACGTTTATGGCCACCAACAATGAGGCTGAATATGTGGCTCTCATCACCGGCCCCAAGATTGCAAAAGGAACGGGAGTTGGTCACTTAAAGGTGAAGTGTGATGCTAGCCTGATTGTGAACCAAGTCCAGGGGCGATACGAAGCAAAGAGCCCGATGATGAAAAAGTACCTTCGTGAGGTGCAAACCTTGAAGGAGAGTTTCAAGAGCTTCGATATTGAAGCAATACCGAGAGAGGACAATGTGGAAGCAGATGCCTTGAGCAAGTTCGCCTTGGGGGCACCCCTCGATGAAAGTCGGAAGGTGCACTTCTTGGAGAAGGTGATCCTGTCAGCTGCCGATCAATCAGAGGTATGTGCCATCGAGACCGGATCGGAGGAGCCCACTTGGATGACCCCGATAGCCGCGTACCTGACTACGGGGGCAGTCCCCGATGATGAAGTAGCAGCAGGCAAATTACGCCGAATCGCGGTCGATTATATGATGGTGGACAATCAGCTGTATGAAAAGGGGTATTCAACTCATTCAACTCCTTACTTGAAATGTGTGGCTGAGCCCGATACAGATCGGATCCTTAGGGAGGTGCACGAAGGATATTCGGCTTGTCATGAAGGTGCCCGATTCGTCGTGAGGAAAGTGCTGAACCTGGGCTATTACTGGCCCTCGATGAACAAGGAGGCAACGATGCTAGTCCGATCCTGTGACGCTTGCCAGAGGTACGCCCCGAATATTGTGGCTCCAGCTGCCGATCTGACGTCCATCAAGAGTGCTTGGCCCTTCGCGCAGTGGGGAATCGATTTGGTGGGACCCCTTCCAGTTGCAAAAGGTCAGTGCCGATATTTGATTGTGGCTATTGATTATTTCTCGAAGTGGATAGAAGCTAAGGCATTGGCCAAGACAACGGGGAATCATATCCTCAAATTCCTCCAGACCAATATTATATCCAGATCTGGGATCCCTAAGGTGTTGATCAGTGATAACGTCCCTCCGTTTAACGGGGTCCAGTGGAAGGAGTACCTGGAGGAACTGAAAATTGAGCATCGGACAACCTAGGTCCATCATGCTCAGACCAATGGACAGGTGGAGTCAGCCAACAAGATCGTGATGGATGGCCTGAAGAAGAGGGTCCATGCCTTGAAGGGCAAATGGCTGGACGAGCTGGAAAATGTGCTTTGGGCTGTTAGAACAAAACCCAAACGATCAACTGGGGAGACTTCCTTTGGCCTTGTTTATGGCACAAAAGCAGTTGCTCCCGTTGAAATAGCTGTGGCATCCCATCGGACGAGGTATTATAAACCTCTGTCGAATGATGAAATGAGGCGTCTGGACTTGGACTTGGTCGAAGAGAAGAGGCGGAATGCCGAGGAGGCCCAGGCTCGGATGCGCTTGGCAACGACCCGATATTACAATCGGCGAGTCAAGTCTCGACAGTTCTTTGTCGGGGAACTGGTCTGGCGTCGGAACGAATTTACCCTTTTGGATCGGATCAACAAGATGTCACCAAAATGGGAAGGACCTTACAAGGTCGTGGGGATGCCAGCTCGAAATTCGTATAAGTTGGAAGACCTCGATGGCAATGTGTTGAAGCATTCTTTTAGTGGTGAACACTTGAAGAAATTTCAGGCCTGATATTAGTCGCCTTTAGTGGTGCAAGTTGTTTATCGTTTTGATTTGATATAAACAGGTTTTGAGCCATCAATGAATAAAGAGGTTGCTTCCGATTAAATCGCCTTAAGTGGTGTGGATAAATCGCCTTAAGTGGCGTGGATAAATCGCCTTAAGTGGCGTAGATAAATCGCCTTAAGTGGCGTGGATAAATCGCCTTAAGTGGTGTGGTTAAATCACCTTAAGCGGTGTGGTTAAATCGCCTTAAGTGGCATGGTTAAATCGCCTTAAGTTGTGTGGTTAAAATGTCTTAAGTGACGTGTTGAATCACTCTAAGTGGTATGATCAAATCACCTTAAGTGGCGTGGTTAATTCACCTTAAGTAGTGCAACGATAATCGGAACCAAAGTAGATTGATATTATAAAGGCCTGAAGGTTCACGAAAAGAGAAGGAAATTACAGGGATTCTAAAATAAAGCGTTAAGCTTGGTCCTTGGCAGCATCGAGAGGAGCAGAGTCCACGAGGTCCATGGCAGAAGGCTCTGCGATCGAAGGATCGGATCCCGGAAGGTTGGTCGAGGGAGGATCGGACCCTTGGAGGTCAGCCAGTGAAGAGTCGATTGTCGGGGGATCAGCTGTCGGGAGGTCTGTACTTGGAGGCTCCACCTTGTCTTCAGCACCCGCAGTTCCCTCAGGGGTGTTGGCCCCATCGCTCTCCTCTGAAAGGCTGAAATGCCTCTCCGCGAAGGGGGCGAGAGTCTGAGACTTGGTGAAGTCAATGGCACTGCCATACTCCAGATGGAGCTCCTCAACAGCATTGAGAAGGGTGGTCTCCATCTCCGCGTTACACAACCTCACCGCGTCCACCTTGAAATCCTCGGATCCCCGGTAATCTTCCCGACCCTTGGCCTCAGCCTCAGCTAGCTTGGTGGGAAACTCAGAGATTTCCCGTTCCAGTCCCGCCTTGGCGTCCTCAAGAGCCTTCATCTCCAGGACGAGCCTGTCCCGATCCTCCGCGTGCCTCTGCTGCTCTACCTTGAGCTTTTGCTGCTCCTGCTTCAGCAACCGCTCGAAGTCGTGGACCTGCCTCAGGAGGTCCCGAGTCTTCTGGCTAAGGAGGGCCTGCTCCTTAACCAGCTTTCTCCTCGACGATTCGGAGGCATCCAAATCCTCCTCAAGCTTGGCCAAGACCTCGGGGGCCGCCTTGGCTCGCTCCTGCTCAAGGGCCTCCTCCAAGGCCAGGATGTACCCGAAACAGCGGTGTTTGTCCGCCATTTCCTGTGAAAAAGAAAGGAAGAGGTTAGTACATGAGAATATTTTACCTTATATACTAAGTGTAAAAACAAGAAGCCTTACCACCACGCGACGAACGGCCATTCGCGAATGTCCGTGTGGATTTCCTCCCGAGCTAAGGAGAGCGGAAGCTTTAGAGATGGCGGAACTGAACCTGCCAGCAGGTGCAGACCCAGTTCAGGTGACGCATCGCCCCGACGGAGCGGGACCCCTCTCAGTGACTCGATCGAGGTCCAAGGAGCAGCCGCCTGGTCGGGGGTGTAAAGCAGATAGAAACTCCCGTCTAAGGGGAGAGGGGGAAAGACGACCTGAGTGTCGGAGGTGCGCGACTCCGAGCCGCCGTGAGACCCAGTCGTCCCTACAGGAGTCATGCTCAAGACCGGCGAATGCTGTTGTGGCTGGGAAGATGGAAGCAGCCCTTCGGGAGTCGGCTCCAACGGGGTCTGCCTCACCCCCCGACGACGAATCAGGGCTGGACCTTCGCTCACCTCCTCGGAAGAATGAGAAACGTCCAGGTCAACCACCCGATGGAACTGACCGTCCGTCAGGACATCTTCAGTCATCGATCCTCTCGGGGCAGGAAGTGGAAGGAGGGGCTCCCCGACCCGAGCGTCGGAGGGTGGCACCCCTGCTGGAGCTCCAGCTCCCGATTGACCTGCAGCTGGAGGACGAGAAGCTTTAGAAAGATAATCAGGGAGTTGATCGGGATCCTTACACCAAATGACGCGACGAGAGAGATACTGGTCTTTCCCGTAATAGTTGTAATAACCCGCTTTAAGGATGCGGGGAGTTTCTCCTTGCAGGATGCGGTTGATCCCTTCGATTCTGGATTTCTTATCGGAGGGGATCAACTCCTCGGGAATACGCTTTTTGTATAATCGGATGGCTAATCAGAGCTGCTTACCTTCGTCGGGAGTCTAAGTGTTGAAGATCCTCTCCATCTTCTTCACCCGGGCCCGCTTGGCCTCTTCCGCAGATGGAGGTGCCGATGAGGAAGCGGCCCTCTTCGAGGACTTCCTCTTCCGCGCGGGGCGTTGGACGGCGTCGGTCTCCGCCTGTGTAAGCATGATATTGGTCAGAACACCCTTTTTCCTTCGAGACCCGAGAGATAAAATATCAGCATTGATACCTTCTTAGCTGCAAAGACGAAAACAAAGGTGCAATTAGAATATTACCCAAGGAACGACATTGGAGGGGCCGTCGTAAAGTTGACCCCCGGAGGCAACATCGAGGAGACGGATCCCGGCCAGAACCAGATCCCGCTCCACGATGGAGTTGGCATCGAGGGGAGCGAAGGAATCCCCCTAGCGATAGAGTTGGATGCAGTGGAGAATTTGAAAATCCTTCGCGGAGTAAGTGTGATAAGCTGGAGGAGGGTCTGCTTCAACCTCCCATCGAGGCCATGGGATGGAACTGTTTCAGATGAAGAAGTAATTCTTCTTCCAGCCGCTGTTGTCAGGCCCCGAGTCAGTGATGAGCCCCCGACCTTTGGCGACTTTCCAGCTGCACCTTGCTCCATTTGGGCATCTGTGGGTAGAAGGTACAGACCCCGACATCGTTGCACTTCATTCCATAGAAGGTCCGGAAAAGTCGGAGGCTGTAGGTCCACTTCTGGCGAAGGCAGAGGACATGGAAGGCGTTCAACACACGGATGGCGTGGGGGGAAAAAGTAGTCGGATGTGTTTTGTAATAATCACACATCTCGACTAGATCCCCACAGAAAGGGAATCGGATCCGCGCTAATACTTGCCCAGTGGAGACAAATACCTCCCCTTCCCGGGGACGAGTGACAACAGGGTCGCCCGGGATGCGAGGACGAGGATATGGGTAGCGAGGCTCCCAGGTGGAAGTGATACATCCGTCCCGGAGAGCTTCGTCATAGGCATTTTTCGAGATCTCATTACAACCATAATCAAACTTGAAGGGTTTTCTTCCCCCAGAACTGGATACACCGTCTGGAAAATGACCGCGGCAAGAAAAGGCACAATTGATTTTTGGAAAAGTCCGAGTAAGACTGATTGAGATAAAAGAGAAACTATGCTAACAGTTTTTTCGGAATCGGAGGAGGAATCTTACCAGACATGCTGAATTGGGGAAGAAAAGATGATCCTGATGGTCGGAGATCCTGGTTGCCGGAGCGCTGATCAGAAATCAGGAAGGAGAGGTTGAGCTTTTGAAATTGCAGAGGATGAAGCGGTGAAGGAGAAATGAATAGTGCCAGGATTTGGAGGTTTTATAGGAGAGAAGATAGCCGAAGAGACGTTTCAATCCGTACCGTTGAAGATGAAACGCTTCAACCTGAGTCTTTGAGGCGCTAGCGACAAAACGGCTAAAAAGTGCTTTTTCAGAAAAAGCAGACACATGTACCCAAGCCGTCGCTTCATCACCCATTGCATTTATTAGTTGAGTAACCGAGAAATCTTTTCGGATTTTGTGGTTATCCTCGGAATATCGGGGAATCCTGGATGAGGAGATCCGCTTCAGAAGATTGTTTGTAAAGTTAAAAGCCTCCAATGCCAATATCGGGAGGTCCGGAGTTGGAAGACACGACGAACTGTAAGTCCCTCATGTCTTGGGGGCAAATAATGAGTTTTGATATAGCCGTTAGGCCCATTAACGACGAGTAAACGGTGAAGTAGGCCCACTGGGCTCCGAAAGAGGCCTAGAGGGCCAATATGAGGGTTCCCGACAAGGTCGTTCCCGACATATGAGCTGGACGCTCGCGATGAAATGCCTTTGCGTAGGCCCCGATGAAATGCCTTTGAGTAGGCCCCGATGAAATGCCTTTGAGTAGGCCCCGATGAAATGCCTTTGAGTAGGCCCTGATGTTGAATCCCTGAGAATGCTGGCCCTGTCCCGATGACGAGGGGCCCCGAGCGGTGACCAAAAGAGATAACTCTGGAGTCCTCGACATCCGTCGGGACTCGCCACCAGACGATGAGGCCGAGAAACACGCCCACTATCAGCATAGTGGGGAAGTGGCCTGAAAAGACGGAACGTGGGCAAGTGGCCGAGATAAATGGAACGTGGGCTAACTGCCCCTGGCAGTTATCTCAACAGGTAACTGGCTTAACTCCTCCCCTATATAAAGGATGTAATTACCTCAGGACTGACACATTCACATACTCATACACACTGATACTTGCCTACATCGAGATACTCATTTAAGCATCAGAGAGGGATTTTGGGTCACCGCCCGGTCTATCCCTTTTTGCAGGATTACTTGGAGCAAAGGAGTTCAGACTTCCGTCAAGAACGTGCCGGAGTTCCAACTGTGATCCAACAACGCCCTTTCGGTACTCAATTCACAAATTTGCCAATTTTATTGCTTATACATACATTACACTTAAATTAATCCAACAATGTCAAAATTAATCAAATTTCATCATACGAAAAGATATTACCAAATATAATTCCAAATCTAAAAATTAATTATGACCCATAACTCCTATTAAAAATGAAGTCTAAAATACTAAAAAAAAACTTTTAACATGCTATCAAATTAAACTTAATCACTTTAAATTAAACTACTAATTAAATTTTACCAACTACATTTAAGCTATTAATAAAACCTAACTAATTACATTTAAATTATTAAATAGTTGTAATGTAATAATAATAATATAAAACAGGAAATAAATAATCAAAATATTAATAATAAACTATTAAATAAATAAATAAATAAATAAATAAATAATTAGATCGGGACCTTACCTAATTGAAGAAGACGACAGCCACTGGAGGAGGACGGACGGAAACTCCACCGGCGGCGCGGGTCGACAGGACGGAAGCGCGGGTCGATAGGACGGAGGCGAGAGAGTTCGCCGGCTTCGGTGTGGTGGAGCTATACGGGCGAGCGGAGATGGCCACGGCGGTGCGACGGAAGGCCGGGACGCAGGTGATGACAGTGATGACGTGTTAGGCTGAGTGTGGAGGGAGTGACGGCGCGGCTTGAGTCACGGTGGTCGCTGCCGTGGTCCATTCGGGATCTGGGTCTGGCACCGTGATGACTGGTCGGTAAATTTAGAGAGAGATATAGAGAGAGAGAGAGGGGGCTCAGGGCGTGGCTGGAATCTGGGGAGCTCGTGGCAGACCGGCGAGGGGGTGGCGGTCCGGCCACCGGATGAGCTTAGCGACCGGGCGAGCCGGCGGGTGGGTCTGGTCCGGCCACCGGAGCTGGTCTACACACCAGAGGGAGGGGCTGATTTTCTGAAAAAAATAATAATAATAAATTTCTGAGCACTAGAGGACAAAAATCGCGCAGACCCCGAGAAATAATGTATTATTGCTTTTTCTTTTGTTTTTCTGTGTGTCCTTTACAATGTAAACTAGACCCCTGTTTATACTAAAAACCTAGTCTAGATTACAGATAAAATTTAAATAAAAAATGGTAACAGATAATTATTCTAGAGAATATTCCTAAGGATATTTATCTTTACAGATAATTATATTTTTGAATAAAAAATAATATCTGGAGATAAATATCTTACAGAATAATTTTCTTAAATAAAAAAACTAATTATTATATATATATTTTTAAAATTTCTGAAAATATTAAATATATCCGAAATAATTTAAAATATATTTTATAATAATTTCCCTAATGTGCCCTTGAGCATTTTTGGAGACTTTGTGGCTTGACGCGTCCATAATTTGACATATCATGCGTAACGTCGTTAGGTCCGGATCAAAATCGAGTGTTAACAGCGGGTGCTAGGATATTTTCTCCCGTGGGTGGCTGTCTGCTCGGCCCCCCAACTTGCCTCCTTGTTGTTGCCATCGATCGCAGGTAGTAGCAATGTGCTTCTTGTTTGAGTCCAGTAGACGGCGCCAGTGTTTGTACACAAGTCTTCTCTGTGAGCATCTCCTTCTCGATCTTCTCCTTAATGGGCTTCTTCTTCCCGATCTTCTCTTCGGTGGGCTACTTCTTCCCGTATTTCCTTCTCCTTTCCTCGCTTACCTGCAAAAGAGCACCGGGGGGTCCCGGTAAGCCCACTCCGAAGCTTAAAGAGCTTCTAGAGAGAGGTTGAGCTTAGAGAGAGAGTGATTACCTTCAAATGAGGGGGCGAGCTCTCTATTTACAGAGTTTCTATCAGACCGCTCCGGTTCCAGTGGTTCTCTGGTCCGGTTCTGGCAGTTTCGTAATATGAGTTGGCCTTGACCGTAAATAAGGTGTCTTTTACCCCGGTTTGACCGTAGATGAGTTTATCATGGTCAAGTGTGGGTGTATGGCCTCTAAGGGTAAGCCCCGGGCGAAATATCGTCCGGGGAACCTTGATCAAGGGGTACCCCCAAGGTCGGGTTACCCGAGCGAGGGGAACCTTGCTCGGGTCACCCGAGCGAGGGGAACCTTGCTCGGGTCACCCGAGCGAGGGGAACCTAGATCGGGTCACCCGAGCGAGGGGAACCTTGATCGGGTGACCCGAGCGAGGGGAACCTTGATCGGGTGACCCGAGCGAGGGGAACTTTGATCGGGTGACCCGAGCGAGGGGAACCTTGATCGGGTGACCCGAGCGAGGGGAACCTTGATCGGGTGACCCGAGCGAGGGGAACCTTGATCGGGTGACCCAAGCGAGGAGAACCGTTATAGGGTGACCCGAGCGAGGGGAATCTTGATCGGGTGACCCGAGCAAGGGGAACCTTGCTCGGGTTACCCAAGTAAAAGGGACCTTGCTCGGGTAACCCAAGCAAGGGTCCCTTGCTTGGGTTCCCTCGGGTGGGTTTTCCACTCGGGGTGTTCTTCGGGCCTACGCGATGGGCCTCGGGTGTCCGTGTTCTAAGTTTCGAATTATATTCGGTTATGGCCCATTTATCGGGTCCAATTAGTGATAGGTTGGGCGTATATCCAACATCGACCCTTGTAAGGTTACCTCGAATCATATCCAACACGTGCCCCCGAGACATAAGTCGTTTACCTTTAAAATAAAGGGAAACGGGGATATGTCGAGTACCTTTATTGATGAGAAGAGAACTCCGTTCTTTTATTCTTTTAGCCTGAACTCTCGTTTATCTTTGGCTTCTACAGATTTGAGGAGTTGGTAATATGACCGTTCTTCTTTGTAGAGGCGACTTTCGAAAGTCGTGGGAGTCGGTTATGACTAATCTATTGGATCGTCGCATAATATATGAAGTCGAGGAGTAGGTATTATGACCGATCTTCTTTGTAGAGGCGACTTTTGGAATTTGTGGAGTCAGTATTATGACTGATCTCCTTGATTGTTGCCAACTATATGAAGTCGAGGAGTCAGTATTATGACTAATCTCCTTTGTAGAGGCGACTTTCGGAAGTCGTGGAGTCAATATTATGACTGATCTCCTGGATTGTCGCTGACTATATGAAGTCGAGGAGTCAGTGTTATGATTGATCTCCTTTCTAGATGCGACTTTCGGAAGTCGTGGAGTCAGTATTATGACTGATCTCCTTGATCGTCGACTCCTTGAAGTCGAGGAGTCAGTATTATGACTAATATTTTTTTGTAGAGGCAAATTTCGGAAGTCATGGAGTCAATATTATGACTAATCTCCGGGATCATTGCCGACTATATGAAGTCAAGGAGTCAGTATTATGACTAATCTTCTTTGTAGAGGCGACTTTCAGAAGTCGTGGAGTCAGTATTATGACTAATCTCCTTTAGAGAGGAGGCTTTCGGATGTCGTGGAGTAAGTATTATGACTGATCTCCTGGATCGTTGCCGACTATTTGAAGTCAAGGAGTCAGTATTATGACTAATCTCCTTTGTAGAGGTGACTTTCGGAAGTCGTGGAGTCAATATTATGACTGATCTCCTTGATTGTCGCCGACTATATGAAGTCGAGGAGTCAGTATTATGATTGATCTCCTTTCTAGATGCGACTTTCAGAAGTCGTGGAGTCAGTATTATGATTGATCTCCTTGATCTTCGGTGACTATATGAAGTCGAGGAGTCAGTATTATGACTAATCTTTTTTGTAGAGGCAACTTTCGGAAGTCGTGGAGTCAATATTATGACTAATCTTCAGGATCATCGCTGACTATTGAAGTCAAGGAGTCAGTATTATGACTAATCATCTTTGTAGAGGCGAATTTCAGAAGTCGTGGAGTCAGTATTATGACTAATCTCCTGGATCGTCACCGACTATGTGAAGTCGAGAAGTCAGGATTATGACTAATCTCCTTTGTAGAGGAGACTTTCAGAAGTTGTGGAGTTAGTATTATGACTGATCTCCTGGATCGTTGCCGACTATATGAAGTCGAGGAGTCAGTATTATGACTAATTTCCTTTGTAGAGGCGACTTTCGGAAGTCGTGGAGTTAGTATTATGACTGATCTCCTGGATTGTCGCCAACTATATGAAGTCGTGGAGTCAGTATTATGACTGATCTCCTGGATCGTCGCCGACTATATGAAGTCGAGGAGTGAGTATTATGACTAATCTCATTTGTAGAGGCAACTTTCAGAAGTCGTGGATTCAGTATTATGACTGATCTCCAAGACTGTCGCCGACTTTTTGAAGTCGAGGAGTTAGTATAATGACTAATCTTCTTTGTAGAGGCGACTTTCAGAAGTCGTTGAGTCAGTATTATGACTAATCTCCTGAATCGTCGTCGACTATATGAAGTCGAGGAGTCAGTATTATGACTAATCTCCTTTGTAGAGGAAACTTTCGAAAGTCATGGAGTCAGTATTATGACTGATCTCCTGGATCGTTGCCGATTGTATTAAGTCGAGGAGTCCCGTTTGACACATCAAGAAGAAAGAAATCATATCTTTATTTATCACTTTATTGTAGTAGAAATACATAAAAGTATTTTCTAGATATAGAACTTCTTTAGGTGCTAGGCATTAAAAGTTCTATTGAGGCGTTGCTCCTGTGGATATTCTAATTTGTAGGCGTTGGGACATGATAAGGACCTTCCCATTTTGGCACCATCTTTCCTCTTTGATCAGCTGGTAAAAACTCATTCCTTCGTAAAACCTTCTCACCCAGGAAGAATTGGCGTTGCCCTACTTTATGATTAAAATACCTAGTAGTGGCGAGCTTCATTCTTCCTCGAGTTTCCTCGGAGACCCACCTTCTTTCGTCGACGAGATCCATGTTGATCTTCCTTTGTTCGTCATTCTGGTCGATCTGATATGTGGTGACTCTCTGGGAAATATTAGCTACCTCAATAGGTGAGACGACTTCCGACCCATAGACCATGCTGAAAAGGAGTTTCGCCGGTTGCTCATTTAGGTGTGCTTATGAGTGCCCAAAGTACTTGGTCCAACTCTTCAACCCAACTCCCCTTTAGAGAGGCCACCCTTTTCTTTAGTCCGTTAAGGATCGTTTTGTTGGCTGCCTCGACTTTTCCATTTTTCTGTGCATGATGGACAGAGCCGAAACGATGATTTATAAGCATTTCCTCGCAGAAGTCGGCAAGCTCGTCACTGGCGAACTGGGGATCATTATCGCTGATGAGGATTTTTGGCACTCTATATCGACATATGATTTGTTCTCGTATGAACTTGATCATCTAGAAAGTAGTTGTCGATGCCAGTACTTTTGCTTCTATCCACTTGGAGAAATAGTCGATGGCGACCATAATGTGCGTCCGTTGACCTGTGGATTTAGGCAAGGGCCCGATGAGATCGATTACCCATTGTGTGAAATGTCAGGCGCTCATCATTGGCGTCAGCTCTGCTAGTGGCCTCATGATTCCGGGAGCGTAAACTTGGCAGGCAGGGCAGGCTTGTACAAGTGTTATCGCCTCTTTATGCATAGTTGGCCTGTAGAATCCCTGTCGCAAAGCTTTTAATACCAAATTTTTTGGCTCCCTCGTTGCATCCAGCGTCACCTTTATGCAAATCTTCCATTATCTTTTCCGTTTGCGGGGCAGCTACACATTAGAGATAAGGGTTGGAGTATCCTCTTTTGTAGAGGTATCCATCTAAAATTACTAATCGTCCTGCCATTCTTTGGATTTTTGTCGCCTCCAGTGAATCCTCTGTGAGGTTTCCCTTTTCCAGAAAATTATGGATAGGAGTAATCCATGAGTCGGGGGCTTGGATGTTAAGAACTTCAGCCCTTGCCTCCACGGCTGAGTAGATTGATTTCTCGATGAAGTGAACTGGCACCGGTGGGGTATTTCCAAAAGCAAATTTACTAAGGGCGTCAGCCTCTTGATTGCTTTCTCGAGGGATAGCCTCTATTTGGAAATGAGGCATCTCCCGTACAATTCGTCGCACTTCTTCTACGTACTTTTTCATATTTTCTCCTTTGGCGACGTAGGTTCTATTTGTCTGACTGAAAATTAATTTAGAGTCGCATCGTACCTCTAAGTTGGTGATTCCCATGCCTTTGGCTATACGAAGGCCTACTAACATTGACTCATATTCAACTTCATTATTGGTAGCTCGAAAGGTCAAGGCCAATGCATAGGCTCTCCATCAGGTGGCGTCAGTTAATATCCTTCCCCACATCCCAAGGAGGAGGATGAACCGTTAGATACAGCAACCACGGCATAGTGTCGTTGTTAGTGTTCTCTGGCATGGCTTTCACATGTTCTTCTTGTGAGAGGAAGACAGGTTTGGCATCTGGTGTCTCCGTATTTTCAGTTATAAAGTCGGCCAGCGCTTGCCCTTAATAGCTTTTCGTGGCTCAAAATGAATGCGAAATTCAATTAGTTCCACCGCCCATTTGACCATTCTTCCCGAAATGTCGGGCTTCTGTAAAAGTTGCTTCAGAGGTTGATTGGTAAGTACAGAGATTTCATGGGCGTTGAAATAAGTTCGCAGCTTTGTCGCCGCTATCAGTAGGGCATATAGGTACTTCTCGATTTTCCATGTAGTTGGCTTCGGTAACGCCAAAAATCTTGCTAACATAATAGACTGGGATTTGAATGTTGCACGTCTCTTTGATGAGTACTGAGCTTACTGCGACCGAGCTTATACTTAGGTAGAGGAATAAGGGATCCTCGGGTAATGGTTTCGCCAAGGCGGGAAGCGAGTGGAGGTTCTTCTTCAGCTGTTGGAAGGCTTCTTCATATTCATGCGTCCACTCGAACTTTTTGTTTGCTCTTAAGATTTTAAAGAAAGGGAGAGATTTATCGCCTGATCTTGCGAGGAATCTTCACAGGGAGGCTAACCTTCAGTTGAGACTCTGTACCTCCCTATGGCATGTAGGCGAGGACATCTCTTCTATGGCGGTGACTTTCCCTGGGTTGGCCTCCATCCCTCTATGGCGGACCATGAAACCCAGAAATTTCCAATATTAAACACCAAAAGCGCACTTGGTTGGATTTAATCTTACTTGACGGCGTCCATGCAGGCGAACACCTCTTCTAAATCTTGGACATGGTCCTGGCCCCTCTTTGTTTTGACCAACATGTCGTCGACATAGGCCTCCATGTTTCTTCCTATCATGGATTTGAAGAGCTTGTTGACATCTGTTGATAAGTGGCCCTAGCGTTAATCAAACCAAAAGGCATGATAGATGTCGCTATCTGCATCAAAGGCGGTATGGGCTTCATCGTTGGGATGCATTTGTATCAGGTTGTATCCTGATTATGCATCCATGAAGCTTAGAAGCTCATGTCCTGATGTGGCGTCGACAAGTTGGTCGATCCTTGGTAAGGGATAGGAATCTTTAGGACATGCTTTGTTGAGATCTCGAAAATCCACGCACATCCTCCATCTTTTATTGGATTTTCTCACCAAGACCGGGTTGGCGACCCATGTATGGAATCGTATTTCTTTTACAAAACCGGCCTCGACCATTTTCCCCACTTCTTGGCGTATCGCCGCCTTCTTCTCTGCTCCCATAGATCTTCTTTTTTGAGCTATAGGTTTCAAAGCTGGATCTATTCTTAGCTCGTGGGAGATAATATCGGGACTTATTCCTGGCATGTCGCTGGGTTCCCAAGCAAAGAGCTCCTTATATTCCCTAAGGAGGTCAATTATTCTTTTGGCTAATTCTGGCTGTAGAGCAGCTCCAATCTTAACCTTTTTATCGTCCCCCTCCAGAGCGAGTTCTACTAATTCCTCTATTGGGGCTGGTCGTCCGCCTTCTTCCCAGGGATCTTCGTCTCTCATGATGGATAGGGCTTCCCTTTGATTACGTCTTCGGAGGAGATTGACGTAACATTGTCGAGATGCCTTTTGGTCGCCCCACACCTCTCCCATTCCGTGATGAGTGGGGAATCCTATGAATTGATTGGTAGTGGAGGGGACGATGTAATTGGAATTGAGGGTCGTCCTTCCCAATATGGCGTTGTAGGCGTTTATTCTGTCGACGACCACGAAACGCACCTTTAAATGCAAGGCCTTCCATCCGTGGCCCAAGATAAGAGGGAGTTGTATTGCCCCCAGGGGGTAAGTTGTTCTCCTTGCAAATCCTACCAATGGGGAAGTCATTTCTTAAAGATATTCCTTTTTGTATCCCATCGCGGCGATAGCCTCGAAGGTGATTACGTCGGTAGAGCTTCCTCCGTCGACAAGTATTCTTTTAACCTCAAAATCATTATCCGAGTTGTGATCACCAGAGCATCTTCATGGAGCGGTGTTGTTTTGATTAAGTCATCTGTTGAGAAGGTGACTTCTATTGGCTCTAGCTCCCTTGATCTATTGTGAGTACCCGACGAAGAAACGTCTTGGCTTGCATAAGCGTCTCGAGCGATGCTCGACTCTCCTCCGGCCACAAATCCTCCTGACAAAACATTGATTTCATTTTCTGGAGGGGTTCTCCATCTTCGACCTTCATGGGCCCGACGTCGATGAATTCTTTGAACTTCTCTTTCCATAAATTCTAGCTCTCTCCTTGCAAGGAGGCAATCTTTTTTGTTGTTCCCCTCTTCTTGGTGACTTTCACAGTAGGAGAGGGGACATCGAGTTCCTTCTTTCATTTGAAGTGCTTCCAACCTCTGCTGAGTTTGTCGAAATTCTCTTGAGGAAACACCTCGGATGGACGAGCTCTCGCCTCGGATGGGCGAACTCTCACCTCGACCTCAAGGGGTCTCTTGTTGGGTGGAGCGATTCGCCCGAAACTGTTCTACCCCGATGTGGCGGGTCACTCTATGAATTAGATCTTCCCACCTCACAACGTGTTCCGTGTATTGAGTGACGGCTAAGGTTGGAATTGAGGTGCCAACCCTCTGAAGAATGTGTGAATGGCTTCTTCCTCCGCAAGTTCACCTCCACTGTAGGCTCCTTGGAAACGGCTGAAGTAATCTTCCAAGGTGTCTGTCGATCCTTGGGAGAAATCCTCCGGTCTCCTTTTTTGGTTTCGTCTCGAGTTGCTCCTTAGTGGTGCCATGACTTTTTGATCACCGTTCACACAGACGGCGCCAAATGTTGGGATCAAAATGACGGGGCTTGAAGCTTCTGGTAATGGATTTCGACATCTCGCTGGTAGCTAGCTCCCTTAGGTGTCTATCTCGACCTCGGGGGTGCTTAGTTTCCTTTATGGTTCTTTTGGTAGGCGAGGACCTGAAAAGGGGTGGGGATGGCCCCTGATTCCATTCCGAAGCTTAAGTCAGTAATGGAATTTAAGAGAATACTATAAAAGTATGTGAATGTAATTGTTAAAGTAATGAAAATGTTTCCTTATTTATAGGTGAGGTTTATAGCGACTTTAAGTGGTGGCAGCTGTGTTTTGATTGGCTGTTCAGTGGCGGTAGCCGCCTTTCTATGATTGGTTGAAGGAGACGGTGAAGGGTCAGTAGGTGACAAGCCGGTCACCACCTCAGCATTCCTTACTGTCAAAGGTTTCTCCAACTAGGTGACAAGCACGTTGCCACCTAAGTTTAACCTTATGATAAGGGTTTCTTCAAACCTAAAGACGACGAGCAGGTTACAAGTGGGTCACCACATGTCCCTATCCTTAAAAGGAAGGGTTTTCTTAATAGTACTTGGCTTTTGACTCGACTCATTCCTTAAGAGGAAGAGTTTTGAGTGGTCTTGTCGCCATTCTTTAATAGTCGTCTTTAGAGTCAACCTTCTTCTATACTGTCGTCGACCATTTATCCTTGTCTTCATATTCCGAACAGGAATTGCCGTCGACTTATCTTTCTGGGATCTCGACTTGAATGTCTACGACTTTTGAGGATCCCGACTTCAAGTTTGTCGACCCTTGTAAGGTTAACTCGAATCATATCCAACAACATATTAATTGCCACGAATGATGTGAGTTACATGAATGAATCATAGTCCTATCTGGCATCTGTATTTGAGATGAAGGACATTGGTGAAGCCACGTACATCCTAGGTATTATGATTGCTAGGAATCGGTCTGCTCGTATACTATGCCTATCTCAAGAATCCTATATCAACAAGTTGTTGAAAAGGTTTCGACTACAAGATGCCAAGCCCGTGGATACGCCGGTTGCACTCGGGTGCACGCTGTCGAAGCGTGATGGCCCAAAGAACCTGGCTGAGCGTGAACAGATGAAAAGTGCATAAAACTTAAGTAGTTGGTAGCTTAATGTATGCCATGCAATGCCCTCGTCCAGACTTTTGTTACGCAACGGACCTAGTAGCACGATTCCAATCAGATCCTGGCTCTCAACTAAAGGTTGTGAAACGAATAATTTAATACATGATAAGTACTTCCGACTACGCTCTGTGCTATGAGGGTGGAAAACTAGAATTGTTAGGATTCAGTGACGCCGACCATGGTGGCGATCCATATGATTGTAAGTCCACCTCAGGAGGAGTAGTTCTCCTTGCTAATGCCGCCATTTCATGGATGGGCAAGAAGCAATCTTGTGTCGCGCTGTCAACGATGGAACCAGAATTTGTGGCCCTCTCTAAGAATGTACAAGAAGCAGTCTGACTTAATAGGCTCTTATATGTGTTGCTTGTCGTTGAGGACGAGAGTAAACCTATAAAGGTATACTCTGACAGTTAAGCAACAATTGCAGCAATTAAGAACCCTAAGTACCATAGCAGGACGAAACACATTGATATAAAATATAATTATGCTATGAATATGGTCGAGGACAAAGTAATTACATTATAATACATGTCTACTGAAATCACGATAGGCGATCCATTAACTAAACCTTTACACAGAGGTGTCTTCGAAAAGCATGTTAAAATGCTGGGACTGCGTAGGGTTTATTAAAGTGGCTTGTATCGTGATTACAACTTTTGAAACTTTGATAAATGAACTGTAGTTTGAGTTTATGATTCTTACGACGTCATAATATTTGAAATTTCATCGGTTTTTTACGTTCTATAAACTAGTCGTAGGAGGGACAACCTCCAGAATAAAATAATATCGAATGTGGGCCAAGCCTCATCACAAAGGCTCGACCGTCTTGACGGAGAGAAGGATCTCCATTAGTTTAAGACTGGCTAAGAACCATGGTGGGAAACCTGGTTAAGTAGAACGATCATTTGTTTTACGGAGTAACACGATAAAACCACATTTCTGGCCAGATGAGGAATCTGCGATAGCATATGACATTTCCACTTCCTTACTAAACTCAGGTTATGTTATCGACGCGTGCTTCATACTGCGCGTGCCGGGATCGACCACAGGGTTATGCTCGGTTGTGATAGATAGAATCCACGAGATTCGGATGGGCACAAACTTCTTCACCTAGAGCGTGTGACTGATCCCGGATGCTATATGAAGGAGCATCCAATGTATCCTTACAGACTTAGAACTCATACCTAAGGCCAGGTTCAATGTTCGCTTCCCGGCGTACGAGCGCAGTGCCGAAAAAAAAAGAGCCTAGTGACCACGTCTTGGAAATCGGTTGGGTTTGACTAAGTATATGAGCGATGGCGATGGTCAAGTACACATGAAAATCTCTGACTCTTGTATTCACTAGGTGGCCACAAACCTAACATTAGTTGAAAGGTTGTGAATACTAGTACGGATGCCCTGAAGGAGTATTCCTATGTTGAAACTAGGCAATCAGAGAATGACTGTTGACCTAGGATACAGAGCGGCACTTTATTTTTAACATGTTGATTAGAAATGGGGAATCAACGTTCCGTGGGCGCTACAACACTCCTAACAGATGAGTAGCACGATGCCCGTCGTGTGAACTATTCGGAGCAGGGATTGGATCGAAGACCAAATGCAGATGTGTTGGACAACAACGTATTAATAGGCACCCTCCCATTCTGGCGAGTGGGAGCTGTAAGCATTTGGACTATGGGCCGCTGTAATTGGGAGCCCATTAATTAAGTCCACGTACCTAAGTAATTAGGTAAAGTCACGTTAGGGATTTTGGGCTAGGCCTAAAATCCCAATTGACATTGGACATTTGTCCACTTTACTCCTCTTATAAATAGGGACTCATAGGTGAGTTTTCATAATGCTAATTCTCTCTTCCTAGGTGGTGAGATTAAAAGAAAACCCTCCTCCCTAAAACCTCTCTAGTTCTGCCGAATATTACACACCAAGGAGGTGCCAAATTGCGTCGAGAAATTTACTCCAGGAGATCAATCCCGCGAAGAATCAACTAAGGCTTTATTGTGAGGCATAATCCGCGTAGGGCTTCTCTAACAGGAACATCTACAAGAAACCGACCAGCGGATCGAGAACTCCCTTCAACGGTCTGGGGCTGTAAGAAACAATATAGGTGTGTGCACCATAATCCGCTGCGTATTAGTTACCTAGCACGTATCAAGGGTTTTGTTTCCGTAGTATTAATCCCATAAATCCTTCACAATAAAGAAAAATGAAGAATTTATGAAAAGAATAAAAGAAGAAAAGAAAAAAATTATACCTAGTTGTCGGATTCCCTAGCGGATGAAGGATGCTCTAGTAGTATCTTCCACACTGCTGCAATTCTCAAAACCAGCTTTCTAAGCATCATAAATCTTCTCCAACTCATGAATCTCCTAGTCGGTGAGCTTCTCCTATAAAGACACTGCATCATTAGCTCTGGAAGAGACGACTTCCCAAGAAACACCAACTCAGATAAAATTAATTTTTTTTCCAATTGGCGTTATAACTCTCGATATGACAAAAAATTCATTATGAAAGCCCCAGGTCCATTAGTATACTCTGGGCACCTAGGTTCAAAAAGAAAAGTGTTGACAACACTGACTTCCAGCTTAAGAAAGCAACATGGGATATCGGGGCTATAAGTCCAACCATGAACATAAAAAAAAAAAAATGAAAACCAACCCAAAGCGAAGAGTGCTTACAAAAAAAAAAAAGCAGGAGTGGATGCCATATAATTAAAAAAAAAAAAAAAAAAAAAAAAAAAAAAACTAAGCCCCGCCTCAATTTGTTTGGAAAAAATTGTAACTTTCACTTCAAAGGGAAAGTGGATTACGTCATCGTCTCCAAGATACGAATCCTTTATTGAATGCTAGAATCCATAAATGAAGTGCTAAAAAAACATCAAAAATAGAGCGTTGATTATTATTATGTCTTTATCTCATCGAATAGATCAAATCCTAACTCCAGTTCTTTTTTTTTTTTTTGTATCCAATCCGATTGGAATATCATAAAAATGATAGAAATTCAATCACTTTTTTGAGATTCTATACAAAATCCCATATGTCTAAGTAGCATTTCTCAATTCCTTTACATATCTGTTACAAATTCCAATTTGAGTATCCAAGAAGTCTCTTTTTTACTCCGTTGAGATGCATTTGATACATTACATATGTGGATTGACTTACAAAATTTCATGTGATTCAGTAAACAGAATAGAAATTCCAGCATTGCTAGATCAATCCAGCGGATTTGATGAAGAAGGGGTCAATAATGGAAATGGAATTTCTCGATAAATAGGAAATAAAAAATGCTCGTGGATGGAAATGGGGGAATGTCTACAATACCTGGTTTTAATCAGATACAATTTTAAGGATTTTGTAGATTCATTGATCAGGGCTTAAGGAAAACACCTGGTTGTCGAACCTAGGCTTTTCCTCATTTGATAGATTGTCCAAGGAAAACACCTCAATGAAATCTTGGAAAGAAAGAGAATTATTTTCGGGTTTACGCGGTTCAGGAGGAAAGAAGAATCAGAAGAAATACCTGAAGGAGCCTTGCTACTGGAGGCCATTAGAGTCTTTGAGAGAGATTTAAGAAAGGATGCCCCTTGAGCGGAACTAGGAGAACTTGGAGAATCAATGCCCAGTAAATTCCTCTCACTAGGCAAACATGATCGAGGAGAATTAAGAAAGAAAACTCTAAATTGGTTGGCCAGAGAAAAGAATTAGGGATTTCAAAGAAACAGGTCGAGTTTAGAGAAATGGATTAAAGCGAAATTAAAGCGGTTAAAAGCGAAGAAAGGATTCTATATTGAAGAAAGAAAAACTTCCTCGTGAAGACTAGGAAGTAACCATCAGAAATAGCAGATGAGGAATATGAAACTTCAACGATAAAATTACAAGGGAAAATAACTACAATGGTGATGGGTTCGACTACAGCCGTCAGGCCCTTTAACGACGAGGAAACGGCAAACAGGCCCAGCAGGCCCAAAATGAAGGTCAAGATGACTTAGGAGAAGGGTCCCGACGAAGGGAGTCCCGACGAAGCAAGGTCCCGACAGAGTCGGTCCCGACGGTTGAGCTAGAAGCTCCCGATGAGAAGCCTTTAAGTAGGCCCCGATGATGAATCCCTGAGAATGATTGGCCCTGTCACGATGACAAGGGGCCCCGAGCGGTGACACAACGAGATAACTCTGGAGTCCCCGACGGGAGTCGGGACTCGTTATCAGAGGATAAGGCCAAGATATGCGGGGCGTGGCCGAGATACGCGGAACGTGGTTAAGATACACGGAGCGTGGCCGAGATACGCGGGGCATGGCTAAGATACGTGAGATCACGTCCGAGATATGCGGGATACGGGCTAACCACCCCTAACGGTTCGCCAGGTACCTGAGGCATCTCTTTGCCTATAAAAAGGCAGGAGATCACCTCAGAAAGACTTACGTTGAGTTTTAATACACTTTGAGACTGTTACTTGCCAGTCCTGCGAGATACTCATTTAAGCATCGGAGAGGGATTCTGGGTCACCGCCCGGTCTATCCCCTCTTGCAGGATTGCGTGGAGCAAAGGAGCTAGGATTGCCGTTCGAGTCCGTACCGGAGTTCCACCGTGATCCAACATTGGCGCCGTCTGTGGGAATCAAACAAAAAGCTGATATGCCTTCTACTCGATCGATGGCGGCTGGCAAGAACAGAAGACAGGGACAATCCGGTGGTTCCCGCCACCCCGCTGCAACGAATCTGGATTCAGTACCGGAACAGGAGGAAAACCAGAATCATCCTCCGGCTGAGCTCTCCCAGACAGGGGGGCACAACGGAGATCCCGAAGATATTGCTCCTCAGCACCAGGGCAATAGGGGGCAGGAGGCTCCCCAGCTACAGACTTGACGAGGGCCGTGGCGGAAGCTATGCCCATGTTTCTGGCGGCTGTAGAAGCCCTCTTAGATCGAAGAGAGGCTGCGAGGAGGCAGGAGGAGATGCCCCCGTTGGAGGAAGCGACCCCGCCAACAGAGGGTCGGAACGCACAGGAAGCTCCGCCCCGAGGCCAGGACAGAGGTAGGGCAATCGGTCAGCCGGAAAGGTTCGTGGTTGATGGGCCAGCACCAGTACAGCACAGGACCATTCCCCTGAATGGTCCCATCACTCCCGACCAGGTGGTAAAGATCGTGAACATCTGTATGGGAGAGCAGAAGCCACTGGTATCGGAGCTAAGGGATCGATCCACTCATCCCTTCGTCCCCCGACTCATTGACACCCTAGCCCCGCCTGCGCTAGGCATCCCCACGATAAAGGAGTATGATGGCGAAGGAGATCCAGTTCGCCATGTCCAGAAGCACCTCATGGCGTGTCTGGGAAGAGCCCCAAGTGAAGACATAGTGTGTACGTTGTTCCCGAACACACTGGGAGAAAGGGCCCTGACCTGGTTCTTTAGTCTGCCCCCAGGCTGCATCACTTGCTGGGCAGACATGCACGACCGATTCATTCAGCAGTACCAGGGTCGGAGGCGTTTATTGAAGAGCGTGAGGTCCCTGACCCAAGTGGTGCAGAGACCCGACGAATCGCTGGCTCATTATTACCAGCGGTACACAGCCAGTGTAGCAGAGATAGATGAGGAAATCTCAGAGGGCGAAACCATCCGTACCTTCATTTGGAACCTGACAGCCCCCTATGGCTCCGACTTGATGCACAGCGTGGCTGAGAAAGCTGTGTGGAATATGGAGGCATTACAGAAGAGGGTGAAGCGGCAGATCGATGTCCAGGAGTCAAAGATAGCCGCGGGAGAACTGGAGCCCCCAAAGTCGAACAAAGGGAAGCAGTCAAGTAAACCTTTCGACGATCGTAAGTCAAAGGGTAAACCCGACAGTGGTAAGAATCGAGGCCGTCCGGATCGGAGGGACGATAGGCGTTCTTCAAGGAAAGATAAGCGGGAGGACCTTGACATTCCTCTCAACTGCTCCATGGCGGAGGTGCTGACAGTCATGGAACGACAAGGTATCTCCAGGTACCCCCCGAAGAAAGATGGAGAATTCCTGGGATCCCGCACGGATCGCTACTGTAGATTTCACCGCGCAAATGGTCACGACACCAATCACTGTCGGGAACTGAAGAAGGAGCTTGAAAAGCTAATCCAGAAGGGGAAGCTCAAGGAATTCGTCGGGGATAAGCGGTGTCGATCCCGCTCTCGGTCCCGATCGCGGTCCCGTTCTTAAGGATGAGATTGGTCAGCACGGATACCTTCTTAGCGGCAAACAATGGAAAACAGAGATCAGAAACGTTACCCAAGGAACCATATTGGAGGGGCCGTCGAAGAGTTGACCCCCAGAGACTATGTCGAGGAGACGGATCCCGGCATTCACCAGGTCCCGCTCCGTTAGAGAATTAGCATCGAGGGGAGTATAGGACTCCCCCCATCGGTAAAGCTGGATAAGATGGAGGGTCTGGAAGTCTTCATCAGAGTAGGTGTGGTAAGCAGGAGGAGAGTCAGCTTCCACCTCCCATCGGGGCCAGGGGATCGAAGAGTTCTTGATGAAGAAGTAGCTCCTCTTCCACCCACTGTTATCGGACCCCGTTTCGATTAGGAGTCCCCGAACCTTGACAACCTTCCAGGTGTCACGGGTCCAGCTGCACAGCGCGAGTTGCGCCTTGTTCCACTTGGGCATCCGGGGATAGAAGGCACAAACCCCGGCCTCATTGCACTTCATCCCATAGAAGGTTCTGAAGAGTTGATGGTTGTAAACCCACTTCTGTCGGAAGCAGAGGACCTGGAAGGCATTCCATAGGCGGATGGCATGGGGAGAGAAAGTACTTGGATGCGTCTTGTAGTGTTGGCACATCTTAACCAGGTTGCCGCATAAGGGGAATCGAATCCCCGCCGATATTTGCCCCGTGGAGACAAATACCTCCCCTTTCTGGGGACGGGTAACCTCAAGATTACTCGGGAGGCGGGGCCAAGGATAAGGGAAGCAAGGTTCCCAAGTAGAAGTGATACAGCCCTCCCGGGGAGCGGCCTCATAGGCAGTGCTGGAAATGTCGTTGGGTGCATCGTCGAAATTGAAGGGTTTCCTCCCTTCGGAACTGGATCCGCTGTCTGAAAATCAGCCATGGCAAGGAAAGGCACATTGGGTTTTCCGGAAAAATTGAAAACGAACTAATCGAAGATGAGGGAAAAGATATACAAACATCAGGGAAGGAGGTCTTACCAGACATGATGACTCGAACTGGAAGGGATGATCTTAAAGGTCACCGGAAAGTTGTTCGGAGAACAGGAGGCCGGAGAAGCACTTGAGTCTTTGAAACCGCAGAGCTTTTGGAAATTGCAGAGCTTTGGGATCTCAGAGCTTTCGAAATTGCAGAAACGGTAAAAAAGAAACAGTGCCCAGGGTTAGGGTTTTATAGGAGAAGAGGACAAGTGAAAGGACATTCTAATCTGGGTCGTCGAAGTTGAAACGTTTTAATCTGAACCGTTTAGATGAAACGTGCAGAATGGCAAGAGGCGTAATGATGAAACGGCCTGAAAAGCACTTTTTCAGAAAAAGCAGGCACGAAAAATCAGGCACGGGTGCCAAAGACGTCACTTCGTCATCTGCTGCATTTAATGACTGAGGAACCGAGGAGTCTTCTCGGATTTGGTGATTATCCTCGAAGTATCGAGGAAACGTGGACGAGAAGATCCGTATCAAGTGACTTTATCAAGGGAAAGGTCCCCGACTCCGATGTCGGGAGTTGAAAGACACGACGAACTGTAAGTCCCTCATGTCTTGGGGGCAAATGATGGGTTCCGCTATGGCCGTTAGGCCCTTTAACGGTGAGTAAACGATGAATAGGCCCACTGGGCCCTAAAAGGTGTCAAGAAGACCAATGCGAAGGGTCCCGATGAGAGGAGTCCCGATGGTAAAAGGTCCTGATAGAGTCGGTCCCGATAGGCGAGCCAGGCGCTCCCGATGAGATGCCTTTAAGTAGGCCCCGATGATGAATCCCTGAGAATATTGGCCCTGTCACGATGACGAGGGGCCCCGAGCGGTGACATAATGAGATAACTCTGGAGTCCCCGATACTGGTCGGGACTTGCTATCAGAGGTTGAGGCCGAGATACGCGGGATCGTGGCCGAGATACGCGGAGCGTGGCCGAGATAGGCGAGATCATGGCCGAGATAGGCGGGATCGTGGCCGAGATACGCGGAACGTGGGCTAACCGCCCCAGCGGTTTACCAAGTAACTGAGGTAGCTCTTCGCCTATAAAAGGGCAACAGTTACCTCAGATCAGATACGTTTTTTGGAATACTGAGACTTGCTTGCCAGTTTATTGAGATACTCATTTAAGCATCGGAGAGGGATTCTGGGTCACCGCCCGGTCTATCCCCTCTTGCAGGATAACGTGGAGCGAAGGAGTTCGGATCGCCGTCAAGACCGTACCTGAATTCCACCTGTGATCCAACAATCGCTATTACAGGATTTCTCCTCTTGATCTTGCATCCGCCGGAATCCGGTCTTGGGTTTGCTTCTGAGTGTTATGCCACCAGCAGCCGTGGCGTTACTCCACACTGCTTTCCGGTGTTTCTTCCGACTTTAGCGCCAGGACTCTGTCGGCCTATATTCTATCTCTATTCGCTGACTTTCGTTGAAAGGGCGAGATTTTTCAAGTCTTAACTTGGGAGAAGTAAGGTGGGATACTACACTTCGTTTTGTGACAACTGCTGATCGGTTGAGGAGTCACTGGGAAGAACATTATTTCTTTTCCCATGACGTCGGGGTGACGTGGCCAGTTGCCCATGTTACTGAGACTGATCCCGTGCCGACATATACTGTGTTTTCTGATTCAGACAAAGCGACCATGAAGGCTATATATCGGGCTCACAAGGCACGCGCCTATTGCGCCTTGTCTTGCGTGACTGAGCAGGAACTGTGCGAAACTGGGATTCGCGTAGTTCCTATGGGAGGTCTTTCGGTATGTTATGGACTGTTATAACTCCTATTATGTTGTGATGTAGGTTGGTTTCATGGCAGAAACTCGCGATTGCAGGCGAGTCTGCAGGGGAATTCTGCTGCCCCCGCACGAGGTGCCTCTGCAGCTGTCACGGATGCGCTTCGAGTTATGAAGCCTGGGCGCGGTAAAGGGTCTATACGTGAGTTTCCTTTCTCGTAATTTTGTTTTTCTCTTGATCGTGTTAAGTGTTATTGTTTTCATCTTGTCTTGTTCTTGTTTGTAGGCAACTCGCCCAACGTGATTGATCGCATTGTGGCTGTTGCTAATACTCCGCCTCGACCCAAGGCGAAGAGACCCGAGTCTAAGGTATGTCCCTCGAGCGATCCTAAGTGATCGAAGTCTGCAGGAAGCGGGGCATTGGGGACTCCTTCCCATGACAAAGGGAAGAATGTTGAAGGCCAGGCTCGCGTGCCTGTTATGTCTGCCCCTCGTTCGAGGGACTGGACCTGGGAGGAGGTGGCTCCTCATGCGGTATGTATTTTACTTTTTACATTCCTGCTATACTTGTAATATTTTTCCTTTCTAGTTTATCTGTGTGGGTGTTGCGTCTCCTGCCGCGCTTACGCGCACTGATTTGGTGTGTCCTATTGTGGATGCCATTGTTTGAGATGAGTGGGCGCCCTTTGGTGATGGGGAACCTCATTTTTCTAAGGAGGCGAGCTTGAGTACTCCCGAGGAGGGAACGCGTGTTTCAATGGGTTATCCCTCCAGGCGATTGGAGGGTTCGCCCTAGTGAGCCTGTAGATGCGCGCGCCTATGCTGAGGGTGCATTCGCACATGTTGCACCAGTGAGTGTTCATCCTTACTCTTTTATAGATTGTATATGTATTTGCATAGTTGTTATTACTTGCTTGTTGTATTGTGCTATAGGTTTTTGTTGAAGTGATGAACCTTTCCTCCTTCGTGATTGAACTCACTGAGGAGAAGAATGCTCTCTAGGAGAAGTGCGATATGCTTTGTTGCGAACTTGCGAGTGCAAAGGAGAAGGCGCGTCTCTCGGATGCAAAGGTAGTCGACTTGGAGGCGGGTGCCTCAGTTCTCCAGGCTCGAGTTGCTATGCTCGAGTCCGAAGTAACTGCCCTTCAGAAGAAGGTGGCTGAGGATAGCGAGATGCACACCATTGCATTGCAGCCGGTGCAAGAGAGCGCACATGAGGAGGGAAAGGTTGCTGGAGTTGCGGAGTACAATGACTCCCAGTCCTTCCGTGATGATGTTCGAGAAGGTGCCAATGACCTTATGTATGACTTTTCCGAGTGCTTTATCGAGCATGTATATACCATTGCCCCCGACTTTCTCTTTGATTATTTTGGTGTATACACTGAATTTTCCCTTGGACATGTGGCGGCATTGCGCCTCCGAGATGCGACCACCCCTCAGATTGATGTTGTGTTTGGTGATGATGGTGATGTCCGTGTAGTGGTTGAGACTACACAGGACAAAGTTGTGGCTGAGCCATCTGATGTTATCGATGCGCATGATGTGGCATCAGGTTGATTGCTGATTATTTTCGAACCTTTGTATATAGTTTTGCTCCCCGTGTCGGGTTGAGGTTGTCTTTGGGGTGTTGGTCCCTAGAACCTTTTATCCTTTACGCTTTTGATGTTTGACGTTATCATATAGACTTGTCATTGATGTTTTAGTAATACATGATAACTTATTAGTAATCTTTCATACCTTTGTTATCGTAGTTGTCCATATGGTTTGTACTTTTTGAGAATCGTCCTCTAAGTGGATATAGTATCCGTAGCTGTAGTAAGGAGACGTTGGTCCATGTGTTTGTGCCCCTCTTAGGTATCCTAAGGTATGGCATAGTGTGTAGGTTCGAGTTGAATAGGTGAGTAGTATGCTTGCCGTATTTCATGGGTAGTAACGCGCAAGGCTTTGTAATGACGCTTGGCATTTATGAGTAATAATGCACAAGGCCCTTATCCCGTTACTTGGTATTTGTGGGTAGTAATGCGCAAGACCCTTTCATACACATAGGAGAGTCGTCTCAACGAGGTGAAACTTTAGTTTTTACCGTCTCTTAGTCCACTCTAAGGCGACGTTGTGACAAGACGCTACTTGTTAAATTTGTGCGTTTTTCCATCCGTTAGTTGGGAACACCCTGCGTAATGTTATTGCAGGGCGTTCTGCTGGCTAATCCATGTACCTGCCCTGCTGACCCTAATCCATGTTACACGACTTTCAGTTTCCGTCTCTTGGTCCATTCCAAGGCGACTTTGTGGCAAGACAATACTTGCTAAATTGAAGTGTTTTGTTTCTGTTACTTGTTCACGTCCAAGGTAAAATTTTACAAGACTCGACTTGTAGGTTTGGTAAGTTTTTTGATGCATCACGTATAGCGATGATCTCAGGATACGCTCCTGCCGGCATAGAAGGGTGTTTAGTAATGAACGCCACTTGTGTTTAGTAGTAGGTTCCCATGGGGTTGCCCTCGTATAGTGGATGTCACGCCATGTTTCATGGGGTTGCCCTCGCATGGAGGATGTCACGCCATGTAATGCGGGGGTGAATCACGCCCGATTGTTTAGTAATATGTACTGGGTTTTGTTAAATATCTGTCCAGTTCGGGTTCGTATTTACATTTCGGGCCTCGTAAAATATCCCAAAACCCGTAAAAAAACCTTTTCGCGGACACCCAAGTCTAAAACGGTCCGGGATACGCGCAATTCCCGGGCCGAAGGACTTCCGGATTGCCTTGGCAATCCGGACGGGTCCGGATTACCGTTTTTCTCCGCGCTCATCCCGATTATTTTTGCCGATTGCGAGAATTCGGTGCACGCATAGTCCACCTTGATGACGGCATACGTATTCCTACATACCGACATCAAGCCATTCAAAACTGAGCATGATCCTTAAGTTCCCTATAAATAGGGGCATAGGTCTCTCATTTTAGACAATTCCCTCACTTTAGGACTTCGAATGCTCTGACTTCTCTCTAAGGCTTTCTCTCTCTAGAAGTTCTAACTTGAGCGTCGGAGTGGGCCCAACTAGCATTCCCCCTCCCACGCTGGTTACTGCCCCTCGTGCTGGACCCGAAGATCAAGAGTTCAAGGTCGAGGATTGGGAGATTAGCTCGGTGATTGTGTATTAAGGATCGCGGCGTTCCCGTCCTTATACATACATCTCGAGCCCGATTGTGAAGAAAAGAGCCTATTCGTGAAGGAAAAAGCCCGAAGCTGCCCAAGTGGTGAAGCGAACATAACATTTGGCGCCGTTAGTGTGATTCAAACAAAAAGCCATTCATACCGCGAGCTATGACAAGAGGACAAACAAAGAAGGCGGGGGAAAGAAAGCAAAAGCCGAAGCCAACAAGAAACCAACCAGGACGTTCTCACGTTCCAGATATAGGATCCACCGCCTCATCCGTGCCAACCACAAACGTGCCTTCCGTACAGCACGGTCCCAAAGTTCAGAATAATGCATCAGCACACGAGTTCGAGCGAAGGACAGGGATCAATGAAGAGTTCCCATACGGGATGCCAGCTAAAAAACAGAAGCAGGCAACAAGTCAGCAGGATCATTTGCACGTGCATAAAGACATGTTCGCTGCATTCTCCATGCCAACAAGCAGCGTGCCTTCCGCATAGCATGGCCTTAAAGTCCAGAATACAACATACATTGCATCCTATCCGGAAAAGATGGCAAACATACATATGATCCATGAAGACTTTGATGTTGAAAGCGAGAAGTCGTACAAGCAAGAAGTGTACGTTGCAAAGACAATGCACAAGTCCCATGATACCAACATGGAGTATGTCGACATAAAGGATGCCGCCTTTGAAGATGTCATTGGTTTTTCATCAAAGGACAAAGAACACATTACGCACCATGACGCCTTGGTCATAACCACGCAGAAGCCGACAAGAAGTCGACTTGGATCCTCCCACATGCATGTTGCCACACCCAACGCTTTCTTCATGCAGACAAGAAGTGCATCCTTCACACAGTGCGACCAAGGAGTTCTCCAACACAGAGGTGTCAACCCGCTCGAAGAGCTGCTTACATTCCGAAAGATGTTAAGGAACCAAGGATATGCTCCGCCATCACCACCCCTGCCGCCGATCAACGGACAAGTCGAGGAGACAAGAACAAAGTCCCGAGTCATAAGTCATCAAGACACACCGTACCAAAGAATAGGGGGCCAATACACGGAAGGTACCTTCCAGTACCAACAACCAAGGCAAGGAGCTGCACGCTCATACAACCCGTATGTGATAGCACAACACCAAGAAGGGGCATGGAACAACCTCCAACCTCCCGCTCAAAAATACACAAGGAAGATCCTTCCACGAGGACAAGCCAAGACGATGCTGACATCCGTCACAAGTAGGGATGAGGAAAACCTGTTGATGACGATGATGTCCCAATCGCGGGACTTACAACAAGAACCTTGAAGACAATAATTGAGGAAAAGATAGACGCTTCCTGGGAAAAGAGACAACCGCAACAAAAGAGGCCATTCCATTCAGACGTCCAAAGGCTCAAAAAGACCAATCTCGCCAAATGTGTTCAATTGAACACACCGCTGTCCGCCATCTTGAAAGAGATAAAAGAGACCAAGCTGTGGAAAAAGCCCTCTAATTTCTGCAAGGGCCCATTGGGAAAAGATGAAAGCAAATGGTGTGAAAATCACGAAGTGTATGGCCACGAGACGGAAAGCTGTGTTGGATTAAGGTTTCATGTAAACAGCTTAATCTTAAAAGGAGAAATGAAGAAGTATATTGACCAAGGCAATAAGCATCTAAAGAAGTCTCATGTGAAGTCTTCAGGAAAAAGCAAAGGAAAAGGAAAGGCGAATGATAATCCACCTATCGCCAAGCGTCGGTAAAACAACGTCACTCATGGAACCAATTATGACGACTTATACAATCCTTGGAGCATGAAGGTAGAGGAAACAAATTTCAAACTCCCGGAAAACAAACTTCACCGACCACTGGAGACAAAGACTGCCTTCCTTGGCATGAACGTTGAAGAACGATGCAAGCACCATAAAACTGGGGGGGCATAACACCAACATTTGTCCACCCCCAAAGGTGGAGATTGAAGAGCTCAACACGCTAGATGCACTAAGGAACTATGTGGCACGTGGCAGAATCAACTTGCCGACAAATCACCTATGAAGACGTCAAACACATCATCAATCCCTTTATCTTCATTTTTGCATATCTACTTTAAGTCTTCTTAGATTAAGTACAACTTATGTTTATTAGCCTTAGTACTTTTCAAAAGGAGCGATCAATAGACGCCTTCCTGTAATCCGTTGTACGAACTCCAAATATCTAATGAAGGTTAAATCTACTTTCTTATGTACATTACTATATCATGCATACTACCTTGGAATAACGCCAAGTAACAACTACGCACATATTAATTGCGTCAACAACACAAGCTATCGCACTATGAACAACAAACGGCTTAGGTCATACAACATCCCCCATCCAACGGAGCCTCAAGCATTCTATACGCACAAGACTAAAAATCGCGTTGCAATAATAAATAAGACGGGGGCATTACCTGTTGGATCACGGTTGGAACTCCGGTACAGTCTTGACGGCGATCCGAACTCCTTCGCTCCACGTAATCCTGCAAGAGGTGATAGACCGGGCGGTGACCCAGAATCCCTCTCCGATGCTTAAATGAGTGTCTCGATAATCTCAATAAACTAGCAAGCAAGTGTCTCAGTATTCAAAACGTATGTGATCTGAGGTAACTGCTGCCCTTTTATAGGTGAAGAGCTACCTCAGTTACCCGGTGAACCGCTGGGGCGGTTAGCCCACGTTCCGCGTATCTCGGCCACGATCCCGCCTATCTCGGACATGATCTCGCCTATCTCGGCCACGCTCCGCGTATCTCGGCCTCAACCTCTGATAGCAAGTCCCGACCAGTATCGGGGACTCCAAAGTTATCTCATTGTGTCACCGCTCGGGGCCCCACGTCATCGTGACAGGGCCAACATTCTCAGGGATTCATCATCGGGGCCTACTTAAAGGCATCTCATTGGGAGCGTCCAGCTTGCATATCGGGACCTTTCACCATCGGGACTCATCTTATCGGGACCCTTCGCATTGGTCTTCTTGACCTCTTTTAGGGCCCAATGGGCCTATTCACCGTTTACTCATCGTTAAAGGGCCTAACAACCATAGCGAAACCCATCATTTGCCCCCAAGACATGAGGGACTTACAGTTCGTCGTGTCTTTCAACTCCCGACCTCCCGACATCGGAGTCGGGGACCTTTCCCTTGATAAAGTCTCTTGATACGGATCTTCTCGTCCACGATTCCTCGATACCTCGAGGATAGTCACCAAATCCGAGAAGACTCGTCGGTTACTCAGCCATTAAATGCAACAGGTGACGAAGTGACGTCTTTGGCACCCGTGCCTGCTTTTTCTGAAAAAGCACTTTTCAGCCCGTTTCATCATTAACGTCACTTTCCGTTCTGCCCCCTATGCGAAGAGGTATTTCGACCTCTCGAAGGAGAGTGATGAGGGCAACACCCCCGCGGGCATTGAAGACGTGGCGGAGCTTCCAAGTGCCGATCTTCCGACGGTTGACCCCCCGATAATCGACCCTCCAGCAGCTGAACCCGTGGAGCCTTCTGCCACAGATCTCGTGGATCCTGCTCCCGCTAACGCCGACAAGGACCAAGCTTAAATGCTCTATCTTCATAGTCCTTGTAATTTTCCTTTCCTTGTAATGCATCATCGGGCCTTTGAGCCCTTATAAATATCAAACTATTTTAGTTCTGATTTTCCATTGCACTTCTCAAAGCGACTTACCTATGCCACTTAAGACATTTCAACACATCACTTAAGACGATTTAATCCCGTGCACCACTTAAGGCGACTTAATCTCGTGCACCACTTAATGCGACTTTTCTCGTGCACCACTTAAGGCGACTTAACATCGTGCACCACTTAAGGCGACTTAACATCGTGCACCACTTTAGACGACTTAACATCGTGCACCACTTAAGGTGACTTAACATCGTGCACCACTTAAGGTGACTTAACATCGTGCACCACTTAAGGCGACTTAATCTCGTGCACCACTTAAGACGACTTAACATCGTGCACCACTTAAGGTGACTTAACATCGTGCACCACTTAAGGTGACTTAACATCGTGCACCACTTAAGGCGACTTAACAACTTGCACCACTTAAGGCGACTTTACATCGTGCACCACTTAAGGCGACTTAACAACTCTTAGAATAAATCTAAGAATAATCTGATCGGAAGCAACCTCTTTATTCATTGATGGCACAAAATCTGCTTACATCGAATCAAACGATAAATATCCTACACCACTTAAGGCGATTTTACATCGGGCACCACTTAAGGCGACTTTTCATCGGGCACCACTTAAGGCGACTTTTCATCAAGCATGACATTTCTTCAAGTGTTCGCCACTGAAAGAATGCTTCAATACTCTGCCATCGAGGTCTTCCAACTTGTACGCATTTGGAGCTGGCATCCCTACGACCTTATAAGGTCCTTCCCATTTTGGTGAGATCTTGTTGATCCGATCCAAGAGGGTGAACTCGTTCCGACGCCAGACCAGCTCCCCGACGAAGAATTGTCGGGACTTAACTTGCCGATTGTAATATCTGGCCGTCGCCAAATGCATTCGAGCCTGGACTTCATCGGCTTCCCGCCTCTTTTCCTCGAGCAAGTCCAGATCCAGACGTCTCGTTTCATCATTCGTCAAAGGCTCGTAGTATCTCATCCGATGGGACGCCACAGCTATTTCCATGGGATCAACGGCCTCCGTGCCATAAACAAGGCCAATCGGCGTCTCCCCAGTTGATCGTTTGGGTGTCGTTCTAAAAGCCCAAAGCACATTTTCCAGCTCGTTCAGCCATTGGCCCTTCAAGGCGTAGACCCTTTTCTTCAGGCCATCCATCACGATTTTGTTGGCTGACTCCACCTGGCCATTAGTCTGAGCATGATGGACAGAGGCTGTCCGATGCTCGATATTCAGTTCTTCCAGATACTCCTTCACTTGAGCCACGTTAAACGGTGGACCATTATCGCTGATCAACACCTTAGGAATCCCGTATCTGGATATAATATGGGTCTGGAGAAACTTGACGATTTGGTTCCCCGTCGTCTTGGCCAATGCCTTAGCCTCTATCCATTTCGAAAAATAATCGATAGCCACAAGCAAATATTTACACTGACCTTGTGCCTGTGGGAGGGGTCCCACCAAGTCGATACCCCACTGCGCGAAGGGCCAAGCACTCCCGATGGACGTCAGATTAGCAGCCGGAGCCGTGATGTTCGGGGCATACCTCTGGCATGCGTCACAAGATCGGACTAATAACGTCGCCTCCTTGCTCATCGAAAGCCAGTAATAGCCCAAATTCAGCACTTTCCTCACGATGGATCGGGCACCTTCGTGACAAGCCGCGACCCCTTCATGCACCTCCCTCAGGATCCGCTTTGCATCAGGCTCAGCCACACATTTCACCCTTAAGTGACTAACTCCCGTATCTTTGGCAATTTTGAGGCCTGTGATAAGAGCCTCATACTCAGCTTCGTTGTTCGTGGCCCTAAATGTTAAGGCCAAAGCGTATCGAAGGGGCTCTCCTCCGCCTGGTGGTATCAATACGAATCCTGTTCCTGATCCGTCTGAACTCGAGGAGCCATCCGTGTACATTTCCCAAGTATTCTCCTCATTTGGCTGTTCTGATTGCTCTGCCATTTCTGGTTGCTCTGCTATCGGGACCTCCATGGTTGCCCCCTCTACAGGGCCCGCTTCTTCTAGATCGGGGGCTGTAGACTCCGGTATGAAATCCGCCCACGCCTGGCCCTTAATAGCCGTTCTCGGAGGAAAGTGAATGCGGAACTCACTAAGCTCGACTGCCCATTTCACTAATCTCCCCGCCGCATCAGGTCGGTTCAAAAAATGCTTCAGAGGTTGATTCGTCAACACAGTAATCTCATGCGCATGGAAGTAAGGCCTTAGCTTCCGAGCAGTAATGATCAACGCTAACAGGTACTTCTCAACGGCGGGATAATTCTTTTCAGATTCGGCAAACTCCTTGCTTACATAATACACGGGGACTTGATTACCCTCGACAATCTTCACTAATATAGAGCTAATGGCAAATTCAGAAACAACCAAATATAGATAGAGCGGCTCGCCTGGGATCGGTTTCGCCAATGGCGGGAGGGTGCGAAGGTGCTGCTTGAGTGCCTGGAATGCCTCTTCACACTTGGCAGTCCACTCGAACTTCTTGTTGGCCCCCAGAACTTCAAAAAATGGCATGGATCGGTCACTCGCCTTGGATAGGAAGCGATTCATAGCAGCTAGTCGGCCATTCAGCACTTGCACCTCCCGTTAATTTATCGGAGACTGCATCTCCTTGATTGCCCTCAGCTTCTCGGGGTTCACCTCAATTCCTCTTTGGCTTACCATAAAGCCCAAAAACTTTCCGGAGTGGACTCCGAAGGCACACTTGGTCGGGTTCAAGCGAACCTGATGGAGCCTCATCCGCTCAAACGCCGTGGCTAAGTTGTGAACATGATCCTCAGCCTGTCGGGACTTCACCAGCATATCATCCACGTAAGCCTCCATGGTTTTCCCCAGCATGTCTCCGAACAGCTTGTTCACCATCCTCTGATAAGTTGCCCCGGCATTGATCAATCTGAAGGGCATGACATCGTAATGATAGATGTCACCATCAGCATAAAAAGCAGTGTGGGGGGCATCCTCCTTAGCCATCTTGATCTGATTGTAGCCCGAGTAAGCATCCATGAAGCTCAGCAATTCATGTCCCGACGTAGCATCCACCAACTGGTCGATCCTCGGAAGCGGGTAACAATCCTTCGGGCAAGCCTTATTCAAATCGCGGAAATCAACACACATCTGCCACTTCCCATTGCTCTTCTTCACCAGAACCGGGTTGGCAACCCAAGTATGGAATCGGAGCTCCTTGATAAACCCAGCGTCGAGCAACCTGCCCACCTCTTGCTGGATCGAGATCCTCTTATCTGCGCCCATCGGACGCCTCTTCTGCGCGATAGGCTTGATCGCGGGATCAATCTTCAATTCATGCACAATCACGTCGGGGCTGATTCCTGGCATGTCACTCGGGGACCAGGCAAACAGCTCCTTGAACTCCTTCAGCAGCTCGATCAATTCTCGGGCCCTCTCATCAGACAGGGCGGACCCGATTTTCACCTTCCTCTGAGGTCCGTCAATCTCGACCTCCTTCAAATCATTCATAGGGGTGGGACGCCCGAACTCCTCTCTGGGATCAGCATCGGTCTGGAGGATAGTCATAGCCTCCCGTCTTTTCCGTCGGGCGGTGTTAATATAGCACTTCCTGGAAGCCACCTGGTCGCCCTTGACCTCCCCGACTCCATGGTCAGTCGGGAACTTCATCTTTTGGTGAAAAGTCGAGGAAACTGCCATCAGGGGGTTGATGATAGTTCTCCCGATAATCGCATTGTAGGTTCCCGCGGACTCAACCACCACGAATTCCACATTCCTCCTCTCAGCTTTCCACCCGCTTCCAAACTCCACGGGCAAGGTGATCATTCCCAACGGATAGGAGGTAGAACCTGAGAACCCAACCATCGGGAAGTTTACCTGCTTCAGATCCTTCTTCGTTTTCCCCATGGCCTCCAGCGCATTCATGAACAGAATATCGGAGGAAGTCCCTCTGTCGATCAAAATTCGCTTCATCTCGTACCCATCCACATCCAAGGTCACGACTAAAGCGTCATCGTGGGGAGTCTCCACGCCTACCAAGTCCTCCGCTGAAAAGGAGATCACCATCTCTTCCTTCGCGGTCTAGGATCGGGACCTCTTGCCTAGCACCACAGCAGCGGAAATTCTAGAGGCATAGACTTCACGAGAGGCTGTGGTGTCACCTCCTGCGGAAAATCCTCCGTGAATCACATTGATGGTGCCCCGCTTCTCTTTACGGGCACCAGAAGACTCTGGGTCCGACTTCTTCTTCTATTGGGACCGATCGCGGGATCGGGAACGGGACCGCGATCGAGATCGGGAACGTGATCGACACGGCCTCTCCGCCACAAACTCTTTAAGCTTCCCCCTCTGGATCAGCTTTTCGATTTCTTTTTCAACTCCCGACAATGGTTAGTGTCGTGACTGCTGGCGCGGTGGAACCGACAATAACGATCGGTGCGGGATCCCAAAAACTCTCCTTCCTTCTTCGGGAGGTACCGGGAGATACCCTGTCGATCCATCACCGTTAACACCTCTGCCACGGAACTATTAAGAGGGATGTGGTAGTCCTCCCGCTTGTCCTTCCTCGGGGGTCGTCTGTCCTCCCTTCGATCAGAACGACCTCGATTCCGACTGCCCTCGGATTTATCCTTCCGCTTATGGTCATCCAATGGTTTGACCGACTTCTTCCCTTTATTTGACTTCGGAGGGTCAAGTTCTCCCGCAGCTATCTTCGACTCTTGCACGTCGATTTGTTGCTTCACCCTCTTCTGCAACGCTTCCATGTTCCACACAGCCTTTTTAGCCACGCAGTGCATCAGATCGGAACCATAAGGGGCTGTCAGGTTCCGAAGGAAGGTGCGAATAGTCTCTCCCTCCGATATCTCCTCGTCGATCTCGGCCATACTAGCAGTGTACCGCTGGTAATAATGTGCCAGCGATTCGTCGGGCCTCTATACCACCTGGGCCAGGGATCTTACGCTCTTCAAGAGGCGTCGACGACCCTGGTACAGCTGAATGAAACTGTCGTGCATGTCAGCCCAACTGGAGATGCATCCTGGCGGCATGTTGAAGAACCACGTCAGGGCCCTCTCACCGAGTGTACCTGGGAACAACACACATACAACATCGTCATTCGGGGCCCTGCCTAGACAGGCCATGAGGTGCTTCTGGACATGGCGAACTGGATCTCCCTCACCATCATATTCCTTAATCGTGGGGATCCCCAGCCCTGGCGGGTCTATCAATCGGGGAACAAAGGGATGGGTGGATCGATCCCTCAGTTCCGACATCATCTGCTTCTGGTACCCCATGCAAATGTTCACGATCTTCACCACCTGATCGGGGGTGATGGGACCATTAAGGGGAATGGTCCTATGCTGCACCAGTCCTGGCCCATCGATCACAAATCTCTCCGACTGGGCAGGCTCCTTGCCCTTGTCCTGGTTTCTGGGTTGGGCCTCATGTGCATTCTGAACCTCCCTTGGCGGAGGAACCTCCTCCTGTCTCTTGGCAGCTTCTCTTCGCTCTAGGAGAGCCTCCATGGCCTCCAAGAACATCGGCATGGCATCTGCCACAACCTTCGTCAGGTCCGCGTTTGGAGGAGCATCCTCCTCCCTATTCTCTGGGTGTCTTGCCGTATCCTCAGGAACTTCGTGGTGCTCCCCTGTTCGGGAAACCTCAGCAGGGAGATTTTGGTCCTCAGCATGCTCCGGTAGCGAGTTCAGTGTTCCAGTACAATGACGGGAACCACCAGATCGTCCTTGCCTTCTTTGCTTGCCAGCCGCTATTGAACGAGTAGAAGTCATCTTCGCTTTTCGTTGCGGTTCCCACAGACGGCGCCAATGTTGGATCACGGTTGGAACTCCGGTACGGTCTTGACGGCGATCCGAACTCCTTCGCTCCACGTAATCCTGCAAGAGGGGATAGACCGGCCGGTTACCTCTCCGATGCTTAAATGAGTGTCTCGATAATCTCAATAAACTAGCAAGCAAGTGTCTCAGTAATCAAAACGTATGTGATCTGAGGTAACTGCTGCCCTTTTATAGGCGAAGAGCTACCTCAGTTACCTGGTGAACCGCTGGGGCAGTTAACGTTCCGCGTATCTCGGCCACGATCCCGCCTATCTCGGCCATGATCTCGCCTATCTCGGCCACGCTCCGCGTATCTCGGCCACGATCCCGCCTATCTCGACCATGATCTCGCCTATCTCGGCCACGCTCCGCGTATCTTGGCCTCAACCTCTGATAGCAAGTCCCGACCAGTATCGGGGACTCCAGAGTTATCTCATTCTGTCACCGCTCGGGGCCCCTCGTCATCGTGACAGGGCCAACATTCTCAGGGATTCATCATCGGGGCCTACTTAAAGGCATCTCATCGGGAGCGTCCAGCTCGCATATCGGGACCGACTCTGTCGGGACCTTTCACCATCGGGACTCCTCTTATCGGGACCCTTCGCATTGGTCTTCTTGACCTCTTTTAGGGCCCAGTGGGCCTATTCACTGTTTACTCATCGTTAAAGGGCCTAACAGCCATAGCGAAACCCATCATTACCCAAGTGACAACTTCATCAACATTGTGGAAGAAAGGAATTCCGGATACGCTCCTATGTTATACGCACGCCTGTGCCAAACCCATCACGAGAAAAGAGTTAGAAAGTTATTTCCAACATCCAGCAAGTTTACCCTTGTCAAGAACACAAGAAGGATCGTACCACTCAAAACGTACGCCGACAGCGAAACCTAATATTCGGACAAAACAAAGGAGAAGATGAGGATTCCACCATATGCACAATCATCATACAGACATAACTTCGGAAAGAGTCACAAGTGTATGAAGAAACACATCAAATAAACCCAGGCCCCTTGAAAGTGAACACATGAAGCATACATCGCAAAGCCAGCACACTAATTCAACACTGCGCAATGCGCTATAGGAAAAGGAGAGCAACAGCTCCAAATCGGCGTTCCGTTCGTGATTGCAGAAAAGGTTGACGCATATAATGGAATCCTAGGGTATACAACCATGAACAAGTGGCGTATGATAAGCGTCAACATCACACCAAAAGATCAAGTTTCCAGCAAAGACAGGAATTGGTGAAATAAAGGGAGATCAGCAGCTATCAAAAGACTGCTACAAGGTTGCACTCCAACATAATGTCAACACAAACAATAGCGGAATTTCCGTCATTGATGAAAACCCAAAGGTAGATCATGCACGTCCTGCTTTCGTTGAAGCATTACATGGAATCAAGATAGATGAGCCAGAAAGGATGGTCCAAGTAGGCGCATCACAGTCAGATGATGAAGTAATAGAAACCATCAGGAAACAGCGGTATGACTGCCAAGCAACTTGGAGGGCACCAAGCTGACAAGTGCTCGGCATTCCACCGAAGTGAAAGAAACGAATAATTGCAAGAACACACGGTACCGTTCTCCTAAGAAGGAAACACCAAGCAATGATCATACATAGGCATGTACATCATGCTAAGGAGGCATCAACGCGTATCAACTAGAGGACGCATACAATAATGCATAGTCGCTGTTCATACCGACATATTCACAATCACATATAGAGGGTGATACTTGGAAAAGCTACGCTCCCAACATATGCGCACTGTCATGATCTGCACCTATCGCATCCGCACATAGGGAAGTTTCCTACACAAACAAGTAATCCTCGTATCAGATTCCTTTACTTTATTTATTATATGCATTACTAAAAAGAAATTTCATAACTTCATATTTTTGCAAACTTGTAAACATTGCAATTATCTGACAAAGAGCAACTCCGTTCGTAGGTACATGCTACACTATGATTACTACATGGGAATTATGCCAAGTAGTAACCTATGCACATAATATCTACTTCAACAATACAAGCTAAGCATTATGTTCAAGAAGGGATTTATGCATACAACGCCAACATATCTATTATCTACACCAACAGGGAGTTTATTTCTCCATCCATAACAGCGACTATATCCATGAAGATGTCGGCAAACACAAAGCCATCACGCTATGTGCACAGTCAACTTATATCTGGCAATGACAACTTGCGGCTTATCTACAAAAAGGGACTTATAAAATTCTCTACTCAAAGTGACGGACTATTCCAAAGGCGTCAACAGAAAGCAATATCTTGGATAAA